>OZ022557.1:17428458-18055211 GCA_963991005.1 Barypeithes pellucidus | reverse complement strand
TTGGTTTGGTGTGGACGCGTCATTACGTTTTACATCTTGTAAAATATATCGAAAATATTTTGCAAATCCACCTAACGGATATTTAATTTAAAGAACCAGATAATCCAATACGTACATATTTAGGGTCTTAATCAATTTCAAATATTATATTCTGCAAGCTTACATGAGGACCACGAACGTCTCTGAAGTAATTTCTTACCTGAAACAAAAAATAGGGTAATTATAAAATCATACAATCGATCAATCAAGTCAATTAAATTAAAACTCATTATTATGCCAAGGTAGCCGTTTCTAACAATGAGTTGCATCTCTTTTCAATCAACAACTCAGACGAAAAAAATGGAAAAATAAAAATATATCTTGAAAGAGCACAAAAATGAATATTAGGTAACAAAATCGAGCAATAATACCTATATTACGTATCGAGGTGAAAAGTGCTTCATTCCTGTCGAGAGATTCGGTAGTTCACTAATTCTCGAGACAGTAAGTAAACTTTTCACCGAGGTATAATTAAGGTAAGAGCACCCTGCCTAACAACTATCGACCTGTCGCATTGCTTTCAGTGATATCAAAAGTAATGGAGAAAGCTATTAACCAACATCTTCTAAAGTACCTGGAATCAGCGGATCAGCGATCATCAATATGGTTTTCGGAAGTCCAGATTAACTGGAGATCTTCTAGCCAATGTAACCCAAATTTGGAAAAACGCAATCGAACATCATGGGGAGTCTCGCGTTGTTGCACTGGATATTTGTAAAGCTTTTGATCGTGTTTGGCATGAGGGGCTTCTAACGCATTGTCCTAGGTGAGCGGCAAAGCGCGTCCGGCGCGTCAGGCGAGACCGGCGCGACCGAAGCTGCCATAGCGGTAAATGCGACCAGAGCGTCCTACGTGCAAACTCATGGTGCCGCCTCGCCTGTGCCACGGTGCCTTGTTTCGTGTTCAGTTCTCAAGATGGGACAAAGAAGCGCACAATTCTTTTAACTGAGAGCACGTATTACAAAAGAATTCTAAAATGGCGTAAAAAAGGCTAAACAAAAGACGTAAGACGAATACTATATTTTTGGATAGATCTAAATACGGGGAATTTCACCATTTGTATGAAAAACTGAGGTCTTTTCCAGCTTTATTTCGCAGTTATAGCAGAGTGTTACCCGAAACCTTTGACTATATTTTGAAAGCAATCACCCCTGAAATAAAATATACAGAAACCAATTTTCAACGCCCGATTTCAGTTCCAGAAAGGTTATTGGAATACGGGTATTTTTTACACAACTAATTAATAACTCATAAAATACGTCAGACATGATGTGGCTGGAGCAGCAGACTACAGCGGCAGAGGCGGAAATATCAAATATTTTGACCGGCATTGCCGCTTCAAGAACGCTTGAGCCGCGCGGTATTTGCTACGCAGGACATACCATATATTCTCATTGTTTTGATATAACCGCGTCGGCCGGGTCGGTCGCGCCGGACGCGCTTTGCCGCTCACCTAGGACAATGCGTAAGTAAACTGCGATCCTATGGTATGCCCAGCCGATTCTGTGCATGGTTGTCTAGCTTTTTTAAGGACCGCTCTCTGCAAGTGGCGATTGACGGATTTCTATCAAACCCCTTCACCATCAATGCCGGTGTTCATCAAGGGTCCATATTGTCTCCCACTCTCTTCTTACTCTACATTAACGACCTTCTAGTGAAAACTAAAAATCCGATATTTAGTTTTGCTGACGATAGCACACTTATCTCATCTTTCTCTTTAAATGAGCAAACATCGGCAGCCGACGCACGTCTTCGCAGACAGCATAAAGTATCACGCTTCAACAAAGACCTGAGAGAAATGGCTTGGGGTGACAGTAGCCAAGTCGAATTTAACGCTAAAAACCCAGGCAGCAGTTCTCTCTAAAAAGGTCAACATTACAGAACCGGATATAGTCATGGCCGGACACGCATTCCCACTGGCTTCATCTATTAATTTGCTGGGCGTCAATCTGGGAGGAAATATGTCTTGGCATAACCACGTTGTGGCAATCGCCAAGACAGCTTCTCAGAAGCTTGTGGTACTCTTCTGAACCAGAAAGTTGTACACACCTCAACAACTTTTGACACTATACAAATCCCAGATTCGACCATCACTAGAGTACAGCTCTCATATCTGGAGCTCTGCACCCAAACATACTCTTCGGCCACTGGATTCCATCGAAAGATGGATACCAGTTTTTGAATATGAGTTTTTGAATATGGTTTCCATGTCACTAAACAATATATTATTTTAATAACAGAAAAATGCTATCAGATGAGCAATTTGATTTTGCTGCTACTCCACCAGAAATTCGAGAACCAGCAAAAATAGTAGAAGAAGATCTTCTGCCAACGATAAGACGCCCGAGATATGACCAGGCATATAACTGTTTCAAAGAATGGTGTACAGGAAACAAAGTTTAAAATCCTGGTTCTGAGTCGACGCTACTAGCTTATTTCAGTGAAAATGCCAAGACAAAGAAAATATCAACGATTTGGTCACAATATTCAATGCTGAGGACCACTCTATCGGAGACATAAGTAAAAATAATTTACTTTCCACCAGGGTGGAAAGTAAAAGTAAAAAAAACGTCAACTTTCCAACTTTCAAAGATAGATGAAATGTCATTATTACATGCATGGTTGTAAATAAACTCATTTTACAGCTCTGCGCAAAACTTTAGACTCATAAAGGGCTCATACTGGGCTCTCTAAATTAATTAATTACCGTCGTTAGCATTCAAACAGTATCTCATCTGTCGCTACTAATTCGACTTTGTGTAAATCCGAGATGATTTACCATATAAAGCCATGCAAATAAGAAACTTGTTAACAACTTCATCTTTCAATTGTTGAAATTAAGCCGGTATTGTTTTAGCACATACATAAAGGAAGGCAGCTCTGTTAATACCCACATAACCCATTCTTGTCTCATTAGTGGGGTGTGTTAAATAAAAGACACATAATATATAAATGAGAAATATGAATCCTGGCGAAGATGTGCTTAAATTTGTGTTGTAACTCCTACGGGGATTATGATAAAGCCTTATGCATTTGTCAAACTAATTATGTGCCTTGTCTGGAGGTGGTGCTTATTATTAAGAATTAAGAATACTTAGCAATAACGAAAAATTAATTACACCTAGAAAATGCGCTCAACAGTTTTTTTTATTTTCTTATTCCCAGCCAACTATAGTGTTCGTTACAGGGACTTCAATTAATAACTTAAATACAGTGAAACCTCTCTTAGGCGGACACCTACGGGACCGTCTAAATGTATCCGCCTTATAGAGGTGTCCGTCCATGGGAAATTTGTTATTAGGTAATATGTAAATGCAAAATTATTACTATGTATAATATGTACAAATAAACATAACATAACAAAAATACACTAGTTTTAGTTAGGATGTAGTACTAAAAAAATCTAATAACGTAGTTTGACGTGATTGCGTTTTATACTTGCAATCTAGAAAATGTAATTCCAAGTCTGACAACAATTCCATTGCTGCATAGTCTCTATTCTTTGCATACTCTTATAATTTCTTTACCATACTAATGGCTTATTGATAATTGGTGACATTTGTTTGATTACTGCATTCAACTTCTTCATCAGAGTCATCACATAGTGATGTGGTTTCAGTTTGGACTACATAATCGGTAGGAATGGGGTCACTATCATCTTCTAATAGCACATTGCTATCAATGTTAATGAACTCGCCCAAATCATTGTTATCAAATTATAAACTTCCACAACATCAATATTCTTTTTCAGACTCAAAACGCGACATTTTTGTGCCATTGTTTCCGATTTTAACCTTACAACTCACAAATAAACGGCGGACTGCTGTCGGGTAATCAGACATACTTTCATTCGGCGAAGTGCTTTCGCGCTGCCATGCTTACGCGATTGGTTGCCGGTCTGTCTTCATAGAGTTTTTGCACCGTACTAATTCGTCTCCCAAATACATAAAAAAAAATTTTTTGCCCGTTTAAAGGAGGGTTTGCGCACTCTTTGTATAAAAACAGCCTGTCCGCGTCCGCCCAAGAGAGGTTGATTTTCGTGGAATTTCGTATACCTAGTTCCGGACTATGAGAAAATGTCCGCTTAATTGAGATGTCCGCTTATTAGAGGTGTCCCTTATGAGAGGTTTCACTGTATGCTGATACAGTGACACCATTGTTCTAACCATATGGGGAAAAAAATTATTGTTCGATTTAGGTAAAATTTGACTTCATCGAGTTCAAGGAAAAAATTACAATCGACAAAAAAAAAATTAAAAGAAATAAAAGGCTTTATGCTGGGTACAATATTAAAGTATTGACGAAGAATCAATATATTACAAAATTTCAGTCAAAATCTGTCGGAGATATTCTGGTGAAGATTTTTTTGTAACGTCCGCTAATATGCTGGAACTTTAAATCCGTTAGAAGTTCAGTTCCCGACCGTTTATTATATAAGGCAGTACTGCCGTGCAATACAAGAACCTAGTAAGTCGTAAAAGTAAATTTTATGACATTCCATTTAAAAATTGCACAACTTCTTTAATATTTAATGTATTGATCTAAAATTTTATACACGGTAAGCTCTTGTTACATAGTTTAATTTTTCAAAAAAATCATTGATTTTTATTAACAAATATACTGTTAAATAAATATTAAAAACTTACTACTCTATTTTATAGTAAGTCGACTTACTAGGTTCTTGTATTGTACGGCAGAGTACGCCGCCATCACAAAGGTTTACTAAACTTGATTGTAATAAAGCACCACTGCCCATAACAAATAAAGCTGCCGTCTGTTCTTCGTCGTCAGACATTGTCTATCTCCTTTGGCTCACCGTGTACAACTAAAAATAAAATAGGTTCGTGGGAAACTCGTGACGGGCTCGACTTGACATGCGGAAAGGAAAAAAAATCGAAAGAGGCTCGCGGCAGGCTCGTGGCGGGCTCAGGCGCGTCATTGGCTCGTCTCGCCATATTTATACGCACCTTCACATATTCATTGTTTTGGAACAAAATAAACATGGAGACTGTAACTCCTGAAATCATAAACTTATTTTAAACTCTTATTACGTGTTTCAATATAGAATCTACAACTTAAAGATTTGAAAATAGCACTTAATTAAAACTCCATGGAAAATTGTTTACTTTTATGCGTTTTAAATGTATATTTTACTTGGTCTCTTTTCAGAAAACGATTAAAATGTCTTTACGATCGAAAATAAATCTTTGTTATACAAGGCCCCATTAAACAAACAATAGCATCAAGCAATTCCCATTCCTCATAACTTGGTGGTGGTTTATTGGCCAGTTATTATAATATAAGAATAATTCTATTATAAACATTACGACCTACGTCAGTGGTCTAGAGAAATTGTCATTTATTGTAAATAAATAAAGAACATATTAATTTGATCATTCTATGTAGTAAAATACAAAATAGTGACTCTCACAATATCCGACGAGGTGCTTAGGTTTGCAACGACTTCTTTACAGGCCAGCCAACAACTTTTTATGTTTCCGGGTTTTGTTTAAAACCGCTCGCAAACGACAAATCCCAAACCGCTGATAGAAAAACCGACGTTCGCAGAGGCCAAACTGTTGGTTGGTTACGGATTGGTTGCTAACCGTCATAATAATTCTCAGACTGGAAGCGAATTTTTGGTTGGAGACTTGCGCAGTTTGCTTTTACAACCTGTCATGACGTTTTGTTGGTTGTTGTATGATAAATGAACCTCAAAACGTGAGATTTTAGGAAACAAAAACATTTAAAAAATTAAATCTAACGTTACCCCTTGTTGATTACGTTGCTGACGTATAGAATGCGGTCAAATAGTAAAATTTTAGTCCTATCGATTGTCGAAAACACGGATCTGATATCGCTTTTTGTTCTCCTGTAATTAAGCCGTTCCGGAACATTTGCCCAACCCTGTATAAGTAACTTCTATGGTTATTTTGTTTAGCATTGAAATTGTCTGCTAGTGAAACTTGTCTACACGCAAAAGTACAATATGTATATATTTTTTTTTAATTCTATGAAACTTTTTATATTTATCAGCACTTTACCCCGTATACACCGTGTCCAAGATAAGGAGGCCAGACAGGGATTTCGGAAACCGTAAGAGATACGAAGTCGGTTAACTGGAGGTAAAGTTGCGCCTTTACGTGCCTAATAATATGCCGTTTAGAAAGTTTTAAAATTGCGAGTAATTTCGGAGATATCTGGAAGAAACCGAAATTCTGAAAAATCGTTTAATTTTTTTCCTGGGTTTTTTTGAGATCGAATTCTAATGTAAATTGCACTTTTTACATTGCCACTTTTTCCGCTCTATCTAACAGCGTTAATTGTTTTGTAATCCGACGAGTCGTCTTCGAAGGGCCATTATCAACTTTCTTTTTTTAAATACGGTCCTGTTTTTCTGATATTGGATTTTGAGAGCTTTTTTTCTTCAGAATGCAACGATGTATGATGCATTGTGGTTTAATGACGTTTCAAGGGTTTTTTGCACAAAATCAGAATATTTTGGGATAAGTATTTCTCCTAATTTTATAAATAATATCTCATAAGTAAGCTCTAAATTGTTACTTATGTTGGACTAGTTCAATAAATATCAAATAATTTAATAATAAACCACAAATAAGTGAACAAAAAACATACCAAAACAGTAATAAAATGAACAACGAAAAAGGTAAGAAAGTACATAATCAGGTGTTCAAAATGATATCCGTTATTTTGGTTGTCTCCTTTCTGGACACTTCTCCAAATGCATCTACTCTGACAAATATCAGTTTTTTTGAGATAAAATAAAACACAATAGAATATCAAACTTTTCAGCATTTGTAAATTTATGTTCCATATTTTCTGGAAAATTCAAAAACTCTTAAAACGCTTTCAAATGTTGACAATGATCACAATGGGAATGTCAAGTGAAACAAATCACGCATCACCATTTTTTTGTTTCAAACGCCTAATTTTCGAATGTAATACCACAAGATGTGTCGGGATTACCGAATAATACTTTTACCTGACACGAAACGCGTTACCCGCCAACAACACTACGACTCCGAAGGAGGAGTAGTGTTGCCGGGTAACGCGTTGAGTGTCAGGTAAAAGTATTAGGTAATACCGAAACATCGAGTTGTATTCAAAGGATTATACAACGAAATAAAATACATACATATTTGTCGGAACGCTCGGTATTTTTGGGCTTCACATTTTTAATAGCATCGTCGACTTTAGACAACAAAATTTTACCAAATCTTTCTTTTGCCATTTTGTAACAAGAACTGACAGAAATTACTTCTGAAGTAATTTGTCAAAAAATGACAATTACAACAATGTGACCACCAAGTGATAATCACTTAAATGATTATCACTTATTAATCACATCCTTCTATATGGGAAAAATATACATGGAGTTGTATAATCGAATGTAATACCACAAGATGTGTCGGGATTACCGAATAATACTTTTACCTGACACGAAACGCGTTACCCGGCAACAACACTACGACTCCGAAGGAGGAGTAGTGTTGCCGGGTAACGCGTTGAGTGTCAGGTAAAAGTATTAGGTAATACCGAAACATCGAGTTGTATTCAAAGGATTATACAACGAAATAAAATACATACATATTTGTCGGAACGCTCGGTATTTTTGGGCTTCACATTTTTAATAGCATCGTCGACTTTAGACAACAAAATTTTACCAAATCTTTCTTTTGCCAACAAGAACTGACAGAAATTACTTCTGAAGTAATTTGTCAAAAAATGACAATTACAACAATGTGACCACCAAATGATAATCACTTAAATGATTATCACTTATTAATCACATCCTTCTATATGGGAAAAATATACATGGAGTTGTATAATCTTTTAAATCACGAATCAACAGAAGTATGAAATAATTTTTCTGTATTTTGTTCACTTATTTGTGGTTTATTATTAAATTATTTGATATTTATTGAACTAGTCCAACATAAGTAACAATTTAGAGCTTACTTATGAGATATTAGAAAGCGTGAGAAAAAGTGGGAATGTAAAAGTGCAATTACTTTAGAATTAGATCTCAAAAAACTCAGGAAAAAAATAAAACGATTTTTCAGAATCTCGGTGATTTCTGGAACTACTCAGAATTTTCCAAACGGCATATTATTAGGCACGTAAATGTGCAACTTTCGTATCGTATCTCTTACGGTTTCCGAGATCCCAGTACTGGCCCTCCTTATCTTGGACACGGTAAATAAAAAATTGTCAGAAATTAAAATATTATTTCTGCCCACCTTTTTTACTCACCCAATCTAATTCTCGTTTAATTCCAGCTCGTTAAAATATTACTGTAAATTTAAATAAAGTCCATTACAATTCGAAATTCCAAATGCCACGAGCTAAATAAATTTTTAAAATTTATTACTTCATTTCCTCATTGTAAATTGGCTGTTGGTCATTAGTCATTCCGACCGGTCATAAGCGACAGAAATGTAGTTGCTCTGCATCAATCTTACGTATAAGATGTTATCAGTGTCAGTGGGTTAAAATCCAATATAGTTGCTGATATTATTCTTGTTAGGAACGTATATATAACCAATCATTAACTTTTATTACTTTTTATTATTAATTTTAAAAATTTTAAAGCTCAAAGCTACCTATATACCTATTCATTGACAATAAATCTAATAATTCTTTTACAAAACATGACATTTTCTGTTGGGTGTGGCAAATCGTCTTTATCCGGCGGCTGGCTGATTTAATTTGCTTTAGGGACTGGAACTGATCCAGCCTTGGAATCTGTGGATCTGATACATCGCAAATCGATTCACAAGTACAGGTATTAGTATTTGACACTAACTGGTCCGGAGTATCGTGATCCGATCCGACTCGTCCGACTGAACCTCGAAACGCGATGATCCTACGACCTCTTTAACCATATGATTCTTGGATAGGAGCATAAACGTATTATGGACTGATACAGGTTTTTAAATACATACAGGATTGGACAAATGTTCCGGATCGGCTTATTACAGGAGAACGAAAACTGATATCAAATCCAGGTTTTCGATAATCGATAGGAATTAAATTTTACTATTTGACTATGTATCCCATATGTCAGTAACGTCAAGTCAGCTGTCAAGGAGTGACGTTACATTAATTTTTTTTTTAATTTAACACCCCATATATTAGATATTCTAAATTTTAACAAGTTAGCAATACATAATAATAATAATATACATACACCTGATTATCAAATGTCATTTACCTTCAAACTTGTACATCTATGGTGTATTTACATGTTTTTTTACATAAAAAGCTAGAATGCATGACACCACAGGGCCGACAACAAAAACAATGCATAATGAATGCCGTATAAGTCTTAACTTAACTAAAACTCTAATGACGCAACGGCCCGGAAATCCCGCCGGCCAGCGTGTACAAACTGTCGAATGGAAACGAATTGCGACGAATTCGTATGATGTTGATCTGCTGAGAAATGCATTTACTTTTGGGGAAAGTGACTGCGAAATTGATAGACGTATACGATGCATTTTTCTTCCGTTAAGAGAATCGAAGGCCGAAAGAACGAGAAATGAATCAATTATTTTATCCCAAACAGCGCTCACTTTTCGGTGTACAGGGTGTCCCATCTTCGACAATTTTATAGGGTATCTCCGTAATTGTTAGTGCTATCAAAAAAGTAATGTAGGTATCATGTACTCTTTTTGGGTCAAACTTAAAATGGTAAAATTTGGTTAAAAGAGATACAAAAAAATGTTTTATATAGAAAGAAGTTTCTTTATATTGATTGTTGAATAATCTGCCGTTTTCAGAATAAGTATACCGGGGCAGGTAAAAAAGTTATCGGACCTAACCTAATTTTTTTAAAAGGAACACCCTGTATATTCTAATCTTACAAGATACTATTTTAAATTCTCCTTTCAAATATATAACACCTCATGGATGATATTGGTTTCCTAGGCGATTTATTAAACTTTATTACTTTAAACCACAGTAGACCATGAAACAAAAGCTAATATCCTATAGAAGCAACTATGTTGACTTTTAACATTTAACGTCAATTTCATTTTTATATATTCATTTGTGAAAATGACTTATCAACATTTTGAAAAATTTGATATATCAGTTTATATTGAAAATGGAAAAAGCGAAGAAATGGCGAAAAATATATATTTTGTTCGCTATCCGGAAAGACTGTCACCATTTAATTTTGAAATTGTCAATTTCTTGATTTTCCCCCGTATCTCTTAAGCGAGCGAAAATTTCAAATTTTGATTTTACCATTTTAAGTTTTACTTTTTTGATAGCACTAACAATAACGGAGATACCCTATAAATGTGTCGAAAATGGGACACCTTGTACTGCCCTTTGGAAAAATTTCTAGCCAGTGCCATGACATGTCTCTTATTTTGAAACCGAAAGGGTACGAGATTTTTATTAGACAGCGCCTTCCCATAAAGAGTGACTAGCCGTTAATTTGTGGCAAGAAACAGAAGAAAAGCGATGACAGGGAGTATCTAAGAGTTCAATCTAAAGGGACTTCGATTGTTAGGAAGGAAATAGTCCCACAGCGTGATAAATTAAGGGTGGAGGCATTGTTTCGCATCACGGGGTGTCTGACAAGGATATACGCGCCCCCTCTATTGGTCCTGCCAAAAGGATTCTTATAAGAAAGCGCCATCAATTGAAATCGCGTGACAATGGAAGTTTTTCCGTAATTAACGGAAATTCGTATCGTTCGCACGGCTTTGTAAGGCGAATTACAAAAGCGTGATACTGAGCTCCCGCGGGGTGTAAAAACTGTAAACAGTCTTTTTTTTTTCATTAGCCGCTGTTTACTGATCGCTTTTAATTATGTTTCAAATTCCAAAAAGTTTTAAAGAATTTTGACGTTATTAGCAAGGAGGAAAGTGTTGTAATCCTACAAAAATAATTTTAGAGACATTTTATCAGATCATAGCGTTAGAATCTTTGGTGCTCTTCTAGGCCCATTACACACAAAAAAAGAAATACTCACTTTACGTACTTTGTTCCTCTCAGAGTCTTTGAAAATGTGGATACATGTTTCCATACAACATTGTTGGGATTTGAGACAAAAAAAATAGTCAGTAGATGACTATAGACTGTATACAGGGTGTTATGGAAATCACTTATTATATTTAAACCGGCAAATCCTGAGATGAAAATAAATTGAAGAAAAATAACCATAAATGGCGCTTTGAATTATTAAGCGAAATATACACTTTATAAGAAAATTTACGTGGCAGCTACTGACGACGTTCGCAATCAATTGAGGCAGTCTCGAGTCTCAAAAGATGTCAGCGCATTGTAGGCGGTGTTGTCATATTGCAACACAGAACACGTGTTAAGTTTTTGACAATAAGACGTCTTTGACACGCGTTATCACTTCTTTTTCAAACTTTTTAGAAAAAAAACTACAATTTTACGGTACCTACTCTCTCTTATTTTAAAATAATCCGTTTTATAATTAAATTAGATAAAAAAATAAAACACAAAAGCATGTTTTTCAACAGAACCAACAGTAGATAGTTAATATAACACAAATTTGAAATCACAACATTTATTATTATGAATTATTTCACAACAGAAAAAAAATCGGGTACTGCTACAATTAACAAAATGTTTAAAATTCATATACGTCAAGAACGTGGAACCCTCGACACTCCACCCACGAGTCTCGAAACATACTGAAGCAACGATAGTGGCACGCGGCCGGTATCCAAGCAAGGGCGAGACATGCAGTGTGATCTTACAGCACGGTTAGTATACTCTAGTGACCCACATTGTTGCTAAGTGAATCCAGATGTTTTGGTATGATTTTTGTTCACTTATTTGTGTTTTATTATTAAATTATTTGTTATTTATTGAACTAGTCCAGCATAAGTAAAAATTTAGAGCTTACTTATGAGATATTATTTATAAAATTAGGAGAAATACAGGACGTATCCCAAAATTTCCTGATGTTGTTCAAAAAACCCTCGAAACGTCATTAAACCACAATGTGTCATACATCGTTGCATTCGGAAGAAAAAAAGCTCTCAAATTCCAATATCAGGAAAACAGGACCGTATTTAAAAAAAGAAAGTTGATAATGGCCCTTCAAAGACGACTCGTCGGATTACAAAACAATTAACACTGTTAGATAGAGCGGAAAAAGTGGCAATGTAAAAGTGCAATTTACTTTAGAACTCGATCTAAAAAAAAAACAGGAAAATGAATTTGAAAATAAGACCAACTTGTTCCATGGCTTTTTTACGTTGTGTTTTCGAATGTTTGCAATATGACTTATTATCTTTATTTTAACATTTTAACCTCTCGAACATTATGACGCTTTATCCGAACACCCTCGTCGTGACATGTTAAAACCTACGTTAAAACTTACAAACAGCGAAACGTACTTTACAACTATGCAACGTCAAAGTTAAGCTCCGACATTTTCGAGACAATATTCCTTTACAAAAGTCCGTCTGTCTATATCATGTTGAAAACCAGTTCACTTAGTTATGGCATAATCTGATTCCGGCAGTCGCAACATGGAGATTTTTTCAAGCGATTATATTTGCTCTGTGTAGACATGCAAATAGCATAGGACTTGTTAACAACATAATCTCCTTAGCAGTTTGCTCGCCATTCTGCTAAAATTAAGTACCTCATTGTCTCAAACTGAATATGTGGCGGATTGTAGGTATACCCACATGCCGGCTTATCTACAGGGGTGGGTGAAACAATCATATATACATATATAAGAAGAAAATTTATTTGGTTAAATGAATTAAGCAGCGTTGGGATCGCTCGACTGAAAAAAGATCTTCCATGGGACGTTTCGTCTTTAGATCACCAGCATCAACTTAAATTCTTTGAATACGGGCCTGAATTTTTTTGTTTAAATTATGAAAGAGGACCCAAAATTTACGTTCAGCGGTATATAACACTTACTGGTTTTCCGACGATTTGATCCTTAAATTGACCATCTTCATTTAAATACCCCTAATACGTTCCTGTAATTGCAAAATTTAAAATATATTTTGGTATTTACTTGATTGTACTAAATCTATTAGAAATACTAATTATGGCTTCCATAAATTGTGTGTATCTACAATATTATTTATGAAAAATGTAATTAATACTATATTTAATAGGAAATCGTATAGTATTTGCAGAATTATACCGTTGATCTTTTGACTGCAATAAAACCTCATTATCCCTTCGACCATAAAATAAATAAGGAAATCCCAAATTTTAAAACCTTTTCGAGCAGAGCCGGACCAGGTATACAAATTCAATTTATACCTATGCCTGATGCATATATAAATACAAAGTGATTTTTAATAATTTTAATCTTTAGTGGTTTTCCGGCGAGTAATTTTTAATTAGGCTTATTAGTGGTAGAATGTGGCGTCCTTGGAATTGTGCTGATAGGGGGGCATCTTCAAGTGTCATTTTTAAAAGAAAGCATTTATCTACCGATGCCAAACTAATAATTAAAAATGTGTATCAATCGTTGTTGAGTAGAAATTTTAATTCGATGGATGCTTTAGCAGACTTTGACAAAAACTCCTTTATCTTCGGTAAGAGACATAGTACTTAAACCTGTTAATCCTAGAAAAAATCGGAGTGATTCTGGCACATTTAGAAGCATTGACGAAAATGACATGGATTTATTACGAAGAAAGATATACCTAATGTATGAGGCAAACTGTACCCACTTTGATTTCCCTCAAAGAGCGGCTGATTAAAGACGAAACAAATATCTCTTGTAGCCTTTCAAGCCTAAGGAAAATATTGCGTAAAATGGGTTTTAAATACCGAAGCATTGATAAAAGACAAAGATTAATGGAATCTCAACGTTTACGGGAACGGAGACTTAAATATTTAACAGCTGTTAAATAATTTAGAGAAGAAAATCGTCCAATTATTTACCTTGACGAAACATGGTTCGATACCCATGACACTCCAAGAAAAGATTGGGATGATTCTTCCAAAAAATGTCAAACCAAGGCACCATCACATAAAGGTAAAAGAATCACAATATTACATGCTGGTGCTGGTTCAGAGAACGGGTTTGTTCCAAATTGTCTATTGCTCTCAGCTAAAAACATAGCAGATTCTTCTTTAGATTACCTTCAAGATACCGACGCACAACTTTCTGAAGATTGGTTTAACATAAACTCCTAAACAATATACCTGAAAATAGCATCATTTTAATGGACAATGCTAGTTATCATAGTCGGCAAGCAAAAATCATTCCTAATTCTAATAATACAAAAGCAGAAATTCAAAATTTTATGATTGAAAATGATTTATATTTTGAAGAAACTTACAAAAAAACGAGAACTGCTAGAAGTATTAAAAGCTTTTAAAATAAATAAGGAATACGAGTGTGACAAAGTTGCAGCAGAAAATGGACATACAGTGTTGCGTCTTCCTCCGTACTATTGTATATTCAATCCTATTGAGCTATATAGCACCAATTAAAATCCAATACCAGGAGAAATAATATTTCTCCTACATTAAAAAAGTAGAATTAATTAAAAACGAAGTAAGAAAAATTTCTGCAGACAGCTGGAAAAACTATGTGCAGCATGTACTTAAGGTGGAAAATTCTTACAATTGTATGATTACAAATGTTCAACCCTTAATTATAAGTTTAGGCTTAGATGAAGATAGTGATAGTGATACAGAGTTAAATTTTGAATAAATTATCAATAGTTTCTTAGAATTTAATTAATTTTTATTGTACTTGTTATCCTAATAGGTATACTTTTAAATTATATTATTTTTAATTATCATTAATTGTTATCATTATTTTACATTTATTATAGGTACCTAAAACTAAAAATACCTATCTATTTATTTTAAATTATAAAAATAAATCATGTGGTGTGGTATACATTTTCAAGCCGGCCCTGATCCCATTTATTGAGCTTTGAAGAGGTTGAGGCGTATACAATAGGGTTTAATCAGGTAGTTTATTTGTTGCAGTAAGAGTCAAGGGTATAATTCTGCAACAACTATACAATAGAATCTTTACTATAATAATTTTACTTTAGTCTTTTTTCCATCTACAACACTTCTGTGGTGCCTCTCGTATATTCTTCTACCTTGCTTTGATCCGCATAATAAAATAAAATATGTAAAATGTCAATTTGTAAAATCTTTCTCTTATAAGCATCCGAATGTCAATTTTCCTATTACTGTATTACTTTACACATTTCATTTTCTCCCAGTTATACTATTAGGATTTACGTCTCTTTTGAAATAAAGACAAACGTAAAAATAGATTTATCACCGATTCCTGGGATTTATCAATCTTTACCGTCTCCCTTTTTATTGAATCGATTGAATTACGCGCCTCAACTGACCTTATTTGTTGGTCAAGAAGTTAGTAATTTTGTGATCTTGTTGAAAGAATATTTCTAAAAGAAGGGTGTGTCTGACGAGAAAAACTCAAGAGACCGTTTTCATGTAGAATTGACCAGGCTAATCAGATATTAAAAAAAAAATTGTGATTGCATTGAAATTGTGGAAATAATTGTTGAGGTTAGTGCGTTCCGTCCCCGTACCCCACGAGATATCCGATCTCATCCGGCTTGGTTACCGGCGTGAAGGACTATACATTTTTCACTCTTCCCCATTTTTTGCATGATCCGGGACAGTAACGCCATGACTTATACACTAAAATCCACCGAGTGTGAATCGGTTTATCGGCCGTGGGGTTTGAACCACATATACAGTGAGTCCCAGAAGAAATGTCTAAATTCATTTAAAATTCAGCGGTAAGTTTTTTCAAAAAACGCACGTACCCGTCGATTTTGATTTTTAAATTTTTTTTTTGTGGTAATTTCATGTATACAGGGTAGCTCAAAAATAAGACCATCAACTTCATTTTTTCAAATGAAAACATATATTTTTTATTTCATTTTTGAATTTTGCATTGAATTCTAAGCATGTTTCATGTACCATGTCCTATACATAAACTCAACAGTTATTGAAAAAATTAGGATTGAACATATCATTTAGGGAATCCAACGATCTATCAAATCTTCTGGCAATATGGCATTTTGGGCTCCATAATAAGTAAGAGTGTACTGTCTCACTGTCACCGTTTATTTCCATAGAAACTGTATGACAATTTTATTTCAAATAAGTATAATTATTGTCAAGCGTAGTTTCAAAGTTGCGGTTTTCACAATAATGGTGAAGTTAACGGAACGGGAAAAAATTGAAATTCTATGCATGGTTGGGTTTGGTGATAAAACACATACTCAAATAGAAACAGCCCAATTATTTAATGAAATCCATCCTGATCGTCCTCCCATATGTCAAAAGATGGTGAGTAGAATAGAGGCTAAGTTTAGAGAATTCGGTCATGTTAGAGATTTGCCTAAATCTGGTCGTCCTACTCGAGATGGAAATGAACAACTTGACGTTTTGCTTTCCTTGGAAGAAAATCCATGTACTCCCCTGTCGCACATGGGCCGATTTACACATGCCGAAATCTGTTGTTCACCGAGTAGTTCAAAAGCACAAATATCACCCATACAAAGTTATTCCAGTGCATGAGTTATTTGAAGAAGATTTCGATAGGCGAAGTGAGTTTTGCGGACGCATGCAAAATATGTGCAATCTAGATAATAATTTAGTAAAAAATATTATTTTTTCGGATGAAGCTACGTTCTATTTGAATGGTAATGTGAACAGACAAAATTGTCGATAGAGGTTCACAGCCAGTACCCTAAGAAAATAAATGTTTGGTGTGGAATCGTACGCGAAAGAGTAATTGGTCCATTTCTCTTTGAACAGTCTTTAACTGGACAAGTATATCTCGAATTTCTCCAACTAGAATTAATTCCAGCATTAGTGGCTTTATTTCCGAATCCATTGGATCCAGACTCCTCTGACGAAGAACTGATATTCCAACAAGATGGTGCTCCTCCGCACTATGCGGCCACTGTGCGCACATTTTTGGATGAAACCTTTCCCAATCGGTGGATTGGAAGGAGAGGACCTATCGAATGGCCTGCTAGGTCGCCAGACCTAACTCCGCTGGACTTTTTTTTGTGGGGTTACCTCAAATCAAAAGTATTTGTTAACAGGCAAAACAATATGCAGGAGTTGAAAGAAAGGATCCGAAGAGAAGTGCGTGTCATAACTCCGGAAATGGTTGGAAACGTGCAAAGAGAGTTTATTGATCGTCTTGGATATTCATACCTGAAATACTTTATACCTGCTATTGATCCATGACGTTTGCAAAAAAGCACCATGCACTTGTGTCCTTTCATCTTAACCTTGTTCGTTTACAAAAATTTTTGTTAGGTAATGAAAGTTAATAAGCACTAATATACCGACAACAATGTGGATGAACCACTTTCTATTCTGTCATTTTAAATAGAATTCAGAACCAAAGATGGCGTCGAATAACAATAAACAAATAATGTCGGGCCGGCTAACGCACTTTCAACACCCTGTATATCTAGAAAGAGAAAAATTTCGAAAAAGAGCACCAGTTGCCCATAAGTTATGGGACACCCTGTATTGTTTATAAATACCTTCCTATAGCAAACATTACCGACATTTTTATAACAATTACGACGAAGTGTTCTATATAATTTACTCGAAATCATTATACTTTTTGTTTACAGATTGTTGTTTCTTTAAATAATGATAGTGATGTCGATAATGGCCTGTGATGTGATGACACTGCAAAATGTTGGTAAGCAATAATAATTGTTAATTTCTAGACAGTGAGTGCCTCCGGTTCTGTGAAGAGATAATGGCTTCCCAGACAATAAATCTGATGCATCAAGTATCGTATAAGTGCATTTTTGCATATTGCTTCTAAGACATTTGCGTTCAATAAATCGTTAAATCGTATGGCATTTTATATAATTTGCGTAAATTTATTTATAGTCCTGGTGACTTTTCTTAAGATGTGTTTAATTTCATTTTGGTAAATTTGTTTATCGCTCGGCTTATCGTACTTTTGAGTTAAGAGGATGCCGGAGTCAGTCGAAATCTCCGATTTGACTCCTGTTCGTTTCACGCTTTGACGGCACGAGGCGAATTGGATCTTCCTTTGCAGTTAGAAGAATACGTCGAGCGTCCGCCCGTAATCGGTACGCCGACAGAAACAACGATGATCGGAAGAAATAGACTGCACGTGATCGGGGTCTATACTTCAATTTTCTACGCTGAAAACGGAGTTTTCGCTTCCTATGAAAACGGTACATAAAAAAAAATTTTAAACGAAAGATGTCTAAATTTTGTTAACAACTCGAGGAAAGTCCATCATTTTTTTCTATATGAAGCAGTAAAAAAAATTAAATCTAAAAATCCTCCGAAACAAAAAATATAGACTTTACGCGAGTTCTAGTTCTATTACAAAGATTTTTTTCCTTTGAGATATTTTTCCTAAAACAGGAATAAACTTTTGGGAAGAAAACTCGTTTGTAGATACTCCGGAATCCTGTTAATATGTGATTACTGTTTGACGGTATTTTCCTGTGGTTTTACTTAACTTAAAAATTTTTCTTCTTATTCTGCTCAGTAAGTTATGTTCCACTATTTTTTCTACCTTAATTTTCTAAATTTTCAGTAAACCTTTTTAATGTTTCCAAAATTATAATTTTCTTCTTTTACAATTTGTCCAAACAATGTCAAAACTTGCTTATGTATAAGTTTTATACTGAAGATGAGGGGTGTGTGCGTCCGAAACATGTATGGAAATTAAAAACTAAACTTTCCTTAAACTAGTGGACCAGGCAATGGGTTTCTTTTCCTCTTAACATTCAATTTGATTTAGGCCCGTGGCTGCGTTCTACGCACCGGTCTACGTAAACAAAATAAAATTTCTATTTATTGAATTACTCGAACATTTCTAGCTTAAATTTTATGATTTGTAGTTTTCTGTTCTTTTACGGCCCCCTCTACGCTCTCGTAATTTTTACTCCCAAACTGTAAAAATAAATTTGAAATTACTTAACGGTGCATCGTTAACACAAAACGATAAATTATAGACGTCTTAGGGCAACTAGCAGGGAGGGGAAAACGAGAAAGTGGGAAGTTTGCAAGTTCTTCCCCCCAACATTTATTTTAATACGGAAATGAGGCAACAACTTTTACTGGAAGTCTCTGTCGACGTGCATTAGATGACTTTACGACTTTCAGTTAGTCATCGTGATGTTTTTGCCTTGCTTCGGTTATTTTTTTTAAATATCCAGTGACTGTAGTTCTGGTCCAAGAAAAGGGCGGAAAAAACGCACGAAAAATATTCAAATACAGGGTTGCACCACATATATATAAACAGCATATTGCTAATACCATCTGCAATTATGTCCCCGTTATGGGCATCGAAGAGGGCGTTGGGAGTTTGTGCAGTTTCCTTGTGAAAGTAAACATTCGACAGGGTTTTTTAATGTAAATTTCACCGATAGTTAGGAAAAATATTGCAATCAAAATTTCGATTAGTTCGATTTAAGACAGCGTTCCATGCATACGATTTCTGATGATATGATGATCCGACGGTACACTGATTGGTGTAAACTTTTGGTGCCAAATTCCGTCCGAATATTTGTAACAATCGAGACGATGAGCCTTATTTTAACTTTCATCCGACGTGGTATGTTTCTTAACCTCACTTTTTCTAAACCAAAAATTAAGAATGAATGACTATATTGACTATTTTGGGAATTATTATCAGCTATGAATGCACCAAATTAATAATACATTAATTTTAAGGTTAAGTAGTGATCACATATATATTATGTTGAATACGATTGACACTCTCTCCTTTTTTTACAAGCTTTCTAGTGAAATTCGGTTCCGAAGATCGGATAATGTGATAAGCAAAATATTTTCGTATATATGTACATACCTAAAATACTGTATATTTGGTATTGATCCACGACTTTTGCAAAAAAGCACCATGCACTTGTGTCCTTTCATCTTAAACAAAACAAGCCACTAACCTACCAAACAGCGAATCGAATCACCACAAATTAAAAACCCCTTTACAACAATAATTGTTGTTAGGTAATGAAAGTTTATAAGCACCAATATACCGACAACAATATCGATGAACCACTTTTTATTCTGTAATTTGAAAAAGCATCCAGAACCAAAGATGGCAACGAATAACAACAAATAATGTCGTGCCGGCTCTGATGCGATCGATAAAATTTCCACCCTACTGCGCAAACTCAATAGGCCCGCGCTATCTCCCATAGCGGAGACACTTTTTGTATTTTGGAACGTTCATATTGGCAACATACTGTATATATATATGTGGGTTGCACAAGATATGGAGGGCCTGTATGGGGATCTTATTAATGATAATAGATACAACTTCGATTAAATGAGCAATCAAAGCACTAACAATATGCCATACAAAAAGGTTTAGTAAGGCAGTTTTTAAGATTTAAGTTATTTAAAATAACTGAAATTTTCTATTTTAAATTTAATTTTTTAAAGCAGAACTGACATTCTCACAGCAACTGTTTTTATACAACGTTTAGTTTTCACTCATCATCATCATCGTCAACTTAATTTTTTCAAATGCAGTCCTTATTCAACAATGTATAGTACATTATCGTTTAATTACGTTTCGAGCTTTCTTAATCATCTTTATGAATTTTTAGTATTTTCCATAATTTTGTAAAAATAGTTCAATGCAGTAGGTAGGTACTAAAATCAATATTTTTAAAAATCTTTTACAATAATGCACTACATAATAATCGCGAAACAAAATAATTTAATAGCAATAACAAAACAGTATTAAAAAATAAACAACAAATATAAAAATATATTAAGGATTAAGGAGAGCTTTGAAACAGAAGAAGACCCTGGAAGACTTGTTATATATTATTACTAATTGATGTTTTAAATTCTACAGTTTTAAGAAGAGTTTGGAGAATGACGGAAATCATTTCACACCTTTTGGAAAATTAATTTCTGATGTTAGTTAGCCATTTATGGTTATTTATCTTCAATTTATTTTTATCTCAGGATTTGCCGGTTTAAATATAATAAGTCATTTCCATAACACCCTGTATACAGATACAGATTTACAGGTTATTGAACCCTATTTTTTTTAAATGCAAATATACAGAGTGAGTCGGGATGTAAAATTCAGATATTACATTAAAATGCAATTTGAATATTATCTGCCCTTTAATAATAAGTGTCATTATATACGGCTCATGAATAATATATGGTTACATTCATTGGAGCTGTCGATGTCGGTCGCCTTTATACTGAAAAAAGTTTTAAGTAGGAACTTCAGCAAAAAAGTCCGATTACAAGTAATGAACAGAAGAAGTAAAATAAAATGGTTATATAAGACCCTCTCATTTAGGATCCCGCTAGCTTAATCGCACAAAAAACAATTGTCTGACGTTGTAGATTTTATCGCTAGCGCTTATTGAGCGTCATAAAACTTCTGCCAATGAGAAGCTATTAAATAAATCCTTTTGTGTTTCGGAGTCTGTGGTTCGCTGCTACTAAATAATTTAGCTGGGACACAAGAAAATCCTATTAGCCGTGGAATAAACAGGAAATTTGTTGCGGAAGAAATAGGAATTGATTTCGGCTTTATATAAGATACTGCGACATTTCTCTACTTACATTTATTTGGATAAATTACAAATGGCTGGACTATGAATATAATATGGAGGACCGTATTTTGTATTGAAGAAGATAATAAGATGATTTTGTTGCAGAACGTCAAATTGGTAACCACCATATTCTCCGTTTATTGCTTATGCACCGTATACCGTTTTAGGACTCCCAGAAAACAATGGCAATACAGTGGATTTTCATAAAAACCACTTTATTCTCCGTTTTAAGATTTAATCGCGATTGGTAAAACCGGTTTTATTGGTTATGCACCGTATACTGTTTTGGGAAAAAATGTCAAAGGAAAAAAAACTTTGTAATAGAACTAGAACTCGCGGAAAGTCTATATTTTTCTGTTTAGGAAGATTTTTAGATTTAATTTTTTTACTGCTTCATATAAAAAAAATGATGATTTTTTTTTAAGTGTACCGTTTTCATAGGAAGCGAAAACTCGTTTTTCAGCGTAGAAAATTGAAGTATACAACGTGTCCAAGATAAGGAGGGCCAGTAGATCTAGGAAACCGTAAGAGATACGAAGTCGGTTAAATGGAGGTAAAGTTGCGCATTTACGTGCCTAATAATATGTCGGTTAGAAAATATACGGAAAAAAACGAAATTCTGAAAAATCGTTATATTTTTTTCCTGGGGTTTTTTGAGATCGAATTCGAAAGTAAATTGCACTTTTACATTGCCACTTTTTCCGCTCTATCTAACAGCGTTAATTGTTTTGTAGTCCGACGAGTCGTCTTCGAAGGGCCATTATCAACTTTCTTTTTTTTGTAAATACGGTCCTGTTTTTCTGATATTGGAATTTGAGAGCTTTTTTTCTTCCGAATGCAACAAATGCAACACTTATTTGTGGTTTATTATTAAATTATTTGTTATTTATTGAACTAGTCCAATATAAGTAAAAATTTAGAGCTTACTTATGAGATATTATTTATAAAATTAGGAGAAATACAGGACCGTATACCAAAATTTCCTGATGTTGTTCAAAAAAACCCTCGAAACGTCATTAAACCACAATGTGCCATACCAACATCGTTGCATTTGGAAGAAAAAAAGCTCTCAAATTCCAATATCAGAAAAACAGGATCGTATTTAAAAAAAAAAGAAAGTTGATAATGGCCCTTCGAATTACAAAACAATTAACACTGTTAGATAGAGCGGAGAAAGTGGAAATGCAAAAGTGCAATTTACTTTAGAGTTCGATCTCAAAAAAACCCAGGAAAAGAATAAAACGATTTTTCAGAATTTCGTTTTTTTCCGGATATCTCCGGAACTACTCGGAATTTTAAAACTTTCTAGACGGCATATTATTAGGCACGTAAATGCGCAACTTTACCTCCATTTAACCGACTCAAATCAGAGATTTTGACTGACTCCGGCATCCTCTTAACTGAACTAAAGAATACCACCAAAAATAATCGACCCGTGGATATTTTCTTTGCTTGCTCCTTATTTAACTTACATTAATGACCGCAACATAGAAATGATAAGTCTCATTCCATTAAAACCCATAAATTTCTATCTTTTAATTACTTCCAAGCCAATAAATCCACATGTAGCTAGAAATAAGGTACATGTATTGTTAGATATTAATTGATTGAATAATCTTGTCGATCCATTAAGGTCGTAAAAAACCACCTATTGTTCTATAAGGCGTTTTTTGATCTCCCATGACTTGCACAAATCGATAAAATAATGTATTTAATTGTTTGAACTTTAGTGGTTCGTGCTAACTTGTCCTATAGCATCGATTTTTTATTAGCGTCGTAACAGCGAGGAAAGAAACAGGAGATCGGTCTGGATGGATTTATAACTAGGTGGAACATTCTCAGACCTATAAAATCGCATATTGTATGATGTCAACATTACACGGAAAAATGCTGTAGTAAAATTATTACAGTATAAGATTTTATTGTAAAATGTCCTATAAAATATAGTATTAATTACATTTTTTATTAATAATCTGTACCCAAATAACATTGTAAACCTAATTATTTATAAAAAAAATATAGTTGTGATTTCTAATAAGTTTAGTAAAATCAAGCGAATAATAAAATACAGGGTGTTATGGAAATGACTCATTATATTTAAATGTGTGACTCCTAGTGTGTCCTAGAGAAAGTCTACATACTTTTTTTTTAAACGAATATGAAAATACTAAGGTAAAAACCCTTTATACCCACATACTGTCGCGCCGTTCCATCTGGATTCAGTTAGTAACAATGTGGGTCACTAGAGTATACTAACAGTGTTGTCTGATCACACCGCATGTTTCGCCCTTGCTTGGATACCTGCCGCGTGTGACTGTCGTTGCTTCAATATGTTTCAAGGCTCGGGGGTGGAATGACGCTATCGAGGGTTCCACGTGCTTGATGTACATGAATTTTAAACGTTCTGTTAGTTGTAGCATTACCCAATTTTTTTCTGCTGTGAAATAATTCATAATAAGGAATATTGTGATGCGATTTCAAATTTGTGTGATATTACCTATTGTTGGTTCTGTTGTAAAACATACTTTTGGTGTTTTATTTTTTTATGAAATTTAATTATAAAACGGATTATAAGATCGAAGGTAAGAGAGTATGTATCTTAAAATTGTAGTATTCTTTGTCTAAAAAGTTTGAAATAGAAGTAATAACGCGGGTCAAAGACGTCTTGTTGTCAAAAACTGAACACGTGCGATTACAATTCTGTGTTGCAATATAGGACAACACCGCCTCAATAAACTATTGATTGCGAACGTCCTCAGTAGTGGCCACATAAATTTTCAGATTTCATATAAACTATATATTTCGTGCAATAATTCAAAGCGCCATTTTTCCTCAATTTATTTTCATCTCAGGATTTGCCGGTTTAAATATAATAAGTCATTTGCATAACACCCTGTATACTGTAAATTTTACAACTAATGTGCACGGAACAAACATTATAATAAAATTATATAAAACAGTTTTTATTGTACGATTTCCTATAAAATATGGTATTAATTACAATTTTCATTATTAATCCGTACCAAAATAATATTGTAGATATACCTAATCTCGACTATTATTTAAGTATTTTTTATATAAAAAATGATCAAGATTAAAGGAAATGATGTAAAAATAGTTTTAAAAGGCATAAATGAGATGCTATGGATTCCTAGGATTTCGTTTCCCGTAACAAATAATAGGTGGAGCACTTAACAGGAAACATACCATCGATTGATGAAATCAAGCGACGCCAGGCGTAGTTACAGTTTGGATGAGTGACCGTTTGGGGATGTCATGTGTCAAAATTTTGACAAAAGATTTTTGTAAATTTTACAAATACTTTTCATATACTGAAACCTCTCTTAGGCGGACACCTACGGGACCGTCAAAATGTGTCCGCCCAATGGAGGTGTCCGCCCTTGGGAAATTTGTTATTAGGTAATATGTAAATGCAAAATTATTACTATGTATATGAATGAACCAAAATACACTAGTTTTAGTTAGGATGTAGTACTAAAAAAATCTAAAAATGTAGTTTGACGTGTTTGGGTTTTATACTTGCAATCTAGAAAATGTAATTCCAAGTCTGATAACAATTTCTTTGCTGTAGAGTCACCTCTATTCTTTGCATACTCTTGTAATTCCTTTACTATACTAATGGCTTGTTGATAATTGGTGACATTTATTTGATTACTGCATTCAACTTCTTCATCAGAGTCGTCAGATAGTGATGTGGTTTCAGTTTGGACTACATAATCGGTAGGAATGGTGCACTATCATCTTCTAATAGCACATTGCTCTCAATGTTAATGAACTCGCCCAAATCATTGTTATCAAATTACAAACTTCCACAACATCAATATTCTCGTTCAGACTCGAAACGCGACATTTTTGTGCCATTGTTTACGATTTTAACCTTACAACTCACAAATAAACGGCGGACTGCTGTCGCGGAATCACACATACTTTCATTCGGCGAAGTCCTTTCGCGCTGCCACGCATACGCGACTGGTTGCCGTCTGCAGATAGTTTTGCACCGTATTTATTCGTCTCCCAAATACTTTTAAACAAATTGTGTCCGTTTAAAGGAGGGTTTTCGCACTCTTTGTATGAAAACAGCCTGTCCGCGTCCTCCCAAAGGAGAGTCCGCCCAAGAGAGGTTGATTTTCATGGAATTTCATATACCTAGTTCCGGACTATGAAAAAATGCCCGCTTAATAGAGATGTCCGCTTATTAGAGGTTTCAATGTAAATTTTTTACTAAAAATTTAGGTTAAAATTTTGCCATAATTTAATGGCAGTTCTTAATAAAAGTTATTCAAGTCCAAATTATATATCCATAAATTACTGTTAGTTTTACTATTTTATAGTTAATTTAACTGGCACAGCCAGAAATAATATAATGTCATCATCATCTGATATAAGAACCATTCCATAATACCCTGTATATACATAATAATTTCATATTCCATAAATTCACTTTGATAATGAAAGGAAGCCTAAAATATACCATGTCTATTAATAACAAAGAGGGGCCCGTATTAATGTATGGTATAGCTTATAATCTAATAGGTAGATATAGAGTAGGGAATACTGCATATAAATTTGATTATCCTTTGTTAAATCGATATAATAACCAAACCATTATCGAGTTAAAAGGTACATTGTTGTAAGTTTTTGTAAATGTAATCAAGTGTGTAATTGAGTGTCGAAAGTGTTTATTAAAACTTGAAATAAAAAAAAAACACCTAATGTAGAAGTCCAATATACAGGGTATTATGGAAATGACGTGTTATATTTAAACCGGCAAATCCTGAGATGAAAATAAATTGAAAAGAAAAATGACCATAAATGGCGCTTTTACTATTAAGCGAAATTTTATAAACTTTATATGAAATCTGAAATTTACATGGCCGCTACTGACGACGGCTGGTGTTGTCATATTTACACGGCAAACTCTTTAGGAAACAAATTATAATTTTAACAATTTTTTATTCTATCATTTATGAACAAATATGATTCAAGAAAACCGACGGCGAAAGATGTTTTGCAAAACAAATAATGGTAATATTACGCACAAATCTAAAATTCGTCACAAGCACAGGAAAGTAAATAGGTCAAACGTCATTGATCTTCCTATTATTTTTCAAATTCTTAAAAAAAAATGCAATTTTATTTAAGACAAATGCTCCCTTACCTACTTAGTTTTAGGAAAAACCCTCTCACATAACCTCACAAATAGCAGCTATTCACATGGAAAAAATAGACGGGAAAACTGTTTTAATTTTGGTCCTTTTTTTCGCGCTTAGATTTATTTAACTAATTTAAAAAACACATACATTAAATACAATTCTTTCAATTTAAGAATTACATTTTATCTACGAACGAACGAAATGGTACGTGCAAAACTTGGAATAGAGATGGGCAATATTTGACAGTTTGATATTTCACGGTCACGGTAATTGAATCCTAATAATAGGCGATAAGGGACGAACCAAGATCGCTTAAATGCATTTCTTATGGTGATAAACGAGATTCTTCCCTGAATTGAATAAAATGATAGTAGTGATATATCCATCAATTAAGGTAAGGGATAATACTGCGACTATACTTGAAAAGCTCAAAAAATCAGCTCTACTCCAACTGAGAAGACCGACGAAGATTTAATTTTCCTTCTCACACGGCCATCTCTCCATCTCTTTCACACAATCCACTGGGCGCCGGGGCAACGTAAGTCTAGACGTACAAGCGTGCGTCTTGCAACTGTCAGTGTGAGAAGATACGCGTTAGAATACGGTCGGTTCTGTTGCTTACCATTTACACTCTCGGCTATCCGCTTTGTTTTCAGAAGGTACGCGTATAATAATTGTTTTGTAATGAATCCCGGGCTACGCGTCCAAACTTTGTATATTATTTGACATTGTTTTTATTGACGAAATTAAAACGAGTAGTTTGTTTTGAACGTTTGACTTGATGTAATGTTTTGAGCATAAAGCATTTCTAGGAGTGTTCCCATGGAAAAGAAAAAAAACTGATTGTGATTGTGCGTGGATTTCCTCGCTCTGTAGGTATAAAGCTAAATACAAGTAGGTAGATAAATAATTTATTTTTATAATTTTATATGGAATTTCAGTTTTGTATTAAGTTTGGCAACAGTCCACGTAACACCTGTTTTTGACATGCCACCATAGGGTGACGTATTACAGTGAAGCAGGATGAGCTGTGGGTTTATGGGGCTGGACACCACTTTTAAAACGGTCGATTTAAAAAAAATATATAAGTAGCCCTTCTCTAGGACACCCAAGGAGTCACCAATTTAAATATAATACGTCATTTCCTTAACACCCTGTATTTTATATCGACCTAGTTTCTTCGGGTATCGTATTAAAAAAAAGAATTGGATCAATTCGGACGAGTTCGCTTAATTCTAAGCCAATCGTGATTATGTATGCTACATTACCTCAAAAATCATGCTAATAACAAACGAGAACCAAAAAAAACATAATTACCTTACATGGAAGATATTTCTCATAGATAAAAAAGCCGGCCAACGAAAATTAAAGTTAATGTACTGTTAAACGGAATTTCGCAACTACATATTTGGTAAACAAGAACGATAATGTGCAATCGTATTCTAGTTTTAGAAGATTAAGTATCACATTTGGGAGATTGTAAATTTTAGGAAAAGTATAATAGCAAACAAAAATAATCCTGGAACTCGGAATGTCGGCTTTGAAGTGGGATTTTGAGGATTTGGTTTCGCCTGATGGATTAAGCCATAAAGGAAAGAGGGTCTTTGGTAACACGGTTGTACGCAAAATTGCCATATTTGCATTCTGATAAAAAAAATGGAATTTCCTGCTGCATAATATTTATAAAAATATTGGAACAGTATACTATTTGTGGTATACTGAGTGACGCACTGAGAGAAGCTCTGGAAAAAATTTTTGCTACGATTATTTTAGCTCCGGTAGTATAGTATTTGCAGAATTATACCTTTGATCTTTTGACTGCAATAAAACCTCATTATCCCTTCGACCATAAAATAAATAAGGAAATCCCAAATTTTAAAACCTTTACGAGCAGAGCCGGACCAGGTATACAAATTCAATTTATACCTATCCCTAATGCATATAAATACAAAGTGATTTTTAATAATTTTAATCTTTAGTGGTTTTCCGGCGAGTAATTTTTGGTTAGGCTTATTAGTGGTGGAATGTGGCGTCCTTGGAATTGTGCCGATAGGGGGGCATCTTCAAGTGTCATTTTTAAAAGAAAGCATTTATCTACCGATGCCAAACTAATAATTAAAAATGTCTATCAATCGTTGTTGAGTAGAAATTTTAATTCGATGGATGCTTTAACAGAGACGTCTACTTTGACAAAAACTCCTTTATCTTCGGTAAGAGACATAGTACTTAAACCTGTTAATCCTAGAAAAAATCGGAGTGATTCTGGCACATTTAGAAGCATTGACGAAAATGACATTGGTTTATTAAGAAGAAAGATTTACCAAATGTATGAGGCACAAACTGTACCCACTTTGATTTCTCTCAAAGAGCGGCTGATTAAAGACGAAACAAATATCTCTTGTATCCTTTCAAGCCTTAGGGAAATATTGCGTAAAATGGGTTTTAAATACCGAAGCATTGATAAAAGACAAACATTAATGGAATCTCAACGTTTACGGGAATTAAATATTTAACAGCTGTTAAACAATTTAGAGAAGAAAATCGTCCAATTATTTACCTTGACGAAACATGGTTCGATACCCATGACACTCCAAGAAAAGGTTGGGATGATTCTTCCAAAAAATGTCAAACCAAGGCACCATCAAATAAAGGCAAAAGAATCACAATATTACTTGCTGGTTCAGAGAACGGGTTTGTTCCAAATTGTCTGTTGCTTTCAGCTAAAAACATAGCAGATTCTTCTTTAGATTACCATCAAGATACCGACGCACAACTTTTTGAAGATTGGTTTAAACATAAACTCCTTAAAAATATACCTGAAAATTACACTCATGCATTAAGCTAGATGTGTTGTTTTCGATTGATTACATCGCAAACAATACGCCTAGCTATCGAAAACAACCCCTCTAGCTATTGAACGCAAAACCATAGTAACCTTCTTACAACGCCATTATTGGAATAATATGTCAGTCTGACATTCTCATTGTTTCGAGTTTAGTTTAAAAAATGTCACGTTTTGAAAAGAAATCAATCGAAGTTATTCGAGAAAAGATCGCACAGAGTGTCCCAAAAAATACTAAAAATAGCAAGCAATATGTCTGGCGTTAGTTTATGGTGTTTTGTGAAGATAGAAGGTATGTTTTTAGAAAGGAGACTTAGATTAAAAAGCTTGCGGACATACTTCAAGACTGGGCTTATAACATGAAAATACAAAATGGTGAGGAATACAAAGATATAAATGCCGAACCTAGTTGCTCGAAAATGTCGAAACCAACCTCAAGAGATTCTTCAAATTCTAATATTAATTATTACAACTGCGTTATAATTATTAAAGTGAAATTTATAATACATTATTGCATTTAACTTTTGTTAATTCGAGTAATTTTCTCCCTAAATTACACTCGTGCATAAAAATTCTCAGATAATTTTGCATTTAAGCGTATTTCCTTTGAAAAACAACATTCGTTCATTTTCTCCGAAGGAGGAGGGCTATTTCGCCAAAATATGAAAATGAACTCTTGTTGTTTTTAGGCAATACGCTTTCATGCAAAATTATCGAAAATTTTTAGGCACTAGTGTAATTACCTCCGAAAATAGCGTCATTGTAATGGACAATGCTAGTTATCATAGTCGGCAAGCAAAAATCATTCCCAATTCTAATAATACAAAAGCAGAAATTCAAAATTTTATGATTGAAAATGATTTATATTTTGAAGAAACTTACAAAAAACGAGAACTGCTAGAAGTATTAAAAGCTTTTAAAATAAATAAGGAATAAGAGTGTGACAAACTTGCAGCAGAAAATGGACATACAGTGTTGCGTCTTCCTCCGTACTATTGTATATTCAATCCTATTGAGCTGATATGGCACCAATTAATAATAATTTCTCCTACATTAAATGCATATGTAGTAGAATTAATTAAAAACGAAGTAAGAAAAATTTCTGCAGACAGCTGAAAAAACTGTGTACAGCATGTACGTAAGGTGGAAAATTCTTACAATTGTATGATTACAAATAATGTTCAACCCTTAATTATAAGTTTAGGCTTAGATGAAGATAGTGATAGTGGTACAGAGTTAAATTTTGAATAAATTATCAATAGTTCCTTAGAATTTAATTAATTTTTATTGTACTTGTTATCCTAATAGTTATACTTTTAAAGTATATTATTTTCAATTATCATTAATTCTTATCATTATTTTACATTTATTATAGGTACCTAAAACTAAAAATACCTATCTATTTAATTTAAATTATAAAAATAAATCATGTGGTGTGGTATACATTTTCAAGCCGGCCCTGATCCCATTTATTGAGCTTTGAAGAGGTTGAGGCGTATACAATAGGATTTAATCAGGTAGTTTATTTATGGCAGTAAGAGTCAACGGTATAATTCTGCAACAACTATAACATAAAAATCAGTTTACAACCAAGTAGCGTGAAAGAAAACTAATAATGAATATTACAATACAGTTCGTTACTTTTTTCCCGTCCTTACACATAAGACTCAAAAACATAATCGAGCATTTTAAAACAAACGAACCGAACTTTTTTCGGGTAGATCGAACATGATGTTACTAAAAAAATACAAAGTTAAGTTTGTGCGTAATCAAAGATGAATACTCGGATGAACAAGTTCACCGTTATACAATGCTTCATTAAAATTGAATAGAGTAATAAATTTAAATGACAATTGGAATAAATGTGGATGGTGTGACTAATGGTTAGTATTTAATTACATCACTATTAAAATGTGTTAAACTTACAATATTATTATATTATAAACTATATAAACTTATACTGTTCACTACCATTTAACGCTGTGGGCTTCATTTATGCTTAGATATTGGCGATTTTCACCAGACCACGTCACCGACACTTACAAATTCTTCTGGCCAATATAATGTTTAACACTGGCTGAAAAATAATTCCGCATCATTTTCTGGAGGTCGCCACTACCAAAATGTACTAAAATCTTTTGTAAAATTTACTAAAATCTTTTGTAAAATTTATTACAATTTTTTGTAAAATTTACTGTAATCTTTTAAAAAATTTACTAAAATCTTTTGTAATATCTACTAAAATATTTTGTAAAAATTTCGCGTCACACGTTATTCCCAAGCTGTCACCCATTCAAGTACTAACCATGCCCAACGTCGCTTGACTTCCAATGATCGATGAAACGCTTCCTCTTGTTGTCCCCACTTATTCTCCTAACGAAAAGCGAGTTCTGTTTGAACCGTTCATTCTTGCAAAGAAGCATTTTTACAACACTTTATTTAAACTTGGTCACTTTTACAATAAAATATACAATGAAAGTACTGTAATAGGAATCAGTAAAATGGATCACACAGTTAAAAATATTAAACTACTGGAGTTATAAATAAATTATTTTCACTTACATCTGTCGTAAAATTTACAATATATTTTATCAAATTTATTCGAAGTTCTAACTATAGTTTTTTCTAAATTATGTTTTGCAATATTATTTTGGTAAGGACTAATGAAAATTGTAATTATTACAATATTTTATAGGAAATCGTATAATAAAATCTTCCATATAATATTTTTACTATAGTGTTTATTAAATTTTAATACATATTTTAGTATTTACAGTGAAACCTCTCTTAGGCGGACACCTACGGGACCGTCTAAATGTGTCCGCCTAGTAGAGGTATTCGCCGATGGGAAATTTGTTATTAGGTAATATTATGTAAATGCAAAATTATTACTATGTATATGTATGTACAAATAAACATAACATAACAAAAATACACTAGTTTTAGTTAGGATTTAGTTTGACGTGTTTGCGTTTTATACTTGCAATCTAGAAAATGTAATTACAAGTCTGATAACAATTCCATTGCTGTAGAGTCACCTCTATTCTTTGCATACTCTTATATTAATATGCATGCTAATTAATGGCTTGTTGATAATTGGTGACATTTGTTTGATTACTGCAATCAACTTCTTCATCACAGTCGTCAGATATTGATGTGGTTTCAGTTTGGTCTACATAATCGGTAGGAATGGGGTCACTATCATCTTCTAATAGCACATTGCTATCAATGTTAAGGAACTCGCCCAAATCATTGTTATCAAATTACAAACTTCCACAACATCAATATTCTCTTTCAGACTCAAAACGAGACATTTTGGTGCCATTGTTTATGATTTTAACCTTACAACTCACAAATAAACGGCGGACTGTTGTCGGGGAATCACACATACTCTCATTCGGCGAAGTCCTTTCGCCCTGCCACGCATACGCGATTGGTTGCCGGTCTGTATTCAGAGAGTTTTTGAACCGTACTTATTCGTCTACCAAATACTTTAAAAAATTCTTTGTCCGTTCTTTCGTTTCCGCAGTATGAAAACAGCCTGGCAGCGTCCGCCCACGAGAGGTTGATTTTCATGGAATTTCATATACCTAGTTCCGGACTATGAAAAAGTGTCCGCTTAATAGAGATGTCCGTTTATTAGAGGTATCCGTTATTAGAGGTTTCACGGTACTTGATTTTATAAATTTATTAGAGATTCTAACCATACTTTTTTAGAAATTATGTTTACAACATTATTTTAGTACAGATTACTAATAAAAAATTTAATTAATACTATATTTTATAGGAAATTTTACAATAAAATCTTTACTATAATAATTTTACTATAGTATATTTTCCGTGACTACATTTTATAGGAAATCGTACAATAAAATATTTACTATAGTCTTCTTTCCGTGTAATGTTTCATAAATGCTGTTACACAACTTTTGTAGTAAATCTGGACTTTTCACACGTATAGAACTAATGGTTGTCAAATATAGTTTTAAGCTCAAAATATTCACAGTAACAATATTCGTACAATATTTATAAAGAAAGAAATGTTGGGTAGGCATTATACAGTGTCACCATTAAAGTCCGCACCATATGGAACTTTTTTTTATTAATGAGGTTAGTTAAAATTAAATTTCGGCAATCGTTTTTGCTTCAAATTAGACTAAAAATTATATAATCAAATGTCACCATCTGTCATTCGGTATCTGTCAAAAATTACATTCTAATCAAAAAATGCTGAAAAATGGCATTGTTTTACCGAATTTCAAAAAATTTTATTAGAAAAAGTTGTTTCTAGTACAATTCTTGGCCTAAATACAAAGTTTCAGTTTTCTAGCTCAAAGTTGATTTTTTTGCAATTTTTTCTAATTAACTTTTTTTTTATTTAATGTAAGTTCGCTTAATGGATATTAAACTATTTGCTTATACCATACTCAATATTTTATTTAGTTTGTATGAGCTTTTTTTTACTAGAATGCCATTTTTTTTTCGAAATTTAAAATTAGAGGCAAAAAAATTTGACACAGGTGGTGCAAAGTTATCCTAATTTAAAAATTTTAACAGATAGACGTCAGATATTCCATTTTTTTGATAGTACATACACCTAAGAAGTTTAAAAAACTTATAATAAAATTCCCAGATATCAGATTAGTTCAAAATTTAGACACATTTTCTTTTTATCCACAATAAAATATCAAGGCAATTTTGAATTTTATAAGTAGGCTATGGAAAAAAACGAATTAGAGTGCCGAATAAATAAAAGAAATGTCATAAATGTGAATATTTTCGCAAGTTATAGTTTTCAGTGTTATCACCAATGTTGTCCATTCAAGAAAAAATAGAAATTGTCTTAATTTGTGGAGAGAATATGCCTCACCGGCAAGTATCTGCCATTTTTAATGAGAGGCATCCAGAAAAAAATTTGCAGCATAGCACTGTTTCAAGAATAATGTCAAAATTTAGAGAAACTGGATCTGTTCGAAATAATTTTAAGAAACTGATGTTTGTTTAACTGTTATTGACCACGGTCAAACTAGTGTAACCAAGATAAGTGATGCAACAGGGTGCAAGAGGGAAAGCGTTAGAAAAATTCTTCAGAAAAATCGATTTCGGGCATATAAACCCAAGTTTATAAACACATTAAAAGAACGCGATTTTGATATCCGACTTGATTTTTCGTTTTGGTATCAGGGACAATATGAGGAGAATATTCTTTTTCCATACAAGATATTATGGACAGATGAAGCCACTTTCTCTTCGAATGGTACCGTGAGCTCACAAAATTGCCGATGGTGGTCCCAAGAAAATCCTAACTTCACAATTGAATGTCGCGACCAGTATCATTTTAAAACCAATGTTTGGTGTGGAATTTTGAAAGATGAGCTTATTGGACCATACTTCTTTAGAGCAAACTTAACTGGTGAAAGGTACCTGAATTTTCTTGATAACGAGATTACCGAAGTTTTGGATAACATGCCCTTACACCATAGACATAACTTATGGTATCAGCTTGATGGTGCACCCATACATCAAACTGTAGCAGTGAAAGAACGCATAAACCAATTATTTCAAAACAGAGTTATAGGGCGTGATAGAGAATGTCACTGGCCACCCAGGTCGCCTGACATAACCCCACTAGATTTTTTTCTGTGGGGTTATCTTAAGCAGAAAGTTTATAAGAATCGACCGTTTAGAAATATCGAGCATTTGGAACAAACGATAGGACAGTGTTGTGCCGATATAAGACCAAGCTTTTTACAAAATGCTGTCAAAGACGTTTATAGACGGACGGGTGTTTGTATAGAGCGAGAAGGACGTCACACTGAAATGTGAAATTTATATTGCTTTTGTGTTACCTATTTAAAATGATTAAAGTTCCTTTTTGTTCCTTTTAATAATAATGATAGTTTTAAGTATCAAATAAAATTTTTATCAAATATTTAGATGTATTTGTCATTTGAAAAACGAAACATCTGACGTCTATCTGCTAAAATTTTTAAATTAGGATAACTTTGCACCACCTGTGTCAATTTTTTTTGCCTCTAATTTTAAATTTCGAAAAAAAATGGCATTCTAGTAAAAAAAAGCTCATACAAACTAAATAAAATATTGAATATGGTATAAGCAAATAGTTTAATATCCATTAAGCGAACTTACATTAAATAAAAAAAAAGTTAATTAGAAAAAATGGCAAAAAAATCAACTTTGAGCTAGAAAACTGAAACTTTGTATTTAGGCCAAGAATTGTACTAGAAACAACTTTTTCTAATAAAATTTTTTGAAATTCGGTAAAACAATGCCATTTTTCAGCATTTTTTGATTAGAATGTAATTTTTGACAGATACCGAATGACAGATGGTGACATTTGATTATATAATTTTTAGTCTAATTTGAAGCAAAAACGATTGCCGAAATTTAATTTTAACTAACCTCATTAATAAAAAAAAGTTCCATATGGTGCGGACTTTAATGGTGACACTGTATGTCAAAATAAAAATATCAGTCCCCAATTAATCCAATTATTCTGTCTCACCGGCAGCTGTGTGACTTGCTCTTAAGTTTTACTTCTGATCCTACGTAGTAATAAAACTACACTAAATCTTCAAAATATTGACCGCTCGTTTCCTAAATTATTCTCTCTCCGCTATGTTACGAAAGACTAGGTATTTCTTTTATTGTTTTAACTAACTTTAGCTTCCAGAACTGTTATTTTTTCCACTTAGAGGCACAGAAAAAACAACGAGCAAAAAGAAACTCCTTCACTTTTTCTTATTTTTCTTTTGCGTTTCATTGTTGAGAATGACTTTAAATAAATATAAACTGAAAACTCGAAGCCCGACGTCTACGGGAAGGCTAAAATATACTATCTAATCTATAAAATTTTAACTTTGTGGACAGTAAAAATTTCATAGATAATTAATTACAATTGAATTACGAGAGGTAATAAAAGATGTTGTCTCCCAACACTAAACAACAGATATTTACATATTAAGGGAGAAAAATAGTGCTTTTCCTCCCGCGGATTTTGATGTCCGACGTGAAGCGAAGTCCGAACGTTTCAAAAACTGCGGCGTCCTTGTAAAGATGCTCATCAGTTGCGGTTCTTCCGCAGGAGCATATGCGCACGTGCACCCCCAAAACGAATAAAAAAATATTAATTTATATTCATTGAATATTATTTATCGTATAAAGTCTGACCCTCCCTAATATTTTATCGTACCGTCAATTATCGTATAAAGTCCGACCCTCCCTAATATTTTATCGTACCGCCAACCAAACTGTATATTATAGGCTCTCGATCCGGCAACCGTGCCTCGGTCGAGGTTAATGATGATTATGGCGAGACTGGCTCGCATGTGCGATTAAGTAGGCGGGGCATAATGCAGTTTCTCTGTAGTAACAGGTGACGGGAGACAGCGGGGGATAGCGGGGCTATGGCGATTTAACATGGGAAAGGCGCACAATTTTAGTGTGCGAAGCGCCGTTGTCTGTTCGTGCATCTAGTTAGAAATTCGAGCGTGTATGTTTTAATATTTTAATATTATATATTTATTAAGTTAAAATGAATAGTTTGACTATTTAAAAAATATCTTTAGCTCTTTGAGTTTCGAGCAAAAAATTGAAGTGAAGAATGCGGAAAGACCTAAACCCGAAATTAATTTAACGCAGACCACAAATGGTAAATCTAGGGACTTTATTAGAAAGTTTAAAAATTAAATATATGAAAAAAAATGTATAGAGGGTATTCCAAACTTTAATGAGACTGTTATTGATCAATTTTCTACAATTAAGAACCGAATAACGGACTTTACGTTTAAGCACTATACATACTAAGAAAACCTTTCTTATTTTCCAAAAGTTGTATTTCCTTGTGTAAAATTAAAAAATAAATAAAAATATGTTTTACCTAACGCATTTTCTTATTACTTATTTTCTGTCTACATTTAAAACGCCTAGAAAGTAATTGTTTGGTCGTTACACAAAAATAAAATTTTAAAAATAATTTCACCACCGAACAAACACCCTCTATCATAGGCCACGAGCCGCCACTGATGCTCATCATAGTAGAAAACTTTTATCTGTGTGAAGTGTGGAATATTCTCTTGCATGACCAACTGACAAATGAGATATATTGACCCTGTCCGTTGCAGCATAACGCGGTTATGAAAAAAAGTAATTTGTTTTATCAAGCAGTCTTCAATATTTCAAGAGTTTGTCTCCCGCAGAGTTTAAAACTCTTTAATCGGGTTATTTAAAAAAGATATCATTCCCTTGCCTTAAAATGTTTATTGGGATTTTCTTTGATTCTGAAGCGTTAAACATGGTGATGACAAGGATCTCGGAAGTGTTGAAATTTTAATGTTTTTCCAAGTGTATTAAAACTCACTGTTCCAATGAACCACAATCGTATGAGAAAGAAACCAGCAAAAACAAATATACAATTTTGATTTAAAAATAGGAATGCTCGCAATCAAGTCGGATTCCTTATTACAATGCACATGCAATAATAATATACAAACATGTGTTTATATAGCTTTTACAGCAACACAATAAACCATTAACCAGAAATAAAAACTAATTTGAATTTAAAATTACTGTTAGAAGTTAACAACCTTAATAATTTAATTATTTCTGATATACTTTTTTTGTAATAATGGTTCTAAACTAAATTTGAAAGTATAAATTTTACTATGTTATAGTATTGTAACGGTTAAGAATATAATAGAATTGCAAAATTCTATACCTGTTAAAATTACGGTTCTTTTTAATGTAATATTCCATATAATATTAACCTTACCTACCTACCGTAGATGAACAATTCAAGAAAAACCGAGCCATCATATTTAGTTAAGGCAGTAAGGAGTGTGAGGACATAGTGCGGTCATGATATAATAGTTAAAACTTATTATTAAACTCATAAACTGGCCAACAAAAAGATCGTCAAAGAGAATTTTTCCCTGATTTTTAAAACTATAGCTAGAAAGAAGCTCAATCAATTTGAATACAATTTTCGGATTTTTAAACATAGTTTTGTGTGAATTCACTGGCGGGGAACGATTTTGACAAAGAACGACTTTTCAATATTATACAGGGCGAAAAAGTAAGTGATGTAAAATAGCAAAAAATCTGCCTCGTTGGCATTTAGTAAAAAAAATGCACTTAAAAGTAAAAGAGGCTTTTAAAGCTTAAATAAGTATCGCAAAACAAGGTAGAGAGTTTTTGTTTTTGGTGTTGTGACAAAATTTATTGAATTTACAAAAAAATAGAAGCTTTTTGAATTTGAAAATCAGAAAATATCAATGGATGCCCGTGTACAGCCACATTTGAATTCTAAACATTATTCGTGGTGTATTATTGAATAATTAATTCCCTTTAGAAATAAACATCCAGTTGATACCGAGTGTCGCAAAATATGACCAAAATATGCACCATAAAGTAGACTACGTTCTTCATGGAAAAAGAAACCACAATATTTTACTATAAGTTTAATAAAAAGTTGTCGTAACCTACATTGAATCCTTTAATTATGCTTTATTAAACCATACGGGGCAAGTCAGAAACAAATTTAATATATTAAAATTGTGTTTTTGAAAATTTTTAAAAAATACTAATACCTATAGTACTACGTAATATTTTTGAGTGGCGAAATATTTAAATTAAAATTCAAAATAACGAAGTCATTTTCTCCATGTTAGAACATAATTAACAAGGCTAAATTTACTCTACAAGTTTTGGAGACTTGTTTCCTAAAGGTAAATTTTAATAAGCAGTTTTCTCTAAAAAGGTTAACATTACAGAACCGGATATAGTCATGGACGGATACGCAATCCCACTGGCTTCATCTATTAATTTGCTTCCGAACCAGAAAGTTGTACACACCTCAACAACTTTTGACACTATACAAAGCCCAGATTCGACCATCACTAGAGTACTGCTCTCATGTCTGGAGCTCTGTACCCAAACATACTCTTCGGCTACTGGATTCCATCGAAAGGAGGGCTATTCGTCTGATCGGAGACCACGAGCTGACGAAGAAGCTCGACAGCCTAGAACATCGAAGACAGGTTGGGGATTTGACTCTCTTTTACAGATATTTTCATGGAAAGTGCTCGGCTGACCTTGCCCTTTTAATTCCGCCCAGAGCAGCGAATAGCAGAAATACACGACGAACCACTGCCGCCCATTCATATGTGGTTAAGCTTAGTATTGCTTGAACTTCATTATTTAAGAATTCTTTCATCATTCAAAACCAACGTGAATCGCTTTTTGCACACACGCACCACTCCCAGAATACCCTAAAGGATTTTCCTATAGTGCGTGTGTTTGATCATAAAAAAAAAAGTTGTGGTGTGTGTTCAGTGCCGCAGCCAAAGGCGTTTTTAAGGGTGTCGAACCCCCCCCCCCCCCCTTTTTTTTTCTTCTTTGTAATATACATAGTAAATGTAATATATAACTATATATTATATAAACCACAAATTTAATAACCCTCCCCCCCTCCACAATTTCTGGTTGCGCTACTGGTGGCGTTCATTATTTAGATGTAGAGAGTAACGGAAATTGGTGTATTTTTATTATCCATAGTTTTTGTGTTCCTTTTATTTATATTTTCCCCACTTTTGTTCTGTTTTGTTTTACTTTGTTCTATTTAATAAATTTACAAAATTTATGATTACTTCTGTATGCAACTTTCAAATTTTGTTTCGTTATTACCTATAGATATAAAAGCTTAACGACAAACAGTAGTTTTATCACTAAGAACTTGAAATTAAATAAATGAGACAGGAACAGTTATGACTACTTTACAGACGATTTAAAGTGCACATTTTCAAAAATCATTTAACTAGTACCGTTATCTTTTATGTTAAAGAAGGTACGTACATACTTATATCAACTTATTTCTACCCGTAAACCTCATTTCATTTCGATATTTCCGAATAAATTGACAAGACCCGCGGTGAATGTTAAAACATACTCAATTTCACGAAATGTATTCGTGGCATGTCGAATTAAAGCTAAAACAGGCAAGTTATACACGAATCTTGCTACAAATCGCTCTTGATTTCAAGATTCCTAACACGTTTGCCTCTCAGATAGTTTTAAGATGCAATAAATCCTAAAACATAACGTATTTTAACAGAGACGAATCTGGAGTTATTTCAGTAAAAAGTTAGAGCAAGACATTATGTGCTGTTCCTTAAAAAATTCTGAAAAATCGTTTTATTGTTTTTCTGGGTTTTTTTGAGATCGAATTCTAAAGTAAATTGGAATTTTGCGTTGCCACTTTTTCCGCTCTATCTAACAGCGTTAATTGTTTTGTAATCCGACGAGTCGTCTTCGAAGGGCCATTATCAACATAATTTTTTTTTTAAATACGGTTCTGTTTTTCTGATATTCGAATTTGATAGCTTTTTTCTTCCGAATGCAACGATGTATGACACAATGTGGTTTAATGACGTTTCGAGAGTTTTTTGAACAACATCAGGAAATTTTGGGATACGGTCCTGTATTTCTCCTAATTTTATAAATAATATCTCATAAGTAAGCTCTATATTTTTACTTATGTTGGACTAGTTCAATAAATAATAAATGATTTAATAATAAACTACAAATAATTGAGCAAAATACAGAAACATTATTTCAAACTTCTGTTGATTCGGGATTTAAAAGAAAAGTGGGCGCTTAAGATGGTGACGCGTGATTTGTTTCACTTGACATTCCCATTGTGATCGTTTGAGAGCGTGTTAAGAGGTTTTCTATTTTCCAGAAAATATAGAACATAAATTTACAAATGCTGAAAAGTTTCATATTCTATCGCATGTTTTATTTTATCTCAAAAACTGTTATGTGGCAGTTAGAAGATGTTACTTGTGCTTAGAGAATAACGGAAATCATTTTGAACACCTGATTATGTAGTTCCTTACATTTTTCGTTGTTCGGTTTATTACTGTTTTGGAATGATTTTTGTTCACTTATTTGTGGTTTATTATTAAATAATTTGTTATTTATTGAACTAGTCCAACATAATTAAAAAATTTAGAGCTTACTTATGAGATATTATTTATAAAATTAGGAGAAATACAGGACCGTATCACAAAATTTCCTGATGTTGTTCAAAAAACCCTCGAAACGTCATTAAACCAGAATGTGTCATACATCGTTGCATTCGGGAGAAAAAAGCTCTCAAATTCCAATATCAGGAAAACAGGACCGTATTTAAAAAAAGAAAGTTGATAATAGCCCTTCGAAAACGACTCGTCGGATTACAAAAGAATTAACACTGTCAGATAGAGCGGAAAAAGTGGCAATGCAAAAGTGCAATTTACTTTAAAATTCAATCTCAAAAAAACCCAGGAAAACAATAAAACATTTTTTCAGAATTTCGAGTTTATCCGGATATCTCCGGAACTACTCGGAATTTTAAAACTTTCTAAACGGCATATTATTAGGGACGTAAATGCGCAACTTTACCTCCATTTAACCGAGTTCGTATCTCTTACGGTTTCCGAGATCCCTGTACTGGCCCTCTTTATCTTGGACACGTTGTATTTGACAGATGATGGAAATAATTATTACAATTCACTCCTGGAGATTCGTCCCGACTCATCCTGTATACAAAAGCTGTTACTTGTTTTGTTATGTTAATCCTTATTACGGGGAAATCTTTCTTGTGCCATTCGTAGTGAAATAGAGCCCGCCTCTGTGCGCAATCTAAATTGTGGGTAATATCCTCTATTACAAGACTTTAATCTCACTTCGCCAAGGCGCACGATAATATCAGTAATTACAGTAAAATTTAAAGCATTTTGCATGTATAGCGCACATTAAAACCAAGAAAAAATTAAAGGGGGAACACCATAACAGATAGGTTAATAATTTGTAGGTAGACGCCATTCAAAATTGTTACTGTTTATGGAGTTAATTGATTTCGATGCGCATATCGATCCCACGCTAATATCAAATTAATTTTCCTTATATGGACGGTAGATCGAGGAAGACCACTGAATCACCAATATAATATTTGAATTAACTACGTACATTGAAAAAAACGGGGATATTGTAAATTTTAAACTTCTACATTTGATATAGTATTTTCAAGGTGCATTTACACATGCATGGATTTAGTAGCGCCAGTGGTCGCACCATTTCTATTTGCACGCCAGTAAAGGTTTACACTTTGTTGAGAAAACAAAAATAAATGGCACGCCAATCAACAAGAAGCGCAACCTAAACGAAAAACTGGCGAGCGGTCGCTGACGTGCAAGCACTTGTTTACACTTGCAAGTTCTGATTTTCTGTACGAATTTGTCACCACTACATGTAAAAATAAATTTTTATCCAAGCCGATGTCTACACTTGCTAATTTTATTTACTGGCGCGCCAGTTTTTATTGACGCCACTAAATCCATGCATGTGTAAACGCACCTTAAAAAACCTATAAAAGTTAGAATGTTTTTGCAGAGTTGCATTAAGGGCCGAGTGGAAATTTTTGAAAATGTATGTTTTTAAAAATGTATTAACTGCATAATTATTGATTATATACCTGTACATTTTTAGAAGAATAAGAACGTAAGCGACACGCAAATATCTGAAAATTAATGAAAATTTGAGTCACGAATAAGAAAACAAACGACTTTTACGTCGGTATCATTCAACGTTGTCTAAATGCCGCTCCTCTACTGTAGAGAGAGGCCGCGCCGCACATCTCGGTTACCCGCCTAGTGCGTATATGCCACATATATATATAAACAGTATATTGCCAATACGAATGTTCCAAAATACAAAAAGTGTCACCGCTATGGGAGATGGCGCGGGCCTATTGAGTTTGCGCAGTAGGGTGGAAATTTTATCGATCGCGTCAGAGCCGGCCCGACATTATTTGTTTGTTGTTATTCGTCGCCATCTTTGGTTCTGGGTGCTTTTACAAATTACAGAATAAAAAGTGGTTCATCCATATTGTTGTCGGTATATTAGTGCTTAGAAACTTTCATTACCTGACAACAATTTTTGTAAAGGAGTTTTTAATTTGTAGTGATATGATTCGCTGTTTGATAGGTTAGTTGCTTGTTTTGTTTAAGATGAAAGGACACAAGTGCATGGTGCTTTTTTGCAAAAGTCGTGGATCAATACCAGGTATAAAGTATTTCAGGATTGTACATATATACGAAAACATTTTGTTTACCACGTTATCCGATCTTCGGAACCGAATTTCACTAAAAAGTGTCGATTGTTACAAATATTCGGACGGAATTTGGCACCAAAAGTTTACACCAATCGTATGCATGGAACGCGGTCTTAAATCGAATTAATCGAAATTCTTATTTCAATATTTTTCCTAACTAACCAGGGAATCCGGTCCTTTCACAAGGAAATTTCCGAACTGCGCAAACTCAGAACGCCCCCTTCGATGCCCATAGCGGGGACATAATTGAAGATGGTCTTAGCAATATACTTTATATATATATATATGTGGTATACGCTCTAAGGGGACAATAAATTGTTATGTCTCGCGAAAATTCAAAAACCTTCTAAAAAATTAAATATGAACCAAGATGATTTTAGTTTAACTCCTTAAGGGAAATTCCAAAGCTTTAAATTGATATATTTGTAAAATATTATAGTGCTGTGTTCAGCTTTAGAAAGGAAGTACACATGACAGGTGTGAAGATAGTTGTACGTCTGCAACTAAACATACATGACCACATCATCAACCTTGAATAAAGAAAAAACGGTTTCATGATAAGCGTATTACGACACTCAAAATAGAAAACTAAGATATCTTTAAAATCATAGTGTTGCACGGTCAAGAACTAATCAAAAATGTAGGGATTATTTTTAACAATCATTGTGTCATCATCATCCGACATAAACTGATACCCAAAGTTCCCAGGTTTGACAAGCCAAAAAATTACTATAGATATTAATCTGATAACCCTGTCAACCCCTCATTGTTTGCTACGTTCAACTCGTAAACTGATTCTTATCTTGTAGACGAATAAACCCTCTCTTGGGTGGTTTCGTCGTTTCTGAAAAAGCAGTATTTAAACGATGTCACAGTCAAATGAACATTGAAAAAGGGAAATTTATTGTTTTTGCGGTACCTAACGGTCTGACCATATGACTGTTAGGTATACGGGGTGTTCGGATGATGCCTCACGATGTTTAGAGAAGTGATTCTACGTATTCAAATAAAGATAAAGTCGATAACTCGGTACTTTTAGAGTTACAGCCTGTGTTAATTTTTTTAAAATTTTTTAACATCTCGCGGTTAGTTTTGAAAATATCAAGTTCACAGGGGCTATGCATTTAACAACAGAAAAATGCTATCAGATGGGGAATTTGATTTTGCTGCTACTCCACCAGAAATTGGAGAAGCAGCAAAAATAGTACAAGAAGATCTTCTGCTAATTAAAAGCCGCCCGAGATGTGACAAGGCATATAATTGTTTCAAAGAATGGTGTACGGGAAACAAAGTTCAAAATCAGGGTTCTGAGTCGGCGCTACTAGCTTATTTCAGTGAAAATGCCAAGACAAAGAAGATATCAACGATTTGGTCACAATATGCAATTCTGAGGATCACTCTATCAATTAAGGAAAAAGTAGACATATCCAAACACGCAAAGCTATCGATTTTTTAAAAAATTACAAAAAAAATAATTTTCTTTTCACCGGGTGGAAAATAAAAGTAAAAAAACGTCAACTTTCCACCTTTCAAATATAGATGAAATGTCATTATTACATGCTTGGTTGTAAATCAAATCTTTTTTGTATTTTTAGTAGACGTGAAACTAGTCAAAACCTGAAAAATAACACGGTACTTCATTATTTCCAATACGGCTAATAAATATTCAAAATATTGAAATTGAGTTTTTGACTTCTTGTTATATGGCTTCCTATCTTTATTTTAATTTTTAGAATCACCTCTCCAAGTATCCCGATACCTATCAGAACACCCTGTACATTGTAAAAACATTATTCAAAGGATAATTGTATGGCCAGCTGTTTCTGAACATCGGAAGGAATGCGATAAAAAAATTAAGCTATTCTGCCGTTAGTCATGTTGTAATAGTATATTAAGATACAAGTTTCATAAGACATTATCTTAGAGCACGCCTTTAAATTAGAAAACGACCCGCGAAGCGGGGAGTTTTCTAAATTACAAGTGCTCTAATTGTCTTATGAACCGTGTGTTTTATAATACTTTTTCTATTTGGGTGTTTAAAGTCTGAAATACTATAGTAGTTAGTAGTTAGTATAGTAAAATATAGTAGATTTTTTCCATTTGAATTAATATTTTCTTTTTCGGTTGGCAATACTTTTACAATTTAATAAAATGTTACAAGTATCAAATATGCCATGATAGAAACAATTGAACAAAACAAAGCACAAAGCTTCTTCCCATCCGTCATAATTACAAATAAATATATTATTAGAGTTAATAAAAATGAGTCAGGAAGAAAGTTGTACTCCGTCAGAAATACGAGAAATTGCAGCAAATAATCTAGAAAAGAATATGGTAAACTTTGAGTTATGGCGCGAGCATATAAATATGTTAAAGTATGTATAATAGTATATTGAATTAAAACTAAAAATAGTACTTTATTGAATAAAACTTTAGAAATAGATCATAAACTGGAAGATATTTCTATTATTTTTAGGTTATGTTGTTTTATAGTTGTGACTAGAAATTAGTTGACGGACACCGTCAGCATGTTATATATTTCCGAGTATAGGTATTTCAGATAAATATCTAGTAAAAATGATCTATTTGCAAGGTTAAAAGTTAGTATTTTAAAGTTTCCTATAAAGAATATTTGTCGAATCCATAATGCCTAGAAAACTAATTTTAACCAAATCTAAGTAAGCCTAAAATTCGAACCCTACTTGCTGCCAACATAAAAAAAATAAAATTTCAGTTTCATAAAGTGGCAGGTTATTCAATTTTTTTGCATTTCATAATGTAGCCATTATGAAACCCAAATAGAAAAAATTCGTTAACAGAAAAGAATCATGTAATTTTCAATTAGAATAACTAATTTTAACAGTAATATAATAAATTTTAATATAATGTTATGTACAGTGTTATCAAATCAACCTAGCCAAACGTGAAGATGTGTAAAAACGATAATTTGCCACAATATTTAAATAAATAAAATAAATCTCTATTCCTGGTCAACGCTGTAGCTGCGGTTTGTTTTTTGCTAATGTGCGAAACCATGCAAGATTTTTCCATAGCTTTTCATTAAGCTAACAGGAAATAATTAGGTTAAAATTAACTCAAATGTAAATAAATTCCAGATAATTTCTTATACTGCCTCAATATACGTCTCATAAACTATATTATTAAAAGTGTTTTATCAAATTTGATATCCTATACTAAAATAAAATCTTCATTGCTTTAATTTTATTTCTTATGTAGTTCCGCTCTTCGTAGCACCGTTAAAACGCACAGAAATTTATCTATACAGTGGCGTGAAACGAGGGGAGGAAATTTTGTGTTTGTTTATTATACCGCTATTGGCGTTTTGCTATTACTTTTTTTTCTATCAATTACGGTGATGGACCAGACAATATTAGAGATAAGTGTGAAGCAAAATAAAATCATGGCAAATAATCACAACGTATGTAAAGAGGGGACAAGTAATTAAACAATAATACCTGTCAGAAGGACACTATACAGGGTGTCCGTTAATTAATGCTACATGGAAAAACAACACACCCATTCGTAAAAATATTAGGATTTAATTATACTTAGCTATATCTGAAAGTTGATATTAACTGAGATATAGGGTGTTAAAGTTAAAACTTCATTTTTGTTTTTCTCTAATAACTTTGAAAGAAACCAACGTTTTTTTACAAAATTTGGCAATTATGGTTTTCTTAGAACGAGAAATTGATATTTTTGTGAAAATTTAATGTACAATGTACGGCATTTTTCGCACATTTATTAGTATGTCATAAGTTTTTTGTGCCTCAGTGTAATTAAGTTTTTAATGAAAATAATACTTTTCTCATATTTATTACGTAAAAAAGATAGGTATACTAAGTTACCGTTTCGGAGATATTTGCATTTAAATTGTTTGGTGCACTCTGTCAATTACTATTAATTTGCAAACAAAATTATTTTCCTAAAATAACCTATGAGGAAGCAAATGAAATTTAGAGATGCAGTTGCTATGCATGTGCCATGTTGTTATTTGTTTGTTGATTATTGTAAGATAGCTGTGTGAGTTATTTGGAATTCCGTTTAAGACGAAAGGTATAGGTCGTAAATATTTTTGAAGATCTTAAAGTCAGGTCGTTGGATAGAGTTCCGAATATCGCCTCTGGGCACCTCATCCATTAAAATTTTTCGGCGCGTATACGCACAACATATCCCGCATTTCTGCGTTTGAAAACAAATTGTGTCTCGGCATTGTTACTTAACTTACGATAAACTCAAAAATAAAACATTTTCTGACTCTGATCTCTCAATTTCATTTGTTATTTTAAGAAAAAAATTTTATTTGCAAATTAATAGTAATTGAGCAGGGTGTACTAAACAATTTAAATGCAAATATCTCCGAAACGGTAACTCTGGGCGACCTGAACTTAATATACCTTTTTTATGTAATAAATATGAGAAAAGTATTATATTCATTAAAAACTTAAATAGACTGAGACACAAAAAACTTATGATCTAATAAATGTGCGAAAAATGCTGCGCCCTCTACTTTGTACATTAAATTTTCACAAAAAAATCAATTTTTCGCCCTAAAAAACCATAATTGCCAAATTTTGTAAAAAACGTTGGTTTCTCTCAAAGATATTAGAGAGAAACAAAAATGAAGTTTTAACTTTAACACCCTTTATATCAGTTAATATCAACTTTCGCACATAGGTAAGAATAATTAAATCCTAATATTTTTACGTAAGTATAGTCTGTGGTTTTTCCATGTACTATTAATTAGTGGACACCCTGTATATAGTTTTGAATTTTCAGAAAGAATGCAACTGCGGAATCAACACAGTGTATTTATTTATTTTCCACTTAAAAAATTATTGTTTGAGTACGCCTATGGTTTTCTAGCATGGTGTTTAATGTTTATACATTTTTCTACCCCTGCTCTTCAGACGGAAACGTTCAAATAAAACTGGACAAACACTAAAGATACTAATTATAGTAACAAAGTAACAAAGTGATACAAGCTCCTAGGAATTGGCATAATTTTATTTCACGATTGTTGTAACAACTTTTTTAAATAAAGTTTTTGAGAAGATTTCTCCTGCATGGGTGGCTCGTTCATTTCCAAAAAACAAGGACTTAAATGATGTTCCAGTCAAATGAGCATTTCGAAAAAAACAACTCATCATTTTTTCCTACTACGAAGTTCTTTCATAATTTATTTCTGGTGACATTTCAAACGGGAGAGCGTTGATTTATTAATACTCTATGAAATTCAAGGGTTAAATTTATAACACTGACTTCCTGTTAAACGTATAAAAATAAATGCAGTATGAAAATATTTTTTAGTTAGTTTATAATGTTTTAACGAGGTGTAATAAATATCAATATTTATTATGTTTTTCTGTTTTATATTTTCATATCAATTAGGATATCTGAATTTATACAATTTAGTACATTTTATACATAAATATTTTATTATAAACGACGATATTTGTACTGCTGATTGATTTTCCAATTAAAATTTGTAAATTAATACGGTAAACTCATTTAGGACAATACAGCTGCGGCAAGAGAGCTGAGTACTGAAAATTTTAATAGATATCGAAATATTGCACGGAAAAACGACTATAGTAAAATTATTATTATAGTAAAAATTTAATTGTACGATTTCCAATGAAATATAGTATTAATTACATTTTTCATTAATAATCCGTATGAAAATAAGATTGTTCACATAATTTATAACAGCTATAGTTAGTATTTCTAATCTATTAACATTGATAAGTTTAAAATAAAAATCAAGGAGTTTTAAAAAAATTTATTTTACCACAACATTTTAAACCTTCCAAAAAAAAAAACTTAACAAAAGTAAAATTTATTTATATTGTATAATTCGTGAAACTAAAAAAAATTAGCTTATAATAAAGTGTATTTCCTCCTCTGGCCTCAATGCAAGCTTGAAGACGTCGCGCCGCATGCTGTGTGTAAGATTAGCAATCCATTCTCGTGGAATAGCCTGCCATTCCTCGGAAGCAGCGATGACAAGCTCCTGAAGAGTTCTAGGGGGATTTCCTCTAACGCGAACTGCCCTAGAGAGCATGTCCCAAGCATGTTCTATCGGGTTCATGTCAGGGGACAAAGCAGGCGACTCCAAGCGATTGATTCCCTCACTTGCTAGATATTCATCCAGAGCTCTAGTACGATGGGCCCGGGCATTGTCGTCCGTAAACGTAAAATTGTTACCAACAGTCCACGTTATAACATAAGGATATATAATATCAAAGAATCACAGATGAATCACAGAATTCCAAAATTCTTCGGGTAAGCGAACGTGCGTTTCAGCCCACTGCAGTCGACGAACTCGGTAGTCATATTGTAGTTGTGGAACTCTTACTGGCCGCCGACATCTTAAACCGGATTCAAGACTGCGTCTTCTTAGTGTAGAGACGGATACGCGAACTCCAATTGCATGCATAACATCTCTCTGAAGTTGTGGGACTGGCATATTACGATTTCTCCGAATTGTTAACGTAATATAGCGGTTCTGCTATTCGTTAGTAACACGCCTTCTACAACTTCGTGGTCTGTCTCACACTTTCCATATGCGAGATACATCACTTTGAAAAACCTCCCATTCTTCAGCAACAAATCTTTGGGAACCTTGACCTTCGTCAACTAAAGCTACTATTCTTGCACGATCAATTTCAGATATTACTCGGCGATTCATTTTTACACACTGAACCGAAAAATTTAACTCGCCAGCGCCAACAAAATACAACCTGAAAATGTTATCTTAAACAAATGTCTTGATAATATTTTTTTTTGCTACAAAAAATTATATCGTTTTAACTGATGAACATAAATAAATATTTAGAACAAAAATGCATTCCTGAAACTATCTTAACATGCCAAAATCGGAGTGATGAAAAACTTTTGAATCTATGTGTATTTTAAATTTTACAACGAATGTAAGTGAAAATAATTTATTTATAACTCCGGTAGTAAAATATTTTTAAATGTATGGCTCATTTCACGTGCTATTATTTAAGTATTTTTTATTGTAAAAATGACCAAGTCTAAATAAAGTGATGTAAAAGAGCTTTTTACAAGAATGAAAGGCTTAAATCAGATTTCGATCTTCGTAACAAATAATGATTGGATAACTTACCATCGATCGACGAAGTCAAGCGACACAACGCTAGGTTAGCACTAGATGGACGACCGCTTGGGAGACCGCGTTTATCATTTTTTTTAAGATATTAGTAAATTTTACACAATTTCAAAAAATTTTACAAAATATTTTATTAAATTCCACAAAATATTTTAGTAACTTTTACAAAAACTTTTCTTATAAATGGTTTACTAAATATTACTAAAAATTTATGTTACAATTTTGTTATAATTTAATGGCATTTCTTAATAAAAGTTATTCCCGTCACATATAGAGCCATAAATATGGTTGATTTTATTATTTTTATAGTAAATTTAATTACATTTTCTTTTCCGCTTTATACTCGAAAATATTGTTATATTATTCTGTGATGAATTTTCTTCCTTTCGTTTTTCTTTAAACAGCATTAACTTATGTTAAAAAATTTAGATTTGAATATTCAAGGAACAAACCCGTGTGATGCGTCATTATTTAAAAAAATTTTGCTTTAATTCTTACTCGGTTAAATTTATTTATTTGTGTATTTCTATCAAAGAATGTGCCCTTGAAGTTCACTATAAATAATGATAATTAACTATGTACAAAAACGGTTTTAATAACTAGTTCTGATACTTCACTTGTATACGGGGATCACGTTTCTAGGTGTACCCCAGAGGAACTTATGTTGTCTTCCATATGTGGTAATCGAAAACATCTATTAATGATTTAATTAGTTGATATTACACCGAGTGCGTGATTTCAGCATTCCACTGTCATTTATTAGTTGCCGTTTTACTTTCATTTTATACTTAATGAAAGATGAATTATTATTTAAGGCCGCATTACAATCGACAATAATTTTACAATTTTGTTGTTGAATGAGAGTTGCGAGCAATATTTCATGCAAATCGTTTTACACTCGGCAATTCTATTGCAGTTGCGGTTTCAATGGCGAAGAATTCCAAGCTAATACACGATCAACAATAAACACACAATTACTTTTCAAATTTTCAAAAATGAACATCTAAATTAATAAGCTTGTTATTAGTTATTTCGTTAATAATGAACCTATTTTAATAAGTTTTGTTTAACATAGAACACAGGTTCTAGTTGTAAAGGGTAACGCATAAAATCTAATAAAATAATGGCGTAGCACTCCGTATTATACAGGGTGTTCCTTAGTGACGTGCTAATATTTCAGGGTGTGATTCCTTAGGTTATTTTATAAAGAAAAGTTCATATGAACATATGTCCGAAACGCCTCAAATTTTTTGCTACAGGGTGTTGAATTTTTATTTTTTAAATGGGTATTTTTTAATATCTCCGAAAGTACTTTAGATATTATTTTCAATTTTGGTATGTGTTAATAGGATATAGAACCACAAAGTTTAGTTAGAAAAGTTGGCGTCCCGGCAAACATATCCTCTGATATTTTGTACAAAGAAGATGGTACGACATTGATATTTTTCAATGTGGATATTTTTTCTGAATAGCCTGGCCAAGTGTACATGAAAACGGTATCTTGAGTTTTTCTCGTCAGACGCACCGTTCTTGATTAAAACTACTAAATTAATATTGAAATAGAGAAAAAATGGACAGACACAGACAGGCAGGCTTATTAGTGGTAGAATGTGGCGTCCTTGGAATTGTGCTGATAGGGGGGCATCTTCAAGTGTAATTTTTAAAAGAAAGCATTTATCTACCGATGCCACACTAATAATTAAAAATGTGTATCAATCGTTGTTGAGTAGAAATTTTAATTCGAGACAACCAGAGACATCTACTTTGACAAAAACTGCTTTATCTTCGGTAAGAGACATAGTACTTAAACCTGTTAATCCTAGAAAAAAATAGGAGTGAATCTGGCACATTTAGAAGCATTGACGAAAATGACATGGATTTATTAAGAAGAAAGATTTACCAAATGTATGAGGCACAAACTGTACCCACTTTGATTTCCCTCAAATAGCGGCTGATTAAAGACGAAACAAATATCTCCTGTAGTCTTTCAAGCCTTAGGAAAATATTGCGTAAAATGGGTTTTAAATACCGAAGCATTGATATATATGTATATTCAATCCTATTGAGCTAATATGGCACTAATTAAAATCCAATATTAGGAGAAATAGTATTTCTCCTACATTAAATGCATCTGTAGTAGAATTAATTAAAAACGAAGTAACAAAAATTTCTGGAGACAGCTGGAAAAACTGTATACAGCATGTACTTAAGGTGGAAAATTCTTACAATTGTATGATTACAAATATTCAACCATTAATTATAAGTTTAGGCTTAGATGAAGATAGCGATAGTGATACAGAGTTAAATTTTGAATAAACTATCAATAGTTTCTTAGAGTTTAATTAATTTTTATTGTACTTGTTATCCTAATAGTTAGACTTTTAAATTTTATTATTTTCAATAATCATTAATTGTTATCATTATATTACATTTATTATAGGTACCTAAAACTAAAAATACCTATCTATTTAAATTATAAAAATAAATCATGTGGTGTGGTATACATTTTCAAGCCGGCCCTGATCCCATTTATTGAGCTTTGAAGAGGTTCAGGCGTATACAATAGGGTTTAATCAGGTAGTTTATTTATGGCAGTGAGAGTCAACGGTATAATTCTGCAACAACTACTATACTAATCGAGTTTTTGACCATAAAATTACACTTTTCCCCTTACCCCATTTCTTACGAGCGGTACTCCACTGTGATAATACCTGAGCAATCTATTAAATGTTTTTGGTTGTCTTTAAAGTTGATTTGAGTTACCATACCTGAAATAGAAAAAGAAACATAATATAAATAAAATACACAACTATGAATATATAAGTACACAGTTAATTGAAAATTTCATTTAATAATATACAGTGTGAATGCCTAACAAGAAATAAATTCTCTATTGTTACTTTGGTACATTCTTCAAAAAATCCCTCGGATTAGCTAAAAAATACATGGTCAACTATTTTTTTAAAACAGACACTCATATTTTTAAAGAACGTCTGCCTGTCATTGTTTGTATCATACGATTGTATCATAACATAAAGATATTATAAAAACAATTAGGTATTTTTTGTGTTTTATGGCCAGCACAAACGTTAAATAAGAAAGATATTATATTACAGCCGAGATTCCGGCGCCTGTGATTGCACAATATTATCTAATCTTTAAGACTATTTATTATTTATTCAACTTTGTGATTTTCTAACTATCACATGGTATACAAATACAGTATTATAATAATATATAGTTTCACAGTGTCGACAAGATTATTATAGCCCGGGTAGCTCAGTCGGTAGAGCATTGGACTTTTAATCCAAGGGTCCAGGGTTCAAGTCCCTGCTCGGGCGAAATTTTTTGCGATTTATTTTTTTGCCTCTAACTTTTGAACCGACATGTATAATATGACGAATTTTTAATATGTTATGGAGGGCATAAAGAGTAATTAAACAAGACTATAGTAGATTTTTTACATCGCCAGGGCGCTCTTAGGAATGTTTTAAGTTATTTCTAATTTCAGATTTTTTAGCGGTTTGTTGTTCAAAATCTTAAATTGGATGGATTAATGTGCCCCCTTAAGGCTTGGGCCCCGTCGCATTGCCCCGGTTGACCCGACGATATGTCCGCCACTGACACCATCCTACATCAAAATTATTTATACTTACAAAGTAATACTGAAATAAATGTTGAACTTAGGTATATCAAATTACTACTTGCTTTTAAGTTTTTAATTTTATACCGCCCAAATGTATCATTTTTAAAATGACATTAATTAGATCAAGGAAAAGTAATTCAATACGTTACGCTTCAATACTAAATGTAACAGTAGAGAACAAAAGACAAACCACTAACGCTTAGTGTCTAAAATCTTCCACAGTGTCATCGAAAGAAAATAGAAATAGGAAGAAGGTCACGTTTTGCCGAAAAACCAACACATGGTGTCAAGACAATCTAAGTGGCGCCACTTACAAGGATTTCTAAGAAAAACAAATGTTATATGTCGTAAAACTGGTCGAAAATTAAATGCAAAACCAATAAAAGGAATCGCAGTGTTTGCTTGTAATGTATAACGTAATCAGATATGTGATTTTTTAGGAACCGTCAATAATTTTGGTAATTTTGAACGCAAATATTGGTGTACTGGGACTATAAAGAATTAACTATAGTCTGTTTCGTTGCCGTTGATAGCTCGATACCCTCATTAAAGATTCAAAACAAGGGCCCGGTGGCCTAAAATATTTTACCTATAAAATGGTCTTTTTACGTACATCTAGCATAAAGATGAAGAAATTTTGACCTATTCCACCGGGTAACAGATAAAGTAACAATAGAGCCATAAAATGAAATGAAAGGATAATGATTAAAACGGCCCATCATGGTCGGAGAGTTGGGTTTTTAATGTAACCGCTTATTATTTTATTTAAATGTAATAGATTTTATGATTTTATGAATTTATTTACAAGAAAACTAATTTATTTACAGATCAAAAAATATTGACAATTTCAATAATTATAACTCGATAAAATGGTCCTCAGAAGAATCTGAAGAGTCATCATGTCCTACGCTTATTACTAAAGGCTCAATTTCCATAGTTGTGTCAATTACGTTGTCAAGTTCCCACATTTTTTGTTCCTCTACTATAGCATGTTTTATGGCGTTTTGCCAATTTTCTGATGACACATTTGCTAAAGAATGAAGCAAGAGGTGTCGCACTTCTTGCATTTTAAAAGTTTTGTTATTTCTAGCAACATATCCTTTTACTTGAGCCCATATTAATTCGATAGGATTTAGCTCACAATGGTAAGGTGGTAGACGGAGCACTATAATACCTCGATCTCTTGCCATCTCGTCAATAACATACTTTTTATACTGTGATTTATGTAGCCTAACAATATCCAAAAGTTCTTTTTTTACCATGGTATTATCGTAACTCAATTCCTTTCGTTGTAACCAGTTTACGATTTCCGCCTTTTTCCATGAAGTTGTGGGAAGATTCTCTTTTAGCCTAGAGTGATAGCTGGCATTATCCATCACTATTACAGAATTAGCGGGAATGTATTCTATCATTTGCTTAAAATATTCCTCGAAAACATCAGCAGTCATTGCTTCATGATAGTCTTTAGTAGAATTCGACTGGAATTGTAATAATCCTTGATAAAAAAAGCCATTTGAACTTCCTATATGAGTTATAATAAGTCTGCGTCCCTTTCCAGATGGTGGTCTAAGTCCTGTTGACCAGCCTTCCATGACAGCTTGTCGAGAACTTAGGACATTTTTATCTTGCCAAACTTTAGATACGGTGTGCCCTTCGTTCAGCCAAGTTTCATCCAAATAGAAAATGTTTTTGCCTTCGCTGCGGTATTTTCGGATGGACCTTAAGTATTGACGTCTCCAGCAAATAATATCTGCTCTATCAATAAGAAAAGATTTTCTGTTTTGCTTCTCCCATCGAAAGTTCATATCATGAAGTATTTTCCATAGTTTCGTTCGTGATAGCTGTGGTAAGTCCTCGTCGTAGTTAATGGCTTGTAAAATTTTGTCTATAGTTGGTATTTCCTTGGCAAAATAAAAACTATGTACTTTTCTTCTAATACCATTTTTAATGAAATTGTCAATTTCTAACGGTTTCTTTCCTGGGAGTGGTTTTGGCTCACTGAGGTTCTTAGATTTTCTTTCACGCAAGAACCTATATATAGTAGCCTCTCCAACTCCTACCATATTGGCACACTCTGCAATGATGCTACGAACATCACTTGCAGGTTTCTGGTACACTAGAGCATCATGCACGTTTAATATTAATGTCTTTTCTCGGAGAGAATATGCACTCTTGCTAATTTGACGAAGACACGTTGGCGAAAAACTTGAAGCCATTGTTACAAGTATAGGAAATAATTCAACTTTGAGATAATGCAGTATCTAAATACAACTAAATACATAGTTTGACAAACGCACATCAAATGGCGTAATAACATCCTAAAGCAGGCAAATATAGGTAAATTAATTACCCCTGTTGTACCTACTTTAACCCTAATCCTACTTAACAATGGACAGAGGCCAATTTTCTTATTAAATAAGGTAATTACTATTGGCAACGCCTATGGTTTACGGTTGTTTTATGGCTTCAACCCTCGATATGAGCTATCAACTGCAACAAAACGGACTTTAAGCTGCTGCCGAGACGAAACCGATACCACAAATTTTTAAATGAATTTCGAAGTGAAATATTTTTTATACTAATAGAGATAGACGACTGCGGCTTTGAGGAGATTCTTCTTCTGACTAGAACTATTATGTGCATGAAATTCTGATTTCCTTTCCACAAAAATATTTAAATATGGAGATAACTATTTATGTTCTATCTCGTATATTAATATTAAATTTGCCTTTTTAATGCACCGCATCGTCAATTTAATGCTGCTAACCTATCTCTCATATTGGAGTATACTACATTTCGTTGAACTTGTAGTCCGTCTGTCATACAGGGTGTTATGGAATTGACTTATTATATTTAAACCGGCAAATCCTAAGATGAAAATAAATTGAAGAAAAATAGCCATAAATGGCGCTTTCAATTATTAAGCGAAATATACTACTGACGACGTTCGCAATCAATAATTTATTGAGGCAGTCTCAAGTCCCAAAAGAGATCAGCGCATTGTAGGCGGTGTCCTCATATTGCATCACAGAATTGTAAACGAATGTGTTCAGTTTTCGGCCACACACTGAGAATAATTAAACTATTAGAAAGTTTGTAAATCCCTAATTCGCACCGGCAGCAAAAATTTCGTTTAACACTATTAGAGTAATCATAATCATTATAAAAATATTTTCTATCGGTAACAATCTCGCATATTTAAACATTTCTTATATTCGGAATTGGCCCTGTTTAGACGTTTAGCAAATCAGTTCGCCGCGCCTATAATACAGGCATATTTAAAATTCCGCATAATACTCGCAGCGCTCTGTCGATTAGGTGTTATTAAATTATCTTATATTGCCAAATAAGCCGAATGGCGTTCCTTCTCCGAGCTAGTCCGAATCACGCCATTTTTCATTTTATCTCGAAGACTCCGCGCCGTGGTTGCAAGTGCTTTTGTTGATGCGTGTTGAAACAGTTATAAATAAAGACATTCAAGGCTCAGGCTGTGTACCATTCATAGTAAGTATGCATTATATACACTATAATCTATAATAAAGTAGTATAATATAATACTGTATTATTTTAAAGCATTTTAGCTTAGTAGATCTCTGGGTTTCATTTCACCATCGTTTATTTTTGTTTAATGTAGTAATATTAATGTTTTTAAATACAATTACATGCGGAAAACACAAATTAATCCATACGAATTGTGTTTAAATGTAAAAAATCATTTGGTTCGTAAAATTTATTTTGTAGATTTTATGCGATATGGCTGACGAATTTGTAATAATTCCCATTTTTAGGAACGAAGGGATAGATGAGTCAGGGTTGATATCTCTAGTAAAAAAGGCCATATTTGTAATAAGTAAGAGAATTATGTATATTATTTTATACGTATCTTTAAAAATATAATATAGTGTTAGGCATTATTTTATTTTTTTGATTTAAGAAAAATATGATTACATAAATGTTCTAAGCGGTATTTTTATGTTTATATAATTTAATAATAACTAATAATACGGTTTTTGTCGTTTTCGTTTTAATAAAATTATGTTCGTAATATATAAATATATACAATATAGGGATAGTTTTTTGTTATAATATAGAATATTAATATTATTATATAAAGTACCCGATGCTTAGGTATATATGCAATCTATGCTTGTTTAAGTGGCCCACTCAGCTGACTCAGTATATCAGACATAGTACACTATTAGAAGATTCTTATAATTTTTTTTAAAGATTTCTCTTTCAAACTTTTTTGAAAAAAAAAAACTAAAAATTTAAACATCGATATTATTTTAAAATAATACGTTTTATAATTAAATTCCATAAGAATATAAACCACAAAAAGTATGTTTTGCAACAGAACCAAAAGTAGATAATATCACACAAATTTTAAATCACATCACATTTATTATTATGAATTATTACTCTTATACATCAAGCAAGCGGAACACTCGGCAACGTCGTCCCAACACCGAGTATCGAAACATACTGAAGCAACGATACCGAAGGTTAAACATATAAATACGCGCGCGGCTGTTATCCAAGCAAGGGCGAGACACGCGGTTCGATCTGACATCACTGTAGGTTACTCTAATGACGCACAAATAAGCACTAGACAAATTGCAAAACCCCATTTGGGTGGTATGGACAAGAAAAGAATGTATAAAACTCTTCAGGGTCAGAATTAGTTACCCTACTATACCTTTATAGGTTCTGAGAGGCCCGCAGTACGGATACATTATACAGAGTGTGCAGAAAAATACAGGTTTGTTAAAAACAACGAATTATTCCATAAATTAGGAATAACTATAGAATTTAAATTCTCGGCAGGAAAACAAATCTATTTCTCTGAATATCGATAAAACCACCCAAATTGTTTTTTTTTCAATTTGCCTATTTGCGTGTGGTGAACCACCAATACGTAAAAAAATGTTCACAAGTCTTCGGAAGCTTCGGAAGCTTGAAAAATTGTAATATATTTAATAAACTCTCTATTTCACCGGAAATCACCTGAAGACGACTGAAGATTGATAATAAATAAATAAAGGCAATGAAAATCCATAATAAGTCTATCACTCATGATACAGCATTGCCTCTACACCTTCAAACATACATTTTTATAAATTCAGTGACAAAGAATGAAATCGAATTTTTCGAAAATTTAGTTTTGCGCCGAAATACGTTCAAAATACAATTTTTACTGCGTTATGTTGTATTTTTAACATTTCGACTAAACAAAAAGGTCCGCAGCAACTTCTATATATTAAAAAAACTTTACCTGCGGTCAAAAACAATGATAGAATTATTTTATTTTGGTTTGTCTGGCGTATTTTCAAATGGCCTAGCTGACACGGGATGATATATCTCTGTCGGTGAATTACCCAAAACCATTGCAACACCCCCAGGAGTTTTCAAGATGACGCGATAAGCAAAAGAGGGTGCAAAGCAGGTAGTTTTTAAATGGATATTAAGGCCCTTAGTTGTTAACTTCGTAAATGATGAATGGCCCCCAGTGAAAAAGTTGCAATTAGGACCTCGTTCTAACGGCTTTTGTACCTATTCTTCCATAAAGAGATAAGTGCCTTTTTGTACTTCTATAGCTCAAGGCACGGGATGACATAATTTAATACGTTCAAGATTATATTATGGTTTTATAAGGTTTAAAAATGTATTTTTCGGGATACACCGGAAAAAATCTATAATTAAATTATTGTAGTAAAAATTTTATTGTAAAATTTCCATCCGTACCAAAATAATATCGTAAACATAATTTACAGAAGACCAAAGATCTTACAAAACTATAGATAGAAAAGTGTAGGTACATTTCTAGCCTACGCAACGAATACAAACAGTCTTTCCCACCCCTTTAGGTCATTACTGCAGCATTGCAAAATCCCAATTAAAAATTTGTTAATTTGGCAATAACAACTGTTTTAAGGTTAATCCGCAATTGCTCTTAAAATAAATTTATTTCCCAATAATTTTACTATAAACTGTGAAAAGGCGATGAGAAATTCTTTAAAAAAATATTATTATACTTAAAAGTATCAAACGAAACTTGAACTGATCCAACTGCACTCTGGCAACATCTATTTCTATTTCACTACGCCCTCATGTGCCTTGCATGTGCCCAGCGATCAAGGAGCCAAAATCTGAATGAAGAATAATCTCGTAAATACTACAGCGTGTGTGTGTTTTGTTTGTGATTATTGGTGAAAAATCATCTTTATTATAAACAATCATGGTGCATTCATGTGCAGTTTGTAAAAGAGTGGATAATTTAAATAAGGATTTATCTTTTTATCGGTAAGAATGGTTATGTTTTAATAGTTAACCGTTTGATATAACCAGACTTCAACATTGTTGCCATTCAGCGCACACACATGTAGTTCTCTCTTCCACCCATTACTGATTTTCAATAACATTTAACACAATCACAGCTTCACTTTCCAAGAGTTTTATGAATGGATTATTGGGATTTCTAATAAATTTAGTAAAATCAAGTAATTACTAAAATATATTCTAAATTTTACAATAAATGTAGTTTAGTGAAAATAATTTATTTATAACTCCAGTAGTTAGTAGGGATTTCGATTTTCGAAAGAAATAATTGAGTAGAGAACTTAACAGGAAACATATCATCGATCGATGAAGTCAAGCGACGTTGGGCACGGATAGTATTTGAATGGGTGACCGCTTGGAAATGTTAAAATGTTTATAGAAGATTTTACAAGAGATTTTAGTAAATTTTCCAAAATATTTAGTGAATTTTAAAAACTTTCAATATTACTAAATACAGGGTGCTATGGAAATGACCTATTATATTTAATTGAAAAGGGTGATCTCTTGGGTGTCCTAGAGAAGCGCTACATATTTTTTTTTTAAATCGACCGTTTTAAAAGTGGGGTAATAAACACTCTTACTCATACTGTACAACATTTCACCTAGAGCCAATGGCAATGTTGCCAAAGTTAATGTTATACTGAAATTCCATATAAAATTATAAAAATAAATTATTTTCTACCTACTTGTATTTATCCAGGCACAAACACAATCAGTTTTTTTTTTCTTTTTCATGGGAACACTCCTGAAAACAATTTATGTACACACAGTAATAGTGAAACAGAACCGATAGTTAGCTTTTGATTATACCACAGATTATTAGATTTTATTACACGTCCAGAAGAAACGCGTCAAAAAAAAATATTCAAAGATTATTTATGTACGGGCAGGATACATGCGTAAACCGAAAAAACAGAGCGGATCGCTGAGAGTGTGTTGATGACCGACGAGAGACACAACGATTCCGGCCGCTGGTTGATCTTGAACTAACAGACGCACGCGTCCAGCGCTATATGAAACTACTTCGCTCAGCCGATGTAAGGCGTCAAGAGGTCATTGGCATTTGACCTAGTTACTATTCCATATGTTTTTTCGGGTTCTTTAAAACATAGTCCGTCGTAAATGTTTTTCAATTAATTGTACAAAAAGGTATTATAGAATGGAAAAGTGTTTAAATTATTTTATTTGGTCTAAAGAGTTTAAGGTGTACATATGACAACACCGGCCAGAATGCCTTGATTGCTTACATGTATCGCAGTGCTACACAGGTGTTTTTGTGTATTTTGTAATATTTACTAAGAATTTAGGTTAAAATTTAATAGCAGTTTTTAATAGAAGTTGTTCCAGTCATATGTAGAGCCACAAGTTATGATTAGTTTTACTATTTTTATAGTAAATTTAATTAAGTTTAAGTTAAGTTTTTCTTTCCGTGTGATAAAAAATACAATAAAATTTGACTTGGTTTTATGCCATTTGCAGTCAAGTAATACATACAAGACGGCTAAAAACTGCTGGACTGTCACGCGGTCGGATTCTCTTAATTATTAAGCTTATGCTTATTGCTTAACAATGCCCTATTAATAATGATCATTAAATTAATTAATGCGTATTAGTTTATTATCCATACAACAGAATTTATTATTCGCTATTCGCTAATATAATTGAGGATGTTGTAAATTGTTTTGAATAATCATCAAGTTTTATTCTTCGATTTTATAGTTTTTCATTACTTGACTGTTATTTTATCCACATAAATTATAATGAAAATCCAACTGTGCCTATAAATTTTAATACGTTCTATTACTATATTTTATGTGTTAAAAAGTTTACGTAAATATTCTCGAAATGGTTTATAACATTTTGCTAGCGCACTTAACAGTTAAGGTTTATTTAGTATTATACGATATTGTGTTTTATTCTATCATGAATGTTCCTATATTTAATTTATCGAATTTTCACAATTCATTTAACACTTGAATCATGGTTGTTTTCTTGCATACAAAGTAACGTTTTCTGCTTCCTATGAAATAAAAGACTTATTATTTACATTATTTATACATTACATTATTTATAGTTATTTTTTACATAATCTATCTTAAGATTTCCCCATTAAAATCCAGCACGGACATTTTGTTCTCTCTCTAAAAGTTTAAAGTAGTGTAGTAGACAAAATTGCTACTAGGGGATACGACGGCAAACATGGAAGGAATAATTGACATGTTAATAGGAACAATAAACACATTTAAATTATGCTGTTTAATGAACCAATTTTGGGGAAAGTTGTCTTATATTATGTTTATATTATAAATCCTAGAAGAACATGATATTATATATTTGGAGCAAGTGAAGTAAGGACTGTTCATAGAGACGCTAAATAAATAATCAAGAAACAATATATTTGTGGGTAGGGCAACATTTTCTTTCGTTATTAGTAATAAGTAGTTGCGGTTTTACTGCTTTTGTATAGTGTGAAGCGTAATGCGCCTTATTTTTAGCAAGTACAGCTAATTGTAAATTTAATTAAAACTATACGTGTCCAAGATAAGGAGGGCCAGTACAGGGATCTCGGAAACCGTAAGAGATACGAAGTCGGTTAAATGGAGGTAAAGTTGCGAATTTACGTGCCTAATAACATGCCGTTTAGAAAGTTTTAAAATTCCGAGTAGTTCCGGAGATATCCGGAAAACCCCGAAATTCTGAAAAATCGTTTTATTGTTTTCCTGGATTTTTGAGATCGAACTCTAAAGTAAATTGCACTTTTGCATTGCAACTTTGTTCGCTCTATCTAACAACGTTAATCGTTTTGTAATCCGAAGAGTCGTCTTCGAAGGGCCATCAACTTTGTTTTTTTAAATGCGGTCCTGTTTTCCTGATATTGGAATTTGAGAGCTCTTTTCTCCCGAATGCAACGATGTATGCCACATTGTGGTTTAATGACGTTTCGAGGGTTTTTTGAACAACATCAGGAAATTTTGTGATACGGTCCTGTATTTCTCCTAATTTTATAAATAATATCTCATAAGTAAGCTCTAAATTTTTTACTTATGTTGGACTAGTTCAATAAATAATTTAATAATAAACCACAAATAAGTGAACAATAATCATTCCAAAATAATAATAAAACGAACAACGAAAAAAGTAAGGAACTGCATAATTAGGTGTTCAAAATGATTACCGTTATTCTCTAAGCACAAATAACATCTTCTAATTGCCACAGTTTTATTGAGATAAAATAAAACATGCGATAGAATATCAAACTTTTCAGCATTTGTAAATTTATATTTTCTGGAAAATAGGAAACCTCTTAAAACGCTCTCAAACGATCACAATGGAAATATCAAGTGAAACAAATCACGCGTCACCATCTTAATTCTTTTGTTTCAAGCGCCTACTTTTCTTTTAAATCCCGAATCAACAGAAGTTTGAAATAATGTTTCTGTATTTTGTTCACTTATTTGTGGTTTATTATTAAATTATTTGTTATTCATTGAACTAGTCCAACATAAGTAAAAATTTAGAGTTTACTTATGAGATATTATTTATAAAATTAGGTGAAATACAGGACCGTATCCCAAAATTTCCTGATGTGGTTCAAAAATCCCTTGAAACGTCATTAAACCACAATGTGTCATACATCGTTGCATTCCGAAGAAAAAAAGCTATCAAATTCCAATATCAGAAAAACATGGCCGTATTTAAAAAAATAAAGTTGATAATGACCCTTCGAAGACGACTCGTCGGATTACGAAATAATTAACGCTGTTAGATAGAGCGAAAAATACTTGCAATCTAGAAAAGGTAATTCCAAGTCTGATAATTCCATCGCTGTAGAGTCACCTCTATTCTTTGCATACTCTTATAATTCCTTTGCCATACTAATGGCTTGTTGATAATTGGTGACATTTGTGTTTGATTACTGCATTCAACTTCTTCATCAGAGTCGTCAGATAGTGATGTGGTTTCAGTTGGGACTACATAATCGGTAGGAATGGGGTCACTATCATCTTCTAATAGCACATTGCTATCAATGTTAATGAACTCGCCCAAATCATTCTTATCACATTGCAAACTTCCACAACATCAATATTCTCTTTCAGACTCAAAACACGACATTTTTGTGCCATTGATTACAATTTTCCTTACAACTCACAAATAAACGGCGGACTGCAGTTCAACTACTTTAATACTATTTTCATTCGGCGAAGTCCTTTCGCTCTGCCACGCATACGCGATTGGTTGCCGGTCTGTTTTCAGAGAGTTTTTGCACCGTACTTATTCGTCTCCCAAATACTTTAAAAATTTGTTTGTCCGGTTAAAGGAGGGGTTTCGCACTCTTTGTATGAAAACAGCCTGTCCCCGTCTGCCCAAAGAAGAGTCCGGCCAAGAGAGGTTGATTTTCATGGAATTTCATAAATCTAGTTCCGGACTATGAAAAAATGTCCGCTTAATAGAGATGTCCGCGTTTCTTAGAGGTGTCCGTTATGAGAGGTTCCACTGTATATAAAACTATATAGGTACACGTAAGGTACGAATTTATTATATTATGTTTAATTAAAAAAAAAATAGGAACAAAAGCCAGATAATTATGTTCTATAAGTTATTTCTTTAAACATTTAAAACATGGATACCTAAATAGATACCTACATACTTATATTAAATGATTGTGGTATATTTTAAGGGAAATAAAATTGCAATTATAGTTATACAACGAAATACGGTTTCTTTAGAATAATTATTATTCTAGAATTTTATAGATATCTGTTTAAGTATCTGTCAGTAGGCTCGTACTGACCTAAAACTACGAATTATCGTTTCTTCCTTGTTTATTTATAGAGTTTTATATTTCTTTGTTAGTTGGTTAGTTTTATGTATTAAATAAGTCTGTGGATACTAAACGTTTCCCCATCGGTTCAACTTTCTGATCAATCGTGTGTGTTTGTTCGGGCATCCTAATCTAAAAAGTGAAACTTTAACTCAAGAAAATACTTTTAAACCCAGCGATTTTTCTAAGTTGATATTTAAATAATCGCTTCAATTATTATTAAAAGGTATCGTATCATGTCCAGCCGACATGCGACAGCTTCCGTCTACGACTGAACAATCCTGGTCATGGCATGAGGTAACCATTTAACTGAATATAATTTGTCAATTTATGATGTCTCTGCTGGATCGCTGTTAACGGTACATTACGAGATTATATGATTACATCTAATTAAGTATTATTGGATATATTATACAGGGTGTTATGGAAATGACTTATTATATTTAAACCGGCAAATCCTGAGATAAAAATAAATTGAAGAAAAATATCCATAAATGGCGTTTGAATTATTAAGCGAAATATACACTTTATATAAAGTCGGAAAATTTACGTTGCCGCTACTGACGAAGTTCGCAATCAATAATTTATTGAGGCAGTCTCAAGTCTGAAAAGAGGTCAGCGCATTGTAGGCGGTATTGTCATATTGCAACACAGAATTGTAAATGCACGTGTTCAGTTTTTGACAACACGACATCTTTGACCGGCGTTATAAATTTTTTTTCAAACTTTTTAGAAAAAAAAAATACAAATTTAAGGTACATATTCTCTTATCTTCGATCTTATTTTAAAATAATCCGTTTTATAATTAAATACCATAAGAAAATAAAACACAAAAGTATGTTTTTTCAACAGAACCAACAGTAGATAATAACAACGTATTATATTTCATTTGGGGACTCCTTGGGTGTCCTCGAGAAACAATAGGTACAGGGTGTCCATTTTTGGGTAGTTTTACGGGGTATCTCCGTTATTAGTAAAGATAGAAGGATGCGGTTTTCGCAGCACTTTGCTACTTTTTTGTTAAACAGAAGATGCCGTAATCAGAATTTTTCTAGGCCGTCTTGTTTTTGATATACGGGATGTTTTTGAGAATTGTGCATTTTGGGACACCCCCCCCCCCCCCCTATATCTCGGTTACCCCGTAACGTATCAAAAAGAACTAAAATGTTCGTTTTGTATTTTTTTACGTAGAATCCAGTGACGTACTAAATTTTTTTTTTACATTCAATAGTTTTCAAGAAAAATAAACAAATTTGCTTTTTTAAATGGGTCACCTTATATATTTTTTAATAATATAATTTAGTTTGTAACAAGCTTCTAAAAAAAAAAAAACTTTATTTTTAGTCTTAGTATTAGGCCCGAAATATACGCTTTTCAAAAATATACCATTTTTTTTTTAGTAGGCCATCACGGATATTAAAACAAATACTGGTGTGATTAAATATTAGACACAAAAATTGAAAATTGATTGAACTCCCTCATAAATATTGCTCAAATTGTTCTCCATTATGCCTTAGACATGTTTCATACATGGTTCTTATTCGCCTTAATGAATTAAAAATAATAAACGGCCGCGTTTGTAACTCCCTAAAAGCTCTGTCAATGGCAATTCTTAAATCTGCCATTGTTTAGTACTGAATGGAATAAATTTTATTTTGAAGGTATCCCCATAAGAAGAAATCCAAAACCGACAAGTCGGGTGACCTTGGTGGCCATCTTACAGGTCCATTAGTTCCATCGAGCGACCTGGGAAGTTATTATCTTGGTAGGCCCTTACAATTTGGGCATTGTGAGCGGGCGCTTCATTCTGTTGAAGATGCAAGTTATTGAGACCAGCTCTATTATTATTTCTCACACAACGTTTTCCAGAATTTCCAAATATTTATTTGCATTAAGGTTCCTTCGAATATATTATAAGCTATTTTGCTATTCAGTATAAAGTATGCGACGATAACTCCAAATCTGCCTTGCCGTTCGATTGGAAATATTACATGCTGATTTTCCTGAGACCAAAACCTCGTATTCTGTCGATTAAACATTCCAGCACTGGTAAAATGAGCCTCATCAGACCATATAACGGTTTTTTCTAAATTGTTTTCCCTGTGCAGATTTTGTAAATATCAATTTCAAAACTCTATACGGCGCTATACATCACCAGGATGTAAGTTTTGTACACGGTGGAATTTATATGGCTTAAAATTGTGTTTTTTAGGATTGTTTGCACTCTTGATTTAATTATTCCGACCGAACCTTCAACTTTTCTGCAAGAACTACTTGAATTTGTTTCAATTGAAGCTAACACATTTAGTTCATCAGTCTCGCGATTATCCTCGTGGTAGATTTTAGGGCGAGGTTTAGAAAATGAACCGTGTTCAAAAACACTTCTAATGCTCTATCTGCATTTTCGTTACACTGGATATAACAAACGAGCCTGTCGTACTTCTCAAAGTTTACATGCTCTGCCATAATTAGGACAAACTGATTTTTCACTATTAATTAGAAATTTTAAAACAACTTAGAGAACTTGAATGCTCTGACAGAATTAGAAGAGTTTATTATTATGACACATAGGACTGTGTCCTTTTATTTGTTTTAAATACCAGTCATGGCCTACTAAAAAAAAAATGGTATATTTTTGAAAAACGTATATTTCGGGCCTAATACTAAGTAAGACTAAAAATAAAGTGTTGTCTATTTTTGAGAAGCTTGTTACAAACTAAATTATATTATTAAAAAATATATAGGGTGACCCATTTAAAAAAAGCAAATTTGTTATATTTTCCTTGAAAACGATTGAATGTAGAAAAAATCTGAGTACGTCACTGGATTCTACGTAAAAAACTACAAAAAGAATATTTTATTTATTATGGGTAACCGAGGGGTGTCCCAAAATGCACAATTCTCAGAAACATCCCGTATATCAAAAACAAGGTGGCCTAGAAAAATTCTGATTACTGCATCTTCTGTTGGACAAAAAAGTAGCAAAGTGCTGCGAAAACCGCATCCTTTTATCTTTACTAATAACGGAGATACCCCGTAAAACTACCCAAAGGCGACGGATGCAATAAGTACATGTGTCCAATTGACAAGTGTTGTTACCTCGAAACATATGGTAGCATGCAATGTTGCCAAACATAATGTAAAACTAAAATTTCATTCATCACTGGATCGGGCTTGTTCACTGGGTCGGAAATTTCATTCATCATTTCTCGAATATAGTTGTTTAATTTTACAATATTTAATTTATTATTTTGCCATATGATAAACAACAATAATTGTTCGACTTCAGATTAGATACTTGTTGATATTTATGTTTGATTTTACTCAGTTTCAATTAAAATTCACGCCATGCACATATCCATAACAGTCAATAACATTATTTTTAAACAAATATGTTTCCTTAAAATTGACAATTCGTTATTATGCAGTTTAGAAATATAACTTGAACCTAACTTAACCTCTAACTGTTGCTAATAGATTAAGAATCTCGGCTTTTAACACTCCGGCCCGGTTTTGATGGCTTATTTAGATAGTCGTTGACACTAACATATTGTGGAGCGAGCCTTGTTAAATATTCGGAGCAAAGGACAGATAAATATAGAAAATTTTAATACGCTGAATATAGACTTTTACGTTATGAATATTGTGGCTGAATTTTTTTAAATAAATTGCTTGGTTGGTTGGTTAAAGGCGGGGGTCGGTTTAAAGGCCCGAACTTCAAATCACTGCAGCCTTTCGGCTTATTGTGTACCCCGATCTTGTTAGAAGATATTTGTTCCTTCTATGAGGTCGAGTAACCTTCTACCAAGCTTGTCATGTGGGAGGTTGTCACCACGTTGTATATTCCCGAAGATATTTTGTCTTCTACGAGACAGCGCTACGCAGCGGTATATCATGTGTGAGGCGGTTTCATCCTCTTCGCCGCAGAGTCTACATTCAATATCCGTTGAAGGTATTTTCCCAAGTGGCAGTGGTCTGTTAGCAGACCCATCACTTGTTTCAACTGGGGCCGCGTCAGGGTTAGCATCCCATTCGATAGTATTTTCCATGGTTTTCCAATTACGGCTCGTGCGTGTATTTGACCAGGTAACTCTTGCCATCGAGATAGGTATTGTTTTTTTGACCATCTATCTAATGTTGTTTTTGTTGCCTGTTCTGATATTCCAATCGGGGCTCCTGAGACTTTGAGCAGATCCGGCTCTCGCTAGTTCATCCGCTTTTTCATTTCCTAATATCAGGGAGTGACCAGGGACCCACAAGAGTTCCACCTTATTCCCCCTGGCCGCCAGTACTTTTAGGTTGGTATGGCACTCCAGTGTAAGTTTTGAAGTAAACCGATTCGAGTTCAGAGCCTTAAGAGCAGCTTGGCTGTCCGAAAGGATGTAAATCTTTTGGTCGCGGTAGCCCTTTTCAAGATTTTGTAGTACACATGCTTGTAAGGCATGAACTTCCGCTTCGTATACTGTGGCGTAGGTCCCCAGAGGAATGCTCATGTCCATCCTGGGCCTTTCGCCAAATATACCTTCGCCCACACCGTTGGCGGTTTTTGATCCATGGATGTACCACTTTAAAACCATGAATACATTCCTTTAATGGACTTTAGCCAGCCCCTAAATCTTCGACATGTTATGACTTGAGCTGGTAAAATAAGGATATATTCAGTTATATTAGTAACAAATGTCCATAAATACTTACTGAACACACACAAAAGTACGATGAAATCGCTCGGAATAGAACTGTTTTTAGGATTAAATTCAACTTGAAGGCACAAAAACCAATTAAAATTGAACAAACATGATGGACACATTAAAAAGATCAAGATAGAAACTGAGTTAACAGCTGGCAAATATTTAATGGCTACAAATCAATATTCAACTACGATTGTAACTTTTGTCTTTGTCTAACACGTTATTGAATTCATAACTCCGCAGATGCTCTATTATGTTTTTATTGACTTTTAAGTTTGTAATAAATAAAGATGGGAGTTTTAAGTCACGATGGCTCTTGATCCATGGATTAGTGACGCACGGGTAAAGATATTAATAAGTACAGGCTTTATATTAAAATTTGGAGTAAGTCTGCAAAGTCTTCTTACTTTAGATTTATCAGTGGAAGATTGTCTACGGAATTGCTCCACTATTAACCATGCTCTATGGCATGTATTCAAGGAGAATAGGAGAATGTAAATGTTTTAAAATTATGGTACTTTCTCTAAAATGTTTGAATATTAATATGACAACACTGACCAACATTAGCTGACATCTTCTGAGACTGACCTACACCATTGATGGTTTACATTTCTGGCCAGTGCCAACCACGTGGTTTTTCGGGTTAGACATAAGGGGGTTTATCCCGCTCATTAGTGCAAAGCGCCATCTCTCATCTCAAGATTTGCGGGTTTAAATACAATACGTCATTTCCATAACACCCTGTCTAATATGCAGTTTCTAATTTTCATTTGAACTTGCAAGTTTCAAGTTAGAGGTTTGTCTACTCGGCATTATTTGCTGAACTTTACACACCAACAAAAACAATGCACTTAAGTGTTTATCGTCGCTATTTTAACGAGCGAGGCATACGAGTTGTTGAGTGCGTAGACCACAGACACAGAGGATGCTCAAATTAATATTCAAGAACCGTCTGCGACAACTTCATAAGCGTGGTGGTTATTGCACTTTATGAATAGTTAAACTCCTGCTTTTATTATAGTAAATTTAAATTTCATTGATGTAAATGCTATAAATTTTTAGTCCGTTTCCCTGTAATAAAAAAATATCTTGTTCATGATGAAAATGATTAAAACCATTATTATAATTTCGAAACATGTTGTTACACCTAAGTTGGTGGTATCTTGTATCTGGGGAACTAAAGGTGCATACGTGATCACAATTTGAAAATTCATATTAGTTCTAAAACTTTAACGGGTATCATTAAGGCATAGGATTATAAAATTTTATATTCTCAACCGATTTTTTTTTTCTGAACATCTTTCCTTAATAACTATTTTCGCATGTCCTAAGAAAAAGCAATTATTAGTGGGGAAAAAACTGTTTGTATTCCCAAGACATATTATGTACTTGATTTTTCGAACTTAAATATACTCGCCAGCACAAAATTCCGCCATCCTGAAATTTTGTTTAAGTTTGATATTTTATAACTTATTTATTTTTTATACCATTTTCATGATTTTGTTATCAGTTTGAAGATCCATTTATTGTGTTTTTCCTGTATTTTATAAAGTAAAATTTTTTTGATTAGGCTATATTATACAGGAGTAAATCAAACTGTTCTTTTTTGTCGTAAATTCAAAACACCCTGTAGGAAAATTGAGGTGAATAATTTTATTTACATACTGTTTCTGGTAATCTTTGATGTATTCTAAACATTTCGTTTTTGATTCATTCCATTATCTCATTTCTGCTGCGAGCTGCAAAATTTTAAATGAAACGCTGATTTGAAGCCTATTTTTATTAAGAAAAACAATAATCCATACATTGGTATTTGAAAACAAACACTGTTTAACAGGAACAAAATTAATATCGTATATTTCCTCCTCTCGCAGTAATGACAGCTTGCAGTCTTCGTGGCATCGAATGAATAAGGTTACTTATCCTTTCTTGAGGGAAGCCTGATATTCTTCGGTCAGCGCCAGTTGTAAGTCTTGCAAGGTTTGTGGTTGTACAGGATGACGACGAATGGCTCATTTAAGTTGATCCCAAAGATGCTCGATTGGGTTGAGATTCGGGCTACATGCGGGTCATTCCAATCTTGGAAATCCAATTTCATCCAGATGCTCACTACATGTGTGTGTGTTGGTTCCCAATGAAAGGAGCAAAAGGAACAACAACTTCTTGGATGATTTCCGCAAGGTAACGGTGGGCGGTTAGAGCTCCATTTTCAACAAATATAAGATTGGTGCGTGGTTCGGTAGAAATACCCGCCTAAATCATGAACCGCCATGACATGAGATTGGTTCTAATATGATGCAGTCTGCATATCTTTCATTTCTACGTATATATACCCGCTCACGACTATCCGGCGAACTTAAACAGACCCTGGATTCATCAGTTAATAGTACGTAAGAATATAGTCACTGTCAAATATTCTGTCACAATAATCGCGTACTTAGCCAACGTCGATAAGTTTTAACCGAAAGCATACATTTTCTAAAAATAACATAATTTCATTTAAAATTTTGCAGCTAGCAGCAGAAATGAAATAATGGAATGAATCAAGAAACGAAATGTTTAGAATTCATCAAAGATTACAAGGAACAGTATGTAAATAAAAGTATCCACCTCAATCTTCCTACAGGGTGTTTTGAAATTAAGATAAAAATCAACAGTTTGATTTACTCCTGTAAAATATAGCCTAATCGAAAAATGTTACTTTATAAAATAATTAAGGAAAAACACAATTAATGGGTTTATAAACCGATAATAAAATCATGAAAATCGCATAAGAAATAAAAAAGTTATAAAAATATCAAACTTGACCAACATTACAGGATGGCGGAATTTTGTACAGGCGAGTGTATATTATACAAATTAGGTTCTATTCAAGCAACCCTAGAAGATGAAGTTTCAACTAAAAAAATTCAGTCGTTTACAGGGAAGAATCCTATAATCTCCAATTAGAACAACTAAACTTACGTGTAATATAATAAATTTTATTACAATGTTAACAAAAACTTTATTATTTAAATTTTATTTCTTATGCACTGCGGCTCTTCGTAGAGCCGTTAAAACGCACAGAAATTTGTACTTACAGTGGCGTGAAATGCGGGGAGGAGATTTTGTGTTTGTTTATTATACCGGCGTTTTCCTAATATTTTTTTCTTTATCAATTGTGATGCATCCGACAATAATTAGGAAGAAACATTTGAAGAGCCAAAAAAAATAAATCGTGGCAAATATTTACAACGTATGTAATGAAGAGGGGACCAATAATTAAATTATAATACCAGTCAGAAGGACATTTTAAGAAAAAAACTAAAATTTTTAGTTTTCAGGAAGAATCCAACTGCGGAATTTTTTCAATGGCAAGACGGTTTCTAGCATGGTTTTTTTCATTTTTCTTCCCTCGCTTTTCATGAGGAATCGTTCTACTACCACTGGGCAAACAATAACACAGCTATGGTAACTATGGCATTCCCTTGGGTCGTATAATAATAAATATAAATAATTCTTCAACATTGTATTTTCACATCGTAATTTTTTTGCGGAACAATGATCTGTGGTTCACATTTTCGTCAATATTTATTATTTTTAAATGCGCCCGAATACAAAAAAAAAAGATTTAAATTTCATATGAGAACATTACCATATCAAAACAAAACAGCGTTGTAATTCAACTACAAAACCACGGCACAAACAATAAAACTATAAACGAAACTAACTTCCGTGTGCATGCAAAACTATACTAAAATATTCCAGACGAAAATTAACATTAAAATGGCGGTTAGTACTAAAACAACGAATTTGTTAATTTAATTTCTCTTTAAATTTGTATGGTGCACATAAAATTTAAATTGCCTGGAGCGTTTCATGTGCTATTTAAAATTATAAACTTCTATCCAATTATTTAATAACTTTTTTCTATTTGGGTTCCATAATGGCTACATTAAGAAATGCAAAAAAAATGAATAACCTGCCACTAACTTTATGAAACTGATTTAATTTTTTTATGTTGGCAGCAAGTAGGGTTCAAATTTTAGGATTACTTCGATTTCGTTGAAATTAGTTTTTTAGGCATTAGACAAAAATTTTTTATAGAAAACTTTAAAATGCTAACCTTTAACCTAGCAAATAGATAATTTTTTCTAGATATTTATCTGAAATACCTATCTATACTTGAAAATATAGTATAACATGCTAACGGTGTCCCTCAACTAATTTCTAGTCACAATTATAAAACAACATAACCTAAAAATAATATAAATATCTTCCAGTTTATGCTCTATTTCTAAAGTACTATCTTTATTTTTAATTCAATATAGTATTATACATTACTTTATATATACATATTTATAGTTACTATAGACATTTTCTGGGCATTAATTGTTATTCCTGTCAGATTCCGTGTCGACACAATATTTTGTTCAATAGTATTATTTATTATTTTGTTCAATATTTTGAACTTTGTTCGCATAACTCAAAGTTTTACATATTTTTTTAAAAGTTTTTCTAGATTATTTTCTGCAATTTCTCGTATTTCTGACGGAGTACAACTTTCTTCGTGGCTCATTTTTATTAACTTTATAATATATTTATCAACGAATACTTATAACCAGGAAGAAGACAAACTGACGTGTTAAATAATCGAAGCAGGCATGATGATATGCCTGGCGCGCACGTGCTTTTCAAATGTCACTTTTGTCCAAATTTTTATTACTGTCAATATTTTAAAGTGACATTCAAGCAAAGAAAACATCAAAACCCTTTTATTTGGTTTACTAAGTAGAGAAAATTAAATATTAGGATTTTGACATAGGGTTTCAGCTGTAAATATTGCTTTAAAATTGTCCTTACATACTTTTATATTATTATTGAACTAGTAACGAAACTAGAAATAAAGAATTCAGAGATTGAAGGTTGTAATTAGTTTTATTAAAAAATAGGAAATAAATCATAATTTACATAAAATATTTTACCATCTTCAACTTCAAACAAATCAAGGTAAATACAATACTATATGTACAGCTACTAACCAAGTAAATATATGCACCATCATTATGATTATGGGCTTCCTATTTATTTATTTCGTAGCATACTCCTGGCAACATTAGTGGGATTCTCAATTAAACGATGAAAAGAAAGAATTATTATAATAATATATTACCGGACTTATCAAAATTCTGGCTACGGGTTAATATATCTAAGCTGTAATTATTATGTTGTAGCTTTTGACTTCTGGATTGTAAAATTTAAGTAAAATTCTTTAAAAATGTGTTTGTTGCTAGTTTGCGTGACAAGTTTGGGACATAATGGGACAATTTTATAATGTAAAATAACAATAACGAATAAAAATTAGTAAAAAAATATTCAATCATAAATTACTTACCTGCAACAAAACGAGAAGGTCCGTTTTCGTGAAAAGAATAGAAAATTAAAAATTATTTTAGAATTTAATGACGCTTCCTCCACCATTTTCAATCACATTATAAATCATATGTTACTTGATTTTATCCCCTTCCAGACGAAGGATGTTCGGTTATGAAATAATTTAAGAACGTGTGCTGCTCGCATTCTATGTCTGTCTCTGTCTGCATCAACCTTCTCCGATTCAATAAAGGGAGACAAATATGGCCTAGATTAAATCGAACAAACCCAAAGTCTGATATTGACACAGAACGATCGACACAAAAGGATAAACGTATGGAGTAACCTGCCTGGCTGTGACGTCACTTGCACGGCCTACTTATATGGTTCGATCCCCGCCATAAGCGGTCTCACCGGGCTGATATTTATTTTTAATTATGACAGATGGGAAGAAGCTTTGTTGTGTTCAATTGTTTCTATCATGGCACATTTGATACTTGTAACATTTTATGAAATGGTAAAAGTATTGCCAACCCAAAAAGAAAATATTAATTCAAATTGAAAAAATCTAATATATTTTTAAAGTTTTCAGACTTTAAAGACCCAAATAGAAAAAGTATTATAAAATACACGGTTCATAAGACAATTAGAGCACTTGTCTTTTAGAAAACTCCCCGCTTCGCGGGTCGTTTTCTAATTTGAACGCGTGCTCTAAGATAATGTCTTATGAAACTTGTATCTTAATCTACTTTTAAAGTATACCTATTGAATAACAACATATTTTTGTGTGTTTTGTCATTTAGCGATATGGGTTACCGTTCCGCTAATTCTGCAACTTATCTCCTATTTCATCGCCACCGATTCATAGAAATCCTAGTGACATTTGCGGGTTAAATGGGGTTAAAGAGTGTTGCGGCGGATTTTTAGTGCAAATCCGCAATTTTTACGGAAGAACAATTGCCAATTGTTTCGAGTAATCGGTTTTACTTAAGCGACTGGGATATTGCGTGTCTAACAAGTTCCCGTCCCGTCAGTGTGTTAAATTGGCTTAAAACTTCAGTCGGTCATAAACGGCGACTTTTTTAATTGGAAAATAGTTTTCAGAAATTTTTATTTTTTTTGATTTTTGATCTTGAAGTTTTGGTAAATAACATTAACCGTAGAAGCCGCTATGCAACGTGTCCAAGATAAGGAGGGCCAGTACAGGGATCTGGGAAACCGTAAGAGATACGAAGTCGGGTAAATGAAGGTAAAGTTGCGCATTTACGTACCTAATAATATGCCGTTTAGAAAGTTTTAAAATTCCGAGTAGTTCCGGAGATATCCGGAAAAACCGAAATTCTGAAAAATCGTTTTTTTGAGATCGAATTCTAAAGTAAATTGCAATTTTGCATTGCCACTTTTTCCGCTCTATCTAACAGCGTTAATTGTTTTGTAATCCGACGAGTCGTCTTCGAAGGGCCATTATCAACTTTCTTTTCTTAAATACGGTCCTGTTTTCCTGATATTGGAATTTGATAGCTTTTTTTCTTCCGAATGCAACGTTGTATGACACATTGTGGTTTAATAACGTTTCGAGGGTTTCTTGAACGACATCAGGAAATTTTGGAACACGGTTCTTTATTTCTCCTAATTTTATAAATAATATCTCATAAGTAAGCTCTAAATTTTTACTTATGTTGGACTAGTTCAATAAATGACAAATAATTTAATAATAAACCACAAATAAGTGAACAAAATACAGAAACATTATTTCAACTTCTGTTGATTCGGGATTTAAAACAAAAGTAGGCGCTTGAAACAAAAAAAATTGAGATGGTGACGGGTGATTTTTGTTCACTTCACTTATTTATGGTTTATTATTAAATTATTTGTTATTTATTGAACTAGTCCAACATAAGTAAAAAATTTAGAGCTTACTTATGAGATATTATTTATAAAATTAGGAGAAATACAGGACCGTATCCAAAAATTTCCAGCTGTTGTTCAAGAAACCCTGTTAGATAGAGCGGAAAAAGTGGCAATGCAAAAGTGCAATTTACTTTAGAACTCGATCTCAAAAAACCCAGGAAAACAATAAAACGATTTTTCAGAATTTCGTTTTTTTCCGGATATCTCCGGAACTACTCGGAATATTAAAACATTCTAAACGGCATATTATTAGGCACGTAAATGCGCAACTTTACCTCTATTTAACCGACTTCGTATCTCTTACGGTTTCCGAGATCCCGGTACTGGCGTTCCATATCATGAACACGTTGTATAGGGTGTTGCTTAAAAACATGCTAATATTAAGGAGGTTATTTTTTGATTCATTTTCAGAAAAAACTTATGAACATATGTCATAAACGTCTAAACTTTTGAGATACGACGAGACGAGATGAAACTTCCTTAATTATTAGAATGTTATTAAGAAACACCCTGTATAGAATGGAACTTTTATATGGTATTTAAATTTAAGATAGTCCGGCCGAAACAAAATACAAGTTCCACCTTTTAACGTAAAGTTGTTATCGAATTGGCTTATTATATTTAATAACGTGAGAATTCGAGAATTGCGACTCGTTGAGGCAGCGCACGGTCGAAGCTCGCATAGCGATTTGACAACACTGCAAAACCTTGATATATTGACCTACATCATACTTGTTAAGTGAAAACAGATGTCGATGGCGTCGCAGCACGTGGAATAATTTTAGGAGTTTTTAACCTAAGTTTACCGTCAGTCGATTTAATATAAAGTATGTGGGCTTTCTCTAGGACACCCTTTACCATAACACCCTGTATATTATCGTATTTGACAACTGCTTGACTATTGTAAGCGAGAAAAATATTAGATACTGATAACTAAGTATGCTCCGCGCAGTAGCTAGAAAAAACGGTGCCAAAGCATAAGTCACATCAATAGAATTTTCTGTAAGCTAAGAAGTAGTAAGTAAGTAAGATCACACAAAAATTGACCCCTCCCCCGTCCCCTTACTAAATGAAATACTGTATCCGGATCTGAAAACTTAAATATCAAAATTACCTTATGTGATTAGTTAGTTTTGGCGTACGGACAATATCTCCGTCAGTTAACAACTCGAAAAACGAGAGTTTGTTTTTAAAAAAAACTTTTATTTCAATCTAAGACGTTACAATAAGAATGATGATCTTAATTCTGTTACATATATTTATAATGTTTGCAATGCTGACATTGCATGAGAACATCTAACGCATCTAAGAAAATCTAGGAAGTCTAATAATAGTTTTGATGATTCTGCATAACGCGCAAAACGACCATTCTCAGGGGAATGTAACTCCTCCCTTCTTAGTTGAAAGCACGTTCTAAAGGGCGTGATTTCAAATAATTATTAATTAATAATTATAAAATTGGATCATTTGATTTTTGAATAATAATCTTAGATTTTCTTACACATTTTCGATATATGATAAATATTATGATTAAAATGATAAAAATATAAAGGAATATTGTCCAAAAGCTAGTTCGATTGATGTAGACCGTTGACGTCATGGCTTCAAGGTTTTCCTTCTGTTCTTGTAACTGGGCTTCGACTTCTTTAGTGGCTTTGAGGTTGACATAGTTAAGGTCCATAGCAGGAGGGTTGTAAATTGATTGATGCTGATTGACTAGGCTGAGGTTTAGGATTGGTAAATTTACTTCGGCGAAGCTGATTCGGCTTGGCTTGTAGCTTTCCAATATGATTGATTTTATTTTGACTTTGCAATCGGCTGGGGACTCCAAAAGATAGGACCCATAAAGAGGTATATTCTCCACTGAATTTTGGCAATTTATTGTGCTGATTAGGCGATTTGGGACGGTTAATATCCATTTACCATCGACCACTTTTCGGATTTGAACTTCGTGTAATTGTATCTTGAAAGGGTGACAGGAAGTGACATTTGTGTGATGCTTGATGAGTTGGACTGCACAGGAAGGGATGTCTTCCGTTAGGGTGGTGCGAGTTTCTCTGCATAAGTAGCTTTCGGGTTGAATCTCCATACATCTTTGGTCCATATAGGCATACTTGTTATTGCTCAGTGCTAGGTAAGGCTTATAGGGTAGGTTGACGAAAAATGATTGGTTATCGGGAATTGGTAAGGGGAATAAATTGAAATATTGATACGTCTCTGATTCTACAAGAGGTAATTCCAATACAAATACAATATTAAATCCTTTTAAAAAGCTTTTGATTATTAATATTTTTTCAAAACTAAGAATATTTTGGGGTTTAACTTCTAAAGGAAGTTTATTTGCATCTAGATGCTTATTAATATTTTCTATCTCGGATAAAAGTTCATTTGGATCTACTATGGAGTTATGAAGTATGTTAATTTTTGTAAATGTGATAGCTACTTCGATTTTATCGAGAATATCATAAATTGACTGATACATTAGTGTAATTTGACTAATTACCATGTGGGTAAGAAAATACTGTTCAAAATTAGTTTGGTGTATTCCAACCTCTTTAATTGTTGCCTCTATTCTAACAATGTGCGATTTTAAGAGCAATTGATTATGTGTGATATTTGATATCATTGACTTAAATTTGTTGATTGTAGAGTCTAAAATTGTAATTTGATTTATGGCGTCGATTCTTAATTTATTTTGGTTTTCCTGCAACCTTTTGATTTTTGCATCGATTTGCTCTGCGTCATTTTGATCGAGGTTTCCCGTTATACTTTTAATAAATGTGCCTAAAGGGTTAAATAGGCCTCTTTTGTTTCTATGAACATTTTTAAATGGTAAAATTTGGTCTATTAAATGTTCTATTCGTTTTTCAAGCGTATAAAGTGAGCTAAAAGAATTAAGATAACCTTGATAGTATTCGCTATTATTCTTAATGATAGAAGAGAGTCTATCTGTTTGATTTTTTAGAGTTTCAAATTTGGAAATTATAGGGGTTAAGTCAAAATTTTGAATAAAGGTCCATTTATTGGATTCAAGTTGGGCGGTTCCTAGCCTGAAGGGTAGAATTCCGGGGTGATCGTTTAAATCATGGAATTTTACTATTCCTGATGCGATGGTCCAGCTCCATCTGGAACAAGGGGCATAATTTTAGTTTCATTAATGTGAATGACTTCTTTTCTTTTTGATTTGGGGTTTTCGATCTCGATTTTATTATTTTCTAAGATACCGGTCAACACAAATGGTCCTAAAAATTTATTTTTAATTTTTCCTGATCGGCTGTCTGATTTTTTATAAACTTGAGAACCTATAATCAGTTCTTTAGGGGTTTTATTTTTATTAATTTTTTCTATGGTTTTAAGCTTTAATTCCTTTGTTTGTTCGGTAATTTTATCATATAAAATTTGGGTGTTATTTTTATGGTTATTTATATACTCTGTATATACGTGAGATGGTATTAAATCCATAGGGTCTCTAGAATCCGTGTGTCCGAAGACGAGTTCGTATGGGGTAAAATTTGTGCTAGAGTGAATTGTATTATTATATGCAATAATTGCATACGGCATTAATTTTATGACGTCAGCATTTGGATCTGATTCGCGTAAAATACGAATGTGCTCGATTAGCGTCGAATGTAATCTTTCTACGGGTGAGTTCGACTCATGGTGATAGGGGGTGGTAAAATGAATTTTTATATTATGAGCTTTTAGTAAGCCACTGACTACTTCGTTCTGGAATTCCGATCCGTTATCTGATACGATTTGTTTTGGTACGCGAAGAAATGAGAAAAAGTTAATTAATTGGTCACAGCAGGAAACTGCATTTCCGGTGTAAGGAAGAGCTTGTGCATACTTAGAGAATTTATCTATGATTGCCAAAAATTTTTGTTTACCAATAATGAATGTATCGACGTGTACTATTTCAAATGGTTTACTAGGCGTTTCTGTTAACACTAATGGTTGGTCAGGGGGTTTACGATTATATTTTGAACGTTGACAGATTTCACAATTGTTAATGTATTTTGTTACGTCCGATTTTAAAGATTTCCAATAATAATTGGCTTTTAAGAATTTACATGTTTCTTCGATTCCTCGGTGGTTTGTTTTACTTTCATGTCGATATTTAATGATTAATTCTCTTTCATCCGGTTGAGCGTTATTTATTAATTTCGTACACTCTATAAGTTTTAAATTTTTAAAGTGATTTGTCATGGATTGTTGAAAATAAGGCCGTAGTTCTTTAGAGAAGAAATAAACATAGGTATTTTTATTAGTTAAGAATTCTTTAAGAAAATTAACAATAGTTGCCATATTCGTAGGAATGGTCACATGAATAATTTGGTTGCCATCAAAAGTTTCGCGTTTAGTTTTAACGTAAGCGTCATAAGGGGATTTTTTAATAATAATTTGATGGGGTTTGTTATTAATAATTTCGTCTAATAAAGTCATATTTGAATAATTATCCTCGGCGTTAGTACTGTGTACTGTATTGTCTGTGTTATCATCATTAGGCCTAATTTCTATTCGTGGGGTTTAATTTGTATGTTTTGTAAAATTTTTATTTTTGGACTATTTGGATTTTTAGTATTTGTGAGATTTTTGCTTGCATCGTCAGGGTCTAAGTTTTCAGGGTTAAACTGACTATAACTATTCTGTAAAAATTGATCGATATCTCGACTTATATCGCCGGGGTTATTGATTATCGATTCTGATTCGATTGCGTGAAGTGAAATACGACTAAGTGCGTCTGCATTTGTATTTTGTTTACCTTTCTTATAAATGATCTCGTAATCGTATTCTTCTAGTCTAAGTCTCCAACGTACAAGTTTAGAGTTGGGTTCTTTTAAATTAAATAGCCAAACTAGGGGTCTATGATCCGTGTAAATTTTGAATTTTCGGCCATATAGGTATGGTCTGAAATATTTGCATGCCCAAACGATACCTAGAAGTTCTTTTTCTATTGTGGAATATCTTTGCTCGGTTTCGTTTAGAGTTCGTGATGCAAAAGCTACAGGGTGGTCATTTGGAGGGTCTCCCTGCGAGAGTACAGCTCCAAGGGCTATATTTGATGCGTCCGTTGTAAGGGTGAACGGTTTCTCAAAATCTGGATATTTAAGAACAGGTGAATTGATCAATAGTTCTTTGAGGTGATTGAACGATTTAATAAAAGGTGGCGAATGTTCAACTTTTGCGCCTTTTTTGAGACACAGTGTAAGTGGTTTAGTAATTTTCGCGAAGTCTTTTATAAATCTACGGTAATAACCCGCTAAACCTAAAAATGACTTAATTTCCTTTTGGGTTTTTGGTATTGGAAAGTTCTTGACTGCGTCAACTTTGTCGGGGTTAGGTTTAACACCATCTTTAGTTATTTTGTGCCCTAAATAAGCGACTTCTTTATGTAAAAACTCTGACTTATCTAGTTGAATTTTAAAATTTGACTGTCTTAGTCTTTCAAATACGGCTCTTAACCTATCGATATGTTCTTGAAGAGAGGTGGAAAAAATAATTATGTCGTCTAAGTATACAGAACAAATTTCATTTTGAAGTCCGCGTAAAACGTTATTCATAACACGCTGAAAAGTTGAAGGGGCGTTTTTGAGACCGAAGGGCATTCTCTTAAATTCGTAATGGCCCGTGTCTGTTGAAAAAGCCGTTTTGGGGATGTCGTTTGGTTCCATTTCGATTTGGTGGAATCCTGTTGCAAGGTCTAAAGTCGAAAAATATTGAGCTTTACCCAATTTATCGAGAATATCGGAAATATTGGGCAATGGAAATTTATCATCGATTGATTTGTCATTAATTTTACGATAATCGATTACAATACGCCATTTGCGCATGCCCGATGCGTCTAGTTTTTTCGGTACTATCCAAATTGGACTACTCCACGGTGAGCTTGAATTTTGAATAATTCCGTTTTCGAGCATTTTATTAATTTGAGATTTTACTTCTTGTTTATGAATTTCCGGATATCTATACGTTTTAGTAAATATAGGTGTTTCTTCTGTAAGGTTTATTTTATGTTTAATTTGGTTAGTAAAAGTTAAAGGGGTACCTTCACTATAAAATATGTCTCGGTATTCATAACATAAGTTCCTAATTGCTTTATATTCTTCTTTGTTACAGTGCGACAAGCGCAAATTTTTTAAATTTTGTTTTTGAATGTTGTCAAGATATTCGGTGAGTTCCGTATCGGTTTCCATTTTTTCGATAAAATTAGTTTCATTTTCGTCCAAAACTTCGATTTCTAAAGGTTCAAATATGGTAATTTTGATAGGGTTTTCGCCTGGATTTGTTACGAGGGTCGTCGCAAAAGAGTCAATAACATTAACTAATGCTTCCGGCATTTCAGCATTTCCGAATTTTTTATATTTTAAAACTCCTATACCGGTTGATATATTGACAGGTAATTTTACTTTTTGGCATGTACGAGGGGGAATCGTTATTTTAACAGTTTCAAAGTGTTGCATAGTTTGAACATTAGTTTGATAATATAAAGGTAAAATAGCGTTCAGTGTTCTTAAGTTATAAGTTTGTAAATCGATATTTGCGCCAATATGTGTTAAAAAATCAATTCCTAAAAGTCCGTCGAATTTTGGTGAAAAATCGAATAAGTAAAACTTGTGGTCTCCTAAGCAATTAAATGAGGGGAATATTGGTATATCGATTACTTCGTTATGCATAGAAATTGCATGAGCTGTTCTAACAGTAAAAAGTTCTGAAAAAATAAAATTTGGATAAATTTTATAAGCAAGGTCAGGTTTAATAAAGCTTTTACCACTACCAGTGTCTATTAAAAATGTTGCATTAATTTCTTCAATAAAAATTACTGGCAGGTCTGAATTTGTATAGTTATTTAAATTTATTATGGAGGGTTGAGTAAATTCGGGGTTTCCTGAAAATTTTCGTCGTGATAGTCATTTTGGTTTTCATATAGGTTAGTTTCTTCCTGCGGAATATCATAACCTTGTTCATATTGCTGATACGACGTTTCGTTAGAATCAGTATAATACTGAGAGTCATCATCGGGGTTCACGTAAAAATCGGTATTTTGATCGTTTGAATTATACATCGGTTCGACCGCTTGATTAAATAGTTCCTCAACAAGAGTATCGCGTCTTGGTTGGCTATTAGCAAAATGATTAGGATGCTTAATGGTTGCGTAACCTGATGACGTATCCATTGGTTCTGGTTTCTTTAATCGTGAAATATTGGAGGGTGACATACGTTGATTATTTTGTTGATTAGAAAAATGTCTAAAATTTGGATTAGGTCTATTCATAAAATTTTGGTTATTAAAATTATGTCTTTGAAATCCTGGTCTGACAGATTGGACAGGTCCTTGTCTAAAAACTGCAGAAGGTTGTTTAAAGTGATTAAAACCGTTTTGATTAAAACCGTTATAATGTGGTCTGTTAAAATTGGGGTTCATTGACGTATTATTATTTGGCATATACGAATAATTTCGTTGGAAAAATCGGGGTTGTGTGTTAGTGGAATAATGTTGTTTTTGCGGATGCGTATTTGCTTTATTTTTGAAAATATTTAAATCAACATTTGGTTTCGTACCAAAATTTCCGCGATTTTTATAATACATGAAATTTTCTTCTTCCAAGGCATAGCTCATAGCTTCTTCTAGATTTTTCGGGGTTTTTAAACGTACTACTAACTGCATATGATAGTTAAGCCCATTAATAAACGTTTTTAAAATTAAATTATCATATTCCGTAATTTTTAATAATTTTAATTCCGTTGTATCCGTAGACATATTTATTTTAGCAAATAATAAGCTACGGGCGTCTTGCAAACGCAGGCCAAATTGTTGCGGAGTTTCATTCTTTTCCGGTTTTACTGTAATGATATCTTGAAGAACACAATCGATTGATCTTTGATCGGCGAAAGTGGAAATTATTGCTTCTTTTAATAGTACCCAAGTTTTTAACTCGGTTCGAGAGGCAATTAAATCAGCTGCTCTACCAACTAATTTGTTTAACACGGTGTCAAAAAGGCAAATATTTATGGCTGCGCCAGAATTTGAAGTATCTTTATGATTTTCGAAAAAGTTTTCACAAGCGTTCAAAAATCTATTAATTTGTTTCGGATTTCCGTCGAAATTAGGGATGTTATCCGCTTGATATCTAATAAGATGATAATTAGGTTGTTGGTTCTGCATATTGAATAGATTTGCAAGGTCCGATAATAAATCGTCCAGATTAAAAAATATATCAAATAAAGAGACTAATCAATACAACAATTAAGGTAAAATAAGGAAAAATATTTTTAAAGGATGCACTTACAATATAGAAGTGATGATTGCTTCGATTTTCATTTCCTAACTAGGTTCCAATAGGAATGGCGATGCTGTCCTTCCCTGGACTACTTATGAGCTCGGGACGATGCTTGTTCCCTGTACTCGCACCAATAGGACGTGGGACGATGCTTGTTCCCGGTTCCCTGGTCGGTTGAGACTTATTGCACGTCGCAGATTTTTGAAAAATGTTCGTTTTTGTCACTAATTGTAGATACAAACACGGAATATACGCTCGATGCGCGGAACCGCTGACAAAATCCGACCCGACTGCGCCAGTTAACAACTCGAAAAACGAGAGTTTGTTTTTAAAAAAAACTTTTATTTCAATCTAAGACGTTACAATAAGAATGATGATCTTAATTCTGTTACATATATTTATAATGTTTGCAATGCTGACATTGCATGAGAACATCTAACGCATCTAAGAAAATCTAGGAAGTCTAATAATAGTTTTGATGATTCTGCATAACGCGCAAAACGACCATTCTCAGGGGAATGTAACTCGTCACTGTTTTTTGCTTAAATAAGATTCATTCTGCGTGTCATCCACTGTGTTTTCTTCGGCTTTACGTTAACATTTTTTTGCGGTCGATCAGAGTACTTAGTTGAATCAAATCGATTAAAGCAGATAAAATCATTCACAAACATTTCGGTTAAAGAGTCTTTTGTTGTCCAATTAAGGAAGGATTTAGTGATACGAGACTCCCATTAATACATGGAATAGGATAAAGAATTCTTAGAGATACATGTATGTCTAGGCTCCTGGGACCGACCAAAATGTCCCGTTCTTTTTGTAAGTAATCGTTACTTTTTTAACGCATTTAAGTATTGAACGGTCGTCCTTCTCTACGACGTATATACAGAGTGTAACAAATTTGTCCTTCGCCATTGGGATATCGGACACGCTAAGAGATACGAAGTCAATTAAGATGTCAAAGTTGCAACTTGTTATAATTGTAGATGTAGCGTAGCATTACTATAGTGGTTCTAGCGAATCCTCGCGCCAGATATGTCAAGTGTCACGTGACATAATGACTTGCCTGCTTATTTCTGGTTATTTATTTTGCCTAGGTTTGTATGACATTCCAGGACTTTCCAGGACCGTACTACAATAGTACGTACGTTTATTTTAAAAATGAAACGAGTCTATTTATATTTTTAAATACATCTTTTATTATTTATTATAGGGAATAAAACATAACACATTGTATTTTTTGTTATTTATTTATTCAAATATATAAAATAAAGTCATTATTTTATAATTACATGTCTAGTAGGTACCTCTATCTTCACAAAAAGATAGGAAGTACGCATCTACATGCATGTCCATCTTTACCTACTGTAAACTGTATACAGTGTGTCTACACATGGACTTAACTATACCTGTAATAAATTGTATCTTCAATTTTTCGAAAAAGTCATCCTTGATCATTTCTTTTCCCTGTTATGTAAATACAAATCACTTGGAAAAATTTCCATGTTTTGTACCGGATGCACAAAAAAACATTTTTGAAAATAACTGTGGACTAAATATACGGTTTGCTTAAAGATTGTTCACTCTTGTTACCTCTGTTTTAACTTTAATGTTCACTAGTAACTTATAAGCGTATAGTATCATAACAAGCAAATTCTATATGCACCCTTCTTTTGTATACGTAGGCTACGTATACTGCAAATATGTAGGTTACGTAAGTCATATATGCAAAAAACTAATAAAATGGGTATTTCGGCCTTTCCCATTGGGATTTCGGGAAAGGTAAGAGTAAAGAGATACGAAGTCGGTTAAATTGGGACAATTTTGCGATTCGGTTTTTAGTTTTTTCTGACTTTGTTCGAAGAGATGTCCAAAAATAAATTTAACTTTCTCATTGCCACTTTTCATCCTCCCCAAGATGGCATTTTATGAAGGAATGAACAATATGAGCATGGTCGTTATTACCCATTACTGTCTACATTCAAGTCGCCACACAAAAGTATTACCTGATATTTAACTGAAACAAATCTCAACTCGATCAGAAAGAAATGAAACATCTAGAAATTTTTTTATTAATATTAAATTCACCTTAGTTTCTCTAACGGTGGCATCAGCTGAGGTAGAAGGCAGACAATAATTATGCTCCATAATTATTATTTTCGCCTAAAAACAGATAAATGAAAATATTAACCTATAAATTTTTCATAACGTGACAAGTACTTACTGTGGTTTACCCGATATACAAACAACTCAATATGTAATTAATCAAAGTTTTCAACACAAAATAAACACTTCTAAAACGACGGAAATACACTTTTAAACGTATTAGCACTAATCAAACTCGAAAAATATAAAAACCAAACAAGCTCAATACGGTTCCTATAAAACTGGGGTATTTGGTTAAGTCCCCAAACAGCTGATCGATGACATATTAATGATGTCAACTGTCGAAAAAGCTTGAGGATTCGCTATAAATACTATACATACTAGCGCAAGGGTGGCCACTATTTACACAAAAATTATGCCTGGCATTTCTAAACCAGTGGCGGTTCTTCCAAAGAAGCATTCGCGCACGTACACCCCCAAAACGAATAAAAAAATATTATTTATCGTACATATCGTACTGTCAAACCAAACTGTATATTATAAGCTCTCGATTCATCCGGCAACTCAGCAAGGATAATGACGCGAATGACGCGATATACTCGCATATGCGAAGAAGTGGGCGGGGCATAATGCAGTATCTCTGTAGTAACAGTGGCGGCGGACAACAGGGGATAGCGAGGCTATGGCGATTTATCATGGAAACAATAATTATAGTGTGCGCCGCGCTATTGTCTGTTCGTGCATGTATTTAGAAATGCGAGCGTGTATATTTTATGTTTTAATATTTTAATATTATATATTTATTAAGTTAAAATAAATAGTTTCACGGTGGACTATTTAAAAAATAACTTTAGCTCTTTGAGCTTGGAGAAAAAACTTGAAGTGAAGGATGCGGGAAGACCTAAACCCGAAATTAATTTAACGCAGACCACAAAGAGTAAATCTAGGGACTTTATTAGAAAGTTTAAAAATGAAATATACGAAAAAAATAACTAGATTTGTAGATGCAGCACAACTAACCGTTTTTTTTTCTGTTTGTTTTGGTCGCAGCGTTGCGGAACCTGCCTGGATAAATATGAAATAGCCGACTTGGGGTACTTAACACAAAAAAATTTAATAAATGAAAACACTCAATCTCATATCAATGCTCAAGTTGGAGATACCGCTGTTGTTGAAAATAATTTCACGATACTTGTGAACCCCCTCTATCATAGGTCATGAGCCGCCACTGTTCTAAATCATACAAAAAAAAATATGAAAATGTGAACAACTTTTATTTAGGCTGATTATGGGATTTTTACTCAAATAGCGCATTTTTTTCGGATAAGTCTGAGTTGGAGTGTACATTTAAAAAAATAATATAATAAATAAAACAAAGAAGAAATTTAATTTTATTATAATAAACATTTTTAAAGATTCAGTCTGTAGGTTCTGTATAAAATAAAAATTAATAGCGTGAAACACTCAGTTTTAAATAATTATTAAACAGTCAGTACTAATTGTTTTTTTATAAAGTTATTGAAGATGCTAACAAAATTAGGTATTTTACGTGCTTATCGGTTAATCTTGAAATATTTTTGGCTTCATTACATTCATAATAGAAAACATTTGTTCACAAAAATAAGTTGACCCCCAACCTACATATCTGACAGTCATTTCGTGTAAATTTGGTAATTTGCTTGTTGATACAAATTTTCGAAATTCAATAAATTTGAATCATTTACAGTTGACAAAAGTTCCCTACATTCGTTTTTCAGGGAAGTATTGTGCTGCAGGTCAATAATTTCGCTTTCAGGTGGGTAACAATTAATGTTTTGCAGAGGAATTGAAAAATGAATTGTAAAAAGATCAGAATTTCTTTTATCATCTTTATAATTGTCAAACCTAGCACTGAATGAATCTTGCAAAATGGATATTAAATTTTTAAATCATAGTTGGCAGACATTATTGACTTTGGTAGATAGTTTCTGCATTAATGCTAAATGTGTTAAACTTTTTTATCCAAAATGGAGACAACCCGCATGGTGGTACTGTGCTTCCAGGCGCTGTTGTATTCAGTATTTTACTGATTTTGAGAAAGTTCCTGAAGACATTATTTTTTAAAGTTTTTCAATTTTGCCTTCGCGTGCCACTGTTAAAACTCAGCGTGCCCCCTTGTGGCACGCGTGCCGTGGGTTGTACACCCCTTAGGTAATAAGTATTTATTTAGTCGCACGACAACATACTCTTTTCCGATTTTCTATTGTATCTCCACCTTAATAACTACCATTTAAATACCATTATACCCAGATTCGCCTATAAACACATTTCCAATAAAAATATAGATAATTTCTGTCAAGAAGAAATGATTTATGGGTTTCGAACTGGCCCTTTTATGCATATAAAACCAAAGTAACCTTTCCAAGGAAACGTTTTAAGGGATCAATTTCTTGAAAGGGCATTGGAAGCATATGGCTATTGAAAGGCAAAGAAAGGATCCTCTTAAGGGGCTCGTGCAACGTCTTTTGCCTGATGACCCACTTCACCACAGCCTAATTAACTTTAGGAGAGCACTCTCTCTCCTCTTTTCATTGCTGGGGCATGTTTATTTATAGAAAGGATCTCACTAAAGTGTGTGTCGGGGATATCAGTCTTTTATATTAGTTTTGTTTGATCATTTGTAACGTTTTTATTAACCGGGCTTCGTAAATTATTGCTTCTATCATATACAGTCAAATTTACCATCTAAATATTAAAAATTAGAAAAATCTTGGGCATGATGCAAAATTTGAATAAAATAAATATTTTCAGTACAAACCAATAAAATAACTACATACACGAAATTAAATTTATTTTTAAATCTGGTAATCTGTTAGTTTCTTGTGACAATTCTAATAGACAAATGAACCTATTGATTCAAGCTCAATTTCAGAAGCTATAAAGGCTATTGCTGAGGCATTAGCTCAAACTGCGAACGATAATTTGATAATGTTGTCATTTCCTAAAAATGACAGAAGAGTTGTTTTTACGTTTTCTGAAAATCTATCATGATATAATTTATTATTTTTAAGAAATATCATATTTTTTCATGACAAGTATTATTTTTAAGAATGTCTCAGGCAGGACTGATTTCGTTTTATTTTACATAATTATTACAAAGAATTTTTTTGTTCGTTCAGAGTTTAGTAAGAAATAAAGTTATAATTGCTTCGTTTGAAAAGGGCACTTTCTGTGAACGGGTATAGATGCCAAACCTTAATAAATGTTAAATGTGAAAATTGACTTCTTAACTCAACTTACAAATATTCTTATTCCTGCTTATTTTTGCTCTGTTTAGAGCTAGCCATTCATTTTGGAATTAATATTGAAAGAATAATAGAGAGTAAGTTTAACCAAAACTAAAGAAAATAAAACGCATCGATAAAAAGCCAAAAGTTAACGAACAGTCGATCGAATAAATGAACAGAATTCGGTTGCAAATTACGAAATCCACCAGCTGAAGAGTATACTTGGGTGCAGAGCTCCAAACATGAGAGCAGTATGTGGTAGGGATACTGCTTTGGAACAGAATCTGTTCTTTTCGACACAGGTTTTATGTGGAACAGGTCGAAACAGATTTGGATCGAAAAGTTTTCCTGTTCCGCTGGAACAGTCTGTTTCGCTCTTCGCTGGACGTGTCTGGTTCGCTGAAGCAGTCTGGTTCGCCGAAACAACCTATTTCGTCGGAGCGGCCGGAACAACCTGTTTTGACGAAACAGTTTCGAATGCTCGGACACTGTCTGTTATATCGGAGCAGAAGCAGATAGCAGCGAAAGGCGATAGGGAATGACTTGCGCGGTGTTGTCGATGTTTAATATATTTCGGAAATAATAATAATAATAATATACATTCTCTATTTCAGAATTACATTACTGAAGATAAAATTAAATAGTGTCAAAAATACAGCAGATTATTGCGAATCATAGATTTGACGTGTTTGTTAAATATTCTTCAATGTTGTAGGGTTCAATGTCTTTAAGTAGCTTAAATACACTTTTTTTAAACTTTTTAATGTTGTCCCAATTTTTAATATGATTAGGAAGTCTATTGTATAGTTTTATACAGTTGTAATAGGAACCACTTTCGTACAATGTTAGTCTGCGTTTGGGAAACGTATAATTCAAATTTCTTGTTTTTGTTTCTTGTTTTGTTTTTGTGATTCACTACTTCTAAACAAATCTCTATGCTTGAAAAAGAATAATATGCTTTCTTGTATGTAAAATGCAGGGAGTAAGAAGCGCATTCGCTTTAAATTTACCTATACAACTTTCTCTAAAATTGTAACTAAATATGGTTCTCATTACTCTTTTTTGCCATACAAACAACTGTTCTGCATCCCTACATTTTCCATACAGAATAATTTCATATCTAATACGTGATTCGAAATTTGCGTAGTATACCATTCTACACGTTTGTCTATCCAAGTATTTAGATAAAAGGCGCAAGGTGTAGCACACCTTATTCAATTTATCAATCACATATTGTTCATGGCGATCCCATGACAGAGTATTGTCCAAGACCATTCCCAAAAATTTAGTTGTTTGTGATATTTTTAGTTAACTCATCCCGACATTTTAATTTCAGAGTTCAAAATAAATTTCAATGTTTCAAACCTTAAATTTGGTTTATTAGCTTAATTTTTTTTTTCAAATGCCTCTTTAATCCCATTTGTATCTGATTATTTTGGTTTTTTTCCTGTAGTATCATGGTGAAGTAATATACCCGAACCTGTTATGTCTTCGCCTGTAAAAACACGATTTGTCACTTAAAATGTTATTCGATGCTTGTATCGATGTTGGGAAAAACGACCTCGAGATGAAAGTATTCTTAAATAGTAAAGTTCAAGGAGTACTAAGCTTAACCACATATGGATGGGCGGCAGTGGTTCGTCGTGTATTTCTGATATTCGCCGCTCTGGGCGGAATTAAGAGGGCAAGGTCAGCCGAGCACTTTCCATGAAAATATCTGTAAAAGAGAGTCAAATCCCCAACCTGTCTACGATGTTCTAGGCTGTCGAGGTTCTTAGTCAGCTCCTGGTCTCCAATCAGACGAATGGCCCTCCTTTCGATGGAATCCAGCAGCCGAAGAGTATGTTTAGGTGCAGAGCTCCAGACAACCCGAACAAATCATGGGAGCAGTACTCTAGTCATGGTCGAATCTGGGCTTTGTACAGTGTCAAAAGTTGTTGAGGTGTGTACAACTTTCTGGTTCGGAAGAGTACACCAAGATTCTGAGAAGCTATCTTGGCGATTGCCACGACGTGGTTATGCCAAGACATATTTCCTCCTCGATTGACACCCAGAAAATTAATAGATGAAGCTAGTGGGATTGTGTGTCCGTCCATGACTATATCCGGTTCTGTAATGTTAACCTTTTTAGAGAAAAGTGCTGCCTGGGGTTTTTTAGCGTTAAATTCGACTTGGTTACTGTCACCCCAATTAAAAATTTCTTCCAGGTCTTTGTTGAGGCGTGATACTTCATGCTGTCTGCGAAGATGTGCGTCGGCAGCCGATGTTTGTGCATTCAAAAAGAAAGATGAGATAAGTGTGCCATCGTCAGCAAAACTAAATATTGGATTTTTCGTTTTCACTAGAAGGTCGTTAATGTAGAGTAAGAAGAGAGTGGGAGACAATATGGACCCTTGAGGAATACCGATTCGCACCGAGGATTCGATTAAATCGATATATTTCGGAAAGAATATTGTCTGCGGTTTCAATTTTATTGATTAACCTTGAGTAAAGGCGAAACGGGAAGAGGCTTAAGGGGAAATTATCGATCGCCTCGACAAGGGAGCTACCGAAATTTCTATAGTGGTCTATAATAAAGCGATCGTCCCCTGCTGAATCTCTTAAAATCAGGATGATTGTCCGCTCTTATAAATTAATATGTATGGTAATTTTATTTACAGCGTTGTATCATAACTTTATTTACGGTAAATAAATCCATAAATACAAAACATTTATCCTGTGCATAATTATAATCTATAAATTAAACGATGTAGGTACTATTATATTCTACTGGAATGATTAACCGTATAACTTTAAAATAATCCAGCCTGTCTGTTTCTGAACGTGTCTAAAGAGGAAATTAGATTTATTTTTAAGTCTTATAATTAGGTATTGTAGCGGACCACCTAATGCGTTCACGCCTCCGACAGAATTCTGGGCTACAACACCATATTTTTGTAACGTTAGACTGGGTGGTGTAGTATCTGTGAACTTTATCTTTCTCATTATTAAGGCTCCTGTATTACGTTTTAAAGATAATAGCGTGTCTTATGAATACACCCACCTACATTTTTTTAGATTCATTATATTTATCAACTGTTTCTCTGGGAACTTTATATTGGCTTATTCTAGTTTTCTCGCATTGAAATAATTGTCATTGGTGAAAATACAATAGTATATTATGATTCAAGTTTCATAAGACATTATCTTAGAGCGTGCGAAAGTACAAGTGCTCTAATTGTCTTATGAACCGTGTATTTTATAATACTTTTTCTATTTGGGTCTTTAAAGTCTGAAAACTTAAAAAAATATAGTAGAATTTTTCCATTCGAATTAATATTTTCTTTTTGGGTTGGCAATACTTTTACAATTTAATAAAATGTTACAAGTATCAAATATGCTATGATAGAAACAATTGAACACAACAAAGCTTCTTCCCATCCGTCATAATTAAAAATAAATATATTATTAAAGTTAATAAAAATGAGTCAGGAAGAAAGTTGTACCCGTCAGATATACGAGAGATTTAAAAAGAATATGAAAAAGTTTGAGTTATGGTGCGAGCAGAACAAAGTTGAAAATATTGAACAAAATAATAAATAATACTATTGAACAAAATATTGTGTCGACACAGAATCTGACAGGAATAACAATTAATGCCCATGAAATGTCTATAATAACTATAAATATGTATATATAAAGTAATACGTAAAATAACTATATTGAATTAAAAATAAAAATAGTACTTTATTGAATAAAAGTTTAGAAACAGAGCATAAACTGGAAGGTATTTTTATTATTTTTAGGTTATGTTGTTTTATAGTTGTGACTAGAAATTAGTTGTCGGACACCATCAGTATGTTATATATTTCCGAGTATAGGTATTTCGGATAAATATCTAGTAAAAATTATATATTTGCAAGGTTAAAGGTTTCTGTCGAATCCATAATGCCTAGAAAACTAATTTCAACGAAATCGAAGTAGGCTTAAAATTCGAACCCTACTTGTCCCCAACATGACAAAAATAAAATTTCAGTTTCATAAAGTGGCAAGTTCTTCAATTTTTTTGTAGTTCATAATGTAGCCATTATGAAACCCAAATAGAAAAAACTATTTCCTCGTTTTTTACAGTTTGAATCAAAAAAACATTAAGAAATGGAGATGCGTCATCAATATCTCTTTATAAAACCTAATTGCTTACACATCCTATTAATTCTTAATCTTAAACTTATCAGATTCTTTAAAAAAATGTAATAATTTACAAATATCAAAAAAGACAGTCTTAATAATAAAATATTATTAAATGTTCCTTACTTTTTCAAAATGTATTAACAGGGCCGTCCCACTTATTCATAAATCATGCCAAGAAGACAGAAATTAACGCTTGGTTTATTGAGAAAGAATTTTTTTGATATTCCCATCTTGTAGGGAGAACTAAATTAAGATCTTTCCGATAGGAAACATTATTTATTATTAATGCTGTGAGAATACAAATACCATTTGGAAGAACACATATTAGTATTATATGATTATGAGATAATTTAATGGATATATTTGGTCCAAATAATATTAATTACGTACTGAAGGTGACGACTTATACATGATGTTCGGAAAATATGTACATCACGATACTTGGAGCGGCGATTCTACATGTTAAAATAACGGTGGTCAGTCAGATAACAAAAAGTCGAAAACGCAATACTCTTTTTCTTCCAGTTGAACAACTGATTTCTTGCTAACGCTTTTAATTCTAGTTTGCGTCTAAACAGTGTGGTTTATCGCTTCGAATAATGTCTTTTTAACTGTTCTCTTGTATTTAAAATGACATATCTATTTTTTCAATAACTGTCAAAACAAAAAACATATGCCATTTAGGTGTGGAAGTATTAATTAGTGGAACAGCATCAGGTTAAATAATTAAAATAATGAACAAAACATTAACATTAAAAACAATTGAAGTAAGTTAAAACTAATCAAAACCACAATTTAAAAGATTAAAAAAGAAAAAATGTGACAGTCAACAGGCTTGAAATAGATTTGACATAAATAACAAATAAGGTTGGTCCTAAAATGGAATTGTGTGGTAGGCAAACTAGGGGATAGTAATATAGGCATTCTGCGCACGGAGCGTCTCGTCATAGACGAGTACTAGATGCGACATACGGAAGATGTACGCTTTTGTGCTGCACCTTTGAGTTTCAATAGCGAACTGTATAGTGTATATAGTACGGCAGTCCGTTACCAGGATTTCAGACTGATCAGCACCAAAAGTTTTTGGAGTTTTTTTGGTGATTTAGTAAGGACTTGAGAAGGAAATTAATAAGAACGGACATTGGCAACGTTGCGAAATCATTGAGAATCATCTTTACATATGTAAACAAAAAGTGGGCATGATAGTTATCGCGCCTCGTCCGTTCTTTTTATTTTTTGACTCAGAGTGATGTTTTTGAGGAGATGAAAATAGTATCTGACATTTTCCGCGCGGTGAATAGTTTTGGTTTGAGAAAAATCGAAATCTGTTTACAGTGGAGAATTCAACTTATCACGCCTCGTCCGTTTTACTTGTCGGATGTTAGTTTTCATTATTCGTGACCGGAAAAAAATGAGAACGGACATTTTCATCGACGCGCAACCGCAGTGTTGGATCTTAGGTATGTCATTTTTTTAACGCTGTTCGAGTTATCGCGTCTCGTCCGTTTTTCAGCAGAAATCGTGTATTGTGGTCGGAAAATGAGGGAAAAATAACTGCCATTTTTACACACGCATTTTTTAGCAAAACCATTTGCAGTCAACACAGCACGTGTATCAAAAATAATGCAAGATGGGGACGTAGCTAATGCTGAGTTGTTATAGACAACCAAGCCACACAGCAAGCTGTCCCTTGCAAGCGCCGTGTACCGCGATCAAGAATTATACAGATACGAGATCCGACTCCGCTGCCCTCCCTGTAGCTGCGCAACACGGAAAATGTCCGTTCGACTCGATTTACTATTTTTTCGAGTGTTATCAACAATTTCAAAAAAAATTGGACCTGGGCGCTGTAACTTTTTGATACCACTTTTCTTTACATCTTTTATTTAAACTATGGATTTTTTGCAACACTCAAAACGTCCGTTGTCGATTAATTAACGTTTTTTTTTATATTTTTTAAATGATTTCATCAAGAACGGACAAGGTGTAATAACAAAAAGACGATCTGCTTTCTTACGGACTGAAATCACTCTGACGGGTAAGCGCAGCGTTGGCGAACTTTTTCGCTCGAGTAAAACTTGCTTATTTTTTATTAATCTAGTGATTAGTCATTGACTAGATGAAGGCGTGATAACAGGACATGGTAACGGGCTGCCGTACTAATACAAGGCGTCAGCGGCGCGGATTCGTCAAAGCAGACAAGCTGCAATACGCCGGGCGTACAGTGGTGCTAGTCGCTTTCAGTACGCTTAGCGGAAAAGAGCTCGTGCTTCGATGATGAAATTGTTAAATTTGTGCAATTTATTGAAAAGTATGAATGTTTATATAATAATACCCTTCAGGAGTACTCCAGAAAAGACGTAACGGAAAAAGTTTGAGCAGCAATAGCATATTCTGATAACTCTTGGACGGCAATAAATATCCTTTTAGTAACATTCTTGTAGATGTATGGGTGCACCCAAAATTTCTAACGTTTCTCCTTATTCTTACAGTTACGAAGATAATTTAACAAAATTTGGTCCTCTTCATCACTTGACATCTTCACAGTGTAAACAGCGGGGTCGTACTACTAGTAAGATAAAAGAAAACCTATTTATTTGCGGATCTTCAAAGGCGAGACAGATCGTCCCTGCGTGACGAATCTTATACGCGTCTAAGCTTCGTGTGCAGAAGTTAAGGCGTAGACAAATCGTCGGCTGCAGGACGAATCTTATACGCGTTTATGACGGCCTTAGTATTATTTGATCTAATATCATGATATGGAATAAATGTCGGAAATATTATACGAAGATACTTAAATTTACCATGAATAAGACATGCTAATTCTAGTATAAAAATATATACGGGGTGATGCATTGTCGAGTTGAACATGGGAAATCCCATGCAACTCATACAACGGATTACAACATGCGTTCTTAGTCCGTCTTCGTTATGCGACTGGCACAGGCGTCGAGCACGGTTTTGACAGTTCAAAGTGCGTTTACTTCCGTGGAGCAGTTTTACACGGTCTTTAAAGCGGCTGAACATTTCTTGTTTTTAATATAAGCTTCAAACCAACTTAAAAAGTTTTTAATGCGACACGAAACAAAATGGCGAAACGAATGCTAAATTACCATTAAATTTAATTATTGCAACCGATATTAATCAGCGACATATTATGGTCAACACAACAAGAACAAAACGCGTGGTGTGTTAACCGGAAAGAATTAAAAATAGTTCCTTTACATGCAAGGAAGAAATATAGACTACTAAAAGCGTTTGATCTGTTTACTGCCGCCGGCCAACTATTTATGTGAAAAATTTGCATCTTTTTGCAGTTTTGGTTAAAATGGAACAAAATAAATTAGGCCTGTCCGAAATTAAAAAAATACATCCTGGCCGTTAAAGAGCTAGTACGTAAAAGCCAAATGAAATGGTTTGCTTTAATTAATTTAAATGAAAAAAGTAATTTATTGCATTTCAACCTTTTACTTCACATTCACCAAACCTGGACAAACCTTAAAACCATTAAATTAAAATCAATTTATAATCGACGAAAACTTGTCCTTGCTCTTAGCGACACTCTATTCGTATTCCGAGTTTTTAACCTTGTTCGGAACTAACCAAAGCACCATGCGAGTCTCGCACGCTCAAGTCATGTATGAACGAACAATGAAGCAAATATAATCGACAGGGTAGATTAAACGGACCTTGGAATAGATGTCGGAAATATTATACGAAGACACGTCTTCAATTTATCATGAATATGACACAAGGCATCTTTTAACATACTTTTGAGTATCCATTTGGATACGCAAGCCTTTTATTTGGATACCCAGTAAACATCAATGGATCTAAATTTCAATTCTCTGATAAATAACAATTTGTTAGAGCAATAAACAAGCAATCGGGTACTTAACATAATATAATGACTGGGCCTAAATTTTAAAATATATAATATAATGATGAATTTAAATCTCTCAACTGACCTGTAAAGTAAAAAATATAGTATTTTGGTGTGAAATATTTTGGAAAAAGCACAATGCAAACAAAATATTTAAATAAAAACTTGTGACACTTTATGACATTAGGTCTTTATCCGTCAAATAAATCACCATTATTTACAACCATGCATGTAATAATGACATTTCATCTATCTTTGAAAGGTGGAAAGTTGACGTTTTTTTCTTTTACTTTCCACCCAGTTGCATCTCTCTCGCTATTGCTGCTCAAGCTTTTTCCGTTACGTCTTTACCTCGGTCTTTACTGGAGTACTCCTGAAGGGTATTATTATATAAACATTCATAGCCTTTTCCGCTAAGCGTACTGAAAGCGACTAGCACCGCCAACGAATACTTATAAACAGGAAGAAGACAAACAGCCGTGTTAACACATGGAAGCAAGTATGAACAAACCAGGCATCCATTACGTCTGGAATCAGCTGACAAACGCACGTGCTTTCCACCCGGGTGGAAAGTAAAAATAATTTTTTTGTAATTTTTAAAAAAAATCGATATCTCAAAATAATATACGAACACACTTTTTAAAAAATGCTAACAGCTTTGCGTGTTTAGATATGTCTACTTTTTCCCTAATTGATAGAGTGGTCCTCAGCATTGAATATTGTGACCAAATCGTTGATATCTTCTTTGTCTTGGCGTTTTCACGGAAATAAGCTAGTAGCGCCGACTTATAACCAGGATTTCGAACTTTGCTTCCCACACCATCCTTTGAAACGGTTATATGCCTTGTCATATCTCGGGCGGCATTTAGTTGGCAGAAGATCTTCTTCTACTATTTTTGCTGCTTCTCCAGTTTCTGGTGGAGTAGCAGCAAACTCATTCCTCATCTGATAGCATTTTTCTATAATATATTGTTTGATGTGTATTATTACCTACGTTATTTTACAACCTGCGGTTATTTGAAATTGCTCTCTAATGTTTCAATGGAAAAGTCAAAATGACATTTATCTTTTATTAATAATTTTAATTCAAAATAATAAAAAGTGGATGTTAGATGTGGTTGTAAATAAAATAGTATACAAACCTCGGTGAAAAGTTTCATTACTATTATTTATTATTCAGAACAGTCACCTTCCACCTCGGTACGTAATATACTATTCCTAACTATTATAACTCTAATTTGCTTGAGGAATAGCGCTGTGTATAAGTGATAAGATATCATTTTTACTAATCTTGTAGGTAAAATTTACTCAGCAAAATAAATCCAGCTATAATTACATGGGATTTCTTATGTTCAACTTAACGATGCATCACCCAGTATATCCATTCGTGATTGATACTGAATTGATCTCGGAACAGTTCAGTTCCTCTGATTGTGGTAAAAGACACAGCAAATGCCACTACCAGAAAGAAAGTTGGGAACTTCTTTGTTCCCGACAAACTAGAGTAACTTTTAAATGAATTGTGTTCGCAATATTGAATCATCATTCAATTTAACTTTAGGCAGGAACTCACAATGAAATAATTACTTTTCAATTGGTTAATTAAATTTTTAATTCAATTTAAACTAATAAAGGCAATTTCTTTAGTTAACTTTACATTGTTAAATTTAATCCTCATCATGATGGAATAATTACCAAAATTGCCAAGAGTGAACCTTTACGTTGCACGTAGGAATGTTAGAATAATACTTTTTGTTTCGTTAAGGTTGGGCTTATAATTTATATGAATTATCATTATCAATAATCGTCCGTGAACATGTTATTATTGCAAAACCGGATATAGTTATTGCAGGACACGTAGTTCTACTGGTTTCGTCTATTAATTTGCTGGGGGTCAATCTTGGAGGCAATATGTCTTGGAATAATCACGTTGGGGCAATCGTTAAGGCAGTTTGACAGAAAATTGGTGTACCTAGTTGTCCGGACCACAAAGTCAAAAAGTTGTATACACCTCAACACCTTTCGACACCCTACAAAGCTCAGATTCGACCATCACTGCTCTCATATTTGGAGCTTCGCGCCCCAACATACTCTTCGGCTACTGGATTCCATCGGAAGGGGAGCAATTCGTCTGATCGGAGACCACGAACTGGCGAAGAGCCTCGACAGCCTAAAACATCGAAGGCAGGTTGATGACTTGACTTTCTTTTACAGATATTTCCAGGGCAAATGACATTACCGGCTTAAATCCACCAATAATGCGACGAATAGCAGAAATACACGATGAACCACCGCCGTCCAATCGTATGTGGTTCAGCTCAGCACTCCTCGATCTTCGATTCTTTCATCTGGAGGACCTGAATCGTGATTCTTGTGGAACGACCCCCTCAACGAATAAAATTTCCACACTCTAAAAAATGGTCTAGTTTAGGATACCAAAATCTTTTAGTATCGAAGGCCAAATTTTATTGCTAGGATTATTCTAGTTGAAGTCACTAATAACTCCTTTTAAGTCAACCAAGTACTTCTAGTACCCGAAAGAATAAATATTTATGATAACGATTATAGTTAGTTATTAGGAGCAACATCATATTGTTATTTCAACAATTGTGTTTGTTAATTATTACCTATTTTATTGTTAAAAAAAGAGCAAAGAAATATTAAATACCAATGTATGGAAAAATTTTTATTTTTCCAGATCACCCGATGATACCTTATACAATAAGGGCGTATTTAGTCTACACAGTAGCACTTTAAAATACCATTTCAGATTGAATGGTACTCCCAAGAAAAGGATAGTTTGTAACCACCTGCAGACCGGAATCGAACTCTTTAGTTCTCGTCAGTACAGTGAAGGTGTACATCTAATACTTCACGCCGTATTATCAACGGTAGTCGAGAAAATATAGCGCGCAACGCCATCTCCTAGCAGCAAATGGCGGCAGTTGGTGTGACGTCAGGTATCACATCGTACCTACTTATTACTACTATATCTGGCCAATAACAATAACTAAGTAAATTAGTATAGAGAGCTAATTAATAAAAAAGTGTTGATAATGTAGTTATGTTAACTAAGAAGTAGTTAGAAATAAGGGTTAGTTCTGCTAACTAGATCATCTTATTCATCGTAATTCTATTAAAACGAAAATTTGTTTTGCTAACTAAAAATTACTTTTACATAAGCTAAAACTTTAACAGCATGTAAAAACTATTTAAATAATTAAATTGTAATTATTTTGCATTTCACAATGACATTCTTTTTTAATACACTTCGAAAGATAACATATCAAAGTGTTAAATAAAAAAAAACGACATACGATCAGTACAACTGACATATTAAATTTTAAGTATGAGAAGATTGGAAAAAATCCAGCAAATTGTCAAAAATTTGACATTGTGTGGATATTTTGGAAAATATTTTTTTTTCAGCAGAATCCTGAAAGACGTGTGTCAAAAAATTTTCGGACGAGTCTAAAATGTCAAGGTAAAAAATTGTGCGGTTTGTAAAAGAATGACCCATATCTCCGAAAGTAAATACTTTATATTATTTTCAATTTTGGTTACCCCCTTTTTTCTAATACTACAACGGTACAGTAAAACATTTATCCTCTTCAAAACTAATAATTACAGGCTTAAATGAAGCCCAACCTTAATTCTGTTTCCGATCTTTAAAATTTGTCGTTTCGGTCTTCGTTAATTTTAATTGTCTTATAAAAGTTATCGCGATATCAGTACGTCAGCTAAAAAATTTCCTACACCAAGTTAGTAAAAATTAATTATAATTTTGTTTTACTCTGCATTTTAATTGACATAATCTTAATTGGTGAGTAACCAGCTAACTGTCCGGTGCATTTTCTTCTTTAATTAAAATCTTGTTCATCTACATTTTAAAAATTCTACCTCAAGCGGCAAATAACAAAGAGAGAAAGAAAATGGGAGAGGTTCTAGATAAAAGATAAATGTTCATTATAGGAAGCAAATAAGAAAAGTAAAGATATTTCGTTGAGCTTTTACCTACTATGCTGAACACGATGGCGGCGTCAGAATTTCTCTTTGGGGTTGCGCAACCGGCAAAACGGCCAAAAACCACCCCCAGAGGGGTTAAACGTGCTTCAAGAGGTTTCCCTGCAGAGAAACACACTCTCCCCCCGTTTTCGACGATGCTGAGCACGGTGGTGGTATTGGATATCGCGTCCTGTTCCTATCTTCACGTATCTATTGTCTATCTAAAAATACAGCGGTACCACTTTCGATGTTTTATAGGTTATATTCATAAACTGCCTAATCTCTTTCTATAATATTACTTTCCTGTATAATTATAGTCTCGGAAATGGCAACCGCGCTGGCTCTACTAGCGGAGAGTTCTCGGAAAGAAAGTCTGGTGGTGGACTAGAGTGACTAGACCATTTATTTCAAAGAGTAGTTCCTGTCAATTGTTAACATAATTGTTTCCTTTTATCTTTAGTAAAGGGTTAATGTAATGGCCCATAGAAATTAGCGTTTTTATTATTTCTATTGCGAAATGATTAAGTGCTCTTGTTCTATATGTGCGGTAGTGTTATTTTAAAGTGTAATTATGCGTTAGTGTTTAGTGATTTCGAGTAATCTGATAATAGGTGCATATCTTCAAAAAAACTAATTTGAAACTAGTGGGTGTTATTCTTTAAGTGATTTAGTGCAATTTGTTCTGTTTCACTGTGTTTTTTTTTCTTTCGACTTTATGCCGGTTATATTCCGAGATTGGAAATAAGAGGCCGAATGAGGTTTAGTTATAAGCTTATTATGCACTCCCACACTATCATCAGGACACGAGATGAGCATATAGTTTTTCCCATAGAAAAAAGAACTGAAGGTGTCTGTGCCGTGGATTCCTTAATCGATTTCTGGATTTAAATTTACTTTCTAAGTAAGCTAAATCTTTATTTTTATAAGGAACTAAACTTTTACACTTTTAAACAGTGTGGCAATATTGTGCCTGAACATCTGTTGATTACCCAGCTGGGCAATGTAATATGTTCATACATGAATGTGCCGAGGAGTTGTGTGTGGGTTTAAAGGTGAATTACCCCACTTTTTAAACGTTCGCTTTAAAAAAAATATATGTAGCGCTTCTCTAGGACACCCCAGGAGTCACCGATTTAAATATAATATGTCATTTCCATAGCACCCTGTATATATGTGATCAGTAGTTATGTTGTTCCATTCTTCAACGAGCGCTTTCTCCAGTTGTTGGCGATTTTGTGGAGCATGGATGGAGACGATTTATGAGTTCTCGGCGACGGTTGGCCCCATATATTGGTGCCCGATACGATTCATATCCTAGCTTCTAGGGGGCAGACCCCCTAACGCTCTCGAAACATGTTGCTTCAGTTCGATCAATATGTGTCCATTGAAATTGATTATCATTACTTTCAACTATGCTATTTATTTTTAGTTATATGTTGTAGGTATGTTTATAAATTAATTAGTTCAATTACTAAGTTATTGCGTTCTATGTAGAGCTTGGGCCATCTAATTACTTTAATAGCATAGGTAATTACTTTAATTAACCAAATTTGTACTAACCTGCGTTGCGTTCACCTACCTATCGGTTTAACTTGATTTGGGGTCGTCCGTAACTGCGATTTGAAACATTTCGCTTAATTGCAGAAACCCCTTTTGGGTTTGATATCGAATTTACCCTAAATAAATACAAATTTCGGCCAATTTCGAACCCCCTTCATTTATATAACGAAATTAAAAACTTGGTAAAATGCAATTAGGACAAGAAGATCCTCTCCGAGGTAATTAAAACAATTACTTAAGAGGGGTGCTCAGGGTATTCATTTATTTGTTAAAAAAATTTAATATTTTTAATATTAATAAGCAATACTTACTTCATAAAGGTTATCGAACAAACCCGATTTTATTAGGGAAAACTAGTTCATGTTTGTTTTAAGTCAATGTTCAAACTATAGTTTTTGCTAGAAAGATCAGGTTTAGCTGAAATCGGGTTTTTATGGTTACGTAAACAAAAACGAATTTGAAAATGGCAATTAATATACAGGGTGTTATGGAAATGACTTATTATATTTAAATGGGTGACTCCTAGGGTGTCCAAGAGAAAGTCTACATACTTTTTTTTTAATCGAATATCTAAATACCCTTTTTACGCATATACTGTCGCGCCGTTCGATATGGATTCAGTTAGCAACAATGTGGGTCACTAGAGTATACTAACAGTGTTGTCAGATCACACCGCATGTTTCGCCTTTGCTTGGATACCTGCCGCGCGCCTATCATTGGTTCAGTATGTTTCAAACTTGTGTGATATTACCTATTGTTGGTTCTGTTACAAAACATACTTTTTGTGTTTCATTTTTTTTTATGGAATTTAATTATAAAACGGATTATATGAGAGAGGTACGAGAGTATGTACCTTAAAATAGTAGTATTTTTTTTAAGTTTGAAAAAGAAGTGATAACGCGGGTCAAAGACGTCTTGTTGTCAAAAACTGAACACGTGCGTTTACAATTATGTGTATGACAACACCGCCTCAATAAACTATTGATTGCGAACGTCCTCAGTAGCGGCCACGTAAATTCTCAGATTTCATATGAAGTGTATATTTCGTACAATAATTCAAAGCGCCATTTAAGGTTATTTTTCTTCAATTTATTTTCATCTCAGAAATTGCCGGTTTAAATATAATAAGTCATTTCCATTACACCCTGTAGTAGGTAATTTGATGTAAAATTAAGTAATTTTTTTTAAAGAAAAATTATTATTTATTTCCTGCCTAAAACCTCAACGAGCTGTAACGAATTCTCTGTTCGATATCTATCCATATAGATTCATAGAGTCATTACTCCAAAAGGCGGTCAAGCAAAGGAGTAAATTTAATTAAAATACGTTTATCACGTTGACTCGCACATTAATAAATATTCCATAAATCTACCAACGAGGAAGCGGGTTCCATAAGTTGTAATTTATTTGAAATGTTCACAACAACAATTTTCTGCCCAGCTGGTGCTCAAGTAATACATGTGTGAGGTTCGAAGGAAGAATGGAAAATGACGATAAAATGGAAAATTAATTTTTTGAATACAAAGGATGAGCGCTGTTAAAGAGCCTGAATAGGCAGATTTATTATTTTTTAATAGCATTTACATTACGCTTTAAAGAATGGTGTATCGAAAACCGTATTTAAGTTTTTTATAGTTTCAATTCCCAATGGGGTAGTACTTTCCGGCGTATACCGGGTGATGCATCGTTGAGTTGAATATAGGAAATCGCATGTAGTTTTTGAGATGGATGAATATTTAGTTAGACACAACTTCGACACACATTCTTTGCTGAGAAACGTTTCAAAACATTTTCGATTAAAATTATAAAGTTGTATCGAGACATATGTGTTACGAAACTTTTGCGACACATTTTCGAATCCTGAAACACTTAAAGACGTGCTTGTTTCGAAATATTGCCATAGTTTTAGTTAAAATTTTTTAAGTTATGGTAAGGCATTGAATTTCCCATAAGAGATTTTTTTATAGCATTGGTGTACGTTTATTAGCGATAAATAAGCAACTTCTTGATATATTTTATATTTTAGGTGTTATTATTGATCCATTTTCAACCACAGATTGAAGTAGTTAAGTGTTTTAGTTAGATTTTTAATCACCATCTGAACAAGTTTAAGGTTATGTTATTGTTTAGCGAGATTTCAATTGTTATTTTTCTGTAAAAAAAGCTTACTGTACTGTATTTATCAACATAAAGTATGGCTATAGGGTGGGTATACTCTATGTTGATAAATACAGTGCAATAAGCTGTTTTTAACAGAAAAATTACAATGTAAATCTCCCTATGCAAACAATAATAACATAACCTCAAACAAGATGTTGATTAAAAATCTTCAAAAAACACTTACGTCAATCTGTTTCTGAAAATGAATCAATAATAACATCTAATATACAAATAATATCAGCAAATTGCTTATTTATCCCTTATAAACGTGTACCGATGCTTTAAAAAATCTCTTATGGGATTTTCTCAATGTAATTTTAGTTTGGGAAGGTTTTTGAAACCACGCCACTCGTGACGTCAGACTTAGGATGTCCATACCCAACCTTTGTTTTCTGTGCATACAAGCAGACCCTTTTTTTCTGTGGCATTCACCATCACCTTTACAAACCTTTTATTTTTCTGTGCATCATGGAAACATTATAGAAGCCAAAGACTAGAAATTGTGTGTTGAGTCCATTTTGGACCAGAATAATTTATTGCTTTCTAGCGGCCATTTTGGGAAATGAATTTTTATATTGTTAAAATGAGTTTTAATAAAATTTCTGCATCTCTTGCAAAGCCAAAAGTTGTTAGATAAGTTCCATTTTCCTAGCTAAGTCGATTTATAAAAGAAATAAATACAATTTTGATAATATTTTCAATTTTTATTTTTTTGACAAAGCATATTTTTTTCTGTAAATGAAAATAAATCAAATGCACGTTAAAAATATATAGCCAAATTACTAAACTGTTCGATAAAATTTACTGCGACAATGATTTTTTGGTTCTTATGTGCAATAACTAGGTATATGAAATAAAATAACTTATAGCAAATATACTTATAACGAATTCATCATGGCGAAATGATTGTTTCAAATTGTATTTCTTTTATTTTACAGCAGTGAAGGTATCCTAATTGTTTTGCGCATGGTTTAACATAGCCCCGCCCCTTTATACTGTCATTTTTGAATGAACATAAGTAACAGTTTAGCAATATTTTCGACATTTTCGATAAAAGTTTCGATTGTGCATCGAAGCAGCGAAAGTCATAACTAGTACCAACCGCTTGGAAACACGTGTAAATGTCCCATTTAAAATGTATACATTTCGAAAATATTTCCATTTTTGTTGCCAACAGTTTCCAATTTTGATCGGAAACAGAAACGATAGTTACGATACATGTACCTAAAAATGCTACTTGGGCTGGCCCTAATTTTCATTTTGTAAATGTCAACATTTCATTTGCTGTATTACCTGAACTATGAGAGTTTCATGGTCAGTATCGTTGCTTCAGTATGTTGCGATAATCGGTGCTGGAACGACGTTGCCGAGAGTTCCACGTGCTTGATGTATACGAATTTTAAACGTTTTGTTAGTTGTAGCATTACCCGATTTTTTTTCTGTTGTGAAATAATTCATAATAATAAATTTGTGTGCTATTATCTACTGTTGTTCCTGTTGCAAAACATAGTTTTTGGTGTTGTATTTTTTTATGGCATTTAATTATAAAACGTATTATTTTAAAATAAGATCGAAGGTAAGAGAGTATGTACCTTAAAATTCTAGTTATTTTCTTCTAAAAAGTTTGAAAAAGAAGTGACAACGCTGGTCAAAGACGTCTTGTTGTCAAAAACTGAACACGTGCGTTCACAATTCTGTGTTGCAATATGACAACGCACAAGCGACAATGCGCTGACCTCTTTTGAGACTGGAGACTGCCTCAATAAATTATTGATTGCGAACGTCGTCAGTAGCGGCCACGTAAATTTTCAGATTTCATATAAAGTGTATATTTCGCTTAATAATCATCTTCAATTTATTATCATCTCAGGATTTGCCGGTTTAAATATAATAAGTCATTTCCATAACAACCTGTATAAACTCTCCAGAATTTTACATCACTATGTATAATGAAGTTTCCAATTGCTCCATATATACCAGAACCATTGTAAACATATTTCTATCCATTTTTTACTCTAAAAATTTCCATATAAATTAAACAACGTTAAAAAGTATTTTCATTTTATCGTAGAACCATCCTGATCCTGATGCAAAGACAACAGAAACTAAATTGACAGCCAAGAGAACATAATAAAAACATCTCGAAAAATGTTACGCCTAACAAGATCAACGTTAACATAATTTAATTTTCCACATCAAAAATTTTATTTCAATATGAATCAGCTTTTCCAGAAAAATTAAGGGAAAATTCCCGGCGTAAAGGGTTTGTTAGTCGTTCGAAAATAATAAGGCTTAGCGAAAGTTGAAATTTATTTTATAAAAATGCAAATAGGGAGATTGAAAAAATAAAATTCCAAAAAGTTTTTAATTTGTTAAACTTTAAATTGTTTATTAAATGAAAAACTTTTACGGAAAATAACGATCGAATAATTTTTTCTACGAGCAGTGCATCAATTTTTCCCATGCATGGAAATATCTCGAAAACGGTTAACGATAATAAGACCAGGCCAAGTGTACGGTTTTAGTTTAGAAATTACCCTTCTTTGAGAATCTTGAATTAAAAATACCAGGTAAGAAGAAAATTATATTTATGAAACCCAGTGTACGCAACTAACAACTAAAAAATTTCTCCAAATTCTCGTTTCTTACTCATAAAAACATCATAGCGCCAACTTCCAATCCGACAGGTTGAACCGTTTCCAAATTATAGCTTATTTTCGAAAATAAACTTTGAACAATTGATTCTGATTCTTTTTTAAATTGTATCCTTTAACTTTTTAAGAATTTACAATCGCCGCTGGCTAGCCAGTCCAGTCGAAACAAAACCCATGTCGAAATGAATCCACAAAGGATTTGGCATACTTTTTATATGCACCTTCTCGTTTATGTGCCTTTAAGACACATATATATATATATAACCAGTATATTGCTAATACCATCTGCAATTATGTCCCCGCTATGGACATCGAAGAGGTAATAGTGAGTTTGCGCAGTTCGGAAATTTCTTTGTGAAAGTAAACATTCGACAGGACCGGATTTCAACTTTTTTAATGTAAATTTCACTGGTTAGTTAGGAAAAATATTGCAATCAAAATTTCGATTAATTCGAATTAAGACGGCGTTCCATGCATACGATTTCTGACGATATGATGATCCATTCTTAACCTCACTTTTATCTAAACCAAAAATTTGTTACTATAAAAGATAAGGTGAATAAATTCGGCCTAATTCATAAACACAAACTAAATTTTTAAAATCAAGGCTCGATTAATTACCTAGTAGATGTTGTATAGTTTATTGGAACTTTAAATACTACCAGCACAAGGTATAAGCTATGGTAAAATAAAACTAAAATTTATATATACATACCTAAAATACTTTATACCTGGTATTGATTCACGACTTTTGTACAAAAGCACCATGCACTTTTGTCCTTTCATCTTAAACAAAACAAGCCACTAACCTATCAAACAGCGAATCACTACAAATTCAAAACTACTTCACAAAAATTGTTGTTAGGTAATGAAAGTTTATAAGCACTAATATACCGACAACAATGTGGATGAACCAATTTTTATTCTGTAATTTGAAAAAGCATCCAGAACCAAAGATGGCGACGAATAACAACAAACAAATAATGTCGGGCCGGCTCTGACGCGATCGATAAAATTTCCACCCTACTGCGCAAACTCAATAGTACCACGCCATCTCCTATCGCGGGGACACTTTTTGTATTTTGGAACGTTTTACCTCGAGCGATCACACTACCAAGCAGCACATTTCGGTCGGCGTCAAGCGAAGCTCGGGTATCGAGTGGAAGCTAATAAGTAACAAGCGACGATTCTCGCTTGAATTTATAACTCGGGCAGTTTTTTAATAATTGAGATGTCGGTTATTTCAATAATAGAATACTCAAGCGGCTTTTCGCTCGAGCGATCACAAAACTAGTATCGACGTATTATTTTGATTTTGCAATGGGTATGGCCGGTGCGTGTCAACAGATCGGAAGCAAACCAGGAACCTTCCGATACTGCGATATTTTTCTGCCAAAGAGATCTCTGAATTCTAATTTTTTTAATTTGTTTGTTTGTTAACCGCCTGTTACCAATCTTCATTCAACTATATAATCTTATCAGTGACCTACCCAAAAAAGTTAAGCAGGTATAAGTCACTTAAGGAATTAGTGTTAATTCTATTTGATTCCCATGATTTCTTTATGGCTGCTTGGGACCGCGATTAACTTGTCTCAAGGCGACATACTTAATATAAAATATGTTTTCAGTTAAAGGCTAATTTTGTGCTAGAATTAGTATATAATACAATTTTTTATAACCAAATTATTTTTTATAATATGCAAGATTATACCTATACGCACATGGATACATTTCCACCGGGTAAAGAATGAATATGCGTCATCACCTGAATGATTTAAATCGAGATTATGTAGATCAAATAGTACTTGATGCATTATGCCTTTTTTTACTTAATTATATCAGTACAACTATGATTTATTATTTAAAATATAATAAAATTTCTTGATAAAGGTAACCAATTGCTTACAAAACATGCAAAGAACATATTTCGTTACCTTTCGAATTTATTGACTGGTGTACAGGGTGTCCATTTTTGGGTAGTTTTACGGGGTGTGTCCGTTATTAGTAAAGATAGAAGGATGCGGTTTTCGCAGAACTGTGCTATTTTTTTGTCAAACAGAAGATGCCGTAATCAGAATTTTTCTAGGCCGCCTTTCTTGTGATATACGGGATGTTTTTGAGAATTGTGCATTTTGGGACACCACCAACATCTCGGTTACCCCGTAAAGAATCAAAAAGAAATAAAATGTTCTTTTTGCAGTTTCTTACGTAGAATCCAATGACGTACTCAGATTTTTTCTACATTCAATAGTTTTCAAGGAAAATAAACAAATTTGCTTTTTTTATATGGGTCACCCTATATATTTTTTAATAATAGAATTTAGTTTGTAACAAGCTTCTCAAAAATATATAACACTTTATTTTTAGGCTTAGTATTAGGCCCGAAATATACGTTTTTCAAAAATTAATCATTTTTTTTTTAGTAGGCCATGACGGGTATTTAAAACAAACAAAAGAACACAGTCCTATGTGTCATAATAATAAAATCTTCTAATTCTGTCAGAGCATTCAGGTTCTCTAAGTTGTCTTAAAATTTCTATTAGTGGTGAAAAATCAGTTTGTCCTAATTATGGCAGAGCATGTAAACTTTGAGAAGTACGACATGCTCGTTTGTTATATCCAGTGTAACGAAAATGCAGATCAAGCATTAGAAGTGTATTTAATAGGTAAATATAAGCCCTTATGTAGTGATTCTATGAAATATAAATTTTCTTAAATTACCCGAAAGACGACAACCGGATAAACGAATTTTTTCAAGAATAAAATCAAATTTAATTGAACACGGTCCATTTTCTAAACCTCGCACTAAAATCTACCACAAAGATAACCGCGAGACTGATGAACTAAATGTGTTAGCTTCAATTGAAACAAATTCAAGTAGTTCTTGCAGAAAAGTTGAAGGTTCGGTCGGAATAATTAAATCAAGAGTGCAAACAATCCTAAAAAACGCAATTTTAAGTGAAATAAATTCCACAGGGTACAAATTTTCAATTTTTGGGTCTAATATTTAATCACACCAGTATTTTTTTTAATACCCGTCATGGCCTACTAAAAAAAATGGTATATTTTTGAAAAACGTATATTTCGGGCCTAATACTAAGACTAAAAATAAAGTATTATATATTTTTGAGAAGCTTGTTACAAACTAACTTATATTATTAAAAAATATATAGGGTGACCCATTTAAAAAAAGCAAATTTGTTTATTTTCCTTGAAAACTATTGAATGTAAAAAAGTACGTCACTGGATTCTACGTAAAAACTACAACAAGAATATTTTATTTCTTTTTGATTCGTTACGGCGTAACCGAGATATGGGGGGTGTCCCAAAATGCACAATTCTCAAAAACATCCAGTATATCAAAAACAAGGCGGCCAAGAAAAATTCTGTTTACGGCACCTTCTGTTTGACAAAAAAGCTGCAAAATGCTGCGAAAACCGCATCATTCTATCTTTTCTAATAACGGAGATACCCTATAAAACTACCCAAAAATGGACACCCTGTACCTACTGATGATAACGATGTGAGTACCTACTCAGAAAATGTTTTATTGGCATTTCGATAATTTAACATAAAAATAAATATGAAGTCAAGAAACAGTATAGTACACACAACAAACCCGAACAAATTCGAGTGGTAAGCCTATTACACACTCTTTCCGAGTACTGTACTCGCTACACTCTTAACGTAAAACTCGACATCGTGTGTAATAGGCTTCTTACCACTTTTGGTATGTAATGTACTGTTTTGGTAGATATACACCTTCAGATTTTTATTTAAATACATGAGCTTAGTTATAAGGTAATCTATTCTTTTCATATTACATTACATCATTGTTCACAAATAATTGAAGGCAACAATATATTAGGTATCAGGATCAACATAATTTTTAATTTTGTACACAAATACTTGCTTTCTATCTTCTGATTGATACAAATCTTATCTTTGCCTTCGGCAAAATCCAAAAGGTATCGAGTATTATAGGAAATCTTAATTAAAGAAAATGTAAAGCTTCACAACAAAATTGTTTTGTATAAATAAGGGGAGAAACTCGAATTTCTATTTTAGGAAAATTTGAGGGTAGGATTTTTGCGACGTTTTTGTTTATGTTTCGCATTGACTTGAAACAAACATGGACTATCTGCTTTGTGACGCCTATTATTACGAAAATAAATACAACAAAACGAGATGGGGATTGTATCTGTAGAATCTCCGTCTCTTACTCCGTCTGTTTCTGTTTTGAACAGCTGATCGGTTTGATATGTCTTGGTAAGGAAAAACAAACAATCGACGGAGGTAACTCAAAAGTCTATATTTTTATATAGTTTATGGTGGTTTATGGCACACTTGGCCCAGTCTTGAGTTAAGAATTACTATTTTTTCCACAAACAATATATAAATTTAACACACAAACACTGAAAAACAACAAAGAATTTTATTTAACAATAATGACAAATGTGACAGTTGCTAATCCGGCAGTGTCAAATGTGAAATCAGACGTATGAAAGACGGCCGTTCCCATAAGGGCTTTATAAAAAGTATGTTCCGAACGCTCGAAAGCGACGACAAAGAAAAATTATACTAATTTTCAGAGCTCCCAATTGTTTTTTTTCTGGAATGTTGTTTACCTATCTAAGAATGTGAATTGTTTATTCTTGAAAGATTGTGAACGACAGACCAAAGATCCTCCTTGATTTAAGATCCTTGATTTTTCTGTATTTCTGAGAGAATGAAGTATAATTACTAGTGTTGGGAAAAACCGATGATTTTAATAATCGAGTACTTGATATTCGAGCGATTTCAATAATCGAGTGAATCGCTTGAAATTCCAATTCATCAAGCGATTACGTCATCGACTGCTCGACGGCAGCCTAGCCATTTACATGTGATCAGGTAGGGTAATTAGCAGGCACGTAACTACGGGTGGGCACAGGATTAGCTAAAAAATTGTAGTAGCCACCAAACAAATTCCAGAAATTTATTTATTTGTGAATAATTGATTTTTACCACGTGTCTCGATACCAAACAAAAAACCGCCAAAATTCACCCAAATATGTATTTATTGTTCGGGTTTATTCTTGTGCGTTTTTAACCCGAACAAAAAGTATTACCAAGAGTTATTTTTCTTCACATCTTTCTCAATCTACGAGCATAAAATAAGTAGATATTTAAAATAGCTTGTCAAATTCTTCCAGTTTAAATTATCAGGTGCCCACTGTGTGCACTTCAAAAATTTAGGCTTAGTTACGCGACTGGCAAAACAAGAAAATTGGTTATTATTTTTTTAAATTCATGTACTCATGTATTCATAGTTACCTGAAAGTTCCTGTTTAAATTTAAGAATGTTTACTGTTGGTTACCAAAAAATTTGTCGATACCTATGTTTTGTTAACTATTTTGCTCGTTTTCTTATTTTCCATTAATATTTTCTATAATGTATGTTATTTTTAAGAAGTCTTCTTGAGTTTAATAATAAAAAGTTTAGACTTAAATGTTTACTATAAGATTACCACGAATTTTTTATATTTTATTATTTTGTTAACCAGTTTGTTCGTTTTGTTATTTTTCATTCACAATTTCTATTATTATGTTATTTTTGAGAAGTTTTCTCGTGTTTATAGTAATTAAAATTTTAAAATTATGTCCTTTAATTTTTTAATATTTACAATCGGAGACCTAAACTACGCCGCTGGCTAGCCAGTTAAAACAAAACTTTACAAAATCCATGTCGCGATGATTCCGCTAAGGGATTCGGCATACTTTTTTATATGCACCTTCTCGTTTATGTGCATTTAAGAAAGACGTATGTCGTGTACCTGCTCAGCGTCTCCAACGTCGCCAATCGGATGGCGCGTAGACCGAAGGTCGTGTATCAAGTGACAGGCGATATTTTTCGGTTTTTCGCCTGAATTTATAACTAGAGTATTTCCTATCGAGCGAAAAACTGTTCGAATATACGAGCAGTTTTTTAACTCGATCACACTACAGTGGTATATTTCCACCGGCGTCAAGCGAAGCTCGGGTATCGAGTGACGAGCGACGGTTTTCGCCTGAATAGATAACTCGAGCGGCTTTTTTAATAATCGAGCGATGTCGGTTATTTCAATTATCGAGGGATCAAGCGGTTTTTCGCTTGCTGCCACCTTTAACAGCGAGGGGATCTATTTCCTTTTGTGGATCCCGGTATATACAACTAGCTCAAGACTTTATGTAAGCGCCTACACTATAACTAGTAGTTGTCTTCATAACATCGGAAACGACAGCTTTTAAGTAAGTTTTATGAGCGAAGTTTGTAGTGTCATTAAAAAGCTCGACACTGCCAGAATCCCAGCTTAAGCAGATGATAAACAAGAAGTATTTAAAGCTTTAAAAGATCCACTTGAAAACTTCATGAAAGATTAAATTTTTAATTATAGACATAATGAAACCGAGAATGAAACCTCGGACCTGGAAAGCCACGCAACTTTTTAATTTTCTTACTCGGTCGGGTATTTAAGTTTTTCTCGGAGTTTTCCAGCTTTTTTATTGAAAAAATTTGCTTTGCCTCTTCCGTCCGCAATTCAGTTTATAATTTATAAAAATTAATTAATATATTTATAAAGAATTGTTTTTGACTCTAGTTGATTAGTTATAAGAAAACCGATTGAAGTTTCCAGTTGGAATTTTATAATAAAAGTAAAAAGTGTACTTGTTACCTAGGAGAAAAAGCTGGAACATTCCCTGACGATCGTAAAGATTGCCTGTCCAAGCGCAAACGGCAATACAATATAATAGTCATTAGTAAAATGTACACTTAAAATTATTTACCTGCTGGATCTTTAAATAAATTATTTTCACTTAAATTCGTTGTAAAATTTACAATATATTTTAGTTCATTTTGCTAAATTTATAAGAAATTCTAACTATAGTTTTTGGTAAATTCTGTTCACGGGTCAAATTTTTTTTTACAGGCAACTTCCAGTAAATCGGATTTTAAAAATAAATAATCTCAAAAACACCAATTCATTTTTTAATAGGTTTCTGATAGTATCTAATTAGAGGAATTATATATGTCCGCGCAAAAGGCCATCGTCACAAAGATCTTGGTCAATAGCATCGATTTTTTAATAATTTAACGCCCGTCACATGGCTAATTTTACTCTTCTGAATCATATAACGCCAATATTTGAAACTGAGTTATTTTAATCAGTCACTATAACCATTTTTCTATTATTTATAACAGTCCTTACTTATATTGGCTTAAAGTTTTAGAATGTTCCCTATAGAATGTTAAAATACTAAGAAAATTAGTCATATTTTTAATCAACCTAAGGTGTAAACGAAATTTACACATCAAAATATATGTTTCCTTAATGGTTTATAAATGTTTAATAAAAAAAAATTGTATATAGCTTCGGATAACAAACCGTCACATCAATGTATCTCCGGTAACATTTTCATGCGTGACCGGTGTTACTGTGACCGACAAAAATTCACAAATTCGTGGATAACAGCTGATACAAGCTATTTCTTAAAAATTTTTAGACTAAAATGAGTATCTCTACTCAAGAGAATGACTTCGTGTAGTATTTTTCCCTTAATGAAGACTACTAGGTCTGAGTTAACCATGTAACCGACGATACAACATAAAAACATATGACTGGTAAAAAGTACGCAATGTTCTAGGTTATACCTAAATAAACATAATAAGGAACTTACCTAAACAGGAGCACGCTTTACACAAATTCAAACACATACCGTCATATTTGTAAAACTATTAGGCCGACCTGTAGTGGCGTTATTTATAAGCAATTTCTGCCGTGACCGGGGATAGACTAAACTTTTGATCTTTGAACATTAGTTTTTCAATACAAATTGTAGTAGGAGTGTAAATTATTTATATATAACGGTAACTTTAGTAAAATGACGTGAAATATGAAAGAGTAAAGTAAGAAATTATTGACTGGGGACACATGACCGGCGATACATTTTTAAATTCAAATTTGAATAATCTAAAGAAATACGTTTGAAATTGCTTTCTAATGCAGGAAGTAACATATATTTTGCAAATTATAATCGTTTCACAGGCAAATAGTTTATTTTAGTAAGTTATATGCTAATGACTGAAAGTTCCCTGTAAAAAAATTTTTACCCTCACAATATTATTTTGGTACGGATTATTAAGGAAAATTGTAATTATTACAATATTTTATAGGAAATCGTACAATAAAATCTTTAAGTACTATAATAATTTTGCTATTGTGTTTGTTAAAATTTACTATATATTTTAGTATTTACTTAATTTTACTAAATTTATTAGAAATTCTAACTATGCTTCTTAGGAAATTATGTTTACTATATTATTTTGGCACGGATTACTAATAAAAAATGTAATTAATACTAATTTTATAGGAAATTTTGTAATAAAATCTTTACGCTAATATATTTACTATATTATTTTTTCCGTGCAATGGTATCACAGTGATTCCAGCATAATGTTAAACGAAAAGCATGTATATGAAAAAACCTAGGACCTGGAAAGCCATGCCACTTTTTATTTCTCTGATTCAGAGCTAAAGTTAATAGCAAGCAATTAAAACTATTTCGCGTATTTCATTAGCTTCATTAAGTAAAAATGCATTAGCTACACTTTATTTAAAGAAGTATTAAAGAAGTGTTCCGAATTCATATAAAGTATAGTACCTAACTGTATCTTTAATATAGTCTATACGATATTATACACAAAGTTTATAGTTATGATAATAATATTTAATATTTAATTGATGAATTAACTACATACGAATACCTAGTGACCTCAGTTAATTACCATGCAAACTTTTTAAAATATCAAGATTATATCGAATAAAAAACCAAAAACCAAATTTTGGAAATTTTGGCTAAACTGAAATGAATCCGTGAATAGAACTAATATTATCAAAATAATGACAATTTCAGACACGATAATTGGAATCTTTATGTAACTGACTGAAATATCGCATCCTTTAATTAATTAGGTTACCTACCTAAACATAATGAAATCGTTAGGACTAGAAAATTATGCCACTTCTTATTGTCTCAGTCGCTTATTAAAAACTTGAGGATTTCGTCGGAGTTTTCCACGTCTTTTCATTAAAAAATTATTTAGGTAAAAATGTAATTTGTTTGTTCTATGTTTTTTTAAACCAGAAATGTTTGGTAGGTAAAGGTCCAATTTTTATTCTTTGGTTGGATTTTATTTTATTTCTATTTAAATTCGATAAAAGAATAAAAATTTAACTTAAAAAACAAAGTAAATAAATATAAAACTCAAGATTTATTTAATAAAAGAAGACCGGGTGAATTTTATAATGGCCTTGATAGATCTAGTTTGGCTTACTAGGGCTCATTGGGGTTCTGTTTTGTGTGATGTGTTTTTGTACAAATTAACATTGTGTTATGCCTCGTTTCGCTTTATTGAATAAAGAAACAGTTATCTACTGAAAATCGATGGAAAAAAGTTTCCTAAATGTTTGATTATTACAAGATACAAATGATCAACAAACCTAGCACATCTACCACAGTTGATTTTCAACTAACAAAACAAGAAGCCAACGACATATCAATAATTCAAACTTATATGTAGGTAGATTATAAGTAAAACTTTAAAAATTGCATGAGATGAACGTATTTCAGATAACTAATCACAAGGAAACCCAAAACAAGACTCGACCTTCAGAAAGTCGTGAAACATGCAAGAAATAATAAAAAATAATAGTTGATATCACTTAGCAGGGTCGTTAGGTAGGAAGTCATTTATATTTTTACCTGCTTATTTAGCATTAGGACTGGCGGCGATTATTTAGTTGCATAACTGCCTTCGTTCGTACACTTTTTATTACGTAAAATACCGAAATCAAAAAAGCCAAGACTTAAAAATGAACTAAAAGGATTCTCCAAAAAACGCATTCTTAAAAAAATTGTTTACACATTGATATTACCTACTTCGATTGCGCAAATAAAATCTTAAATCTTATCAAAAGGGTCACAAGAATCAAACAATAAGGAATAATTAAAAATGCAGCAAAATAGTTACAAAATATATAATTCAAATTAATCAAAGTCACATGTTTAAGCTTTATAATATATCAATATTAAATTTCTTCTAAATTTCTTTAGTTCTTTATAACCCTACTGGTATTTTTAATAACGCTGCAAAACCAGATTAAAATATATCATAATTTAGTTATTATAGTAGCTAAACAACGATTGGTTTCAATTAATCATTTATTTTTAATCAATCAGTCACCTCAATTAAACGCAGTTAGTTCAAGCGCCTTTTCTATTGATTACTGGTTAATGAAATATGATCTATCCACTTACCTTATATACAGTCGGCAGTAAAAATAATCCAAAAAAGCAGCAAAATAACAAAAATCACCCACCAAACACTAAAATCAAACTAAATCCGCGAAAAGTCACTAACGAAACTGTTCGATATGCAGCAAAAACATCCAAATTTCTAACCGTGTCACAAAAAAACTATCAAAACATTACAGTCTCGTATTTACTTTGGACTTAAAGCACGTTAAGCGTGTTTCAGAACGGGAACCGTCACAAGCTCTTCGTCGGAGAGGTGTGCGCGGACTGGCTTCGCAACTCGAAGTCAAAGTGCGGCAACAGAGTCGTTGGAAGTGCGCTGATAGTTAGGAAATTCGGCTCTAAAGACATGGCAGGAAGACAGGAAGGATAGCAGGAACTAGGTATTAGATAAAGCTAAAAAACTGAAATTGAAATTTTTAAAGAATTGATAATAGAAACGTACGGTCGATTTTTTTTGAAATCATTTATTTAGAAAAAACAATACAATACACTGTTACAATTGTTTAATTCCCTAAACAGTACATGGAGCACTGGTCTCGGGAATATCTACCACATAATAGCAACAGCTTAAACAATACTGTCTTATAATAAGGAAATATCAATCAATGATCACAAGATCCATAACAAAAAAAAAATAAGAAAAAGTACTCAACAAACTCCCAAAGAAGAAACAAAACAATTTTCTCACATCTCAAGATGCGATTTTAATGCCCTGACATAAATATGATTGGTTTTAATATTTTTTACGTGAGCCGGTAGCTGATTGAATACATCGGATGATGACATTATCAAGATATATATTATCACAGAACCTTGTATTATGTACCTACATGAATATTATTGAATACAAATTTAACATTTGATTTGAGTGTCTTATTTGTTGGTCTATGGATCAATTTACATTGTTCAAATTCAAAAAGCTTCCCTAACTTACAAATTCCTAATTCTCTGTATAGTTGTTCAGTGTGGGTCAAACGATTATACTGAAATAAAATTTTTAATATTTTGTTTTGTAAAATTTGCATACTATTCAAGTCTCCGACCCTACACGTACCCCACACAGGAATCATGTATCTAAACTGAGACAGGTAGTAAGCATTATAAATAGTTTTAAGGATGCAAATAGCGATTTTTTTTAATTGCAATTACATAAGGAAAACATATATTAATCCATAAAAATTATGTTTAAATGTAAGAAATGTCAAATAGGGAATGTTTGTTTGCACAATAACTCAGAATTTTATCAGTGTTGCCACATATCAAAGTTTTCTGCAATAATATATTCTTTAAAGCCACATTACAGGCAAATCTTTTTGCAATTGCAATAAACTAAAGAAAATTGCAACTGATTTATTTTTGCAATATTCTTGCAACTTGCCAAAAAAACAAAACTGCTCGATTTTTGTTGCTTCTGGTGCAAGTCCGGTGAAAAACATAGTGATTTCTATATTACCAACCAAAAAAAAGTTGCTTACAACTCTCTTGCCAAAAATTAACTTGCAGCAACAAAGTTGCAAAAGTACTGCCGACAGTAATCACCCAATAGGTTGTTTTTATTTTTTCATATTGGTATATAAGTTTATTGCCAATGTTGTCGAGCTCAAGCGATCATTGTTTTTTTCGGATTAACTGAGATAGGAAGGCAGAAAGAAATCTGTTCTTGTGCAATGATTTTTTTTATATGTAGCCAAGAAATGACAAGTGACAACTGTGTTGAAGATGTCAAATCGAAGGGAAGCACAAGTTTGTCGTTGCATTGCAGATTTGCCGAGAGAGCGAGAGAGAGAGAGAGAGCGAGCAGCTTTCTAGTTCCTCATGTGGGGGATGTTTTTAAATGAGATTGCTCAATCCTTACAGTACCTTTAATTTCGTTTCTATTATAAAGTCGAAAATCTGACATCGAAAGCATTTTTCTTGTCACCATAAAATCGCTATATTAATTAATAATTCATTAAAAATTACTGGCAAATTTTTTGGTTGAAAATTACTAGTAAAAATGTATATTTTTACAGTACGAGTTTAAAATTCTTGTAGAGGGTGTCCCGAAATTAAAGGGCAATATTTTACCACCATATTCTACGGCTAAAAATAATAGAATTTCGTCATATGGGCATAAGTGTAGAAATGTATGCTAAGAGGGCTACGGACCTTAGAGTGGGGAACCCTGAAGACGTTTTTTTCTAAATATTTTCGAAACCGTTCATAATAAAATTTTGAAATTAGGTACGGTTTATAAACTTTTGACGCTAAATGAGTTCGTGTATTCAGAAATTCAAAATCTTAATCATAGGCGTCACATACTGGGGTGGTTAAGGGTTAAAATAATCCCACTTTTTTAATTAGTCATTCTTTTTGCAATTTTCTTAAAAATTATGAAATATCAAAGTATTTTACGTAAAAATTGTCTCTCTTAGTTCATGTTGAAAAAATTATGGCCATAAAAGAGTTCATTAATAAAATTAAATAATTGTAACGAAGTTACTAATTTCTATGAATTCTCCAAATACTTTCGGAATGCGATATTCCTGTACCGCAGCGAAGGAACGTCCATTACAATATCCGTATACAAAAATCCTTACCTAGTAAGTCTAATTTTATAACAATTATCACAGCAGGCAATATCTGATACAGAAGTGTCAAAGGAAACAAATATCAACTTTAATCCATGGCCGTCTATTTACAAATTTCCCTATGATTATTAATTTTTAATGAACTCTTTTATGAACGAAATTTTTTTTTTTCAAAACGGTTTTACTCAAAAAATGAAAGTCCTATCAATATGAACTAAGAGAGCTATTTTAACGTAAAATACATTGATATTTCATGATTTCTAAGAAAATTTAAAAAATAATGACTAATTGTGGGATTATTTTAACCCATAACCATCCCAGTTTGTGACGCCTATGATTAAAATTTTGAAATTCTGAATACATGAACTGATTTAGCGTCAAAAGTTTATACACCATACCTAATTTCAAAATTTTATTATTAACGGTTTCGAAAATATTTAGAAGAAAACGTGTTCAGGGTTCCCCATTCTAAGGGCAGTAGCGCCCTTAGCATGCATTTCTGCACTTATGCCCATATGACAAAATTCTATTATTTTTAGCCGGAGAATATGGTGGTAAAGTATTGCCCCTTAATTTCGGGACACCCTGTATAAAGTCACGGATCCAGGCTTGTTGCTGCAATGAAGGAGAATTGTTATAAGAAAAAAAAAATTTAATTCGTAAAAGTACCGTTTTCGCCTCTAGATAACCCGAAAAATTGTTTTTTAAATATTTAACTCTAATCTGTAAAAGAGAGTCAAATCCCCAACCTGTCTTCGATGTTCTAGGCTGTCGAGGTTCTTCGTCAGCTCGTGGTCTCCAATCAGATGAATGGCTCTCCTTTCGATGGAATCCAGTAGCCGAAGAGTATGTTTGGGTGCAGAGCTCCAGCCACGAGAGCAGTACTCTAGTGATGGTCGAATCTGGGCTTTGTATAGTGTCAAAAGTGGTTGAGGTGTGTACAACTTTCTGGTTCGGAAGAGTACCTCAAGCTTCTGAGAAGCTATCTTGGCGATTGCCACAACGTGGTTATTCCAAGACATATTTCCTCCCAGTGTCCGTGAGGCTTGGAAGATTGTAAGTGCTGGTGGACTGAATTGATGTTCGTGTTAAGCCCTCTAATATTGCAGAAATCAATTTTGAAGTTGCTAGTTTCTGGGTTGGTTAGCAACTGCAGATGCAACACCATTTCTTCGTTGAATGTGGTTAGATACCAGTAAATTGTTGGAAATTGTTGTTGTTTGATGAACTTCGCTTGATGGGGGCCCAAGTCCAGCCCCCGCCCGGAGATCCTAATGGGGGGCGAGTTTACCTCCGGAGTATTTTGGGCCCGGAGCTTCCATCATGCTATTTTGGGGGGGGGGGTCCCACCCTGGTAACCGGAAACATCGGCACAGCAACTCAATGAGCAAAGGTTAACTCAAGGAGCAAACTTCGCGCCACCTAAACCGATGAAATGGTATCTCACCGGGCGATGCCGGGTGGGCCAACATCTTCCATTTCCAATAGTAATTTCAAATGCATAACAGATAAGAGATATAAAACAATTTTTTTAAAATTTTATTCGAAGATTATTGTTACTGCTAATAAAAATTAAGTATAAAATATTAAGTAGGTATTAAAACTGTGTTGGTATTTTAAAATCGCTGTTTGGAATTATTGCTGTTAAGTTACGCTTTGAATTAATCGAAAAAGCTAGTAAATTTGCCATAAAACTAGTTTAAATACCATCTTTAGATCTGATGGTGTGAATAAGAAAATGTAATAAATTATTGAACTTTATTATTGTCATATAAATTTCGGTATTAACCTGATTTAATCAAAAAGGTACTTTTATATATATTTAATTGAAATTCCATTTTATAGCATTCCCAGGCAATTGAGAAATCTATAGTTCTTCCTGACATATAAGTGCAAATTAACTGAATTAGCATATATTTAAAAATTGTTAGTAAATTTAACAAGCGAGAATCAGTTGTAATTGTAGTTGATCCTTAAGAAATGGAAAAACAGAAAAAGTAAATTCATTGATTTATGCTGGGTTGCTGAAAAATGGATGGAACATCCTCTAAAGTACGGCAGACCGTTACCAAAATGTCCTGTTATCACGCCTTCATCTAGTCAATGACTAATCGCTAGATTAATAAAAAATAAGAAAGTTTTACTCGAGCGAGAAAGTTCGGCAATGCTGCGCTTACCCGTCAGAGTGATTTCAGTCCGTAAGAAAGCAGATCGTCTTTTTGGTACTACACCTTGTCCGTTCTTGATGAAATTATATTAAAAATATTAAAAAAAACGTGAATTCATCGACAACGGACGTTTGGAGTGTTGCAAAAATTCCATAGTTTAAATAAAAGATGTAAAGAAACGGGGTATCAATAAGTTACAGCGCCCGGGTCAATTTTTTGTTAAATTGTTGATAACACTCTAAAAAATAGTAAATCGAGTCGAACGGACATTTTCCGTGTTGCGCAGCTACACGTATCTGTATAATTCATGATCGCGGTACACGGCGCTTGCATGGGACGGCTTGCTGTGTGTTCCCATATTGCATTATTATTGATACACGAGCTGTGTTGATTGAAAACGGTTTTGCTAAAAAATGCGTGTGTAAAAATGTCGGTTCATATTTTTTCCCCCATTTTCCGAGCCACAATACACGATTTCTGCTTGAAAACGGACGAGGCGTGATAACTCGAACAGCGTTAAAAAAAAATGACATACCTAAGATCCAACACTGCGGTTGCGCGTCGATGAAAATGTCCGTTCTCATTTTTTTCTGGCCACGAATAACAAATAATAGCATCCGACAAGTAAAACGGACGAGGCGTGATAACTCGAACAGCGTTAAAAAAAAATGACATACCTAAGATCCAACACTGCGGTTGCGCGTCGATGAAAATGTCCGTTCTCATTTTTTTCTGGCCACGAATAAAACAGACGAGGCGTGATAAGTTGAATTCTCCGCTGTAAACAAATTTCGATTTTTCTCAAATGAAAATTATTCACCGCACGGAAAATGTCAGTTACTATTCTCATCCCCTCAAAAACATCACTATGCGTCAAAAAATAAAAAGAACGGACGAGGCGCGATAACTATTACAACCATTTTTTTTACATATTTAAAGATGATTCTCAACGATTTCGCAACGTTGCCGTTCTTGTTAATTTCCTTCTCAAGTCACCAAAAAAGGAGAGGTTGATTTTCATGGAATTTCATATAGTACCTAGTTTCAGACTATGAAAAAATGTCCGCTTAATAGAGATGTCCGCTTATTAGAGGTGTCCGTTAGGAGAGGTTTCACTGTATATGCCAAAATTGAGGAAAATAAATAGAATTGGTAAAAACAACAAGGCAAAAGTAAACAAACAGCCGATTGAGCAAATTTCCAGAATCCAAACCCACAATTCCGTACCAGTACGCGGACATTTTCCTCGACAAATACCGAATTTTTGGTGATCGGTCACAGATTTTGCTTCTGTGAACACTATAAACTAACTGCGCATGTCTTGGGTAAAATAATTTAGGTCGTGATCCTGGAATCCTGGTAACGGGCTGCCGTAGAACTAGTAGTCCTCGTAATTCATTTTATAAACAATTTAAATAGTACTCGTATACTCTCCCGTTAGATAATTCTCCAAAATAAAAGGGCTAATTTAATAACTCTGGACGATTATTATTTATCCAATTACAACATTCTATACGCTTAGCCTAATCGTCCGGTTGTAGATGCTCTAAACCACCGTTTCTCAAACTGGGGTCCACGGACCCCTTGGGGGTTCGCGAGCAACACTTAGGGGTCCGCGAACCACTGTGGAAATAAAATGTCACAAAACCAAAATTTCGTAATCGACTTACTGCCGAACTAGATTACTATATAAAGCTGCAGAACTTTCTTCAAATCAAGCCCAACAAAAAGTAGTAGTGTGGAAGTAGAAGGCAGTACCATCCATCTCACTAAGGCCCCTTTTATGCACGCGTTTTGTGTAGGGGAGACCGAGGAGAATTGTGACAATTTTTACTTACAAGAACATATCTCAATAACGAATCATAACACCATTATGAATTGTAAGCCGCAATGTAGCTCAATCCTTACTCTTTTAAAAACAGTCATCAAAGCCAATAAAAGATATAAGGTTTCTGAAAAAATCCACGAAAACTGAAACTACTCCCTTTGTCACAACTCTCCTAACACCGAGGTAAATTGTGACAGGTACCAAGGTAAGTTGTGACAGCTGTGTATCTAGAGTATATTTAATAGATAAAATTACTTTTATATGAATTGTAAACAAAACACACGTTTTTTTGCATAAAATTCGTGCGCTGTTGCCAGCCCGCTAACGGCCATAGATTCCGGGAAAATATCGTCGTTGTCACAACTCTACTCTGTCACAATTCTCCTCGTCTCCCCTACACATTTTCCTATAAACACAGTATTACATACTAGGTATACCATTTTCTAACAAAAGTAAATGAAAAATTCAACAATAAACCATCGTGCATAAATCTACCCTCAAATATTAACAACTTTTCTATATATGCAATATCTCAGGGATATTGAAATAGTAAATAATTTAATTTATGAAAATGTCTGGGTAATGCATTATTTACCACAAAATACAGATGAAATCTCAGCAGAATGGATGCACTTCACAAGTTTTGATAGGCGAAACTAGAACTAATCGGAAATAAACATGTAGGAAATAGGGCAAATAATATTTATTTAATGATATTTAGGACGTCTAAACGGACTTATCAGTCAAATTTTCACATTATTATCATTTATCTATTATATATTTATTTCATGAAAATATCCCAACTGAAAATTCAAAGGAAAATATTGTAGCAATATTATTGTACGTTATTTTTGGCCAACTAACTATCATTATGGTAATTTTGTATTTTATATACAGGGTTATGAATATGACTTATTATTGGGTGTCCTAGAGAAACTCTACATACTTTTTCTTTAATCGAATATCTAAATACTAATCATACGATCATACCGCGTGCCTCGCCCTTGCTTGTTTATCCTTCGGTATCGTTGCTTGAGTATGTTTCGATACTCGGTGTTGGGATGACGTTGCCGAGGGTTCCACGTGCTTGATGTATACAAATTTTAAACGTTTTGTTAGTTGTAGCATTACCCGATTCTTTTTCTGTTATGAAATAATTCATAACAATAAATGTTGTGATGTGATTTCAAATTTATGTGATATTAACTATTGTTGGTTCTGTTACAAAACATACTTTTTGTGTATTATTTTTTATGGAATTTAATTATAAAGCGGATTATTTTAAAATAAGATCGAAGATAAGAGATGTTATGTACCTTATAATTTTAGCTCTTTTTTTCTAAAAGACGTATTGTTGTCAAAAACTGAATACGTGCGTTTACAATTCTGTGTTGCAATATGACAACAACGCTTACAATGCGTTGACTTCTTTTAAGACGTGAGACTGCCTTAATAGATTATGGATTGCGAACGTCGCCAGTAGCGGCCACGTGAATTTTCAGATTTCATATAAAGTGTATAATTCAAAGCGCCATTTATGGTTATTTTTCTTCAATTTATTTTCGTCTCAGGATTTGCCGGTATAAATATAATAAGTCATTTCCATAACACCCTGTATTTAATTTTTCTAATAGTTTGTTTCTAGCTGTCTTCCTGACCTTCTATCTGCAATAAACTATTATCGACACCAGCTCAGTGGCGTAGCCATGGTTTGGAGAATTTGGTAATTTGGTAATCTGGAGGACTTCATCCTTGTGGAACGATCTTCACGAGATGGTTTTTCCTAACGAATATAATCTCCAACGATTCAAGTCCAACGTGAATCGCTTTTTGCGCACATGCACCACTCCCAGAGTGCCCTAAAGGATTTTCCTATAGTGCTTGTGTTTGACCATAAAAAAAAAAAAAAAATTTAAAAAAAAAATTATTTTTAAAATCGGAATTTACAGGCTTTGTGATTTAATTTTTGTAGTGGCATGTTCTTTTTGTTAAGTATTTAGGTAGTGAAGGGGCCAGGCCAAAGGGGCGTGGAATCTTTGCAAACTTTTCTTGTTCCAACTTTGGCATTTTATTTACACCCTAACGTTATCGCCACGAAATCTGCTTACCGTCTCACACCTCAAGTCTCGGTACTTCAAAGTGCGTTACATTGTTGTCACCCCAAAAAGGTCTACTCGAAAATTTCAGGACCCTTTACTCTTGACCTGGATTTCATGCTGAGAATTTTCGCTACTTTAACTATTTATAGAAATAGAGGATTATCGCAAATATAAAGATTTATTTTCAGGAATTTTTATTTTGGAAGGCGAAAAAAATAAAGAGTTTATAGTATAATTAGTTTGATATAGTATAAAATTGAGAAGAAAAGGGCCTTGCTCATTATAAAGGCCGTATTAGACTCGGCAATTTTTTCTCTTGCGCCGGCAATTATAATGGCACGTATTCATGCGCAGTAAACCGTTTTCGATCAGCTGGAGCATTGTCAACGGTCAGAACAGCAGTGGGTACTGTCGAAATCAATAAAATATTCCCAGAATTAGAGATGTGCAAACCTGTTCGTTTTGATTACCAGTTAAAGCAGCTACTACTATTTACAAATAGGAGGTGCAAAAAGTTGCTGAATTAGCAGTCCATAAGTTTAATAAAGAATGTAAACTGCTAATTTAAGTACCAGTGGGTTTAAATGGCCATTACCTGTTCATACCTGGTTCGGCCAAATAATAAACATTTAAAAATAACAGAATAATCCATGTCTACCCAATTGCGCCGGCAAGGGCAATTAAAATGGCGCCTGCCCCATTTCTGGTAATGAGAGACAGCTGATCGGGAACAGTGTACTGCGCATGAATCCGTGTCATTTTAATTGTCAGAAGAGTAGAATTTCTGACTGTAGTACGGAGAACGGTGTACTGCGCCTGAATCCTTGAATTATAATTGCCATTGCTGGCGCCATAAAAATTCCCGACTGTAATACGGCCTTAAGTGTCAACCGTTTAATCCGCTCACTAAGACGCACACACTGGAAAAGTACTTGCCATCCCCTATTATCGAATCGCTTTTCTAGATAGAATTAGGATATAACTAAGACTTTTTATTATTCAAGTTTAAGTAAATTCCATTTATTAATTTTGAAAATTCCTGGGAGAGAATCCATCTTTTTTGTTTATTATTCAGTTCCCCGTGTATACGGTTCCTTAAAGTTATATTTCAATGAACTGTTTTCTTCAATAGGACGTAATAATTAGGAGGTGCATCATGTGTGACGTACATGATTTTACCCTCATGTTATGTTAACGCATGTAGTTACGCTCGTATGTGGACACCTAAAGGTGGCTTTACGTCGATCCGCCAATCGTAACTCATGACGCGCGGTTCGTCCCGTTCGTCAATAGTTCGTAGTGTTGCTGCAAACCAGTGTTGCCAGGTGAGGAACATAGAAAATCACCAGAAATGGTGATGAAAAATCACAAGAAATCACCAGATTTAAAATAAGTATATTCCTACTTGACTCTATCAGCAAAAACAAAGGATGAAGCAGATATATAATTATTCAGCATAATGCCAAAATAATCTGATGATCAAAAAAAAAGGTATAACGATGCCAAAATATGTCATCATGTTAACTAGAAATATGCAAATGAACTAAAAAATCACCAACAATTCGCCAAACACCAAAAAGTTTTTCAGCAATCAAAAGATTACTCATAAAATAACCACAGCTGAAGAAATTTTACCATACCTGGCAATACTGCTGCGAACTAGCAAACCGGACTATTTACGAATCGATTTTTAAACGCGCAAGTCCCTACACGCTATTCACGAATTGACCGCGAACCACGAATCGCGAATCACGAACGGCGAACAGACGCATAGTCTGTAGTAGTGTTGGGAACCGATGATCTTAATAATCGAGTACTTGATGCTCGGCCGATTTTAATAATCGAGTGAATCGCTCGAGTGAATCGCTTGAAATTCCAATTCACTAAGCGATGACGTCACCACCGCTAGACGAGCCGTTTACATGTGATCAGGTAGGGTATTTAGCAGGCACGTAACTACGGGTGGGCACAGGTTTAGCTAAAAAATTCTAGAAATTTATTTATTTGTGAATAATGAATTTGTCGCGTCCACGTGTCTCGATACTATACAAAAAACTGCAAAAAATCACCCAAATATGTATTTATTGTTCGGGTTTATTATTGTGCGTTTTTTACCCGAACAAAAAGTATTACCAAGAGTTATTTTTCTTCACATCTCTATCAATCTACGAGCATAAAATAAGTAGATATTTAAAATGGCTTGTCAAATTCTTAAATCTTTAATTTATCAGGTGCCCACTGTGTGCCCTTCAAAAACGTAGGCTTAGTTACGCGACTGGCAAAATAAGAAAATTGGTTATTATTTTTTTAAATTCATGTACTCATGTATTCATAGTTACCTAAAAGTTCCTGTTTAAATTTAAGAATGCTTACTTTTGTTACCAAATAATTTGTCGATACCTATGTTTTGTTAACTATTTTGCTCGTTTTCTTATTTTCCATTAACATTTTCTATAATGTATGTTATTTTTAAGAAGTCTTCTTGAGTTTAATAATAAAAAGTTCCTGTTTAGATTTAAAAATGTTTACTATAAGATTACCAACGAATTTTTCTATATATTTTGTTAACCATTTTGTTAGTTTTGTTATTTTTCATTAACAATTTCTATTATTATGTCATTTTTGAGAAGTTTTCTCGTGTTTATAGTAATTAAAAATTTTAAAATTATATCCTTTAATTTTTTAATATTTACAATCAGAGACCTAAACTACTCCGCTGGCTAGCCAGTTAAAACAAAACTTTACAAAATGTATGTCGCGATGACTCCGCTACGGGATTCGGCATACTTTTTTATATTCACCTTCACGTTTATGTGCCTCTAAGAAAGATGTATGTCCTGTATTTGCTCAGCGTCAAACTCAAACGTCGCCAATCGGATGGCGCGGTGCGTAGACCGAGGGTCGTCTATCAAGTGACCGGCGATATTTTTCATAATCATAAATGATAAATAACTGTAAACCAATTTAACGATTAGACAAGAAGCTGGTGCATTAAACTAAACGAAAAAATCGGTATTTATGTCAATTTGACTAATAAAGTTAACATCTACCAATACATATTTTATTATTTTATTCCTCGCAAAAAAATATTAAATTTTTGAAGATAATATGTATGTCTATTGCAATTCAAACTTTACGAAGCGTATCTTCTGCTCAATGCCGAAGACGATGCGTTGTTAATTTTTGGCTTCTGGATAAAGCAAACGTTTGCAATATAAACTTATCTTTTAAATCTCAAGGCCGCACCGCTATAATCCCTACGTGTCAGCTGATCTTTAGATAGAATCTTGTTTGCCAACATAATCTGGTATAAATCTGTCTTCGGTGAAAACATTTCATTTATTTGTTTTTACTTAAAACGAATTCAAAGAAATTTAATAGCTTCGAATGTCAATATTTACCGTATTGGGTATGTATGTATGTATAAGTACGAGTATAAGAATTTAAATTTGAGTTTATAACGTATTTTTTATTTTTGTTAAGTACAAACAAAAATATTTATGGGAATATTAGGTTCGTTTACAGAGCGGACCTTCCAACCTGTTGCAAATTTCCTTCTGTGCATGTTCGGTTATAAACTGTATCTTAAGATGACTTTAAATTATCGGCCCTTCAGGTAACATTCAAATATCGGCCCTTATTCTTGTTATTTCTGCATCGTTCAAAGCTAGCCTTTCGTTTTGGAATGGATATTTAAAGAATAACGGAAAGTAAATTTAACCAAAATATGCCAAAACTAAAGAAAATAAAACGAATCGGTGTCTAAGTCAAATGAATCAATAATATGTTAGACAAAGATATAACTTATTGAAATCGGAGTCGAATATTGTTTGTAGCCATTAAAAATCTGTGAGCTGATAACGGTTGCTATTTTATTTATTTTTTCAGTCAAGTGTTAATTTTTATTGATTTTTATAAGTTTTTGTGCCTTTAAGTTAAATCCTAAAAACAGTTTTTTCAGAGCTATTTCATCGTATTATCGTGTTTTCGGTAAGTATTTATGGACACTTGTTACTAATATAACCTTGTTTTGTAAAATCATGAAATAAAATCTCGAAAATTTAAGATCTGGCTAAAGTCCGTCAAATAATGCTCTATAAGCGAGTCTATAGCTACGACGTATCGGTAAGGGGAAAGCAATATCTTTTAAAACATCATTGCCGAGTCATGGGCGTGCCATTATTATCTTAATAATGTAATATTATATATTTTTTCATGGCATGAATATATATTTGTATCACCAGTGTAATATATTAGGCCTTTCCATTAATATTTTTTGATTTCAACCTGCACCTCAAAGTTTCACGGGAAAACGGAGAGTTTATGTCCCTTCTCAGCTGTTGTAGCAACTTTTTTAAGGTTGGAACCACTTTTAGTTCCAAATAAAAATTTTGTATAGTTCTCCTAACACAGGAGATGACAACAATTGATCCTGGTTATTGTCTTTCCTTTCCGTATCTTCTTTGTGAATATTTTTTACTGCACCCACGCTTACTCCCGTATACATTGCGACGCTTTCTAGCTTTCGTTTAAGTGGCAATTTAAATGTATTAATTTGTTGTTCCTCTTCACACACCCTGTACACATTGGCAATCACTTCACGGGTTTGACTATGAAGGGTTTTACCAGGGTATATTCATTCATTGTCACAGTTGTAGAACAAACCCTATCACAACGCAAGTGGATGAAGCATATTGGACATCGAAAAACAACCACGCCGGCACAATGGGCGTGTCACCATCCTCTGTCTGGGATATAACCTATAAAATTAGCTCTAGCCATCGGTTACCCATGGTTACCGTTGATAGTGCACCATTTTGCCCTATTTTTAGATTAGAAGTACTTTAATAAAAAATATTTTATTTTGAATTTAAATATTAATAAATTTTATGGAAAGAAAGTTTTAAGAATATTGAAACTATAATAGAATTTTAGTTCCTTCTATTTACTTTAAATGGGTAAATTTAATTTTAGGGTTTACTTGGTATCATATTATTAAATTAAAATTTAATATAAGTGACAACATTGTTAATCCAAGAAATTTTCTTGCCCGCATTCCTTATGTAACTACAGATAAAGTTGTCGACCTGTAGATGTGTGAAAAAATTGAACGGCATTTTTTTCCCGTGAGTCCAATTATTTTTCCGAATTTATAAATTATTTTTCGCAATACGTATATCGTAACGCTAGGCACGTCTATTATAATGCTTATAAAATCAGTCCTTGTTTCGATATTTTTCTTCCGCGTAATTTAATTGATTCGTATGATTTTGATGTCGTGTAGGTGATGACGCGCACGGGTAGAGATGTAAAATTACCGGTAATTTAAAAATCGGTAATATTACCGGTAATATTACGTAATATTACGGTAACATTGGTAATTTATAAAAAAAACAGCTTTTTAAGTAATATTGGTTTTTTTTATTTCAAAACTGTAAAAACATTACGAAAAACAATAAGAACGTTTTTTAAACTAGTCAGAGTCAGAATGGACTACGTAATAGAGTGGATAATGGTAAATCATCCTCATCATCATCCCCAACCTCGTCATCTGATTCTTCTTTCTCTTTCGTTAATTGAGTCAAGTCTATAACTTCGAAACCGATATCTTCTTTTTCTATTTCTTCCTCAGTATCTTCTACTATTCTCGAATGATCTTCTTCATTTAGTAAATTATAATTATGGGCAATATAAGTTAGTTTTCCGGCCCTCTCCACGGTTAGTCTGTTTCTTTTTTGCCGATGAATAAATCCATAAGTACTAAAGGTTCTTTCGGTTGCGGCTGTTGACGATGGTAAATTTAAAATGTCTACAGCTAACCTACTTATTTTAGAACTGGAGCAAATTCCTGCCCACCAAACAGATCCAGACATAGATTTTTCGCTGGAAATGACGAATTCCTTAGCAAAAATATTACCTCTAATTTTGTACTGTGCGAGTGCTTCCATAATAAGATCTACTTGTGAAGAATACTTTGGATGACGCCTTGCAGTTTCATAGATGAACTCCGTTGCAATTAAAATTTCAGCTTCAGTTAACTTCTCGCCGCGTTGACTTGGTTCTAATAGGTAAGCAGCAAGATGAACGGGTTTTAAACATATATTTTCTCGTTTTTCAAGAATTGAACACATTTTCTGGTTTTCAAACATAGTAATAGATAAATTTGATACTTTGTCACGTAATATAGACCTTATTTCAAAAAAGCAGATAAACTCTTTTGAGATTGTTGGCCCGTTAGCTTCAAAAATCGTTATCCACTTAGACATTGGCTGGAACAAGTCATAAGTTGCTTCTATTTGCAACCAAAATTCGTTTTGAAGAAGAAGTCTTACTGTATTTGATGAAAGAACATCAGAAATATCTGGGCTATCATCAACTGCTAAACTTTTTAATGAATGTTTAGTCTCCAAAAAGCTTTTTATACAAGAAACAAAGGAACCCCATCTTGTTTTCACCGGCAATTTTAAAGAGATGTATCGCCCCGTTTTGTTCAACTGGATTTGGCTTATGGAAAAAAAAAAAAAAAAAAAAACAATATTTCCAATGTTACCGATCTTGCGGTAATATTACCTTTACATCTCTACGCACGGGTAAGCATTCACTGTGACTATTTTATTTAACTAGTAAAACTTTCATTTATTTCTCCATTTAGTTAATTTATTGTTAAAATAACTTTACCAGTAGTTTCTCCAATCCTCTCTGTATCCTTCCTAACTTCCAGAAACTTCTTGGCGAATCGATCAACTCCGTAAACTAGGGTAAACTGACAATTATTTATTTTCAGATATAAAAGCCATCCGTAAATGTGCAACACACGCCAGCGAGATATGATTAAGCTGAAACTCCAAAACATCGCCATTAATAATAAATTCAAGGGAGCTGTTAAATCATGGTTAGAGCCCTTTTCCTATCTTCTAACGAAAAAAGTCACCCGTCGGGACAGAATCGGATTTAGAAAAAAAAGTTATCGTTATAAGGGAACTTCGTAAGTGTCCTCAATAATCTGGAAGGTTCTTCCTAAGTGACTTTCATATTTCTTTTTATACTGTGAAAGTTTTTCTGGGACGGCTTCTGTAATATGGGAAAATATTTCTAATTTTATTTATTTTGTCACAACTTCTATACAATAAGATCTTATACAAGGCTTATGAAATAAGAAACACCATACTCCTAGCAGGGATAATGCCGCCAAGTCAACTGAAATTAGCTATTAAAATTGAACATTATTAAACTATGCGGTGGGCAATAATTTTTAAAACAAATTTGCTGGAAATATTTAAAGCCGTATTACAGTCGGAAATTTTTATGGCGCCAGCAATGGCAATTACAATACAAGGATTCATGCGCAGTACACCGTTCCCGATCAGCTGTCTCTCATTACCAGAAATGGGGCGCGCGCCATTTTAATTGCCATTGCCGGCGCAATTGGGTAGACATGGATTATTCTGTTATTTTTAACTGTGTATGAACAGGTAATGGCCATTTAAACCCACTGATAGCAGTTTACATTCTTTATTAAACTTATGAACTGCTATTTCAGCAACTTTTTGCACCTCCTATTTGTAAATAGCAGTAGCTGCTTTAACTGGTAATCAAAACGAACAGGTTTACCCATCTCTAATTCTGGGGGTATTTTAGGGATTTCGACAGTACCAATTGCTATTCTGACCGTTGATAATGCTCCAGCTGATCGAGAACGGGTTACTGAGCATGAATACGTGCCATTATAATTGCCGGCGCAAGAGAAAAAATTTCCGACTCTAATACGGCCTTTACAAAATAAGTTCTCGTAAACGAATCTGAAAGGAATTTGATCGAATTAGAATATCATAATGGCCAAAAGTGGAACCACAGACAATCGACAATTTCATCTTATGTATCGTCCCGTTTCGCGTTAACTCAAGGTTAATCTATAACATTGCAACCAACGACAATCGGCTTTTCGAAATATATCGATTTAATCGATAGTTCTCAAGAGACGCGCCGATGAACTAACACCAGTATGTTGTAGACTTTTTAACTTATCCTACAAACAAGGAATATTTCCATCGTGCTGGAAGACGGCGCGAGTCCAGCCAATACCGAAGAAAGGTAAGAGAACCCTGCCTAGCAACTATCGACCAGTCGCATTGCTTTCAGTTATATCAAAAGTAATGGAGAAAGCTCAAATATCTTCTAAAGTACCTGAAAGACTTCAACATTATCAGCGATCATCAATATGGTTTTCGGAAGTCCAGATCAACTGGAGATCTTCTAGCCTATGTCACCCATCTTTGGAACAACGCAATCGAACATCATGGGTAGTCTCGGGCTGTTGCACTGGATATTTCTAAAGCCTTTGATCGTGTTTGGCATGAGGGACTTCTAAGTAAGCTGCCCATGCCCAGTCGATTCTGTACATGGTTGTATAGCTACATTAACGACCTTCTAGTGGAAACGAAAAATCCAATATTTAGTGTTACTGACGATAGCACAAACATCGGCTGCCGACGCACATCTTCGCAGACAGCATGAAGTATCACTCCTCAACAAAGACCTGGAAGAAATTTTGCCTTGGGATGACAGTAACCAAGTCGAATTTAACGCTAAAAAACCCAGGCAGCAGTTTTGTCCAAAAAGGTTAACATTACAGAATCGGATATTATTATAGTCATGGACGGACACGCAATCCCACTGGCTTTATCTATTAATTCGCTGGGCGTCAATCTGGGAGGAAATATGTCTTGGCATAACCACGTTGTGGCAATCGCCAAGATAGCTTCTCAGAAACTTTGTGTACTCTTCTGAACCAGAAAGTTGTACACACCTCAACAACTTTTGACACTATACAAAGCCCAGATTCGACCATCACTAGAGTACTGCTCTCATGTCTGGAGCTCTGCACCCAAACATACTCTTCGGCTACTGGATTCCATCGAAAGGAGGGTCATTCGTCTGATTGGAGACCATGAGCTGACGAAGAACCTCGACAGCCTAGAACATTGAATACACGTTGGGGATTACAGATATTTTCATGGGAAGTGCTCAGCTGACCTTGCCCTCTTAATTCCACCCAGAGCGGCCAATATACACGACAAATCACTGCCGCCCATCCATATGTGGTTAAGCTTAGTACTCCTCGAACTTCATTATTTAAGAATTCGTGAATCGCTTTTTGCGCACACGCACCACTCCCAGAGTGCCCTAAAGGATTTTTCGTATAGTGCTTGTGTTTGATCATAAAAAAAGAATCTCTTTAGAAGTATTATAATATTTTTTATGGTTCCCTTGCTCATTATGAAGCCCGATACTGCATAGAACATGAAACGTCACGTGTTAGAAATCCTTCAAGCTTTTTACAGAAACTTTGGAACTTGAAAAAGATATAAAATATGGTTGCAGCGAAAATGAAACACAATTTTTTCGAACTTCTTCTATAAATCATCGGATGTTCGCTTAATGTATTATGAAGTAGTAAAAAATGACCATACATTCCGGATCTTCATGTCATATATTTCTAATTAAAGCGAGTAATTTGTCATTCTTTTATCTTAAGCGTCATTTGTTCGTGGGTTTGATGGGAGAATAAAAATGCAATAAAAATATTTTTTATTGATTATTTTTATAGTTTGAACATATCAACGGAATATTATAACTGCATTACAGGGAGGGATATATTGTTTCTTTATATTTAAATCCGCTCATGTCATTGTCAGAAAAAGCTGCATGCACTATCTACTGAATATATATGCCCATATGATTAGTCACGATACGTCAGTCGTCAGCGATATTCTCAAATTTTACCTTCCCATAATTTCCATAAAGATGTACAGGGTGTCCAACTTTCGACACTTTTATTGGGTATCTCCGTTATTTTTAGTGCTATCAAAAAAGTAATATAGGTGTCATGTGCTCTTTGGTAAAATCAAAATTCGAAAATTTACGCTTTCTTAAAAGATACGGGGGAAAATCAACAAATTGACAATTTCTAAATTACCCTATATTTTCTTAGTTAAAAGAGATACAGAAAAGTGTTTTATACAGAAGTTTATTTATAATGATTGTTGAATAATCTGCCGCTTTCAGAATAAGTATGCAGGGTCAGGTAAGAAAGTTATCGGACTTAACCTCATTTTTTTAAATGGAACAATTGGATATTTTAATCTAACAAGATAGCATTCTAAACTCTCTTTTCAAATTATAACACACCATGGATGATAGATATCATATCAAATTTTTCAAAATGTTGATAAGTCATTTTCACAAAATGAATATGTAAAAATGAAATTGACGTTAATGTTAATGACAACTAGAATGTCATCATAGTTGTCTCTAGGATATTAGCTTCTGTTTCATGGCCTACTGTGGTTTAAAGTAATAAAGTTCAAATAAATCGCCTAGGAAACCAATATCATCCATGGTGTATTATATATTTGAAAATAGAATTTAAATTGCAATCTTCTTAGATTAAAATATACAGAGTACTCCATTTTAAAAAAATGGGGTTAGATCCGATAACTTTTTTACCTGACCGCGTATACTTATTCTAAATACGACAGATTATTTAAAAATCATTATAAAGAAACTTTTATATAAAACATTTTCCTGTATCTCTTTTAACTAAGAAGATATAGGGAAATTTTGAAATTGTCAATTTTTTAATTTTCCCCCGTATCTCTTAAGCGAGCGAAAATTTTCAAATTTTGATTTTATCATTTTAAGTTTGGCCCAAAAAGAGTACATGACACCTACATTACTTTTTGATACCACTAACAGTTACGGATATACCCTATAGAAGTGTCGAAAATGGGGCACCCCGTACAAGAATGTATTTTTTTCACGTGATATATACAAACGTACACAAATTTCAAATCTAAAGCACATGTAAGGAAATGATTTCATAACACAACAGGGCTTTACGGATAGTGAATAAGACGATGCGGTTAGACTTCATATCTACGTTGTTGAAATAATAACTATTGGTAAATTAAAATCATATGTATTTATCATGAGCACTTTAAAACTAATACGTTCGTGATTTTAAATGAGCCAGCCTAACGCGTCGACGGGTGGCCACTTTCCCGTCTCTCACTGAAGTGACAGTGAAGCCTCGTTTTCGTTAATCGTTCTTCGACCATGATATAAATACAAGATAAAATTAAATCCGCGTCCACACCAAACCAACAAAAGAAAAACGACCAATAAAACAGCAACACAACAACCTAGCAACTTTCTGGAAACAAAACAAAACGAAAACTTGCGTCCATACTAGCGAGACAAAAGTCTATGTATTTTTGGTTTTGTTTCGTGTTTTACGAACAAAACAGCAACACAAGGTTTTTGAAGAAGAAGAAAGAACAAATCGGAAATGTTTTGTCATCTTTTAATACAGGGTGTTATGGAAATGACGTATTATATTTACATGGGTGACTCCTTGGGTGTCCTAGAGAAGCGCTACATATTTTTTTTAAATCGACCGTTTTAAAAGTGGGGTAATAAACACTCTTACTCAAAGGTCAGTCCGCGCTACTGTACAAAATTTCACCCAGAGCCAATGGCAATGTTGCCAAACTTAATGTAATATAAAATTATATATTATATATTTTCCTTATACATAAAGAGCGAGGAAATCCAGGCACAAACACAATCAGTTTTTTTTCTTTCTCATGAGAACACTAATGGAAACACTTTATGTACACACAATAATAGTGAAACAGAACCGATAGTTAGCTTTTGAAAATGCAATAATACAGATTATACTACAGATTATTAGATTTTATTACACGCGACAAAATTTGACGTCCAGAAGAAACGCGTCAATAAAAACAATATTCAAAGATTATTTATGATCGGGCAAGATACACGCGTAAACCGAAAAAACAGAGCGGATTGCTGAGAGTGTGTTGGTGATCGACGAGACACAACGTATCCGGCCGCTGATTGGTCTTCAACTAACAGACGCAAGCGTACGGCGCTATATGAAACTACTTCGCTCAGCCGATGTAAGGCGTCAAGAGGTCATTGGCATTTGACCTATTGACGTACGTCGCTATTAGTATTCCATATGTTTTATCGGGTTGTTTAAAACCTAGTCCGTCGTAAATGTTCTTCAATTAATTGTACAAAAAGGTATCTATTACAGAATGGAAAAGTGTTTAAATTATTTTATTTTGTCTAAAGAGTTTAAGGTGTACATATGACAACACCGGCCAGAATTCCTTGATTGCTTACATGCATCGCCGTGTCACACAGGTGTTTTTCTGGTTTGATGTCTGGTCACTATTGAAAGCGCCATTTATGGCTATTTTTCTTCAATTTGTCTTAATCTCAGGAATTGCCGGTTTAAATATAATACGTCATTTCCATAACATCCTGTATTTCAGGAAACAAAACCAGAACTACATAGCTGATAATTGCGTAGCCACAGGGGGCGAAGGGGGACGATATGTAAATACCGGTTTTTAAGTACTTAAATGATACTTAATATGGCAAAATGTGTACTTAAAAATATAGGCACCATAAAAGGACTTCACCTCGCATGCAAGAGCAGCATGCAAGAACCATAAGAGTCCGGTAAAGCCACGAATAATTTTTCTCCTATGAATTATGATATTGATACCACATGATAAGTAAACAGACTTGTTATTTTAATTTCGAGAGGTGTGGGGGCGACTATTCACCTATCTTTACCGGTTTTATGAATTAAAAACTAACTAACCCACGGGCCGCCGCTGATTATAAATTAATACAATAATCTGTAAATATTTAATAATAGAAAAACATTTATTAAATCACCTAAAAATATCAAAAGCCAGTCATGTAGATGATATTTTTTCACCTCAAAGAAAAAGTACCTAATTTTAAATCCAACTCCACGAACGTATATAATTTCCACCCTTTTAAAAATGGCACAAAGCCAAAGTTTTATCTGGTCGAATTGCCTAAAACGATATCAGGTGATAAATTCATTCCGCAAATGAGTTTTTGGGTTTAATTTTCAACTGTATTGTTCTGCATGTATCCAGTAGTTTTCAACTCGTCAGATCGAAACATTCATGAAGTGTTAAACATCGCTCGCATTTTATATTTTTCGCTGAAATATGAAATCTATTAGCGTTATTTGCGAGATTTAAAATTTTTATATATTATTTATTGTATAGCTTGCGAGGCGACGCCAAATACAAGCCTGGTGTAAAAGTGGAAGTATGGTTTGGATGTTGGAACAGAATAGAATTTTGTATTGACTCGAAATCGGTGATTACATTTTCTTAAATGTATTCTGCCGCAAAAACATTTCATATAATAAAGAGACAGAATTGTTTATATTTATTCGGTCAGAATCATACAAAGTTTTAATAGAAATAAAAGATGCCAAGTCTGTACTAAGGGTCCTAAATATACCGTCAGAGTTTGTAGCCGAAAGGTATTATATTAATTATATTGAATGCTTTTCTCATGTGTAAGTTAAGTAAAAATATTATGTTAAATATGTGTGCATTTTTAAAATTCTCTAGTCATAATAGCATATTACGATATAAGTTTCATAAGACATTATCTTAGAGCACGCATTTAATTTAGAAAACGACCCGCGAAGCGGGGGGTTTTCTAAAGTACAAGTGCTCTAATTGTCTTATGAACCGTGTATTTTATAATACTTTTTCAAGTTTTGTCTTTAAAGTATGAAAAACTAAGTAGAAAAAAATATAGTAGATTTTTGCCATTTTAATTAATATTTTTTTTTTGGGTTGGCAATACTTTTACAATTTCAAAAAATGTTACAAGTATCAAATTTGCCATGATAGAAACAAATGAACACAACAAAGTCATAATTAAAAATAAATATATTATTAAAGTTGATAAAATTCAGGAAGAAAGTTGTACTCCGTCAGAAATACGAGAAATTGCAGAAAATAATCTAGAAAAACTTTTAGAAAGATTAGGCAAAACTTTGAGTTAAGTTGCGACCAGAACAAAGTTGAAAATATTGAACAAAATAATAAATAATATTATTGAACAAAATATTGTGGCGACACAGAATCTGACAACAATAACAATTAATGCCCAGGAAATGTCTACAGTAACTATAAATATGTACATATATATAAAGTAATATATATAATACTATATTGAATTAAAAATAAAAATAGTACTTTATTGTACAGAAACTTTAGAAATAGAGCATAAACTGGAAGATATTTCTATTATTTTTAGGTTATGTTGTTTTATAGTTGTGACTAGAAATTAGTTGACAGACACCGTCAGCATGTTATATATTTCCGAGTATAGGTATTTCAGATAAATATCTAGTAAAAATGATCTATTTGCAAGGTTAAAGGTTAGTATTTTAAATTTAAAGTTTTCTATTAAAATTTTTTTGTCGAATCCATAATGCCAAGAAAACTAATTTCAACGAAATCAATGTAAGTTTAAAATTCGAACCCTACTGCTGCCAACATAAAAAAAAATGCAGTTCCATAAAGTGGCAGGTTATTAAATTATTTTACATTTCATAATATAGCCATTATGAAACCCAAATAGAAAACGTTATTTATAGTTTTCCAACAACATAAAATTGCAATGTTTTAGGGAAAACCCTTCATAGTCAAACCCTTGAAGTGATTGCCAATGTGTACAGGGTGTGTGAAGACGAATTACAAATTAATAAAAGGGTCCGTCTCTCTGCTGTCGAAAAAATCGAAGGCTTCGACTTTGGCAGTGTTAGGAGAACAATACAAAAGTTTCATTTGGAACTAACAGTGGTTCTTCCAACCTTAAAAAAGTTGCTACAACAGGTGAGAAGTGACATAAACTTACCGTTTTCCCGTGAAACTTTGAGGTGCATGTTGAAATCAAATGGATTTTATTGGCGAAAATGCCAAAATAAGCGAAAAATATGAATGGAAAGGCATAATAGATTGCACGATACATTATTAAGATAATAACTGATGACTCGACCATGTTTTAAAGGATATTGCTTTCCCCTTACCGATGCGTCGTAGCTATAGGTACGCTGGTTGAGCTGTATGTACCTTCTATAAACTTATATATTGCAGATTTGATACGTCTGTTTCCACAAAACTTACATATTTTTAATCTTAATGTTGCTAAAAATAATTTCTTTATAGGTTAGGTTTCAGTTATCTCTGATGGGGATGTGTTCGCAGAGCACCAAATCTCCAACCAGTTCCCAACCAATTACAAACTACGCATTGGACCCGATTGGCAATTTGCTTGTGCGATCGATACTCTGAATATACCACGTCATTAAGAATGGATGTATAAAAGAACAAAATATTTGCTAACATTCTCAAATAAGTGTAAACAATTAGAAAACGTGAGTCTATTTAGCCTAATAAACTCTATTAAATCTCACCTATTTCTTAAGGCGCTACACGATTCTATTAGCCATTTTCCGTAAAAAATATATTGCAATTTATCCACACAATAAAATAATAATTACAATAAAGTAATTCCAGTTTAGCATTTAAATGTTATCATTAAGTCAATCATCGTTCGTTTCATTGTTAGAAGGGTAATGGAGGAATTTGTATCATGATTTCAGAAAAGGTTAAAGATTGTTTCAGGGCGTAGAAGCACTTTTTATCGGACTTGATATTATACGAAACGCAAAGATCCAATTAGACCAGGTGAATTTTACGAACGAATTTCTTAAGGGCTATTTGCTCGGAGCATGTACAATATTTTCCTAACCCGATTACTGAATAGCCAACTTCAGGAATTATTTAGTCTATATTTAATAAAACTTCCGTATTCTTTTTGGAATTTTTCAAATGAAGACAAAATTATAATTGCACAAATATTTGTTTTCTTGATGACAATGACAGTGGCGGCTCGTGACCTGTGATAGAGGGGGTTCACCAGTATCGTGAAATTATTTTAAACAATAGCTGTATCTCCAACTGAGCATTGATATGAGCTTCAGTGTTTTCATTTTTTTAAAGTTTTTGTGTTAAGTGCCTCCACCAAACAACAAACAGGAAAAAAAAACGGTTAGTTGTGCTGCATCCACAAATCCAGTTATTTGTTTCGTATATTTCATTTTTAAACTTTCTAATAAAGTCCCTAGATTTACCCTTTGTGGCCTGCATTAAATTAATTTCGAGTTTGTGCGAGTTTGTTCGCACACTAAAATTGTACGCCTTTTCCATGTTAAATCGCCATAGCCCCGCTATCCCCCGCTGTCTCCCGCCACCTGTTACTACAGAGAAATTACAATATGCCCCGCCCACTTATTCGCATATGCGAGTATATCGCGTCATTATCCTGCTGAGTTGCCGGACGAATCGAGAGCTTATAATATACAGTTTGATTTGACGGTACGATAATATATTAGGGAGGGTCGGACTTTATACGATAAATAATATTCAATGAATATAAGTTAATATCTTTTTATTCGTTTTGGGGGTGCACGTGCGCATGTGCTCCTGTGGAAAAATCATCACTGGACAATGACTTGAGCGAGTTCATAAAGCAGCCAGAGTCTAATATTCTGTTTAATGTAAATATGTATGGAAATAGTCCATTTTCTCCTAGCGATCTGTTTAATAACTATTAAGAGGATGCCGGAGTCACTCGAAATCTCCGATCTGACCCCTGTTCATTTCGCGATGTGTAGGCACGAGGGCCGTTAGAACAATATGTCGAACGTCCGCCCGTAATCGGTGCGCCGACAGAAACAACGATAATCAGAAGAAAGATACCGAACGTGATCGGGGTCTAGACTTCAATTTTTAGCACTGAAAAACGAAGTTTTCTTTTTTTTATGTAAACGCTGCATTTAAAAAAAAATATCGAACAAAAGATGTTTAAATTTTACATGGAACAGTAAATAAAATTAAATCTAAAAATCTTCCGAACCAAAAAAATATATACCCTCCTCCAATTTTTGGTTGTTTAGATGTACTCCGGAATCCATTTAAGAAATAAACTCAAAGTCACGAACTCGTGAATTACATAAATGTATATTAACGAATAAAGGTTACATGTTTTGCTTAACTGGGCATCATCAGACCTAAAATCTTTATAAAATAGGATTATGAAAGAAGATAAAAGCACGAAATAACGTCACTAAATTTTCTTAAAATAAAATAAATACCAGAATACAAACAATTGCATACATACAAATAGCTATATTTAAAAAATAAAATCTGGTTTTTTTTTATGATCAAACACAAGCACTAAAGGAAAAATCTTTAGGGCACTCTGGGAGTGGTGCGTGTGCGCAAAACGCGATTCACGTTGGTTTTGAATCGTTGGAGGCTATATTCGTTGGGAAAAACGACTTCGGGAAGGTCCGTTCCATAAGGATGAAGTCCTCCAGATGAAAGAATTCTTAAACAATGAAGCTCGAGGAGTACTAAGCCTAACAATATATGGATGTGCGGCAGTGGTTCGACGTGTGTTTCTGCTATTCGCCGCTCTGGGTGGAATTAAGAGGGCAAGGTCAGCCGAGCACTTTCCTAGAAAATATCTGTAAAAGAGAGTCAAATCCCCAACCTGTCTTCAATGTTCTAGGCTATCGAGGTTCTTCATCAGCTCGTGGTCTCCAATCAGACGAATGGCCCTCCTTTCGATAGAATCCAGTAGCCGAACAGTATGTTTGGTTGCAGTGCTCCAGACATGAGAGCAGTACTCTAGTGATGATGGAATCTGGGCTTTGTATAGTGTCAAAAGCTGTTGAGGTGTGTAGGTACGCCTTTCTGGTTCGGAAGAGTACACCAAGTTTCTGAGCAGCTTTCTTGGCGATTGCCACAACGTGGTTATGCCAAGACATATTTCCTCCCAGATTGACGCCCAGCAAATTAATAGATGAAGCCAGTGGGATTGCATGACTATATCCGGTTCTGTAATGTTAACCCTTTTAGAGAAAACTACTGCCTGGGTTTTTTTAGCGTTAAATTCGACTTTGTTACTGTCACAACAAGCCAAAATTTCTTCCAGGTCTTTGTTGAGGCGTGATAACTAAATATCGGATTTTTCGTTTCCACTAGAAGGTAGTTAATTAATGTCCACTTTAAAATCAAGGAATATTGAAAGTTAAAATGTCAAACTACTCAAATACTGCTGATCTTAAAAAATTTAACATTTAAAAAGTGGTGAAGGGAATCATGTATGGAAATAGCTACTTAGATACCAAATGAGGAAAATAATACTTTTCCCGCGCATAGTTTGATGCCCAACGCGAATATCCAAGGGAAGAAACACCAATGTTGAAAATACGATATTAAATTATTAACCTATCAGTAACGATTCCATTTAGTCATATGGTGCTCAATACAAAAAGTATTGCAAATTCGAGGAAATTTCAAATATATAAAGATATTCAAGCAAGAGAACAGGTTTGCTTGCTTTTTAGGTGGTATTAATATCACAAATATTAATTTGTGGAAAAATAATTTCCTAACCATCCGAAGAACCTTATACTATGAAGTATTTTTTTCACGAATTCAGATTCAATGGTACTACCAAGAAAGGAAAGCCCTCTACCTGAAAAGCAAACAGGCTTGTTCTGTTGATTGATTCTAAGGCCGCGACTGTTTTTTACTCAGGTTGTGTGGGACTACTAAGAGATGGCACTCTTTGGCTGTATTTTCTCGACTAAGGATCATAATACAGCGTGAAGTAGTAGTCTTCGCTGATGATGTAGGTATGGGATTGGTACGTACTGACTAGAGTTCGAAACGGGTCTGCAGGTGATGCCATCCTCTCAATGGAGAGGCTTTCCTTTCTTGATAATACCATTCAATCTGAAGAAGTGAAGTACATTCATTTATATATAAAGATATCCATAAATCTTCTTTCTTCGTACAGGTGATGACACACCTTGATTCTTCCCGCCTAAACTGTATATAAAATTCAGCGATGTGACAAGGCTTGCACGCAAGCTCAATAGTATACAAACCCGAACAAACACAAAAGATGTAACCACTAGATATTCCTGTTCTATCAGAAATTTAATCAAAATGTGCATTATGTAGATAAATTGACACTAGGACCTATCTATTTGATAGATCGTATTTGGATAATGTTAACCCTATTCACCTAATGCGATATGAAACATTGACCAAACGGCTTTATCGGTAAAATCCGTCCAAATAGGGGAGACCGGCCCTACTCACACGAATAAGTTGTCACAAATGGAATTAAAAGGAACACCATCCACTAGACCTTCTTAATGGAACATCCTGTATATAGTATGGAACAAACGTACTGTTGCAAAATTTTCGGAAATATATTTTTGGAATTATTTCCGGAAATACACGGAAACAATGAAAACAAAGTCTAGCATGAGGCATATCTTCATCACCATCATCATTAACTTCAATATTATACAGGGTGTTATGGAAATGACGTATTATATTTAAATGGGTGACTCCTTGGCTGTCCTAGAGAAACGCTACATATTTTTTTTTCAGGAAACAGGTGTTACGTGCAATGTTGCCAAACTTAATGCAAAACTGAAATTCCATATAAAATTATAAAAATAAATTATTTATCGACCTACTTGTATTTATCTTTATACCTTCAGGCACAAGTTTTTTAAAAATACACTCAGATCAGATCATTAGATTTTATTACACGCAACGCGACGAAATTTGACTTATTCGTCGGCGACATTATATTTTTCTGTCAAGTTAAACATCCAAAACAAACTAGTCGTTTTAACTGAGCAACTTAGGTTCGTCTATAAAAACAATTTCAAATAATATACAAAGTTTGGACGCGTAGCTCGAAAATCATTACAACTATTATACGCGTACCTTCTGAAAACAAAGCGGATAGCCGAGAGTGTAAATGGTTATCAACAGAAGCGACCGCACCCTAACGATGTTCTTCTATTACTGACACTTGCAAGTTGCAAGTCGCACGCTTGTACCCATAGACCTACGTCCGCCCGGCGCCGAGTGGATTGTGTGAAAGAGATGGAGAGATGACCGCGTGAAAAAGAAAATAAATCTTCGTCGGTCTTGTCATTTGGAGTAGAGCTGAACTAATTAAATTCTTTAAGCTTCTCAAAAGAAAAAGTACTGGCGCAGTATTATCAGCTACCACTATCATTTTATTCAATTTGGTCGAAATTTCATTAACGCCATATCAATTAAGCACCCTGCAAAAGATCTCGCGGTAAATAGCCAAGTAATAGAGAAGAATCTGGTGAAATATGAAACTGTCAAATATTGACCACCTCTATTCCGAGTTTTTGAAGGTATTTATTTCGTTCGTTCGTAGGTTAACTGTTTTATGGTTCGTAGATAAAATGTCATTTTTAAATTGAAGGATTGATATTTAAAATTTAAAATGTATGTGTTTTAAATTAGTTAAATAAATCTACGAGAGAAAAAAAGGACCAAAATTAAAACAGCGTTCGCGTGTATTCTTTCCATGTGAATAGCTGCTACTTTTGAGGTTATGTCAGAGGTTTTTTCCTAAAACTTAGATTCTGTGTGGTTTATGTGAAATTATGAAACTAACAATTGTATTTAAATAAGTAAAGGTAAGAAAGCATGTGTCTTAAATAAAATTGCATTTTTTTTTAAGAGTTTGAACTATAATTATTATTTAAAAGGTCAATGACGTTTGACCTATTTACTTTCCTGTGCTTGTAACGAATTTGAAATTTGTGTGTGATATTACCATTATTTGTTTTGCAAAACATCTTTCGCCGTCGGTTTTCTGGAATTATATTTGTTCATAAATGATTGAAAACGATTAAAAATTGTTAAAATTATAAATTTTTTTCTAAAGAGTTTGCCGTGTAGATATTACAACACCGGCCGAAATGCGTTGACGTCTTTTGACCCTGCAGACCTCAGTGTTGATTGTTTACATATTACGCCAGTGCCACACATGTGTTTGTCTGATTTGACATAAGGTGATATAATCCAGTCATTAATTGGAAGCGCCATTTATGGGTATTTTTCTTCAATTTATTTTCATCTCATGATTTGCGGGTTTAAATATAATACGTCATTTCGATAACACCCTGTATAATCATAGCAATGCCATTCAACTTCGTCTAAATCTTCTACAGTGTCAAAAATAAAAATTGAACAAACCCGACATTTTTTATTTTTTTCCTGTTAAGTTTTCGTGGCGGGACAGGTAGAGTAGTTTCGCTGTTCTGTGATTATTTTATTTTTCAATATTTCATATAGTATTTCCAGTATTTCCGAGACACATTCGAAAATTTTCAATATTTCCATTAGAAACATTTCCCTTCTGAATACTATACAAACGTATAATAATTGTTTAGGACCTTTAACAAAAATATTACAAAACATACCAAAGGAAAAGTGTGTAAATGTACCATATCTCCCCTACAGAGGCCTAAATAACTTATGTAGGAAATGACATCTGCCTAATACGGCACACGGACTAATCCGTAAGTTCTGATATTTATTTTATCAAGCCTATCCCTTTTGTTTGAGTGGGTTTACAATGCATACGCCACCGCCACCGTTTGGAAAATGTATAATTTGAATATAATGAGGTATATAATAAGGATAATATAAAAGTAGACAACAATGATATTTTGACAGGTACATGATGAGAACATTTTAAGATCTGGTGATTTTCATGAAATTATGATAATGATTTTGATTTCGGTACTAGGACCTCTTTGTTCTAATGAGATTAAATTTCAACGTCGGCCGCTGACAAATATAATAACAACATAATAGTTCCACAAGAACCCGCTATAGCGGTTAGCGAACCGAGCAATCTGAATCGTTCTTTCATCGAGTCCGGAACACATATTATATAAACTCCTGGACGAAATTAACGCAACATCATAAATTTGCCATATTTTTTATGCTTTTTTTTCTTCTGAATTTGTGATCCGATTTGAATGATTTTTTTTTGCATTATAAGTTGGTTCCCTGACAATGTCATAGTTTTCGCTGTTTATGATAAAAATTTAATTTCCGATTTATACTGGGTGTACTAAAAATGCTATGTTTTTTTCCGAAAATTCGCATCACCCTGTGGAGTATATTAGCAACCAAAACATATTGCCGTTGACATCAAATGGTAGGTCCATCTTTCCCCAATATTTTCTTTTTTGGTTTACTTCATTATCTCTGTTATTAAAGGAGATACACCGTTTTATAGAGTAACATGTTTTTATAGACTTTAATATTCAACACATTCATTGTTAAATGTTTTCAAGTATACTATGGACTTTTTTTGACATTGCCAGCGATGTGTCAGCAGATGTTGTGTTTTAAAGTTACAAAGGTCATATAAAATTCACCATACTGATAAAAACTGTTCGGAAACTGCTTATTAAACGTTCGTTTCGTATGCCCAGTTGCCCGACGAGTATTTTAATCTTGAAACCTACTTGAAAACATTTAACAATGAATGTGTTGAATATTAAAGTCTATAAAAACATGATACGCTATAACACGGTGTATCTCCTTTAATGACAGAGATAATGAAGTAAACCAAAAAAGAAAATGTTGGGGAAAGATAGACCTATCGTTTAATGTCCACTGCAATATGCTTCGGTTGCTAATATACTTTACAGGGTGATACGAATTTTTGGAACAAAACATAGCATTTTTAGTACACCCAGTATAAATCGAAAATTAAATTTTTATCATAAACAGTGAAAACTATGACATTGTCAAAGAACCAACCTACAATGCAAAAAAAAATCATTCAAATCGGATCATAAATTTAAAAAAAAATAGCATCAAAAATATAGGAAATTTACGATGTTTCGTTAATTTTGTCCAAGAGTTTATAAACATTATATTGTTAATACCATCTGCAATTATGTCCCCGCTATGGGCATCGAAGGGGGCGTTGTGAGTTTGCGCTATTCGGAAATTTCCTTATTAAAGTAAACATTCGACGACACCGGATTTCAACTTTTTTAATGTGAATTTCACTGGTGAGTTAGAAAAAATATTGCAATCAAAATTTCGATTAGTTCGATTTAAGACAGCTTCCCATGCATACGATTTCTGACGATATGATGATCCGATGGTGCCCTGATTGGTGTAAACTTTTGGTGCCAAATTCCGTCCGAATATTTGTAACAATCGACACGATGAGCTTTATTTTAACTTTCATCCGACGTCGTATGTTTCTTAACCTCACTTTTTTCTAAACCAAAAATTAAAACTCAAAGGACTATATTGACTATTTTGGGAATTATTATCAGCTACTAATGCACCAAGTTAAAAATACATTAATTTTAAGGTTAGGTAGTGACCACATATATATTAAATTGTATACGAGTAACACTCTATTCTTTTTTTTTACAACCTTTTTAGTGAAATTCGGTTCCGAAGATTGGATAATGTGATAAACAAAATATTTTCGTACATATTTATGTATATACCTGAAATACTTCATACCTGGTATTGATGCATGACTTTTGCAAAAAAGTACCATGCACTTGTGTCCTTTCATCTTAATACAAGTCACTAACCTACCAAACAGAGAATCGAATCACCACAACTTAAAAACTGCTTCACAAAAATTGTTGTAAGGTAATGAAAGTTTATAAGCACTAATATACCGACAACAATGTGGATGAACCACTTTTTATTCTGTAATTTGAAAAGTATCCAGAACCAAAGAATAACGACAAACAAATAATGTCGGGCCGGCTCTGGCGCGATCGATAAAATTTCTACCCTACTGCGCAAGCTCAATAAGCCCGCGCCATCTCCCATAGCGGGGACACTTTTTGTATTTTGGAACGTTCGTATTGGCAGTATACTGTTTATATATGTGGTCTGGATGTAGAGAAGGTAATCTGAATTTCTTTTATTTAATTCCAGACTTAACATACTTATTGATTTTCTCGAACCTTTTGGACCGACAATCGCGAGTGATTTGAAAATAACGTTACGTTTATTAGTTGAAAACCGACAAATATACAGTGCGGTCCTTGTCACAACATGGCGGCGTTTTAAAAACTGAGTAGTTATTATTTGTTTATTATCCTTCATTCATTTACCGTCGAAAAACAAATACAACTTTGCATAGTGTAGTGAGAATCAGAGACTTTCTTCCATATTTATTAATGGTGCTCAAATTTAAAATGGTGGATGTGTGTGCCATCTTGATAAAAAAAATTGAATAGGAAGTTGGGTCTTGCGATACATCATTTTAAAGGTACTTTCGAGTACTTTACGATCCCAGAATATTGTGTTCCTATTCGTACCCAAAACAACATGGAGACTTTTTAAAAATTTATGGTTTTTTAGGTTATTATTTCAAAAATATAGGGTTGACTCCTCTTTTAATAGAACGATTAGGGGTTCCAGGTGCCACCCTTCCCCGATCTTTACCAGGGCAAAGTCACCGCATAAAAATTTACATTATTTTTAAGGGTAACATCTACCCCTTCCAGGGGGTTAAGCCATGAAAGCTATAAATATTCTTTAAAAGCGCCCCCTTCACAGGAGAGAAACGTTTATCCGTTTTTTAATATTTTTAGCTGTAAGCGCGATACTAAGGGTGTGAAGTTTCCAAATTGACACCCTGTATACCTGTATACATATACAGTATTGACAAGATATTTCCGGTAATTTTTATAATCCAAATTTCTAAAACCGTTTCGAAAATATCTTGAAAGTATAGAAATTTTTTAAAAATTTTAACACCCCGAACTTTTTAAACAAATCTTGTTCGGATCTATGTTGATATTATTGGATAAGGAATCACCACCCAAGCGATTGTACATGTTTTTTGAAACATAACCACCTATGTAAAAAAATACCAAAAAAGTGGAATATGAAAAAATTTTTGATTTCAAAACGAACCTTCCTATCTAAACTAATATTTACGTCATATAGTTGGTCGAGCTCGAAGATATTCGTCAATCTCCTTACCACCCATACAACACATAAATTTATTAAAACAAACTCTTAAGTACGTAGTTCCTTACATTTTTAGCAATTAAAAACCATACAATATTAATGAACCCTAACTAACTTCAATTAATTAAACGATGGGATAATTACGGGATGTCCATTTCATTAATTAATGAAAATTTGTTTGAATAATAAAATAAATGACTCGAGTACGATTATTATAGATTATTTAGGGAACCTGATTTGGAAGGACAGTTGTTTACTAAGATGGTTAAATTAAAAATTTCAGAAAATTAATAGAATTATTGTAAATTATTTTATTTACAACCATGCATGTAATAATGATATTTTTTCATCTATCCTTGAAAGGTGGATAGTTGACGTTTTTTTACTTTTACTTTCCACCCGGGTGGAAAGTAAATAATTTTTTTGTAATTTTTTTAAAAATCGATATCTCAAATTGATATACGAACACACTTTTTAAAAATGCTAATAGCTTTGCGTGTTTAGATATGTCTACTTTTTCCCTAATTAATAGAGTGGTCCTCAGCATTGAATATTATGACCAAATGGTTGGTATCTTCTTTGTCTTGGCATTTTCACTGAAATAAGCTAGTAGCGCTGACTCAGAACTTGAACTTAGTTTCCCGTACACCATTCTTTGAAAGAGTTATATGCCTTGTCATATCTCGGGCGGCTTTTAGTTGGCAGAAGATCTCTTCTACTATTTCTGCTGTTTCTCGAATTTCTGGTGGAGTAGCTGCAAAATCAAATTCCTCATCTGATAGCATTTCTCTGTTGTTAAAATAATATATTGTTTAGTGACATGGAGACCATATTGAAAGAATGATATTTGCCATCTTGATGTGTATTATTACCTACGTTATTTTACCACCTGCGGTTATTTGAAATGTCTGTCTAATTTTTCAATGGAAAAGTCAGAATGACATTTATCTTTTATTAATAATTTTAATTCGAAATAATAAGAAGTGGATGTTAGATGTGGTTGTAAATAAAATAGTATACAAACTTCGGTGAAAAGTTTCATTACTGTCTCGAGATTTAGTTAACTATCGACTCTCTCGACAGGAATGAAACACTTTCCACCTCGGTACGTAATATACTATTGTTTGTCTGTGCTTCATGCATAGCTTGAGCGTCTTTTATTATTTATCTTTTAGCTACTATCGTAATTTTTAGCATAATTTGTTGTTAGTTTTATTAATTTTTTTGGAAATATTTAGTGCAATTATATTTTAGGCGCGATGCTCGAAACGGTCATTAGTTGATATTTTTGCTCAATCTTAGAATTAGACGTTTTAAAGCAGTGGTTCTCAACCTTTAAGAGATTGCGGACCACTAAAGTGAAACTTGAACTCTTCAGGGACCAGGTGTAATAGGTGGTAGTATAGTGAAGGCGTACAAAAGCTTGAAAGCGATAGTGGCGCAGTCGAAAGTTTTTTAGGATCAAGCCCAAATGTTGCTAAATTCGGTCAATAATTTATAGTAAATACTAGAAAACCGGAGCATTGGAAACCACGTATTATATTATCATAAAAATATAAAAACCTAATTTTGATGACTGGCTGTTGTTAAGGAACCAAACGACTTAAAAACATAAGCAAAACTGTTTTCCTAAAAAAGTTTTCCAATGAGACTTCTGAGCCTGCATCTGCTTCATTAGCAGAGGACGTATGGGGATTGACGTTGCTACTTAAAGCTACGCGCATATCGTCACCTGCGTCCAACCGATTTCTGTTCTTACTTTTTATTTGAAGTAACGTCGATTATACAACTCCATGTATATTTTTCCCATATAGAAGGATGTGATTAATAAGTGATAATCATTTAAGTGATTATCACTTGTGGTGGTCACATTGTTGTAATTGTCATTTTTTGACAAATTACTTCAGAAGTAATTTCTGTCAGTTTTTGTTACAAAATGGCAAAAGAAAGATTTGGTAAAATTTTGTTGTCTAAAGTCGACGATGCTATTAAAAATGTGAAGCCCAAAAATACCGAGCGTTCCGACAAATATGTATGGAAGCAGTTTACTGAGTTTTGCCTTGCGCGAAGTTTCGAAATTGAGAAAATGTCAACAGACAAGGATTTGTGCAACATTTTAAAAGACTGGGCATATAATATGCGAAAATCCGACGGAAGCGATTATAAAGAAGGTGTGGTCAAGCTTTTATGGAACAAAACGGCCAAAATACTCCAGGAACTATATTTTGAAAAATATAATCGCCACATAGATCCATTCAATGACATGGTTTTTCAAAGCGCCCGTTTTGCCCGTAATGCAAAACGAAAAGAGTTGCAGGCGGTACCTGGTGCACGAAAGGAGAGTTCCACGGGTTTGACGAGACAGGAAATAGAAAAAATGGCCTTGAGTTTGGATGAAAATACCCCAGATGGGCTTCAACGAAAATTTTTCCACATAGCTGCATCCGAACTAGCATGGAGGGGAAATGAAGCAGTTTTTTTGCTATTAGAATATTTTAAGGAGGAAAAATATAATAACGGGTCTAGTACCGGTCGTCTGGAATACAACCCAATATTTTCTAAAACGGCGCAAGGAGGAGCAAGTCGAACATGCGAAAGTAAGTGGCTTGTAAAAAATCTTGTGAATCCGGATTTATGTCCAATACGGTTATATTTTAAGCTAATGTCCAAAAGAGGCGAAAACATTAAAACTAATCGATTCTTTTTGACGGTCAATCAGAAATGGAAACAGAATGATAATTTCCCATGGTTTAAGAATTGTCCAGCAGGTATTAACATTATAAGAAACTGGACAAAAATGGGAGCAATCAACATCGGCCTAGATACGAAAAATAAAAAGATTACGAATCACTCTAATAGAGCTTCAACAGTAAGTGCCCTTAGCAGTTCAGGTGCTAATCTCCAGGAAGTTATCAAAATAACGGGCCATAGTTCTATAAATTCTGTTACTCCCTATCTCCAGCTCAGCGAGCAGCATCATCTGAAGATTTTGTCGCAAATGAGAGCCGAAAATACATCGTCATCTACTTCTGATGCTGAAGCCCAATTTCAAACACCTCCAACCTATGATAATAATTTATCCAATAGTTCAAGTTTTAACTATAATAATTGTAATTTCGTAATTAACAATAATTACTGTAATAAAAATGTTTAACTCAGAAAGATATATGTACTTTATTTCGTTGTATAATCCTTTGAATACAACTCGATGTTTCGGTATTACCTAATACTTTTACCTGACACTCAACGCGTTACCCGGCAACACTACTCCTCCTTCGGAGTCGTAGTGTTGTTGCCGGGTAACGCGTTTCGTGTCAGGTAAAAGTATTATTCGGTAATCCCGACACATCTTGTGGTATTACATTCGAGAATCATTGTTCACAAAGGTAAGTTGTGAAATGATTGCCAGATATTTGAAAGCAACTTCACGGAAACTTCGGATAAGAAAGTGCTTTCTTGCACCAAAACTTCTCGAGGCTTGCCATCATCCTGCAATTCGGTGACCTCTTATTGGATATCATCAGATAGGTCCCCTAGCTTTAACGTTGAATTGATTTGAAATAACTCTCCGAATAACAGCAGATGTGGTTCGGGATGTACCTAGTGTCTCCTGGAGGACCACCTGGAGTGGAGCGGACCACCAGTTGAGAACCATTGTTTTAAAGGGACCAGACTTCCAAGTTTAATTCAATTTCGGGCTTTTGCCGTCTAGTAACAACCAAATCTGGAAATGTATAATTAGTAAATAGAGAGAAATTTATTAAACTGTAAATAATTCATTTACTACTATAATTTGTAGTATAAGGTGTCCCATTTTCGATACTTTTATAGGGTATCTCCGTAATTGTTAGTGCTATCAAAAAAGCAATGTAGGTATCATGTACTCTTTTTGGGCCAAACTTAAAATGATAAAATCAAAATTTGAAAATTTTCGCTCGTTTAAGAGGGAGAATCAAAAAATTAACAATTTCAAAATTACCCTATATTTTCTTAGTTAAAAGAGATACGGACAAATATTTTATACAGAAGTTTCTTTATATTGATTGTTGAATAATATGCCGTTTTCAGAATAAGTATCGGTCAGAGTATAGGTCAGGTAAAAAAATTATCGGACCTATCCTAATTTTTCTAAATAGAACAAACACCCTGTATATTTTAATCTAAAAATATACTACCCTGTATATTTTAATATAAAAATATACTATTTTAAACATTCCATTCAAATATATAACACACCATGGATGATATTGGTTTCCTATGCGATTTATTTAAATTTCATACCTTAAAACCAAAGTAGGCCATGAAACAAAAACTAATATCCTAGAGACAACTATGTTGACATTCTGGTTGTTATTAACATTTAACGTCAATTTCATTTTTTACATATTCATTTGTAAAAAAGACTTATCAACATTTTGAAAAATTTGATGATATCCATGGTGTGTTATAAATTTGAAAAGAGAGTTTAAAATGTTATCTTTTTCGATTAAAATATACAGGGTGTTCCATTAAAAAATTAGGTTAGGTCCGATAACTTTCTTACCTGGCCCCGTATACTTATTCTGAAAACGGTAGATTATTCAACAAGAATCTTCTGTATATAACATTTTTCTGTATCTCTTTTAACTAAGAAAATATAGGGTAATTTTGAAATTGTCAATTTGTTGATTTTCCCCCGTATCTCTTAAGCGAGCGAAAATTTTCAAATTTTGATTTTACCATTTTAAGTTTGACCCAAAAAGAGCGCATGACACCTACATTACTTTTTTGATAGCACTAACAATAACGGAGATACTCTATAAAAGTGTCGAAAATGGGAGACCCTGTACATTCAAAGGTAATTCATAGAAATACTTAAATAAATAAATTATCTATTTGTATGTTTTTATTATGTTCGAATTAACAGATACAAGATACATAGAATTAAAAAAATATAAAAAAATATTGCGATACCTAAACTTAACAACTAAAGAAAATTTAGAATTTTTAGTCGGTTCGTAATTCCAGAATTCTCGGAGTGGCTGATTGGAAACGGCTAAAGCCCGAAATTAATCTAACTTCGGACTTTGGTCGCTTTAAGTTCAGGATTCACCTTTAATATCCGACACTCCATTAAATCCCATTTACTATTTAATTTCTTTGCGGAATTGATAATGGAATGTTTTATTAAACCCACCTATTAGCAAACACTTTGCTTTAAATAAAGTAAACAAATAATAGTTTTATCATGCCTAATACAACAATTATTGTTATTTTTACTATTTATTAGCTTCCCCACCGCACACAAACTCCTTTATCCATAATTTTCTCAACTTTCCGCAAAACAAATGGCATCTCTGCCGACGGCAAAGCTATCACACCTGATCAAATAAAGCACAAAAGAACGATTGTTGCACACAAAGTCGCGAAATTTTTGTTGGATAAGGTTTGACACAATCACAAATTTTATTACCATGCTACAAACAAGCTATATTGCCAGCTGCGCTCGTGTTTCCATCGGCCATTTTTTGAAGTGTAAGACTTCCAGATTTGCTACATAAAAATTGTGTAACAGCATTTAAGAAACATCTACAACCAAGTTATAGAGCAAAACTATTTTGCTCTATACATTGTCTCTACAGGGTGTCCGCTATTTAATGGTAAAAGGAAACTCCTTACATAAAAATATTAGGATTTAATTATACTTACCTATATCCGAAAGTTGATATTAACTGAGATACAGGGTGTTAAAGTTAAAACTTGATTTTTGATTTTCTCTAATAACTTTGAGAGAAACTAACGGTTTTTTTACAAAATTTGGTTTTTTAGGACGAGAAATTGATTTTTTGTGAAGTTTTATTGTACAATGTAGGGGGCGCTGTCTGTGGCATTTTTCATTCATAAGGTCATAACTTTTTTGTGCCTCAATGTATTTAAGTTTTTCATAAAAATAATACCTTTTTTATATTTATTACGTAAAAAAGGTATACTAAGTTCAGGTTACCCAGAGTTACCGTTTCGGAGATATTTGCATTTAAATTGTTAGCGCGTTAGCTCAGGCAAGCAAATAATATTTTATTACTTCTTACCAATTAACTTTAACTTTTACGTGATAATTAATGTTCTAGTAATGGTAATTGGGAATAATAAAAACAACAATTGAATTGTTCTTTAACTTACTTTAATTAAAATAACTTTGACCCTTGAAAATATCGTGTCGAAAGAAACCAACAGCAATGAAAACACAAACTTACGATAAACTAAAAAATTTAACATTTTCTGTTCCATAGCAACCGCATCTCTAAATTTTACTTGTTTTCTCATAGGTTACTTTAAGAAAAAAATTTTGTTTGCAAATTAATAATAATTGGGTAGGGTGCACTAAACAATTTAAAACGGTAACTCTGGGCGACCTGAACTTAGTATACCTTTTTTACGTTATAAATATGAGAAAAGTATTATTTTCATTAAGAACTTAATATACTGAGGCACAAGAGTAAGTAAGTAATAACCTATTAAATGTGCAAATAATGCCGTAGACAGTGCCCCCTGCATTGTACATTAAAATTTCATAAGAAAATCAATTTCTCGTCCTAAAAAATACATAATTGCCATATTTTGTAAAAAAGCGTTAATTTCTCTCAAAGTTGAGAGAAAAATAAAAATCAAGTTTTAACTTTAACACCCTGTATCTCAGTTAATATCAATTTTCGGATATAGGTAAGTATAATTAAATCCTAATATTTTTACCTAAGGAGTCTGTGGTTTTTTCATGTACCATTAATTAGCGGACACCCTGTATAATCTGGAAACTGCTTAATAACTTCACAATTTACCAGCCGATTTAAATCCCATTTGGCACAATGGCCTAAGAGGAACTTAGGTGACGATATTGACTTTATTGCCAAGTTTTTATATGTAACAACCTGTATATTTTTTCATTTATAGTTTCTCTGTTAAATTACATGACATTAAATACATTTTTAACCTGTTCGTAACACCTGACCCTATCGGCATATCCTCTCATCATATAAGAATTGTAATTCGTTCACTTTCAATTAAGATATTTTTTCTTTAATGACCTTCTATCAAAAGTGACCTGGTGTTTTATTTAATGATAAGTAAAACACTGTTTCATGTAAAAATGATAGCGTTCGCTATTTTGAAAAGTACTGATATTATGTTATATCAAAAGTATAACAAATGTAACGTAGGATCTATAAATGAAAAAACATACATACACGTAAAATTCGTGTAATTTACAGACAAACTAAACAGCTGGCAACAACGCCAATATAGTAATTCAGTGCGTAAGATCCTCTTAGACAACTGTACCAAATTTTATTTAAATCGGCCAATAAATTGTTGTTATTAAAGCGTTTCCAGACTATATACATACACTGGATAATGATCAGAACTCGCCAGCAAATATAAGAAAGTTTAATACCGTTCGAATTGAAAAATTACCACTGTAGCGGTATTTTTACTGCGACTTGGCAACGCGCGGGATTGTGACTGTCATGACGTAAATGCCATTGCGAAATTCAGGAGTTTCTGCCAGTCTCGGATAAAAGGAATCGGTTTAAATTGATTTATGGTGTTTCGGATATCCGATAGTTTTGTTTTTCTAATCGAATTTCGCGGTAAACGAAACGGAGTTAGGAAAGAGTTAGTTTAGAAGTTGCGAGTTATATTGATCAAATAACATTTCTTATAAAGTTATATTTTATGCTGTCGATACCGCCGAAATATAATATCATTGTTGATGCTAAACAAGTAAAAGTAGACAAAGTTTATAAGTTCCTGGTTCATATTTTGACCTATTTATATAGACATTGAGATTGATTACACTGACGAACATTTAAAAAAAATTTTTTCCTCCCTGGAATGATTTTGGCTGGATTTTATATATTTTGGCCTGCTGAATCCGGATCTGGCCTCAGATTTTCGATATCAGCCTCCAATGATAAGGGAGGAACATATGCTTTGAACAATTAAAAATCTATAATATATTTTATTAACAGTTAGCTTAAGTTAAATAATTTAAAATTTAATATTTACTTCCCTAGCGCCTTTCTTTTATAAGAACTCCTGGATGTGTCTCGTATTAGGGTCCAGAGTCGGCTAAAATATTCGGGCTTCACTTTCCTTTATACCTTTCCTCTATGGAGGCAATATCTTGGTGAAATCGTTCTCCATGCTCATCTGATACTGCTCCTAAATTTTCAGGAAAAAGTGCAAATGAGAATGGAGAAAGTGAAGTTTTAGTGACATGTTGCATTCTAAAATATGATAGGCCGTGAGTAGTTCTTCCACGAGTTCACGATAATTTTCTGATTTATTATTTCCAAGAAAATTGTGGCAACACTTTCAAATGCATTCCATATCCGCCTTTCATTGTCACTTAAAATTTGCCTGAAGTTCGCATCTTTAAACAATTGCCTAATTTGGGGACCAACAAAAATTCAATCTTTAATTTTGGCCTCACTGATACGTGGAAATTTGTCTTTTAAATACTTGAAAGCATTTCCTTCTCTATCCAGTGCTTTCACAAAATTTTTGATCAGACCCAGCTTAATATGAAGTGGAGGTAAATATATTTTTTCTTTCTGAACTAATGGTTCTCGGGTCAAATTTTTAACGCCAACTTGTATTGTGTCACGTGGAGGCCAAGCCTTAATTTTATAATCTTTGTCTCTTGCACGGCTGTCCCATTCACACAAAAAGCAACAGTATTTTGTAAAGCCTGCTTGCAGTCCTGGCAGTAACGCCACCACTTTTAAATCTGCACATATGTTCCATTTGTGATCTTCGTACTTTACACATCTTAGTAACATCTTCAGATTGTCATATGTTTCTTTCATATTTACCGAATGACCTATAGGAACCGATGGATGCTCGTTTCCATTAAAAAGTAAAACAGCTTTTAGACTTGTTTTAGACGAATCTATGAATAGTCTCCATTTATCGGGAGTATATGGTAAGTTCAGTTCGGTCATTAGGCCAAGTATGTCATGGCAAAATACTAAATCACCATCCACTGAAAAAAAATTTGTGAGAGTAGATTGCCTTTTCCTGTAGATGGACACCTTCACTTCTTTTCCCAAGAGCTTCCACTGCTGCAGGCGGGATCCGAGAAGTTCAGCTTTTGGTTTCGGGAGGTCCAAGTTACGAACAAGGTCATTTAATTCACCTTGAGTGATTAAATGAGGTATATCAGGCAAATCATGAGAACTAGGGATGTAGCTTGGTCCGGCTTCTGGTGAAATACTTCCGGAGTCTGATTCGGAATCAAGCGTGTAACTCTCAGGTGGCTGGGGAATGGGTAATTAGTTGTCATGGGGTACTGGTCGGATTGCAGAAGGAATATTGGGGTACTGAATGCTTCGCTTGGTTTTGCTAGTAATTCCTTTAATATTCGTCATGCAAAAATAACAATCATCTACGTGATTACGAGGTTCCCTCCAAACCATTGGAACTCTGAATGGCATAGATTTATGAGTACCTTTCAGCCATCCAGTCAATGTTCTCGAGCACGAACTGCAACACATTTTTGGGGCCCAGGACCTATCTTCATCGCCAACTTGGCATCCAAAGTACAGTTCATAAGCCTTTTTTACTAATGAAGATATCGGTTTTTGGTAGGCTTTCGCGGTAACTTCGCCACAAATATAACAGAAGGTATCGGCTTTATTAACGCAAATACGCATCGACATTTTTGGTACCGTTTTACCACGCACGTAGATCTAACCGAAAATATTAATAGATGTTTACTAAATGATTATATAGTAACGACTAAAGGGATATTTCAAGCATAGATCCAAATAAGCTGCAAATAACAATGTGGCGACAGTTTATTACCTATTAATGGGCCTATTCGACCCTTCCAAGAGGGGTTCCAGAGGGTCAGTTGTATATTAGTTTAAGTCCAAATGTTACAAAATACACGATATTTTTATAAAGAGGATTTTTGTGTTGATTAGTGTTATTAGATATTTAAAAAAAGCTTCATTGGGACAGAATTACATAAAAGTATTTAATACGAAACAATATTATTTATTATTGAACCGAGAGAACACGGAGAGTCATGCAGGAACGGAAAAATACACAACATAATCAAAAAACATATGAAGTAAATTTTTATTTTTAAAATGGTGAAAAGGGACAATTATGATTATTTAAGGTGATTCTAAAAAAAGCCTTTCTTGTACAATTGGTAATATTAGTGAACTTTAGTCTCTTCTGCATTTCATTGTAGAGCTAAAGATGTTGTGGAAGCGAAGTGTTTATAAATGCTTTGGGTTTCCTGATCGGATGTTGCAGATTTTGTATTTTCCAATGACAAGGCCGAAATAACTTCTGTCATGCTTCTATTTTTGTTCATGTAGATTGTTCAATATATCCTCTCAAACACCTTCACCATCAATGCCGGTGTTCCTCAAGGGTCCATATTGTCTCCCACTCCACTCTCTTCTTACTCTACATTAACGAACTTCTATTGAAAACGAAAAATCCGATATTTAGTTTTGCTGACGATAGCTCACTTATCTAATCTTCCTCTTTGAATGCACAAACATCGGCTGCCGACGCACATCTTCGCAAACCGCATGAAGTATCACGCCTCAACAAAGACCTGGAAGAAATTTTGGCTTGGGGTGACAGTAACCAAGTCGAATTTAACGCTAATAAAACCGAGGCAGCAGTTTTCTCCAAAAAGGTTAACATTACAGAACCGGATATAGTCATGGACGGACACGTAATCCTACTGGCTTCATCTATTAATTTGCTGGACGTCAATCTGTCTTGGCATAACTACGTTGTGGCAATCGCCAAGATAGCTTCTCAGAAACTTGGTGTACTCTTCCGAATCAGAAAGTTGTACACACCTCAACAACTTTTGACACTATACAAAGCCCAGATTCGACCATCACTAGAGTACTGCTCTCATGTCTGGAGCTCTGCACTCAAACATACTTTTCGGCTACCATCGAAAGGAGGACCATTCGTCTGATTGAAGACCACGAGCCGACGAAGAACCTCGACAGCCTAGAACATCGAAGACATGTTGGGGATTTGACTCTCCAGAAATACACGATGAACAACTGCCGCGAACAAACCCATCCATATGTGGTTAAGCTTAGTACTCCTCGAACTTCATTATTTAAGAATTCGTTCATTTAGAGGACTTCATCCTTATGGAACGACCGATCCGAAGTCGTTTTTCCCAACGAATATAACCTCCAACGATTCAAAACCAACATGAATCGCTTTTTGCGCACACGCACCACTCCCAGAGTGCCCTAAAGGATTTTTCCTATAGTGATTGTGTTTGATCATATAAAAAAAATCCTTCTGCTACATTGAAAGCACGCCATTCTTCGGGTATTTCACTAGAGTTTTCCACCAACATGTTGCCGAGAATGCCTTTATTCAGGTTCGCCATATTCTTTGGAATATTCTTGGGAAATTTCTCAACAAGCTTTGGAAAAAAAGTTAAATTTTATGAGCGACAAAATGGGTTACTGCGCACGGTCACCGGTCATATTTTTAAAGGTTGCTCGTCGGTTGTCTTGCACACAATGTTGTCCCCGTTATATAGGGAACCTCGCGTTATTGGTGCCGGTTTGGTGTTCTGGTTTTTACTACCTTTATTTTAACATATAGAATCACCTTTAGAAGTGTCCTGATACATTGTAAAAACACACTGTATAATCTGTTTTATAGGCCCTTATTTTCTTTATTTTAGCCACGGTCCCATCATTATTCAAGCTCCACTAAAACAAAAATAAAAACGCTGAGCCGAAGCCAAATGCTAATCCGATTGGTCAGATTTACATACCATTACAAGTTTTGTTTCTGTTTTTACTAAGCGCATAAATAATTCAATAAAAGATGCAAATGACTTGATAAATTTTGATCCTTGGCCCTACTAAACGAATTATAATGTTTATGTATAGTATGAGAGTTCTAGTAGTATTTACTGTACTTTAAATGATTGGTAATGAATACATTTGCATTAAAGTACGGAAGCTAAAATTGAGCAAATTTCCGAAACCTCTCCGAATACCTGTATGTGCAAGATTTTTTATCACAGTTGTAGTTATATATGTTTCAAGATAGTTTATAATAACTTATCCGAAAATCAATTACATTGACAATCATAATATGGATGCGCGAAATAAGCAATACAAAAGGTCTACACATAAAGCCATCCGAAAAGCTGTTGATTCTGAAAATAAATTTTCTGATGCAAGACATTGAAACGTTTTTTGTTGTTTACCTGTTTTAGGTTATCAGGAATAAGATTGTACAATTTTGGACCCAAATAGGAAACAAAATGCTGAGCATGACCATTTCTACAGAGAGTCGCGTTAAATAAGTCATGTGTGTTCCCTTTAGTAGCATAGTTGTAAGATATATAGTTTAGTTCAAATTTATCGGTACAGTGAACAAAATTACATGCTGTAAGTATGTACAATCCTTTGAGATTGGGCACATCCTCTGAATAAATTAGATTTGTTGGATATAATCTTGTTCTTTTTAAAATTATTTTAAATATATAGTTTTGAATTAGTCTAAGATGGTCTAGGTGAGTACTGTAAGCTCCTCCCCAGACTAGAATTCCATACCGTAGTAGTGGTTCAACAAGTGTTTGGTATATCATGATTAAAAGTTTTTTACATAAAATTTCTTTGATAATATAGAATTTAAAAATAAGACATCTAATTTTTTTGCACATATACAACACATGCTGGTCCCATTTAAGGTGGTTATCAATAATAATACCCAGATATCTGGTGTTAGAGCTTTCTTTAAGGGGTTGGGCTATATTCTCTATTTGTATAGAATCAAAAACTGGCCTATTAGCTTATGTTAAAGAAAATGCGACATAATGTGTTTTAATGATGTTTAAACTAAGATTTAAAGTATCCAAGAAGGTTTTTACTTTGAAAAACCAGATTTGAATTGCTCCCTTACCCTGCCCCATGTACCCTCTGAAAAAATTATGTCAGTGTCATCAGCGTAGGATATGGCACGACCCCCCACATCAAGACAACAAAGCCCATTAATATATAGGTTAAACAATATAGGTCCCAGCACTGTACTCTGCGGTACTCCATGCTCTACTACTTTTGGGTCACTAATTACATTTCCCATTTTAACATGTTGTGCTCGATCTTTTAAGTAGCTGACAAATACTTCCAACACGGTATCTCTCACCCCATATGCCCCTAGTACGTCAAGGAGCAGGGTGTGAGACACCGTATCGAACGCCTTCGCCAGGTCAAGAAATAAACCCAAGCATTTGTCTCAATGATTCAATTTCTCTGTGACAGTGTTAACGACTTCAAACATTGCATGTTCAGTACTTGTTCCCCTTATGAACCCATATTGGTTTCCTAATAGAATTTTGTTCACATTCAAAAATCCACCAACATTGCCTTGAGACATTTTTCAAAAATCTTAGCTAAATTGGAGATGACACTTATTGGTCTATAATTACCAATATTTTGTTTGTCTCCTGATTTATAAATTGGTGTGACTAGCGAGGTTTTGAAATGTGGTGACACTTTACATGTTTTAAATATTAGGGTCTTTGAGACTCTGATGTAACAATTTTATCAGTTTTGAGGGAATTTGATCAATTCCAGGAGAACAATTAGCTTCTAGGTCATTAATTAAAGCTATTATTTTATTTGGGTTTGTTGGTTTTAAATACATGGACGAAGATGCAATGTTGTATATTTTATAGGGACTCTGTGGCATAACTATATTCTCAGACATATAGACCTTCCATCAGTCTTTTGTTTATAGGGTTGATGGACTTTGGTCCATTCTTCCCGTCTCACCCTGTATAGGGGAAGTCGACAGAATGAATGCCAGTACTTCATATAAATCTTTGTTCCTATCTTGCGTCCTTATTTATTTATTATTTATATACAGTACCTATTTTTTTAGGTAACTCTGAAATTTGGCCGATACAATTTTGTTATTGAAATAAATTGTATACAAAAGGCATTATTATACAGGTGTCGTCAAAATTCAAAAAGAACATTACAATGAATTAATTATTAAGGTATGTTTATTGTTAATACAAAACTTCAATCAATTTAAAATACATTTTATGAAATAAATATTAGTATAGCATCAATTCTATCATTAACTCTTCAGCATATACATTTTTCGTAACCATAGGTATGTGGTTGTCGATTATATAATCCGAATTAAATATCTTTTTTGTAACAAGAAAAAAGTAATACCGCGGTACATTAATCTTTGTTAAATGATACACGAGGATATTTATCTTTAAATTTTAAATGACCTTATATGATACAATGACGTAAGCTACGTAAGCAGCTTGATTTGAATTTCAAATAATAACATAAAGTAGTTTAATTTTTTTGAAATAGTCCTCCATCTCAGTTGTTTGCTTGTATCGATAGTAAGGTTTGGTAATGACTTAACCGCCGTTCACACATAAGGATTTACCTGTCTTAAATCTTCAAGTAAAGGTACGATTCTCTGCACGCGGCGGCCGGAGGCATCAATCATTTCACCAAACGTTTCCCTCCATGCGGCCGCGCCGTTCGATTTGAACTTCTAATAGTATATACAGGGTGACAATTTAAAAACTTGAAATGGCCATATATTAGAAACGAAAAACTGAAGAAAGAAACGCAGAAAACAGTTTCTATAAAACGAAGGGGGAACAAAAACATGCGTATTAGCCCACCCCTATCTGCAACCCCTTGGACAGGGTGAGATAAACCCTTAAAATCTTAAATAGAAAGGGGATCGAGTGATACATCATTTTGAAGCTCTTGAAAAATGCTTTCCAATGGTACCATAGAAAGGTACATTTTAGGAAATTCTTCTCTGTTTATCAAGGAAAACAATAAATGAAAAGACAATTTTGAAATTTTTTATTATTAGTTAATTAAATGTTCAAAATGATTGCTACCAATATCCTGGCATATTAAGAGATATCTCTTAAGAATTCTAAACAGTTTAAGCCTCGGTATTTCTTTTTGGTTTATTTGCTATTTTTTTTTTGTCGAAAAACAAAATTTGTTTATAAATATTCGCATTTTACTATCACAGAATTTACCTTAAAGGTAACTTCTACTAGGATTATCATTTTAAGAACAGTTAACTTTCGGTTCAGCGAGAATTTCCTGAAATGTACCTTTCTATGGTACTATTGGAAAGCATTTTTCAAGAGCTTCAAAATGATGTATCACTCGACCCCCTTTCTATTTAAGATTTTAAGGGTTTATCTCACCCTGTCCAAGGGGTTGCAGATGCTTCGTTTTATAGAAACTGTTTTTTGCGTTTTTTTCTTCAGTTTTTCGTTTCTAATATATGGCCAATTCAAGTTTTTAAATTGTCACCCTGTATATTAAGATACAAGTTTCATGAGACATTATTTTAGAGCACGCGTTTAATATAGAAAACGACCCGCGAAGCGGGGAGTTTTCTAAAATACAAGTGATCTAATTGTCTTATGAACCGTGTATTTTATAATACTTTTTCTATTTGGATCTTTAAAAAATATAGTAGATTTTTTCCATTTGAATTAATATTTTCCTTTTGGGTTGGCAATACTTTTATAATTTCATAAAATGTTACAAGTATCAAATATGCGATATAACGATCTTCAACCTTTGTTGTAAAACTGGCTTTTTCCAATTCAAGAAAATTATGAGGATTTTTACGTTAGATTATTTTTTAATAATTTAACATCTACATAGGATCATATTTTCCTATATGTTACATAAAAAGGATTTCTTTTCTACTTCATAAAATAATAATAATTTTTAACGGATGTGAGCTTCTGATATGCAAAATCAGACCCGCTTTATATGATTTGCAATGTTAGCAGAAATCACGGCAACGGCTTTTCGGGACAGAGGCTGAGAGACGGAGTAGTCAGTCGATGTTTTGGGTTCTTCAGGCACGCGACGGCCACCGACTTGAGGTTCTCAGAGCCGTACTCAAACGCGGTTTCGTTTTATACTTTTTTTTTTAACGTAAGAAGGGGGGTCCGTATTTCGGCTACAGGTTTTAGGAGTGTTCGTCACAGATAATTCCGAGAATAGTCACCCGCGGATCCTTCCCTTAGTAAAATTTAATTTATTGTCATTAAATACTCGTAGTTTCCGTGCGAGTATAAATAACGCTGGAATCTCTTCAAACACTCGCACGTATCAGTGCGAGTATAAAGAACTCTGGAATACCTTCAAACACTCATAAATAAATCTTTAGTGCGAGGAAAATTACTCTATAAAGTCTTTGTGCCAAAAGCCTAGAATAATTTTCGAAATCAAAAATTACCCTATTGTGACATCAAAAGTAAGAGTTAAAATATCTTAAGTTAGTATTAGTCACTACCACGAGTTATAATTTTTTTTGGAAATTATTAGGGTAGTTGATATCCCTTTAGTTGGGAACAAAATGCTAGCTTAGGTTGTAAATAATGAAAATAAATCTAAATTTAGACAGAGTACGTGACAGATGAATGATAGGTTGGTTGAAACAATTGAATGATAGTTCAGGTTAATTCTGATTGTATATAAATTGTATATAATTAACTACGAGTACTTCGGGTCGCGTTACTCGACATACGCAGCAAGGACTAACCCTTAAATCAACCCTCAATGACAACAGACAATAAAATTAAATAAGTAAAAGCCCTCCGTGTTCAAGCCCTCCGTGTTCAATATAATAACTTGCATTGTTATTGTATTCATTGGACATACCCGAGCCAATACAACAATAAGTATAGCTTGAACAAAAGTTAGGCCTTGTCCTACGTTGAAACAACTATACTTCAAATTAAAATCATTCATTCTTTCTTAGACAAAATTCTTGCCCTCATTTCTTCATGCGCTCTGGTGGACTGCTGACAGCTTCCAGTTAGCGGGGAAAGGATGGTGGGCCCACCCAAGACCGACTGACAGGTGCGTGTCAAGTCGGCAATGGCATTACCCCTGGCATCCGTGACATAGCACCGAAAAATCGAAAAAACTCATTGAAGCACAGAAAGATCGCGTCCGATTTCCGTTTTTTCATTACTAGCAAATACTGGCCACTTTACTCGGGAGTGTCGACCAGTTCTTATATTTTCAAAATTTAAATTAAAAAGGCTTAGAAGTTAGATAGGCTTTAAATAATCAATTCCTGGGTGGGGGAATACACCTTCGGATGGAAGCCAATAATGGGACAACATTAAAATTTCCAAATTGCCATCTAACAAAATTCTTGTCAAATTAAATGCAAATAAAACTTAAGGGGAAACTTGGTTATACGGGGATTATCAAAAACGTCTTACGTGAAACGCGCAGATAAGGAGAACGTTTAGAGTTATCTATCATTTATTAAGCGCAAAACGGACGGACGTTTCGGGCTACGTATTCCACTGCCGTCCATCCATATGCCGTTTAGCTTAGTACTCTTCGAACTTCATTGGTTAAAAATTGTTTCACGTAGAACGACCTTCCTGAAGTTGTGTTTCCCAACAAATATAACCTCCAACGTCTGCACCACCCCCAAAGTGCATTAAAGGATTCTTCCTAGGTAGGGTTTGATAAAAAAAAAATAGCTTGATACGTACTTTACCTATGTATTCTTGTAGTCAGCATGACAATCTGCAAGCGTAACCTTCCCTGCAAATGTTAAACTATTTCCTGTAGTCCTTGTGCTTAAAATTTTAAAAAAATTATAATTATACTGCAACAATTCCTAAAAATAACAATTAGAGACACAAAAACAAGAAACATATTAATAAATATCATATTATCGCATTGAAATACTACCAAGTTATGATTATCATTTCACAATATCTATAATAGAACTTGACAGGCAGATAGATGGTCTAGTCACGGTTAGTAAAAAAAAATAATAAAAACTATAGCATAACACCATGACTCCCTGCCGTGCTAACGAGCTGTATTAGCAGCATTTGTTCCAGTGGAAGTAACTTTGCGATAATACTATAATGAGTTACGAGTTATAGATGGTATTCGGTGAGATTATTTCGCAGGAATGAATGCGGAAGACCTGAAATTTAAGAATAGTATTATTCAGTAATGTTCAAAAGTTTTAATTTAAATATTGGACCCTATTTTCGAGAGTTTCTTGTATACTTTTAAAGGAAATTACAAAAAATAAGTACCGATACATGCATTAGGGACATATCATTGACATAGCATACCAATATACGATGAAAAACATATTTTACCTATAAAAATATAGATGCAAAATAAGAATACATTTTAAAAATTTTTTTTTAATAAGTCTATTTAGTTTTTGGTGAATATTGGGTGTTCGGTAGATATAGGCCAATATTCGGGCCTGGAACAGTCCATAACAGGTAGACCATTTGAAATTTGCCTGTCACGCTGTGCCAACCTAGTATGTAACGTTAGGAATATTATTTTTGGTATCTGTTACGGATACCTACCGACTGATATTAAAGCATTTAAAGTTGTAGAGTATTTTTAGTTGAACATACGTATTATTATATTATAGAATAGATTCTACGAGTATCTAACTGAAAAGAAGTATTATTTGTAGTGTCGTACTTTAGGCAGTTCATTATTATACTGTCTGTTGCAGTTTAAGAAGTAATGAAAATAACATAGTCATATACTAAACATAGTCTTATTTATTATGTTACAAAATGAGATGGCTTCATCTGTCCTACTGTTCAACTACCCTAATGTTCATCTGCCTGACAACTCGAATGTATTCGGGTGATGTTCGGTTAAGCTCTTATGACAGAATCTGTTGGTAATGCCTTCGTCCTGTTTACATGCGTTTTTACTGACATGCTGTGAATTATTATTGGATAGAGACTTAACATATTGCTCTTAGCGTCGAACGATTAAATGGTTATATCATATTTATTTTCATATTAGAACTGTAATATTTTTGTTAATTCCTGCACCCTACCTGACTACGCCATTAGTAGTAGTCATTTTATTATCGAAATTTTATTCTTACATTAAGAAGAAAATTAATGTGTAATAATATTTATGGATGCCCTGGGTAAACAAGTGCAAACCCGCCCCGATACACCTTTGGAAACGATTTCCTATTGTATTTTAAGTTGAAAAAACAAAACAAACCGGCCGACAACTACTCTACATATAAATAAATTAGAGAACTATAACAAGCATTTATTATTTCTATCCTAATGTTCATCTGTCTTACACGATATCATTGGCCAATTCCATAACGAAACACACACGAAACAACAAAAGAAGAAAAAAATTACATCCTTGTTTTTCGACTTCCGCTCCCTCCGCGTCGCAAGGGTGGGTAGGGCAATTGCAGAAACGAAGATTCCCTGTTCAATACGAAGTGACGTCCGGGTGGTAGGGCAGATGCACTTTAGCAGAGATGTGGTTTCCCCTGACAAAATTGTGAATAATCATTAGAACAAGAGAAAAGTTATTTTACTATTTATAGAAATAATTATTCAATGTAACACGTGGTTGTTTTATAGATAATAAATACAAAATGCCATAACAACTATCAATATAATGTTAAATAAATTATGTAAAACAAAAAGACAGAACAAAACTAAACAAAAAACTGAAAATTAACACAAAAATACCACTACCAATAAACTGAGCCGGCATTCAAAAATAACATTTGTTGCTATAATTCTCGAAATACGCGTTTGACGCTACCAAACGGGTGGGTGCACATATTTTTAAAGGTTGTCGCCATCATACAGGCAACCCCGCCGTATTGATGCCGGCTTGGTTGTCAACCAACGACGTGAATTCAACGACGACCGTCCAGAACCGAAATCAGTCGTAGCCATGTAACGATATTTAAAATCTATCGATACGTGGACAATAGATCAAAATTAATTCTAAAAGTGGTTTTTCAGTGATGGCCGCAAGTCCTTTTTTATGGGATAAAATAGACTGTTTATTTCCCAGTAAAGAAGTTCTTTCCAAAATATTGCCATGTAATCATTTTCATTACGGGCGAAGTAGGATCGCCGGTTAAGGTAAATAGTTTATCAGTCGGCATTGCGCATGACATCTGACGATTATCTTTGTTTACATGCGCGAGGCCATGAAATGTAAATCTGGTGTCTCAATGAAGCTTCCAACATTCTTTGCTCCCAGTCATTATTATTTACAAAATTTACACATTGCTAGTAAACCTCAATAAACAATTCATTTAATTTTGGTTCTCCAGTTTTCTGACCTTAACGACATTTTTGAAATAAGATAATTCGTTTCATTTTCTTCACAGTTCGGTTCCTGCGGGCAATAAGCCCGGAATAAGGAGCGACCTGATGCAGGAACTGACATTAGACAGCTGCAAACTTTCATTAAATGTCAGCCGTAAACTTAAATTAGGTAAATGGAAAGGGACAGCAGAATGGACAGGTATCAAAAGAGGAGATATCTTATTTCAAAGTTCTTTCACGTAAATAAATCAGATAGTCAGGTGGGAGTTGGATCTAGCTCGGAAAAATGTCTATTTCGCTGAAAATCGTCATTTTATACCTAAACCTTTTTGTTGTTATCCCAGGAAGTAAAAAAAAATTCAGGTGAAAACTTTTTAAAATTTCTAAAGATTAAGTAGCTACTATTATTTTATTTAAAGATTTGCTCTAATCGGCCTGGTACTGCAAAATTATGACGGTCTAATTCCAAGAGTATGCTGTTAATTTTTGAAATTACAGTTCAAATGTGAAGCTCGACAAGCGAGTCTATAGCTACGACGTATCGGTAAGGGGAAAGCAATATCTTTTAAAACATGACCGAGTCATGGGCGTGCTATTATTATCTTAATAATGTATTAATACATATTTTTTCATGGCATGAATATATTTGTATCAGTAATAATTTTCGCTTATTTTGGCATTTTCGCCAATAAAATCCATTTGATTTTAACATGCACCTCAAAGTTTCACGGAAAAACGGAAAGTTTATGTCATTTCTCAGCTGTTGTAGCAACTTTTTTAAGGTTAGAACCACTTTTAGTTTCAAATAAAACTTTTGTATTGTTGTCCTAACAATGCCAAAGTTGAAGCCTTCGACAGCAGAGAGGAGAGATGGTCTCTTTATTGACAGGAGATGACAACAATTGATCCGGGATATTTTCTTTCGTTTCAGTATCTTCTTTGTGAATGTTTTTTACTGCACCAACACTTACATTGCGACCCTTTCTAGCTTTCGCTTAAGTGACAATTAAATGTATTAATTTGTGATTCCTCTTCACACACCCTGTACACATTAGCAATCACTTCACGGGTTTGACTATGAAGGGTTTTACCAGGGTATATTCATTCATTATCACAGTTTTAAAACAAACCATATAACTACGCAACTGGATGAAGCATATTGGACATCACCGAACAACCACGCCGGCACAATGGGCGTGTCGTCATCTTCTGTCTGATCACCCTGTACAAATGAATCTACTAATATCGTCCATTTTTAACCACGCACTTGTACTGCAGTAAAAACCACACATGTGACCAAATGACCAACGACGAACTTTTCCGTTCCAATCCACCGAAATATTTCGTAACGAAATGTAATAAAAACCAGGGTTTTACTAAGAAATAAGTAGGGATTCTAAAAAATATCATACGCAGGGTGTACGTCTAATATGCCATCAACCATCAATCACTCTGTATACTTAAGTACACAGGAAACTTTCGAAATCGGAGAATCATGTTTAAGTTGAATTCACAGCTATTTTTCCTTAAAAATAGTCAAATTATATAAAAAAATTCAACTCGATAAATATAACAGAAGTCCTGAATAAACCTCCGGAAATCGGCATTATTAAAATGATATAAATTTTCGCCGGTGAGATTTTATATTTTATAGCTCAAGAAGATATTCTCGCTATCAGATCGGAATAAATTGCTTGTTCTATTGAATAAAACAATCTTTTTCCAATTCGAGGAACGTTACTGATTCAGTCAGTTTGATAGCGCAGTAAATTTTCAGTCTTCCTGATGTTACGGATTCTGATTAATTCCTTACATTTTAACTGATTTTTGGAATATTAAGATCTGAAATTTTATTAATCCGGTAAGGTGACCAAGATGGACTGAGGGACCATTGATATTGTCACGAAAATAGGGCATTTTCCTAATATTCTTATTTGTTTTATAATTATTTTTGTAACAAACTACTTTAAATCTAGTCCGAGCTTGTTTTGCAAACTGCACATAAACATAGGTTTGTTTTATTTATACTGCTTTAATCAAACAAATGACGATCAGTATAAATAGCAGGTCGACAAGCTTGGACGACACCCATTCTCTTACTAAGATCAACAGTCTTAGTTGGGTCCAATAAGCGCTACTCTGCGATGCTCAGCTAAAGCCCTTACGCCCGCCACTGTAGACGACAGCCTGAAAGCTACGCCCTTAGAGTTACCTTAGAGTTACCTGAGAGATTTATTGGTTAGATTATATTACTTTAAACCATATTAGACCATGACACAAAAGCTAATATCCTAGAAACAACTATGTTGACTATTAAGATTTAACGTCAAATTTATTTTTACATATTCATTTGCGAAACTGACCAATCAACATATTAAAAATTTTTATAGGATATCAGTTTATATCAAAGTGGACAAAACGAAGAAATGGTGCCAACTGTATATTTTGTTCGCTATCCGGAAAGACGGTAACCATTTAAGGACATATTCCGAACATTTGCTGTTATGTAAGTATAATAATTATAGAACTGTAAACAGTGATATATATTGATGTACCAGTTATCCCGTTGTTATTAATATAAGTGTTACTTCTGGAAGACTTGTCTACCCTTCATTCCATACGCTACCCCCCTCTTAAATACACACGGCGCGGCGTGACAATATAATCAAGGATCTGAAATCTATGGAGGATACGGATTTGGTTCACAGTTTTTGAAGAATAAACAATTCACAAGTTGTAAATAACTTTCCAAAAAAACAATCATGTGGCTCTGAAAATTAGTATAATTTAACAGAAACAGACAGAAGATAAAAAATTATGGGGACTCTACAGATAGAATACCCATCACTTTTTTGTTGTGTTTATTTTCGTAATAACAGGGATCACATTGACGTGTACAAAGCAGATAGAAATAGCGGGTCCATGTTTGTTTCAAGTCAGTGGATATGGATAATAATATACAGCGTGCTTCAAAAAAGATGTGCTATAGCCCCGTGCAGTGGTTCCTTACCCAAAAATAAGACAGCTGTGGCCCATTCTAAAACAAAACAATGAATAATATGTGCTATTTTGGATAATTTTCATAATCCAAATTTCATTAATGTTTAATTATTACTTTTAAAACATTGTTATTTTAACCAAAATGTAGTTGAGTATTTCTCTATAATCATGACTTGAAGCAAGCTCTACGTTTTTCAATCCAAAGTCCTGTCGATTAGTATTAATAATATTTTTTGATCGCACGATATAAATTTGTCAAAAGCAGTGAAATTTAGACCGTTTCTTTTTCGCACCTACATTTGTATAAATAATACTAATTTGAAGTTATTTTACAGGGTGTTATGGAAATGACGTATTATATTTAATTGGGTGACTCCTTGGGTGTCCTAGAGAAGCGCTACATATTTAATTTTTTTTAAATCGACCGTTCTAAAAGTGGGGTAATAAACACTCTTACTCACAGGTCAGTCCACGCTACTGTACAACATTTCATCCAGAGCCAATGGCAATGTTGCCAAACTTAATGTAAAACTGAAATTCCATATAAGATTATAAAAATAAATTATTTTCTACCTACTTCTATTTATCCTTATACCTAAAGAGCGAGGAAATCCAGGCACAAACACAGTTTTTTTCCTTTTTCATGGGAACACTCCTGGAAACACTTTATGTACATACAGCAATAGTGAAACAGAACCGAGATTATTTATGTACCGGCAAGATATACGCGTACACCGAAAAAACAGAGCGGATCGCTGAGAGTGTGTTAGTGATCGACGAGATACAACGTATCCGACCGCCGGTTGGTCTTGATCTAACAGACGCACGCATGCGGCGTTATATGAAACTACTTTGCTCAGCCGATGTAAGGCATCAAGAGGTCATTGGCATTTGACATAGTGACGTACGTGGCTATTCCTATTCCATATGATTTTTCGGGTTGTTTAAAACATAGTCCGTCGTAAATGTTCTTCAATTAATTGTACAAAAAGGTATTACAGAATGGAAAAGTGATTAAATTATTTTATTTTGTCTAAAGAGTTTAAGGTGTACATATGACAACACCGGCCAGAATTCCTTGATTGCTCACATGTATCGCAGTGCCACATAGTTGTTCTTCTGGTTTGACGTCAGGTTTTACCGCTGAATGAATTGAAAGCGCCATTTATGGGTATTTTTCTTCAATTTGTCTTTATCTCAGGAATTGCCGGTTTTAATATAATACTTCATTTCCATAACACCCTGTATAATAATTACATATTATTAGAGCACAGTTTGTTTTTAAATGGCGTCTTTGATTGGTAGAATAAAATATATATTATTTGAATTAATAATAATCATATGAAACTGGGTAAAATATATATGTTTCAGCGGGCAATATCTTTGGAATTGGCCTAATGACTTCAAATACCCTGTAGCTATTCACGAAGAAATGCTTTCATCACGGAATATCCGGGATGAGAACATATAGTATTATTAGCAACATGAAGGGTAAAACTACCAATTGTAAAAGTTATTGTTATTAGTACTTGTATTGAAAAATTATTACTATATTCTCTGTAGTCTATCATTTGACATAGGCGGAACAATGGTGGTATGCATTCTGTATGAAATATACATTTTGCTTCATTTTAGGACAAAATATCGCTTATGGAGTGACATATCTGGGTAAAAATTTAGAGTTTCCAGAATAATGAATTTGAAACTTTTTTTGAGTTCTCGGCCACTTGTTATTGGAGGAAGGAAAACTCCTTTAGGTTGTTTTGTTATTATTTATCTATTTAAAAATGCTGCCTGTTTTATCGAACCTATTTGGAAAAATATTACTCAAGAAGATAAAGCCTATTATACTGTGTCATCATTAACGTTGGAACAATATGGGGTTGGTTGATGGCTTTTTGTTATTTACGACCCTTATTTTATCATATAGAATCACTTCTCCTAGAACTTGATGCGTTATTCGGACACCCTGTATAATAATACCGGTTCAGTGATCTAAAAAAGAAAATTTAGTGATGTATGATCATTTTTTTAAGTAAAAAACTTTTAGGTGTAATAGGTTGTCCATAACGACAACCTTTCGAGATTTTAAATTTATTAGGTCTCAATAGAAAACGCCATTAACTTATTATATTGAATTTTTTAGAGCGGAAAAGGGTCTTTTTAAAAAACGAGGCAAAACAGCAAAATTGATCAATCTTAAAAGGTAAAATAACATTTTTTTATAGATGGTCTCTTCTATAGAGTTTTTTAAATATGTAATCTCTTTTTCTAGAATTACTTTTGTGAAAATATAATAATTAAAAGAACAACATGGAAGAAAAACTTAATAATTTATTTTAAAGACGAATTTAATTAATAATAAATAATGTTAACCTACGACTACTACGGTAAATAGCAAAAATAGTATATTACGTATCGAGGTGGAAAGTGTTTCATTCCTGTCGAGACAGTCGGTAAATCTCGAGACAGTAATGAATCTGTTCACCGAGGTTTGTATACTATTTTATTTACAACCACATCTAACATCCACTTCTTATTATTTTGAATTAAAATTATTAATAAAGATAAATCTCATTTTGACTTTTCCACTGAAAAACTAGACATAAATTTCAAATAACCGCAGGTGGTAAAATAACGTAGGTAATAATACACATCAAGATGGCAAATATCATTTTGTGAATATGGTTTCCATGTCACTAAACAATATATTATTTTAACAACAGAAAAATGCTATTAGATGAGAAATTTGATTTTGCTGCTACTAGACCAGAAATTTGAGAAGCAGCAAAAATAGTAGAAGAAGACCTTCTGCCTACTAAAAGCCGCCAGAGAAATGACAAAAACTGTTTCAATGAATAGTGTACGGGAAACAAGTTCAAAATCCTGATCATGAGTCGGCGCTACTAGCTTATTTCAGTGAAAGTGCCAAGAGATATCAACGATTTGGTCACAATATTCAATGCTTTAACATATCAGTGACTGCCTACAATAATGAAAATGTAATATTTAATGTAAATAAGTAATCCAAAAACCATGTTAATTTTTTTATTTTTTATAAATGTCATTTGGATTATTTTAAAAAATAAAAATTCATCGTCGTTAAGTTTGTGTAATGAATTGTATGTTGGTGTGTTCGTATATTATTTTGAGATATCGATTTCTAAAAAAATTACAAAAAATAATTTACTTTCCACCCGGGTGGAAAGTAAAGGTAATTAATTAATAAGTGAATTGTCATTATTACATGCATGGTTGTAAATAAACGCACTACCTACTATCAACCTGAGTAATCACTTACAGCACGGTAAACAAGACTGCCTCGTTTATTTTCTGCAAAAAGTACATGTTGTGTAGCAACCTCTTCCTTCATTATAGGCTTTGTTCAAAAGTCACTTTATTAAAGTTACGATAACAATTTGACAGTTTGCTGACAAATGTCCTTGAAGGAAATAGTAAATCTAAATTGTTTTAAAATTAATAAATATGATCGTAGGTAGAGTACGGTTAGTAATTCGAGTTGCACTGCAATAATCACACACTCATAAGTCATAATCCGACAATAAGATGTCAAAAACATCAGTGTCGTATGCTTAGCAAATAAATTAGAGGAAGAAAATTATTGAGTATTTGTTTGAGAGTAAATAATAAACCTGTCAATGTTGTGGATGATGAAAATATAGAACTCTCTATCTATTTTTCATTTTCATTCTCAATATTAACCAAAATCTTATTAATCAATATTTATACTACCTGTTCTCTGATACCATCTCATTCAGGGTTACAGAAGCACTAAATAAGTTGTAATGATAAGTGCTATAGGAATGGGAATCGAACACTGGAACTGATTGGGACCAAAAGAACTGATCCACCACCATGGTGACACACTGCGACAGTTGGTTGGTTAAAGGCGGGGGTCGGTTTAAAGACACGAACTTCTATCACTGCAGCCTTTCGGCTTATTGTGTACTCCGTACATCTTGTTAGAAGATCTTTGCTCCTTCTATGAGGCCGAGTAACCTTCTACCAAACTTCTCATGTGGGAGGTTGTCACCATGTTGTATGTTCCCGAAGATATTTTGTCTTCTACGAGACAGTGCTACGCAGCGGTATATTATGTGTGAGTCGGTTTCATCCTCTTCGCCGCAGAGTCTGCATTCAATGGATCCGTTGTTTATGCCTATCCGTTGAAGGTGTTTTCGCAAGTGGCAGTGGCTTGTTAGCAGATCAATCACTGCGACGGCAAAACAGTCTATATATTATAATCGAAATCGTTGGACTAGGATCGGTTAATTTGATATTGGTGAATTAGATATGAATATTAATTTCGTCGAAAAGAAAACTGATTACCCATTTCTATGTTTTCGAAGAACTTTGCATTGGAAAATCTGTTTCCAAAATACTGAAATGTTATGTTTTATTCACTATTCTATGTCCTAGCAGATCTCGTCAAATTGGAAATTGATCGGTGTGCGGAACCTCTTAAAATACATTCTACTTTTTAATTTCCTTTATGATGCCGCCACTTCAATTTAACTTTCTGAAGTAATTCCAAAATCTGACGATAAGGAAAATAAAATCCAATACCAATTTAAAACTTTTGCAATTTTATTATTAAATATTCGAGAATTTTTATTTGACTTTAACAGCGCCAATGGCGCCATTGGAATCTCGCAAAACGGTTAAATAACAACGTTATCATCGTAAAGTTAAACTACAAAATGCAGCATTGAAACAAAGATAAAATTTCATCTTTAATAATATGTACGTGCAAATGTTTATTTTGGAAGTTTATTTATAACCGCTAGAAAAGTCGGATTTTTCTTGGAACTTATGGCAATGATATCAAAATTAAGTTTTACTCGTATTAAATTATTGAGTTTTTAAAAATTAATGAAATTATACATAGATTAAAAAGTTTTACATCACTCTGATTCTCGAATAAGTAATTACGTCATGGTGAAAATAGCCTAAATATTAGTTCATTGATAAGTTTAAAGTAAAAATCAATGAGTTTTAAAATTTTTTATTTTACCACAACATTTTACTCCTTCCAAAAAAAAAAAAAATTACAAAAGTAAAATTTATTTATATTGTATAATTTGTGAAATTTAAAAAATATAGCTTCTAATAAAGTGTATTTCCTCCTCTTATCTCAATGCAAGCTTGAAGACGACGCCGCATGCTGTGCGTAAGTTTAGCAATCCGTTCTTGTGGAATAGCCTGCCATTTCTCGGTAGCAGCGATGACAAGCTCGTGGAGAGTTCTAGGGGATTTTTTCTAACGCGAACTGCCCTAGAGAGCATGTTCCAAGCATGTTCTATCGGGTTCATGTCAGGGAACAAAGCAGACCACTCCAAGCGAGTGATTCCCTCACTTTCTAGGTATTCATCCACATGTCTAACACAAAATTGTTATCAACAGCCACTGTCCACGTTCTAACATAGGATATCCCAAATGTACCTGTCGCTAATCATTGTGCCTTGAACGTGGACTAACTCAGTACGCCCGTCAGACATAATACCTGTCCAAAACATGGCGCTTCCTCCCGCGAATAGAGGCAAGTAGCGAGTATGGGCAAGTTGAGCGGCTCTTGTTGGTTCTCTCCAAACACGAATCCGGCGACTATCGATTACCAGACAAATCCTGGTCTCGTCGGAAAATATGACAGAAATCCAAAATTCTCCGGGTAAGCGAACGTGCGTTCCAGCCAACTGCAGTAGACGACCTCGGTGGTCATATTGTAGTTGGGGAACTCTTACTGGTCGTCGACATCTTAAGCCGGATTCAAGAATTCATCTTCTTAGTATACGACGGATACGCGAACTTCAATTGAATGCGTAACATCTCTCTGAAGTTGTGGGACTGGCATAATACGATTTCTCCGAATCGTTAACGTAATATAGCGGTTCTGCTGTTCGATAGTAGCACGCCTTCGACCACTTCGTGGTCTGTGTCGCACAGAATTGGTTTCTAGATAGCGATTCCATATGCGAGAGACATCACTTTGAAAAACCCCTATTCTTTCAGCAACAAATTTTTGGAAATGACCTTCTTCAACTAAAGCTACTATTTTTGCACAATCAATTTCAGATAGTACTCGGCGATTCATTTTTACACATTGAACCGAAAAATTTAACTGTACAGCGCCAACAAAATGCAACACTGAAAATGTTATCTTAAACATGTTTGAACTGAAAACATAAATAAACATTTAGGAAAAAAATTCATTCCTGAAATTATCTTAATGTGCCAAAATCAGAGTGATGCAAAACTTTTGAATCTATATGTATATTGGAATGTTAAATTATCTCTGCTGTGAAAACCTATTTTTTCAAAAGAAAGTAGATAAATATAGATCCATTAAAAAGTCTACGATTAAATGTCACTAAAAAGGATGTATCCCTTTAGCATGCCACTTTAGATATAAACAGGCATTTTTCCTTTCCTAATTCAAAACACTTTTAACTCCGCAGCCCCAAAATTGTAACCACCCACGACATGTGTCCCGTTTACGCATCTGATATGGATTTACGACTCTCCACGAGGTACGATGGTTAGATTTATTGCAGAGTTGGGAGTTTTCGACTACTATAGCTCTTCAATTCGTTGCTTGATTGAGAGTGAGGTGTGAGGCATAAACTTCTTGTACTTCATTCAGCCTTATCAATTATTGTTTTGTTGGAAATGTTTCTATGATTATGTCCAATAAATTCTCAAACTATTTTTGATTTCCTATGGTTTATTCTGGTTGTTGCATTCAATGGCTTAATTCCATTCATATTATACAATGTGTACATAAAGTAAGGAACAAATTCATTATCTAGGAATCTAAAAATATTTCGGAAAAATCCTCGGACACGTGTATAATAATTTTTAATTGCGCATTTTTTCCCATACAAACTTAATATACAAGGTGGCTCATGTAGTAGATATGACATTATCGACGATTTTTTTAAAATGGGAACCCCTATATTTTAGTTCAGATCTGTAATCTCCAAGAACAGCTGATTTCAAAAACATAACACACTTAGGGCCTAAAATTCATAGTTTCGTTACTACAGGGTAAAACAAATAATTTTATTTAAGATATTTTTTTTTGGCTTGGAAGGCATCAATTAATTATGTGAGGCGTTTTTAGCGATATTTCAACCCCCCTTCCCCCAATAAAAGATTTCGTGACATTTGGCTCAATCCCTTCCGCCATCACCCAATTTTACCTGAAAGCCTTACGTAATTAATGGACGCACCATCATTTGCTGTTACTTATGTTTTTTCTCAAGTAGGCTTATTTGCTGTTATGTAACTATGGTATTTAGATAATGTCATTTTCATTACATTGTATTTTTCTAGTAAGTTTATTAGAAGTAATAAATTTTATTTTAAAACATATTGAATCCACGTGGGCCTGTTGAATGGCCGCCTAGGTCTCCAGACCTTACACCACTGGACTTTTTCTTGTGGGGTCACCTGAAAAATGTTGTTTATAAAGTCAGACCTGCCAATATTGATGATTTAAAAAATCGAATAACAACAGAATGCAGGAACATTTCAGAAGAAACCATAAGAAAAGTCCAACAAGAATTTATTGATCGCTTGGGGTACTGTCAGGCAGCAGAAGGAGGAAAATTTCAACACTTAATTAAATAGCTTATTTAATTTTTTTACATTTTTTTAAATTAAAAATATCTTAAATAAAATTATTTGTTTTACCCTGTAGTAAAGAAACTATGAGTTTTAGGCCCTAAGTGTGTTATGTTTTTGAAATCAGCTGTTCTTGGAGGAAAAAATATAGGGGTTCCCATTTAAAAAAATCGTCGATAATGTCATATCTACTACATGAGCCACCTTGTATATTAAGTTTGTATGGAAAAAAATGCGCCATTAAAAATTATTATATACGTGTCCGAGGATTTTTCCGAAATATTTTTAGATTCCTAGATAATGAATTTGTTCCTTACTTTATGTACACACTGTATATAAGTGTTGTCGTAAGTGCCAAGTAACACTAATGTTCTTATTGCGATCTCCAAGGTCGCTCTAAAACTATACAATAACATTTCAAATAAAACCAAATGAACCTCAACACAGCCTGAGAAATACCATAAAGCAACTTCCAGCCAGAAAGGGCCCATCGTAGAAAGGTCTTCAAGACAGGTCTTCCAGGATGTTGGTACTCTTGTTCCGGCTGAAATTATTTTTAAGGAACTTTGACAGTATCCCTCATGTTCCAGACAAATAGAAAAATTATTTACTTCTGCTAACCTTATTTGCAGTAGTAACTTAACACATCGGAGCATCTACCTCTAACTCTACTACCTCGGCGATCTCTTCTCCAAATGTCACGTTATTCTATCAAAAATGATGGATTTTACGGGCTATCCTAACGGAGGTTAATGTTATCACACATCTTTTTGAGCGTATCATATCTCGCCTTTTCATCTTTTAAATAGGGGCCTAATTAAGACAAGCTGTTGAGGAAACTCATAAATAAGAGATCTATAAGCTATGTACAAAAATACATTTAAAACAAATATGTCAGTTTAGAGAAATATTAAAATAAGAACAATGATAGACCCATAGAAGAACCGAAACCAAGGTGATTCCATATGTTACCCTTTTTCCAAGTTTAGTAGAGAACATTAAAAAATATCAAATGAAAATGATAAAAATAACTAACTGTTTTTATCAATGTTTCTTAATTTAACTTCAGAAATAAGAACCAAACGAAGACAAATTCAGCCGCTTAGTGAATTCATCAGCAAAACTACACCAAATATTTGGTTCTTTGTTCCTTAAGGACATGCTAATATTTCAGAGTGTAATTCCTTACATCCTTTTATAAAGAAAAGTTCATATGAACATATGTCCGCAACGGCTTAAACTTTTTGCTACAGGCTGTTGAATCTTTATTTTTTAAATGGTTATTTTTTAATATCTCCGAAAGTACTTTAGATATTATTTTCAATTTTGATATGTGTTAATAGGATATAGAACCACAAATTTTAGTTAAAAAAGTTATTCAATTGTTCCACCATTAAAAAAAAAGATGGTACGCCACTAACATTTTTCCATGTGGATACTTTTTCTGATTAACCTGGTCAAATCTACATGAAAACGGTCTCTTGAGTTTTTCTCGTCAGACGTTCAATTCAGATTGAAACTCGTTATTATTAACATTGATAAAATAATTAATGAGAAATTTTGCTTAATAAAAATTGTTGGTAATGGCCACCTTCACTTAAAAGGCATTCATCCGCCCGCCTTCGCATCGATTTGCCCACTCCAACAATTTTTATAAAACAAAATTTATCATTAATTATTTTATCAATGTTAATAATAACGAGTTTCAATCTGAATTTAGTGGTTTTAATCAAGAACGTCTGACGAGAAAAACTCAAGAGACCGTTTTCATGTAGAATTGATCATGTTAATCAGAAAAATATACACATGGAAAAATGTCAGTGGCGTACCATCTTTTTTGTAAAAAAATATCAGAGGACATGTTTGCAGGGACGCCACTGGTGACAATTGAATAACTTTTCTAACTATAATATGTGGTTCAATATTCTATTAACACATACCAAAATTGAAAATAATATCTAAAGTACTGTCGGATATATTAAAAAATAACCATTTAAATAATAAAAATACAACACCTTGTAGCAAAAAATTTAAGCCGTTGCGGACATATGTTCATATGAACTTTTCTTTATAAAATGATCTAAGGAATTACACCCTGAAATATTAGCACGTCATTAAGGAACACTCTGTATACCTAGTCGGTTTTAATGCATATTTGAATCATGCACTTTTCTTTATTTTTACTATTTTAAACTCCGAGTTTTTGGTAAAACACAGAAGCACATCCCGCTTCCGCTTTTAAACGGAGCTTATATTTACGACTAAAAGGCGCACAAATATTTTCCATTTTGTGAGGCCATCAATGAGTCGAAAGCCGGCGGAAAGAAAATAGTTCCACCGTTTATAAGTGGATTCAAACAATAGAATGTAAACAAATCCCCGATCTCGAAATTTATTCGAACATCGTCCTCGACGATAGAGCCGCATTCTTTGATACATGTTCGGTTTGCGTTTTGGTTTTTGTTTTTGCCAGGAGTCGTTATCATTGGATGGCATGGGATTGAAAAATATCAGCGAAAGGTTGAGATCCTTTGAATATTAGCTCAATTATTATTCAGTATATCTTCGTTCCTAGGAACTGATTGATAAATATGGCTAATGATATTTCAAGACTTCAATAAGCACATATGTTTGTTCGCGTTTATAATTCTATATGTTGCAAAATATTAGTCGCCGTCATTGTTATGAAAATAATTGTTCAAGAAGGGTAAGACAGAAGGAAAAAATGTTAAAATTATATTAGATATTTTATGTGTTTGACTTATAAATGTTAACTGTGAAACACCGAAACCGAGATTCTTCGAAGATTCTCTAAGTCGTTTGGTGTAAGTCACAAATATTTTCCTAAAATAATAATTATTTCTCACTTACACCGGCGAATGTCGAAATTCAGGATAATTCAGCAAGCGGCATTTTTAATAGTCAAATTAAAAGAAAACGGATCTCAAAATAAATAGTTTGACGTTTCTTGCCAATATTGTTATTAAATAACTTTTCAAACCTTCTTATTTTTTACAATATACAGGGTGTTATATAAATGACGTATTATATTTAAACCGGCAATTCCTGAGATGATAACAAATTGAAGAAAAATAACCATAATTGGCGACTTAATAACCGAATTATATCACCTTATGTCGAACCAGAAAAAAATACGTCATAGCACTGGGAGAAAGATAAACAAACTTGTGACAGATGTAAATTATGCAAACAAAGCAATATTGAGATAGGTTATGGCCAAAAACGTCAGTGAATTTTGAGCGGTGTTGTCGGTGTTACTCGTTAAACTCTTTAGAAGGTCAATATTTATTTTTTTAAGAAACTAAAGTTTTACATTTTTACACAGTTTGGCAACATTGCGCGTAACAGGTGTTTGTGATACACCGCCACAGGGTGCTGTGATTCATTACCGCGGAGTCACATGTGAGTAAGAGGGTTTGTTTACCCCACTTTTAAAACGGTCAATTTAAAAAAAATATATAGCGCTTCTCTAGGACACCCAAGGAGTCACCCATTTAAATATAATACGTCATTTCCATAACACCCTGTATTTATTACTGGGGCGATTAATAAGTAGTAATTATGTAAATTTAGTTTCCATCGATATCCCCGGTTAGAAAAGAAATAGGAACTTGCTGTTTTCATTTATCTTTGTAATGGCGAAATAATATCTCGCGTTTGAGTTTTTTGATAAAAAACATAAAACATGTTATATCTGTAGGAAGCGCCATCTAGCGACATGTTTTCCGATAAGGCGTTCCTGAGATATTGTTTTTTCCTAAATCAATGTTTGCGTTATCCCCATCACTTTATTTGAAGGGTTAAAGAAAAAACTTTTTAAGCAAAGTTGTTTATAGATTTATTTGTAGGTATTTTCAATATACCTTATCTAAGCAAATAGTAGAGATATCGACCGCAAAAAAATCACTATTAACGTTACGCCAATACAAACATAAATAATTTCCAACAATTTCTCTTGCCAACTTTTCTCATAAATATTTTTCTCCGGAGGCTGTACGGTGAATGGTTTCCGAGATACAGCAGCATACCTAGCTTAGTTGACCACCCTGTACATCTCTCGCAGTTCCTTCCGAGTGGTTCTTCTGGTTTAATATAAGGTTGCTTATATTAATTCATGAATATATATTCACGAAAAACTTCACAAGTGTAATACCCGCTTAAAGAATTAAATTCTAAATCTCGAATAAACCTTTCATCAAAATCGAAGATCTACAAGAAACTATGTTTTGTTCATATAATGGTACCTACTTAGATCACTGTATAAAGCAAGTCTATATTTTCGCTAGCCAAACTGTCGAGTTTCTCGGAGGAATGCTGAATTAATTGCCCATTGTTTTGACGTTTGAAAGTTAATACACAAGCAATTTTTAATTTTTACTGAGACCACCAAAGTGGCCTATCTAATGACGTGTGTGTGTGTTCAATAAGAGTTTTTGCTGAAAATTAACGTAAGTTTTAGAATCCGAATAACTCGGAATCTACTTTATCTAATATCTTTTTTATTCGTTGGAGCAAATACCCGTTATGAAGTAAGCGGTTTTTTCCCAAAATTAATCCCTTGCTGATATATTAGAATTATACGAATCGTTAATCGAGAACAATAACTCACCAATGAGCCCCAATCTCGACTGCCTAGCGATAAACTGAAGTCAAAGTTCAAACATATTTACTTCTTCAAGCTACTTAAGCTTATAGACTGAAAAAACTAAAATTTATCGATAATGATTTTTATTACTCTCGTTACATATTAATATTATCAATTAAAAAGTTAATAGCATGTCATTCCATAATTTAAGTTTTCATATAATTAATAAATGTTACATTTCTTGGCTTCCACTATTATTTACAATATAGAATATAGCGCCGAAAAAACAAATTGGATTTTTGTTTTGTTGCCAGAAATACAATGTATATCAGTGAAAGGTATTTACAAAATACAGTGGAAGAACTGACAGCCTTATAATTAACTACTAAAAAGATATATTTTTGAAGATATGATATATTGCTACGGTTATTTAGCGCCCTAATGGAATATATTAATTAATATTAGATTAATACAAAATGTATGCAATTAAAGAAAACATTGCTTCTAATTGATGCATTCATTGTCAGTTGCATTAAATTAGATAATAATATTTACTTTCATATTGTTACATTAGACAAATAATTAGACAAATAATTAAACTATATAATGAAATTCAAAATAGTCTTAATTAAAGACGCCTAGCTAATCAAATAGCTGTATGCGTCATAATGTTCTTAAATAGGTTTATATGTATATAATAACAACTATCAATATATTTGCGTTAATGTACAGTATCAATATAACCGGAATCCTATACAAGAAGAAAAACAAACTCAAAACACACAAAAAAAAAAATATAGAAAAACGAAAGAATCAAAACAACCTCTCAAATTGTTCAAAATTTCTACAGACAAACTCCCTGCAGGAACTTGCAAACTTTTTCCTGTTGTTAATCTCTTTAACATGCATTGGCAACACATTATAAACTTTAGGTCCAATATAATTTACATATCTCAAGTTTAGATTATTGTTACTTATAGGTATTTGCAATTTTTTATTCACATAACCACGTGTAACATAACCATGATTAATAAAATTCTGCAACTTTTCTCTCTGACGAATATAAGAGCAAATTGATTGCATATATAAAGTTCTTATGTTACATATCTCGGGTGTAAATAACATTCTGGTAGGATAAAGTCTATTTTTTTTTTAAATTATTTTTAAAATGTATCTTTGGACAATATCTAACTTATACAAACCGTTACTGTAAAGTCCCCCCCATACCAAAATTCCGTATCCAAGGATTGATTCAACAAATGCCTTATATATCATTATTAGGGTTTTTTTTATCAAGGAATTCCCTTAGCAAATAGAATTTGTGAATTAGTTTACGACTTTTGTTGGACAAGTACTCAGCATGAGGCTGCCATTTAATGTGCTGGTCAATGATGATTCCGAGATACTTAGTCTGTGATGTTTCTTGCATAAGGTGGTTTCCTATTAAAATGTTATTAAATGTTGGTCTGTCAGCTTTAGTCAGTGAAAATGCTATATAATTTGTTTTCGTTAAGTTCAGTGTCAGTTTGTATTCTTGAAGCCAGTCTTTTACTTTGTTCAAACCAATCATTGTTCTATTCTTCACGCATTCCCAAGTATCACCAGAAAATACAATGGCTGTATCATCAGCATATGAAATCGTCAAACAATCAATATTCAGTTTCAACAATGAATAATTATGTAAATAATGAACAAAAGTGGCCCGATTACGGTCCCCTGTGGAACACCAATTATAATTTTTTGTTTATTACTAATAGCATTATTTAATTTTACCATTTGATATCTATCTGATAGGTAATTAAAAAGCAATTCACCAGCAATCCCCCCCGTATGCCACAATTGTTAAACACATCAATCAGTTTATTGTGGGGAACAGTATCAAACGCTTTTGCAAGGTCTAAAAACACAGCAAGACACTTCTTTCTATTATTTAAATTGTTTACAACCTCTCTAATCATCCTATGCATAGCATCCGAAGTGCTGACTCCTTCCATAAAACCAAACTGATTGGGCGATATTATGTTGTTATCCCTAAAAAAATCATTGAGCCGTCGCTTAAGACACTTCTCAAATATCTTCGCAAAATTACTTATAAGACTTATTGGTCTATAATTGCTGATAGCATTTTTTGATCCAGATTTATGCACAGGAGTAACAATTGAGATTTTAAACGCACTTGGGACAATTCCCGTTTCGAAAATTAAGTTTAATATATGCAATAATGGAGTGATTATTTCTTGATGAGTCTGCTTTATTAATTCTACCCGAAAACCATCGTGTCCAGGTGAGCTGTTATTCCTTAAAGATGATATATGATTTATTAATTCATTTCGTGTAACTGGATGCAAAAAAATAGAATTTTGCAGAATTTTAATTTTATTCCCTTCCCCATTTGTAGATTGAATAGCTTCTGCCATTTTAGTTCCAATATTTATAAAATAATCATTACAATAATTTGCCATTTGAAAAGTATCATGAAAATTTCCACCCAAGTTATCCTATATGTTAATATATTCCTTTCTATCTTCACCCTTCTCATACGTCGCATCCCTGATTATTTGGTAGAGTTTTTTTACATTGTTCTTATTGTTTTCAACTTGAGATTTATAATAATTGAATCGCTTATTTCAGAAACAACCCAAGTCACTTTTTGACATTATTGAGTTAGTGCAATATTTACTTTATTAAATATTTTACGCATCGTTTGGTGCTGAAAGAACTCAAGTATGCATTTTGCATATGTGTTTTCAAGCGCCATGTAATGTATTGTTTATTACAGAAAGAACCCAAGTCGTCGACTTGGGTGGTTTCTCAAATAAACGATATAGATAACATAACCTTAAAATTTAGTGTTGTGTTTAAAATGGAGGGTCTAGATGAACCACCTCAAAAACGACGAAAAGGCCAAAAAAATCCTAAAAAATATAAGAGAAATGTAATAAAAAGTGCAAGAGTTAAAGGAGAAGAATATGTTAATTATAAAGGCAATACGGTACAAAGAAAAGTTGTGGGCAATCCTTGCAAGTAAGTTTTTCGCTACGAAATATGTGCTGTATAATTTTAACACGAAATTTTGTTTTAGATGTCATATGAAGTGCTTCGAAAAAATAAATTGCGAAGACAGAACAAAGATTTTTACCACATTTTATTCTATTCCAAGCAAGGACATGCAAGATATATTTCTACAGGGGTTACTAGAGGTAACTGATGTTCATTCTAAACGAAAGCGCACGGGAACTGGTCGTGAAAAGTTGAAGTCCTTCCGTCATTTTGTATTACATAATGGAAAGAAAATTAAAGTCTGTTTAGGTGCTTTTCTACAAATTCACGGAGCTACTAAACAAAGAATCAAGAGATTGAAAGGGCTATTGGTTCATGGCAATGTGCCAAGTGATAAAAGAGGCCAGAATATCAAAGGAAACGCAGTAGATGAAATTTATCGAGAAGAAGTCAGGAGTCATATCCTTTCTTTTCCGGTTAAAGAATCCCACTATTCCGGAAGAGAATTTAAATATCTTGACTCTAAACTTAATGTAAAAATAATGTTTGAGCTATTTAAGAAAAAGTTTCCTAACTCGCCCGTTAAATACAGTTACTACATAAAATTTTTTAACGAAAACTTTCAACTTCATTTTGGAAGACCACAAGTCGATACTTGTGTGACTTGTGAAGATATCGCTCTTAAACTTAGAAGTCCTATTTTAGGAGACGAAGCAAAACGGGTAGCTGCTGCCGAAAAAATGGTACATGAAAGAAGGGCCAAAAAATTTTATAATGCATTAAAATCAACTAAGGAAGAATGTAAGCAACGCAACGATTTAGCGGCCTTGGCGTTTGATTATATGCAGAATTTACAACTTCCAGAAGTCCCTGTGCAGGATTTATTTTATTTGTCGCAATTAAGTGTCAGTGTATTTTGTATAACTGACTTAAAAACAGAAAAATCGTTTTTTTATGTGTATCATGAAGGAACTGCAGCTAAGGGCCCGAATGAAGTCTGCTCGTTTTTGCTGGATTATATTACAAACCATATTCCGAGTAGTTCAACTGAGTTGCGCTTATTTTGTGATAACTGTCCAGGACAAAATAAGAACCACACCCTAATAAGAATGTGCATGGGACTTCAAGAATCGAAACGTTTTAATAAAATCGAACAGTTTTATCCCGTTAGAGGCCACTCGTTCTTGCCCTGTGATCGCGTCTTTGGGGTTATAAAAAGGAAACTAAAAAAATATGACAGGATTTATAATATTCACCAATACACCGAAATAATAATATTGTCTAGAGCCAAAAATTCCTTTACTGTGCAAGAAGTAATGAATGGAAATATTTTGAATTTTAAGGACTGGTGGCCAAAACACTACAAAATGTCATGTATCTCATTAGAAACTGCAAACAGTCCAAGAAATAAAAAAGTGGCATTTACAGTGTCTAAATTCCATCATTTCGTACATGAAAAGTCTGGAGTGGTCAAAGCATGTGAGTATGTTAATGGTTTCACATGGCAAACATTCTCGAACCTTAAGCTTCCAAGCAAATCTTGTAACAATTTTACACTTCCGGTGAACGAGAAAGCCTACAAAGAAAATCTTCCCATATTGGCTTCCAAAATAGGACACCTGAAACTTCTGGTACGATGGGTTGATGAAGAAAACAAGATGTTTTATACTGATATTATTGAAAATTATAAAGTTAAGCAACCTAAGGAAACAAAATAATTTAAATGCAGTTCAGTATTTTAGTTAATTAACAATAAAGGATTTTTCCACCATAAAATATTTTTTATTTAGTACAGAAAGAACCCAAGTCACAATTTTCAAAATCCATTTCAGACAGGAAAACCAAGTGAATGTGGTTAATTTTTCATAAACTTATGACGAACTTATGCACAGTTATCATTTTGAAATGAAATAACATTAAAGTTTTATTTTATAAACCACTGAGACGTTTTTTCCATTTCCTGAAAAGTAGCAAAAAGCGACTTGGGTTGTTTCTGAAATAAGCGATTCAATTATTCTTTTGCCTGTGAATCAACTTGCTCAGTAAATTACGATATTCTTTATACTTTTTTTCAAAATGCGCGTCATAATTAGACAATAATTTTTTTTTCATTTTATCTCTAACCTTAATAGATACTACAATACCATCACTTATCCAGTCTTTAATTTTTTTGTGTTTTTTCCCATTAATTGAATATGTTTCGGTTGCTTTTGACAATAAGTTCTGGTATGTATTTAAAAAAACTTGAGTCGCTGCTTCGGGATTATCCATCCCCACAACATGAGACCAATCATATTGATGTAGTCGATCTTTAAATTTATTTATATTAATCTTACTTTTAATTGGGTTTTCGTTTACATTATTACCTTTTGTTCTATTTGGGTTTTTTTGACTAATAAGGAGTATAATAGGGATATGATCTGTGATATCCTCCTCAACAATGAAATAATTGATGCGTAAGCTGCTAGTTTTTAACTTCACTCTGACAAAAAGGTGATCCAAGCATGTTTTAGAAAGTGATCTAGTTACAGAATTAATGTATGATTGAAAACCATTTGAATTCATTGAAGCTCGATATTCCATCACATCATTGTCACTACTATCTAATAAATTTATATTAACGTCCCCTACAAAAATTTCAATCTTTTCTGTTGCTTTGGTTTCAAGAAATGTACCTATATCATTTACAAAATCGGTCTTTGGTATGGGTGGAGGCTTATAAACGGCTGTAACCCCAAATGAAATATTATCAACCTCAAACGTTACTCTACCAAGTGTTGCTCTTGAGGTATTTAAATGCTCCTACGAAAAGTTAACGCTAATGTTGTTCTTTATCAAGAAAACAACACCATCGTTCTTGTTAAAATTTGCCTCATTATAAAAAATCTGATATCCAGGTATATTGCAGTTTGTAGTAGACACAAGTTGAAAGGTTTCACTTAGGACAAAAATATCTATATTTTGGAAATTATATGATTCTATGAATGTAAGTAGATTATCAATATTCTTATTAAGACTTCTAATATTTAGGTGAATTATATTTAAAAGTGCGTCACTGTTAATAAAAAGTTTTTCCATGTCACTACCATCTACCTTTGTACCCTCCGTACCATTATTTTCCTCAATTGCTTTAAGTAACTCGTCCTGTAAGTGGTTTACCGTTTTGTTAAGTTTTGTAGTCTGTTCTATTTCTTATCAGTCCTATATGGTACTTTAGTGATGGACAATTTTCATCCAATGCGCTATGTTCCGTCACATATCCAGTTTGATATTATTTATTGGCCGTTACACAATTAGTACACTTTGTTTTATTCTTACATTCAGTTGTAATATGCCTTCCTGCACAATTTCCACATACCACATCATTTGTACAATTTTTACCTTTATGTCGAAAACCCTGGCATTGATAGCATCTCGTTATTGCTAGATCTTCGTCGCTCCTAATCAATATATATTTTTCCATATGACATCATCTTAGCATATAGGCTTCCAAAGCATTCCGCAAAAATTGTCGAGGTAGGTCTGCTCTGAAATTGCTTAATAAATGTTATTTTAAAATGTTCACCTTTGTCAATCCATAAATTTTGCTTCCTTATGGTGTCTTCTAGAACATTCACAGGCTTGTCTCCAGAATAATTGGTGATTTTTATTTTTGGAGGATTTTTTTTAGGAATTTCAATGTCGTATTTCTCCTTAAGTTTATTTTCAGCTTCTCCCTTTAGTCTTTTCATCTATATATCAATATGCTTGTAATTAAATACAGTATTTGATAAATATTTACAAGTGGTACAAGCGTACAAGGTATGATGTCATAATTCTTTAAAAACTTTTTTACCTTCTACCATTAAGAGTATTTATCAGTGGACCGCGAGGTCCGATTTGGGATTTCGCCGCGGAACAGCAGTAGACGACGTTTCTCTTATTCTTCTGCCTTTGATCGCCCGAAGCGTTGCCAAATCACTTTAGGTAGCTACGATTTTAGATATTTTCTGAAAACCTCGGTGTCACTTTTTTTTGGATTAAAACAAACTTTGAAATTAATTCAGATTATTGATAGTGACTGTACTGTTATAGTATATTAAGATAGTAGTTTCATAAGACATTATCTTAGAGTACGCGTTTAATTTTCTAAATTACAAGTGCTCCAATTGTCTTATGAACCATGTATTTTATAATACTTTCTCTATTTGGGTCTTTAAAGTCTGAAAAACTTTAAAAAATATAGTAGATTTTTTTCCATTTGAATTAATATTTTCATTTTGGGTTGGCAATACTTTAACAATTTAATAAAATGTTACAAGTATCAAATATGCCATGATAGAGACAATTGAACACAACAAAGCTTCTTCCCATCCGTCATAATTAAAAATAAATATATTATTAAAGTTAATAAAAATGAGTCAGGAAGATTGTTGTACTACGTCAGAAATACGAGAAATTGCAGGAAGTAATTTAGAAAAACTTTTAAAAAGAATATGCAAAACTTGAGTTATGGTGCGAGCAAAATAAAGTTCAAAATATTGAATAAAATAATAAATAATACTATTGAACAAAATATTGTGTCGACACAGAATCTGACAGGAATAACAATTATTGCCCAGGAAATGTCTACAATAACTATAAATATGTATATGTAAAGTAATATGTATAATACTATATTGAATTAAAAATAAAAATAGTGCTTTATTGAATATAACTTTAGAAATAGAGCATCAACTGGAAGATATTTCTATTATTTTTAGGTTATGTTGTTTTATAGTTGTGACTAGAAATTAGTAGACGGAAACCGTCAGCATGTTATATATTTCCGAGTATAGATATTTCAGATAAATATCTAGTAAAAATGATCTATTTGCAAGGTTAAAGTAGCAAGGTCAAAGTTTTCTATAAAAAATTTCAACGAAATCAAAGTAAGCTTAAAATTCGAACCCTACTTACTGCCAACATAAAAAAAATAAAAATTTCAGTTTCATAAATTGGTAGGTTATTCAATTGGTTGGTTATTTCATTTCATAATGTAGCCACTATGAAACCCAAATAGAAAAAGTTCATTATTTCTCTGGTTCAATGGTAACTCGTGCTTGAATTTAAGATACCTACAGTATGTAGAAAAAATAAAGTATCAAATAATTATCAAGTCGCTTGCTTCATTGTTATGGAGAAAACTTATTTACATACTCGGTCCTTGGCATTTATAAATTATCATAGCCCCTTAAATTTTACCGTATTTAGTTCAATGTGTATAACCAACCAAAAACTATTTTCAAAATTGTCTGTTACAATCTAATTTAAAAGATTTATCTCAAGGCAACACCCGAAAGTAATTAAAAGTCCCTGGCATTATGAAACACTTGTGCTGTGGCGACTTGAAAGAACCAACGCCTATTCTATTTGTAACACTTTGTCTTTCTCAGATTTGTAACAACTGACAAGCAAGAAACCCTAACACGCCTGATTTTAACCTAATGAATATTCATGTACAAGTTTTTTTTGTGGTGCAACCTCCCACGTTTAAGTTATTCCCATGGCAGCTTATGCCTTTAGGTATACATACGTTCATGGTATTCCGAAAACTAGAGACCGTTTAAAAATTGTGGTAAATAAATTTTTTAGATAATTCATTTTTAGATCAAATAAATTCGATCCTATAGTATAAATGTTAAGAGAACTTGCAAGATGGTCGCCCAGTCATGTGATATTAATATCATGCCTGGTTATATTAAAAGATAACGTTAGTCAAGTTTATAGTCCTGTAACTTTTAAAATAGTTGTCCGATCTTGGTCAAATTTTTAATAAACTGTAGACTTGCATCTCGAATTGGTGGCAAGAATTTCAGTTTTCAAAAATACTGATGTCTTGATAATTATACGGGCAGGAACAAAAATCAGTTTTTTATCCTTCATTTCTTCGCCCTGTGGAAAAATTGAGCGCAGAATTTAGCTTTATTATATTTTATTGTGTAGAGTGATCTTTTCTTAACGCAATGTTCTTCGGTTCAAGTCATTATCTGCTTTTTAAAAGAAGATACCCATTTTTAAAGAAAGTATTGCAATTTTTCAATTTTATTCACAATTCAGAGCATTATCTTATCGAGTAGCATAAACAAATTCATAGCGCGTATTGCCACCTTGTGTTCTTATCACTTCTACTATGTGACGTGGCATATTTTCAAGGCAATACTAGGATTGCCAGATGTCCAGAAAACCGGACATGTCCTCTTTTTTGACAATTTGCTCCGTCCCGCTTTTTCTTTCCGTCCAGCTCTTTCTAGCAACCGTTCCGACGGTTCAGCAATTAAAATTGACCATTACTACGCGAGTTCTCTTGTTTTTTTATTCTTTTGGGTCGTAGTAACAGGAAAACTTCCTATATCTAGTCCTGATTAGTAGATTTGGCGAAATAAATGCGTTAGTTCCGTTGGTTTTTGTCCTTTTATTTATAATCAGTATTTATTTTTGCGTTCTATTTGATTAAAACTGATTGCAATGACCTTCGCAAAAAGTAAAATCTGAAAAACTGAAATACCTTCTTTAATGTGTATCTTCTTTTAAAAAGTAGATAATGATGCCAATCAAAAAACATGGTGTTAAAAGATGGTCACAAATCAAAACAAACATAAAATACAGGGCGTAAAGAAATTGAGGGTAAAAAGGTAACTTTTGCTTCTGCCGGTATAATGACAAGGCATCGGTATTTTTGAAAACTAAAATTCAGGCTGACAATCCGGGACACAAGTCTATCAAGCGGCTGAAATTGGCTGAACAGTCTGCCTACAAATCTGAGAAATTTCGAACGTTTCTGGCAGCTCACCGAACTGACCTGTCTGGGTGTCAACTGATTAAAAACGAGCCGTATTATTAAAAATACCTAAAAACCAACATTATTACCTACATTTTTTGTAAGAAAAAGAATTTAAATCAAAATCCTTTTAATTTACTTTTCCGAAAAATACGTTTTGGTTAAATCGTATTCATCACAAAAGCTCTTTAAATATATAATTATCTTAATTAAAAACACAATTACTGTATCGCTTCCACATCCGTAAACGTGCGAGCAATTACCGGCCCCCTTTTTATTTTTAATCAAGCTTTTGCGTGTTTATTATTCTGTAAAAATTGGTCCCTCCACCCTCATATAAGGGTATGTATATCCGCAGAGAAAAGAGCCGAACGAAACCCGATCCGAAATAATTTCCCAATTTAAATTTAAATAGTGCCTCTACCCCCATGTAAGTCTAAGATTACGTTAGATTGGTATTGAGATCGGAAAAGAAAGAACTAAGGGTAACCTTATACGTCCTGTGGTATAACCTTTTGTGACGAAACCCTTTTTGATTTTTTATGCCTATGTTATATAATATTGTGTGTGGGAAAATATCGAAAAGTGGATTTTTTGTTAATTCCGGTAAACGATTACCTTCGAAACTACATAATATATAATTCTGTAATGAAATTTACACCGCTATAGGCTTATACAGGATGTTATGAAAATGACGTATTATATTTAAACCGGCAGTTCCTGAGATGAAAACAAATTGAAGAAGAATATCCAAAAATGGCGCTTTAATTTAATATGCCCTGTACATGACCTGGCGTGAAACCAAAATTAAGCACGTGGTGACACTGGGAGAAAGATAAACAAAACAACATATGGCGGAATACGTTAGTGAATTTTGAGCATTGTTGTCACTCTTTAGAAAGTCAATAGCCGCTTGACAGATTGGAAGTTGTTTATTTTTCAGGATACATTATTATAAACTTTTACGTTCAGTTCAGTTCGCTGGGAAACAATCTCTGATTTATAAACTTGAACTAACTCGAACCAACCGCCGCGGCGTTTATAAATGGTCAGGTATGTTCTCATTTGTTCAATCCGTCGGAACTGAACAACTTAAATGCCACTTTATCCTTTAGAAAAAAAAATTCAATTTTATTTACCTTTTTGGCCTTATTTAAAACCGACTTAATTTACAGAAAAACACCAAGTAGGTAACCGGCACAATAAACTCACAAACACACAAAAACAAAAGCACAAATTCACATTAGTTTTCGCGTTAATCTGTATGCATCTCATGAACACATCTAAGTACCATTCAATCTTAATTAGTATTTTAAAGTGCTACTGTGTCAACAAAAATACGCCCTTATTGTATAAAGTTTCATCCGGTGGTCTGGGAAATAATATAATTTTTTCATACATTGGTATTTAACATCTAAAAATTTCTAGTAACTACACGTTTCAGTCTGTTTCGGGTTTACTCGGTCGATCGATACTGCGTTATTTGGAAATATCTAAAAATACAGCGTTACCACTTTCGATGTTTTATAAGATTATATTCATAAGTTGCGGAATTTCCTTCTGTAATATTACTTTTCTGTATAATTATTGTCTCGGAAATGGCAACCGCGCTATTTTTCCGAATAAGTACGAAGCACTCGACCCTTGGTTGGACTTGTCTATATGAATACTTAAGGGGAGGTCGTGTTATTGTCAACATAATTATTTCATCATTCTTCATTAAAGGATTAAAAATTGTTTTAGGCCCATTAGAAATTAGCGTTTTTATAATTTCTGACTTTCTATTGCGAAATAATTTCTGTGTGTGCTGTTGTTCTTTGTGTACGATAGTGTAATTATTATGCGTTAGTGTTTAGTGCTTTTGTGTAATCTGATAATAGGTGCATATCTTCAAAAAACTAATTTGAAACTCGTGGGTGTCTGCGTGTGTCTTTAGTATGACTTAGTATAATTTGTTCTGTTTCACTATGTATTTTTTTCTTTCGACGATATGCCGGTTATGTTCCGAGATTGGAAATAAGAGGCCGAATGGGGTTTAGTGGGTATAAGATTATTATTCTGTCCCACACTATCATCAGGGCACGTGATGAGCATAAACCTCTTCCCATAGAAAAAAGAACTGAAGGTATCTGTGCCCTGGATTTAATTTCTAAGTAAGCTAAATATTTGTTTTCACAAGAAACTAAAGTTTTACACAATTTGTCAACATTGCGCGTAACAGGTGTTTGTGATACACTGCCTCAGGGTGTTATGCTTCATTACCGTAGAGTCACATGTGAGTAAGAGGGTTTGTTACCCCACTTTTAAAACGGTCGATTTGAAAAAAAAAAATATGTAGCGCTTCTCTGGGATACGTCATTTCCATAACACCCTGTATACAGGGTGTCAAAACTTAATAGGAAGGATGTCCAGGCACATTATTTTAAAAGTAATTAGAACCTTTCTTAGGCGGAAACTTTACCGTTTGTAAAGAATCGGAAAAGGTATCACCCGGAGTGACTACCTACGGTTGCCTAAACATTATACTAAAATGCCCATCTTATCCACTCATTTCTTGTCGCGATACTCGTGTATATAAGGGACCAAAGTCGAACTAACTAGCAATTTTAGTCGTTGCTACGTATTCGCGCCACGTACCTGGCGAAATAACTTTCTTTGCCAGCAATGAATATAATTTGAGTAATTCGCGGTTAAACAATCAATTAGTGAGTTTCCAAAATGTATCCAATATCCGTGGGGTAAAAAGTTATGATGAGCTAAAAATAAATTGGTCAAATTTCAAATTAGTAAGTTTTCTTTTTTAATTAAAACGCAATATTTATATTACCTATTTTTGTTACCAAATCTGTTGTAAACCTTATTTAAATTTCTATTATAGTAAAGATTTGGGTTTGTTCCCCCAGACTATACAGGGTGTTGAACATATGTCCGCAACGGCTTAAATTTTTTGCTACAGGGTGTTAAATTTTTATTTTTTAAATGGTTATTTTTTAATATATCCGAAAGTACTTTAGATGTTATTTTCAATTTTGGCATGTGTTAATAGAATATGGAACCATAAATTTTAGTTAGAAAAGTTATTCAATTGTTCCACCAGTGGCCTCCCTGCAAACATGTAATCTGATATTTTTAAAACAAAAGATGGTACGCCACTAACATTTTTCCATGTTGGGTTTGTTTGGTATGGTATTTTTTCTAATTAACCTGGTTAATTCTACATGAAAACGGTCTCTTGAGTTTTTCTCGTCAGGCGCACCTTTCTTGAGTAAAACCACTAAATTGATATTGAAAAAATTATTACTAACATTGATAAAATAATTAATGATAAATTTTGTTTCATAAAATTTGTTGGAGTGGGCAATTCGATTGGAAGACGGCGGAAGCATGCCTTTTAAGTGAAGGTGGCCATTTCCAACAAATCTTATAAAACAAAATTTATCATTAATTATTATTTTACCAATGTTAATAATAATGAGTTTCAATATGAATTTAGTGGTTTTAATCAAGACGAGAAAAACTCAAGAGACCGTTTTAATGTAGAATTGACCAGGCTAATCAGAAAAAATATCCACATGGAAAAATGTAAGTGGCGTACCAGCTTTTTTGTAAAAAATATCAGAGGACGCGTATCAGCGTGAAGTATTACAGTATTCTCTGTATGTACAGTGTACACCTACCCTGTACTGACGAGAACAAAAGAGTTCAAAACCGGTCTGCAGGTGGTTGCATTCTATCAATGGAAAAGGCTTCCTTTTCTTGGTAGTATCATTCAATCTGAAATAGTATTTTAAAGTGCTATACTGTGTAGACTAAATTCACCCTTATTGTATAAGGTGTCGTCGGGTGGTCTGGAAAAATAATAAGTTTTCCATACATTGTGTTTAAAGTAGTTTTTCGATTGTCTTGGGTAAATAATAAGGAACATTTCATATAATCTGCAAAAAAAGTCTTTCAAACTAATTTTCTAGTACTCGACCTACTTAAAAACGCTTTTTAAAGATGTTATGGACCAATGCGACAGTTTTACCACCTGTAAGGCAGATTCAAATTTTATCAGTATCAGTCATATGTGTATAATATGTAAATAAAACAATTTGATTGGTCGAAACAGTATATTTGACAGGTGATGGAAATAATCGAATTAAAAAAATATCACCCTTTAGCAAAAAATGTAATCCGCTGTGAACTTTTTTCATAGCATGACGACAATATAAATAGGAAAATACATTGCAAATTAACCGTAAGTACATATTTTTTTACTTAAATCCTACCTTTAAAGTGGTTTTCCGATTGTCTTGGGTAAATAATAAGGAAAACCTAAAAAAATCTGCATTATATTAATAAAAGAAAAAGTCATTCAAATTAGAATTTCTTCTAGTACTCGACTTACTTAGAAACGCTTGTAAAGATGGCGTGGACCAATGAGACAGTTTTACCACTTGTAAGGAAGATGTAAATTTTGTCAGTATAATCATATGTGAATGGTGTAAATAAAACAATTTGATTTGTTGAAACAATATATTTGACAGGTGATGGAAACAACCGAATTAAAAAAATAACACCCTTTAGCAAAAAATGTAATCAGTTGCGAACTAAGGGGTCCGCACTCCGAAATATTAGCACATCATTACGAACCACTCTGTATATTTGGATTAAAACCAATTCATTGCAACATAATCGGAATTTAATTATTGAAGATTTACCCGGCTCAAAATTTTCAATACACCCAACAGTATTATGAAAATTACACCCATTGTATCAATATCAAAGACGAAATGGATTCATCAGGGCAATATGCTTGAGTGGGGCGTATTTCTGACATATTTAAAACCAAAAATTCTCTCGAATCGGATACGTATCTTGTCATTAAGTCCTAAATATCGAAATTAAAATACCGCAATCAAGGCATCTCTTGTGGGAGCAGATGTGGATCAAGCGATTCTTCGGTATGATTTTATCCATTCATATCTAGTAAAGGTCTGGGTAATTTTACGCAAGGGGATACTAGGGGGATGCTGACGAAAAGTTAGCAATTATGTTTTGCATCGTTAGTTATCGAGGATCCGGAATGTAGGCGGTCAAAGGCTGTGACACACAGTGGTCCTTGCTTGTAATACCTACAGGGAAAATATTAGAAAATAACACGGTGTTAAAAATTTTCGTTTAAAAAATTTTTAATCATTAAGAAAAGATGGTCAGAAGTCAAAATCATGGCAATTTTATTACCATTTTTGTTAAAGAGGAAAACAATTCTTCATGGTATTAACTAAATACATTGATTAGAAAAGATTATTTCGGAATTAACATTTGAAGATCAACTTTCATATCCTAGGCTAAGGTATGTCAAACGGTGAGGAAATTGAACAAATTATAATTTTTTCGTTGCTCGTTTTATTACTGTTTTGGAATGATTTAAAAAAAGAAAGTTGATAATGGCCCTTCGAAGACGACTCGTCGGATTACAAAACAATTAACACTGTTAGATAGAGCGGAAAAAGTGGTAATGTAAAAGTGCAATTTACTTTAGAATTCGATATCAAAACAACCCAGGAAAAAAATAAAACGATTTTTCGGAATTTCGGGTTTTTCCGGATATTTTCGGAACTACTCGGAATTTTAAAACTTTCTAAACGGCATATTATTAGGCACGTAAATGCGCAACTTTACCTAACCGACTTCGTATCTCTTACGGTTTCCGGAATCCCTGTACTGGCCCTCCTTATCTTGGATACGGTGTATATATCAACTGGTATATCATACTACGATAAATGGTAAAAAGAATAAAATGGTCGTAATGACACAAACCATACATTAATAAACGTATTAACTTTTATAAGCCACTGCATGTTTTAGTTCAAAAATATTGTAATTAATACATATTGTAGTTATAACATTAAATATATTTCTATTTTTCGATGTGCCAGCGGTTATTTATATTTCATAATTAATGGGAAATAAAGAAGCTATTTTCTGCGATCGTCATAGAAAATATTTTTTTTTTGGCAAATAAATTCATAAATAAAATCGGTAATTTTTTAACGAGTTAAAAAAAGGAATTTACCGTTAAAAAAAACATTTTTTCATTTCTATGCTTATAATATCAAGTTGCCATGAAAACAGCATCCAGATCGTTCGTTGCCTGGGAGGCGCATTGTTATTGTCACCTTACAAATGTCAATACTATTTGAAAGCATCAACAATGGAAAGAAATAATTACGATTTCGAAGAAGAAAACTCATTTCAATGCGCTCTAGAAAAAATAATTAATAAAGTCAATGAAGAAATACAAAATTGTTAACGTATTTTCAAGAAAGGCACAACATTTTTAAATCTTCGACCTTGGTCATGCTATTCTAAGCTGAAGTCAACATTAATTCTCAATAGTCAAGTCGATATAAGCAAATATCCCTAATTTAATGCATTGCTAAGAGACAGTGAATTGGTTATACACCAGAATATGTTTTTTAATTTTGAAATATTTTATGCATTTGTTCCATAAATAACTGTTACAGCTTAATACGGAACTCAAAATTTCTTATGGTACAAACTATTTATTTATTTACCAATCATCAAGCTTTATATGCCGTGCCAAATTTGCTCCCTGAAACATTTGAAAATATTAACAAACCCGCCCTCGTTGTACTATTTATTTATTTATATGTTTTTATGTTTCCGTCGTTTCGTCTAAAATTTTGTCTCCTAGTTTCATAAATCGGACCATCGCCATACGCATCTACAAGACAAAAAAGAACACTTGTTAAGGAAATGGGGTCTTTCTGTATCGCTGGAACTTCTTAGCTCTTTGACAGTGAGCTTGCACAGTTATTCATAAAGGGGCTGTCATAAGATGTAGGGATGAAAAGGATGATGGAAATACCTAATAAATGTCCATGGGGTTAATCCAACCGAAAAGTTTACAGACTGGTCATTTTCCGAATTGTCGTCGCAAAAACTTGCGGTGGCGTTTTTTGTTACTGCTGTATGGAAGTTTCGTCCATGCCAGCTTTTATGAACTGGATCAGACCATTAATTCAAACTGTCTAATACTAGTTCGTCTCCATAGGTTTTATTAAGTCTATGATGTGCTCATTTCATTATTTAAAGATGACAATACAATTTAGAACTAACTGGTCTCACGCAATTTCTCGATAACGTTACTTTAGTTATTGTCATGACAAATATAAGACCAACCTGGGAACAAATTTTAAATTGGTCAGTTCAGCAACAATATCAATCTAAAAATGGCAAAATCAACCCTATAGGAATTTACGTAAAAACCCCTAAAATAATTTTACGACGCGACCCCGTCAACACTCGTGTCGCTATGTTGTCAAACTCACTGTGCTGGCTCTCACCTTCGTCGTACCCGACCATGATCTGGCGCGATCGAAGTTCCTGCTCGATATGGTTCAATCCAGCAGCGGTCAGGCTCCGTGCTGTTCGAGATGTGAAAGTGGCTATGCGTCGACTACATTTCCCTAACCGAGCCTAAATTTTTTTTATGATGAAACACAAGCACTATAGGAAAAAACCTTTAGGGCACTCTGGGTTTGTTCCAGATGAAGGAATTCTTCAACAATGAAGTTCGAGGAGTACTAAGCTTAACCACATATGGATGGGCGGCAGTGTTTCGCCGTGTATTTCTGCCGAAGAGTATGTTTGGATGCAGAGTTCCAGCCATGAGAGCAGTACTCTAGTGATGGTCGAATCTGGGCTTTGTATAGTGTCAAAGCTGTTGAGGCGTGTACAACTTTTTGGTTCGGAAGAGTACACCCAGTTTCTGAGAAGTTATCTTGGCGATTGCCATAACGTGGTTATGCCAAGACATATTTCCCCCCAGATTGACGCCCAGCAAATTAATAGATGAAGCCAGTAGAATTGAGTGTCCTGCCATGACTATATCCGGTTCTGTAATGTTAACCTTTTTAGAGAAAACTGCTGGGTTTTTTAGCGTTAAAATCGACTTTGTGTACCAAAATCCAAAATTTCTTCCAGGACCTTGTTGAGACGTAATACTTCATTCTGTCTGCGAAGAATGCAAAGATTTGGATGACAATCTTTGCAATATTTTCAATAATTTTAACATCTTCATAAACTACCTTAACCATACGATGGGAAGAGTGTATATTTGCCATCAACTTTCCTTTATTACCTATTTTAAATTTCCGGATGTAAAACACTTATAAAAACCTAAATGCATATTTTTTTTATCAGTTTAGCATTTCCGATCTATTCGAAACCCAAATATCCCCAATAAAACATCCGGGTAAACTAATAAAATAAAAACCTTCTTGTGACTGCACTAGATCAAAGGTGTTCAAACATTCTTGTTTACATCGGGGTGAAAGTCGTGTGTTTACCAAATATTAGTCTTATACTTTAATGGTGCATTATGTGGATTTAGTATGCAGAAGACGGGGGCGTACGATCATTGGCAAGGTTGTTTAATATATAAGGGCGACGGCGGATTTAGGGATCTAAACGAATTCTTTTGTAGGTAAAAAAGACGGTTTTTTTATAAAATGACTTAAGGAATCACACTCTGGAATATTAGCACGGCATAAATTGTGTGTGAGCGATTTGTTTCTAGTTCTATATGAATCTTTATGAAGTGTATGAATTTCTTTTGAAAGTACGAAATAAACCTTATCCTATGCAATCCTGAAATGACATTTATTCCTATTAACAGAATGTAACTGACCATTTTTATATATAAAAAAAGTTCTGGTTTAATCGAAGGTAATAATATAACTAGATCGTGTTTTTATCGATAAAATTTTTCATGCTCACTTATATTGGAAATTTTACGAAATATCGTTGGCATGTTTATTCTGATTTAATCTAAATAATCATGGCAAAATGATCATTGAGTAAAATTTCCAAAAATAACAAAACTTTAAGTGTTGAGACGAATAAATCTAAACAAACCTTTTGACGTTCCGTAAATTTAAGGTTATGTGACTAAAATTTCAAAAGAAAAGACGTCAACAATATCGGTAAATAAGAAAATACATTGCAAAAGTACGTACCATCATGCCGATAAAAAGATAGCAAAGCAAAATTTCTTATTTTCTCCTTGACAATTAGGAACTATTTACTGTCGAGTTTGGTACCAGTAAAATGTCATATACAAATTTTACATGTCAACATAGATTGTCACTACTTGTCAAGCACTTTTTTTTTAAATATGCCACAATTACCACCAACCACCCCCCCCCCCCCCCCCCCCCCCCCCACACACACACACATTTAAGGGGTTTCTTCGTTGGTTGGTTGGTTGATTGGTTAAAGGCGGGGGTCAGTTTAAAGGCCCGAACTTCTATCACTGTAGCCTTTCGGCTTATTGTGTACCCCGATCTTGTTAGAAGATGTTTGTCCCATTTATGAGGTCCCGTAACCTTCTACCAAGCTTATCATGTGGGAGGTTGTCACCATGTTGTATGTTCCCGAAGATATTTTGTCTTCTACGAGACAGCGCTACGCAGCGATATATTATGAGAGAGCAGAGTCTGCATTCAATGGATCCGTTGTTTATGCCTATCCGTTGAAAGTGTTTTCGCAAGTGGCAGTGGCCTGTTAGCAGACCCATCACTTGTGTCAACTGGAGCCGCGTCAGGGTTAGCATCCCATTCGATAGTATTTTCGATGGTTTTCCAATTACGGCCTGTGGGTGTGTTTGACCAGAGAGATAGGCGTTGTTTTTTCGACCATCTATCTAATGTTGTTTTTGTTGCCTATTTTGATATGCCAAAGGCCGGGGCCCCTGAAACTTTGAGCGGATCGGGCTCTTGCTAGTTCATTCGCTTTTTCATTTCCTAATACCCCAGAGTGACCAAGGACATACAAGAGCTCTACCTTGTTCCCACTGGCCGCCAGTGCTCTTAGGTTGGTATGGCACTCCAGTGTAAGTTTTGAAGTGAACCGATTGGAGTTCAGAGCCTTAAGAGCAGCTTGGCCGTCCGACAGGATGTAAATCTTTTGGTTGTGGTAGCCCTTTTCTTGTATAACATGAACTTCCGCTTGGTATAGTTTGGCGTAGTTCCCCAGCGGAATGCTTATGTTCATCCTGGGTCTTTCCCCAAATATACCTGCGCCCACACCGTTGGCGGTTTTTGATCCATCGGTGTACCAAACTAGACCCTTGGCAAACGACGGGGTTGCACTGATCGTCCATTTATCAAAGTTCCAGTCAATCTTGAAAGGCTTTGTGAAATCGTATGTTACTCTCATACGATCAGTTTGCATATCCAAGAGCTCATCGTTGATTAGATCCATGGCTCATGTATGTCTAATTTTTACGGGTATTGTGTTTATTCCCCATTTGTGATCATCCTTGAGGCGTTACAGTTAGCCTTCATTCTGATGTGAATGTCTAGGGGTATTAGTCCCAGTATGACTTCCATTGCTGGGTTGACCAGTTTATCGTTTTCCTGTACTGTGAAGTATTTTTCTCTCGTTTGCTTGTAATGTGATTTTAAATTTGTGTGATATTACTATGGGAAAGTATTAAAATTTAGTGTTTTTTCCTAAAGAGCTTGACGTGTAAAAGTAACGACATGAAAATTACCACTGACGTCTTTTGAGTGCAATCGACCTACCACATTGATTTTATTGCATCACAGTGCATCCTACGTAGCTTTATGAGGATGACATAAGGTAATAAAGTGCCATTTATGGTTATTTTTCTTTAATTTGTTTATATCTCGGTATTTGTGGTTTTAAATATAATAAATAATTTCTATAACATACTGTCTTCCGTTTAATAATTCGCTGTACATTCATTTTCATAATGAAAAGAAGTAGAGAATCATAAAACTTCAACAATGTTACTAATGCCAATATAGCTACTTTTATTAGCCACGTTTCATGCTAGCAAATTTCTCTAACAAAATCCAGACACGAGAATGTCTGTCGTTCTCCAATCGGTCGCATCAACTGAGAATTAAGTTTCCTTATAGGATTTACGAGTTTCCGCAGATTTCGCCAAGAAATTGCCTGCCTTTTGTCCATTTTGCGATGGATGACGCATATCCGGTATGGCTGTTTGTCAATAAAAGAAATGTCTAGCCGATTTATTTTGATACACAAAGCATCCCCCTTATTTCTATCTGCTGTAGCCCTTAAATGACGTGTAAGACAAAATAGATTTTTGGGAAGAAGAACTAAGTGGTTTAAGACTGGAGATAATCTAGGTTCAATTGGTGACAGTGTGTGTGGGGATGCGATAAGTTTCCTGTTTCAGTAGGAAAAAGGTCAGGAAGACAATCAGTGTATTTTTTTAAATGCATTTGTTGTTGGCTAAATTCAACCAGATTTTTCAATGATGTACTCGTATACGTATTAGCATTTGAAAAAAATCTGCCTTTTACACATTTAAGGGTATTTATATGGTATGGTATTGGTATGGTTTTAAAAGCGGAACTTGCACAACATAAAGATTGTCTTCTCATTTATACTGATGCCTCTAAAACAGCAGATGGCAATGGAGCAGCCATATATGTTCCTGAAATAAAAAATGAATTTTAATTCAAAGTTGAAAGAAGTTGTAGTATTTTCACTGCAGAGGAGGCTCTTGCTATTTTTAAGGCACTAAATTTTGCACTCGAATATGACTATCATTTTTTTGTCATCCAATCTGACTCCATGTCTGTTCTTAAGGCATTAATGAATATCAAACCTTGGTCATACAGAATTAATCCTATATTATGGCACATTCGAAAATTATTACGACAGATTACGCTACAAAAAAACAAATAAAATTTATTTGGGTTAAGGCTCATAATGGCGGATAATGAATACGTAGATACCTTAGCCAAGGACAGCATTTTTAATGGATCGCCTATCGGCTCTAGCCTTACTCTCAGTGATGCTGCTGTTATCCTTAAATCAGCAATCTTGAATAAATGGAATGTAAGATGGAAGACCTATTGCAGCACCTCCTCAACAAGATATTCATTTCTTGTTAAAAATATACCTAAAAACTCCTGGCATAAAGATATAATAGTTCCAAGACGTTTTATTACAACTATTATTCGAATTAAGTTGGGACATGCCTGTTATCCAGTACATCTGAATAAAATTCATATTGTACCCTCTGACAAGTGTGATTACTGTCACGTCAAATGTGATTTGGACCACATATTCTTTGAGTGCAAAAAATACAACAATCACATTAACTCATTAATTCAACAATTAATTCAAGAGTGTAAAATCGAATGTCCCTATAATATCCTAAACCTTTTATCATTGAAAAATATTAAAATTTATAATGTAGTTATTAGATACTTATACAACATCAATTTAAAACTCTGAGCCTTTCAATACGCGTAAAATATTTTACCATCCTAGTCTATCCTTATATGTATTCCCTTTTTGCAATGGTCGTCATTCCTTGTGTGTCATAAGATAAAGTCGCCCTGACAGACCCCAGAGGCGTGAAGCGTGTGACCTCTGATTTATATGTTTTAAATTCGTACTTTTTTGATATTTTTTTACTTTGCGACTGGCTGCATGACTAATTAGTCAAATGCCAATTATATAAAAAAAAAGGTATTTATCGGTGGACCGCGTGGTCCGATATGGGGTTTCGCCGCGGAACAGCATAAGTCATTGTTATTGAAAAATGAGACAACATCGCCAATCGAAGACATGACGAACCAGCGCGCTTGCCGGCTGTATCGAGGGAGTAGGAGACGTTCTTCTTATTCTTCTGCCTTTGATCACCAGAAGGGTTGCCAAATCACTTTAGATAGATTTTAGATATTTTTCCGGAAAACCTCGGTGTGACTTTTTTTGCATTAAAACTGAGCTTGAAATTAATTGAGATTATTCTATCCAATATTTTTCTTGTAGTTTGTCACAAATTATTACCTTAAGGGATGTCACTGATAAGTGCTCTTAAATATAAAAACACAGTTTTACAGAAAAATTAAAAACGTTTCCGTTTTTACTTCTTTTAAAAAAATGGGTCGATCCATTCATTCATAATATTCTTTGTCTTTTAATATTTTTTTCATATAAAGGGTGTCAAATTAAAAACTCCCAATCATTATTATCCCGTTTGCAGTCATTGATATTAAAAATCAGGAAGACATTGCAAGTTTATTGTGAATGGGGATGCTTTTATAACATATGTGCAGCCTTCGTGGTTTAACCCCCTGTGAGGGGTAGATGTTAAACTTAAAATCTTAAATGGGACTCTCTTCTCTTGACCTCTTTCAAATAGCATGTCATCGCTATTTTAAACGTGGACGTAGGTAATTAACACTTGTACTCAGATTTTTGTTTTTTTGGTTATTATTTTTAGAAAAACGTTATTATGTTGACTTCTATTTTACTAGAATGACTCCGCATGATACCAGTTCCAATTCTTTATCAAAGTTTACATGAATGTCCATTTTTGGCAAGTTCTTGGAAACTACTATTAAAAAATATAAATTGTGGAATTATAGGAAATATATTTAAGCTACCTATAAAATGATGTGCCACCTGACCCCCACTCTCCCATTTAACATTTTAAGGGAACATCTATCCCTCCTCGGGGGTTAAACAACGAAGGCTGCAAATATTCTTAAAAGGCACCCCCCTTAACAATAAAATTGATGTGTCTTTCAGATTTTTAATATTATTTACTGGAAGCGAGATATTTTAAGGGTGGGAAGTTTCCAAAATAACACCATGTATATTTATATGTGACTTTATATTTATTTCCACATACCTTATCTTACAGAATCCGTTCTGCTATAATTCAGATACAAATCTATGAGGCTTGTAGAGAGATTTTAGTCAATAATTGTAATAAACCTTAAAAAAAAAAATAACGTGATATTCTTCGTCGTTGGTGGAAATAATTCCAATTCCGAAAAAGAATAATCATTTTTCGTATATCTAATGGAAAAAATTATACTGTATTGAGAGAAAATCGTTAACTAAATCGCGAGACAGCAATGACACTTTTCACCGAGGTTTGTATACTATTTTATTTACAACCACATCTAACATCCACTTCTTATTATTTTGAATTAAAATTATTAATAAATGATAAATGTCATTTTGACTTTTCCATTGAAAAATTAGACAGAAATTTCAAATAACCGCAGCTGGTAAAATATTATTTTAACAACAGAAAAATGCGGTGAGCAGATTGTTAATTTTATTTCTGCTACTCCACCAGAAATTCGAGAAGCAGCAAAAATAGTAGAAGATCTTCTGCCAACTAAAAGCCGCCCGAGATATGACAAGGCATATAACTGTTTCAAAGAATGGTGTACCGGGAACAAAGTTCAAAATCCTGGTGCTGAGTCGGCGCTACTAGCATATTTCAGTGAAAATACCAAGACAAAGAAGATATCAACAATATTCAATACCCAGGACCACTCTATCAATTAGGGAAAAAGTAGACATATCTAAAAACGCAAAGCTATTAGCATTTTTAAAAAAGTGTGCTCGTATATTATTTTGAGATATCGATTTTTAAAAAAATTACAAAAAAATAATTCACTTTCCACCGGGTGGAAAGTAAAAGTAAAAAAACGTCAACTTTCCACCTTACAAAGATAGATGAAATGTCATTATTATATGCATGGTTGTAAATAAAATAAGTTTTCTATCTCTTGAATTAAAATATTTCCGCTCAATAGAAAACTATGACTTTTCTTTACTTATAGAACAATTTACTATTATAGTCTACTATATTTGTGTATTATTTACCTTTTTTATAAGTGCCTACCTATTAAGTAAAGAAGTATAAAACTTTGGCATACATACCCATGCAGAATGGCGCACTCGCATTCGGCTCGTGTGCTCCAAATTCCCATTTGTAATACTTTATGTATTTGTTACATAAATAAATTCGCTTCCTTATACGTAACAATAAGAAGTACCTACAACTTAAAAAACGCAAACAGGAAAGCGAACAATGCCATGTCAAAAATAAAACCGTTAAACGTAGATAGGGAACGCAACGCGTGAGAAATCGAAACCCCACGGACCCGTCGACTAAGGGAGTTTTCAAGTGTTAACTGATTGAAATTCCCTAAGGATTGATTGATTTAAATATTTGATGGCTGTATTGATGGAACAGAATTTCATGTAACTTTCGAATGTGGAAATACACGGGTTTCTGAACACAGGGAACGCTTTATCTCCCGATTTTCCCGGCCTTTATAACCATTATTCGTCAGTTTCGAAAGTCTACCTCGATTTAACTGCTTTTAATGAAAGTTTTAATGTATTATGTGTTCATTACTAGTTAAATTAGTAACATTTGAAACAATTTGCGAGAAACTTTATTTGTAATTTTTTGTTTGTTGATATCCAAGCTACTTTGTCACTTAATACTAAAAAGACAGAAATATAATATGCAGGGTGTTATGATATTATGTTTTTCTACTCCTATATTAGTAGAAACTTATTTACGCACTGTCTACTTTGTTAGTAACAGTCTAATTACACATACTATAACCAGTGGCGGTTCTTGCACAGGAGCACATGCGCACGTGCACCCCCAAAACGAATAAAAAAATATTAATTTATTTTCATTGAATATTATTTATCGTATAAAGTCCGACCCTCCCTAATATATCATTGTACCGTCAACCAAACTGTATATTATAGGCTCTCGATCCGGCAACCGTGCCTCGGTCGAGGATAATGACGAGACTTTTTTATAATAAAATGTAGTTCTCTCACTGAATGTCTCTTGTATAAAACAAAACAGGAATTCTATAAAATGAGATCATAAATTTCAATTCGGTGTATTACTTCCAATTAATAAGATAAAAGACACGTTTTTTAGGCTAGTTAAGGTAAGTTATGATCAGATTTCAAGATTTTTACTGTTAGCTGCCTCTTGGTGTAGTTTTACTGAAAAGGAACGCTTATCTAATACGCTCCCATATATTTTACGCCTAATTAGAAAGTAGTGTGGGTTTACAATTTATGGATTGTTTTTTAGGAAAGTGACCAAAATATATTTAAGATTGTTATCACATGTGTCAAAAATCTTTCTTCTGTACCAGGTATAGGTATAGCAGGAAATTGTTTGTCACATGTTTGTTCATCTAACTATAAAAATTAACATAATTTTATACAAGATCAGTATAGATGTATGGTTGCTATTATTTCTTGTCTATTAATTAATATTAACATTTAACTTCAATTTCATTTTTACATATTCATTTGCGAAAATGACTTAGCAACTTTTTAATAATTTGATATGATATCGGTTTATATTGAAAGTGGAAAAAACGAAGAAATTGCGAAAAATGTATATTTTGTTCGCTACCCGGAAAGACGGTAACCATTTAAGGACATATTCCGAACATTTGCGATGATTCCCGTTAGTTTTTACCTTAATCTGAATCTTTTATTTCGTTTCAAGGTAATACAGTTTAAATAAATTGCCTAGGAAACCAATATCATCCACGGTGTGTTATATATTTGAAAGGAGAATTTAAAATAGTATATTCTCAAATTAAAATATCCATTTAAAAAAAATGAGGTTAGGTCCGATAACTTTTTTACCTGACCCCGTATACCTATTCTGGAAACGGCAGATTATTTAGCAATCAATATAAAGAAACTTCTCTAGAAAACATTTTTCTGTATCTCTTTTAACTAAGAAAATATAGGGTAATTTTGAAATAGTCAATTTTTTGATTTTCCCCCGAATCTCTTAAGCGAGCGAAAATTTTCAAATTTTGATTTTACCATTTTAACCTTGACCCAAAAAGAGTACATGACACCTACATTACTTTTTTAATAGCACTAACAATTACAGAGATACCCTATAAAAGTGTCGAAAATGGGATACCCTGTACATGCTGAGGTATGAAATAACTTTATTAGGGACAATTTTTCAATAAAATAGTAGTATAATGATCACCGATTACATGGGGATAATTTATTTATTTATTTATTTACGGGCATGCCCAATTTACATATTTATGATTGTATTTATGAAATACTAATATTGTACTATATTTATATAATACCTAAAACTAACAATAGTGCCAAATAAAAACACTCAAGACTACCAATTTAGAGACGTGAGTTGGCTACTGAAAGGTGAGTAAGTTGAGTGAGTGAAGATTTTACTATCCAAATCTGTTAAGAAAATAATTGTGATTAAATAACTATTACAACTGTCAAAGAGTAAACTGTGAAAAAGCTGATTTAATTAAAATATTTAGTATTTAACGAGTTCTTCTCCTTCAACTTTCCTAATTTTTCTAATTAATTAGTCCATACTAATTAAGAGAAATATACTCGTGACACTTTTCGGTAAACGATTGTAAATTGTAATTTTATATAACTTAAAAGGGGAAATATATTCAAAAATTTATACGCTTTTAATCAGTAACACCTGGGTTAAGAGTTTTCCCTGGGTACGCAAATAACTGAAGTGCTAACAGCTTAGTGGAAATATGGGGTATTTTTAGTGGTAATTTAGTCTGTGAAAGACGTTTTGACACGAGCTCAGACGGCCGTATTAACTGTAACTTGAAAATTACAAAATACGTTGTCGGCATGCATACTCGACAGGAGATGTTGTGTATTTATTTTAAATAAACGCGCTAATAATAAACAGTTTTTTAATTCTTATTTCGAAACTTTAATATCGGAATTTTTACGTTTTAACAACGACAAATCAGTCACTTTTTAACCTTGACATTTTAGAATTTTTTTATAGTTGACACGTATTTCAGGATTTTGCTCAAAAACATTTATTTTCCAAAATATCCACATATGAATTTTTATAATTTGCTGGATTGAACATACAAATTTTGAAAGGAAGTCGTGCAGTTTTTCAATTCTATTCACAACATTACATGATTTTATCGAGTACACTGAGAAAAAATTCAAATACCTGGTATAAATAATATTATATCAGTTATTGGATTTCCACATACGTATTTGGACAGCGCGACAGTTGGCTACTGTAATAATCTCGCTTTTCTAAACTGTTGTTATAGTGGCAATAACTTACTTCTAATAGTAGTTATAATCTATAATAGTTGGAGGTACTAATTATTTTACAGCAGCGGTTATTCGTTTTATACCCAATATAAAGATATTTTAATAACAGTTAGTGGCTGGATTGTAAGTATTATAATACTGATACTAGTGACCAATATACACTCGGTATACCAGTGATAATATAGAATAATACTGAATATCATATTGTTTCTTTCCACATAAAAGATAGCTTATACCCAATATATGAAAGATTCTAATACCTATTACAAGAATCTTCTAATAGTGTATATTACACTATATCTGATATACTAAGTGGTCCGCTTAAACAAGAATATATTGCATATATAAGCATCGGGTACTTTTTACACTAATATTAATATTCTATATTATAACAAAAAAAAATATAATATATTGTATATATTTATATATTACGAACATTTTTTATTAAAGCTTAGAACATTTATATAACCATATTTTTCTTAAATTAAAAAAAATAACATAATGCCTCTTATAACAGTATATATTTTTAATAATAAGTATAACATATACATAATTCTCTCACTTATTATAAATATCGAACAAACACGAACAAACCTAATCCCAGAGAAAGCAACTTACTTACTTAAATTATTGATGTGATCAATGTACAGGGTCCCATTTTCGACACTTTTATAGGGTATCATCATAATTGTTAGTGCTATCAAAAAAGTAATGTAGGTGTCATGTGCTCTTTTTGGGTCAAACTTAAAATAGTAAAATCAAAATTTGAAGATTTTCGCTTTCTTCAGAGATACGGGGGAAAATCAAAATCAAAATTATCAATTTCAAAATTACCCTATATTTTAAGTTAAAAGAGATACAGAAAAATGTTTTATACAGAAGTTTCTTTATGATGATTATTAAATAATCTGCAGTTTGAACAAGTAGAATAAGTATACGGGGTCAGGTAAAGAAGTTATCGGACTTAACCTCAATTTTTTAAATGGATCTACTAAAATGATTTGAAATAATAAAGTATTATATTATACTACTTTATTATAGATTATAGTGTATAGAATGCATACTTACTATGAATGATACACAGCCTGAGCCTTGAATGTCTTTAATTTTCACTTTTTTCAATACACAATTACACATCAATAAAAACACTTGCGACCACGGCGAAGAGTCTTCGATATTAAACTGGTTGGCGTGATCCGGACTAGCTCGGAGAAGCAATGTCATTCGGCTAATTTCGCAATATAAGATTTCTAATAACACCTTATCGACAGAGCGCTGCGAGTATTATGCTCAATTTTAAATATGCCTGTATTATAAGCGCGGGGAACTGATTTGCTAAACGTCTAAACATGGGCAATTCCGAATATAAGAAATGTTTAAATAAGCGTGATTGTTACCGATAGAAATATTTTTATAATGATTATGAATACTCGAATAGTGTTAAGCGAAAATTTGGTGTCGATGTGATTTAGGAATTTACAAACTTTCTAATGGTTTAATTATTCTCAGTGTATATAGGGTGTATTGCAATCTCGTGTTCTTATCACTTCTCCCATGCTACTTGGCAATTGAATGAAGTTTTGAATTGATTCTGGAAGAATATTTTCCCGTTCTTCAGGAATGGCTGTTGTATTCAATAATATAAAACAAGACTATCAATTAAAACACCTTCCACATTACGGGTTGTAACTGGATATTTAAACGAGGTGAACATTCAGATTTAAGTGCCATTGAACATGTATGGGATATGCTATGTAGACGTGTCCACAATCGATACCAAACAGTCCTTCCCGAACAATGAGAAAGTATTCGTCAAGAAGCAATTTAAAACTGCATTGAAAGCATGCCCCACGTCGCATAGTAGAAGTGATAAGAACCCGAGGTTGCAATACACGCTATTAATTTTTCGATATTTGTTCAGGCTACTCCATAAAATCATGTAATGCTGTGAACTGTATCTTCTTTTGAAAAGCAGATAATGACGTGAACCAAAAAACAATGTATTGAGAAAGGTTCACCCTTCAAAACAAAACTTAATGCGGCTAAATTATACAGCTCAATTTTTCCACAGGGTTATTAACTTGTCTATAAACTTGACTAACATTATCTTTTCCGGATTTTATTGTCGAGGAGTGTAGTTAAGAAAATCGCTGTCCGCCATTAGACCACCTTACTCGTTTTTTGGTGCAAATAAATTAAAACTGAACCTCCAAGGCAATTCGAAGATAATACATTTTGTTAGTGTAATGTAACCCCCTGTATATAGGTACTTATTTATGTAGGTCCCGATTCAACTAACAATTCTATATAATGATTACAACACCTTTAGGATTTAGATTACATCTTTTAAAAAAAGTCTTTATTTATAAGATTTATATCTTCCATATATTCAGCAACATTTGCTCATACTTACAGAAAACGAATGTGTGAGATATTCTTATTAAAATGAACATATTGTAGATATGCATCGTAAAATTTAAATCCGATGCAACTCGTCACGACGAAAAATTTACATTAACTATGTCAATAGAATTTAAAGATCAATCAAAGTCAAGTAAACAATTTTGGTTGAGGCAATGGACAATCTTGTCGAAATAATAAAAATGTATAGTAATAAAAATAATTTATATTAACAACTTAGCGAGTCATTTAATTTCACCGCAGTCGGTAGTTGTTACATCAGCCAAAGTTCAGTCTAACACGCCCGCGTATCTTTAAGGCACTCTGGGAGTGGTGCATATGCGAAAAAGCGATTCACTTTTGTTTTAAATCATTGGAGGTTATTAGTCGAGAAACACGACCTGAGGAAGGTCATTCCATACAGACGACGTCCTCCAGATGAAAGAATTCTTAAACAACGAAGGTTGAGTAGCATTGCGCTAAACCACCACATATGGATGAGTTGCTCACTCTAGGTAGAATTATGCAGGTAGTGTCAGTCGAACATTTGACATGTAAATAAATGTAAAAGGAAGTCAAACCATCAAACCGTCTTTGATGTTCTAGGCTGTCGAGGTTCTCGGGCAGCTCGTGGTCTCCGATCGTAATATATGCTTGGATGTAGCGCTCCAGACATTAGAGCAGTATTCTAGTGACGCACGAATCTTGGTTTGAAGAGTGTTAAAACTTTTTGGTTTGGGAAAGTACACCAAGTTTATATGAAACTCTCTTGACGATTTCCACAACGTGGTGATGACAAGACATATTTCCTTCCAAAGTGACACCCAGCAAATTAATAGATGAAGCCAGTGGAATTCCGTGTCCTATCATGACTATATCCGGTTCTGTCATGTTAACCTTTTTAGAGAAGACTGCTGTCTGGGTTTTCTTAGCGTTAAATTCGACTTGGTGACTGTCACCCCAAGCCTAAATTTCTTCCAGGTCTTTGTTGAGGCGTGATACTTCATGCTGTCTGCAAAGATGTGCATTGGCATGTTTGGGGGATGTTTGAGGAACCTAAGTGAAAGACAATACCACTATACTGAAGTCAGTAAAGCTATGTATTGGATTTCTGTTTTTCAGTAGAAGGTCGTTAATGTAGAGTAAGAAGAGGGATGGGAGACAATATGGGCCCTTGAAGAACAACGGTATTGATTGTGAAGGTATCTGAGAGAAACCCGTCAATGGCCGCTGGCAGAGAACGGTTCTTGAGAAAACTAGATAACCATGCACATATTAGATACCATATAGCACATTTTTCATTATTCGAGAAATTTAATTCATAGTGATTAAAAATAGTAAATTAATTTGAAATAGTTCAATACAACGCGAGACACACATCGCATCAGATCGGTTGTAACGACTATATTTTCACGATATATCCGCACTCATAGACACTGTAATATAAATAAATAATACTTGCATGCATATAAGAAGAAGGTATTTTGCCCTGCTGTTGTATATGGCAATTTCTCCCTGGCCCACTAAAGTTTGTTTTATTTCAAGAAAATAAGAGAAAATATGAGTTTGTTAGGAAGGAAAAGTTGCCGCTACGTGGTTTGAAATTTAAGGCCGTTGGACCTTAGGTAATGCTAGAATTTAAATTTTAACGCTATGTGCATAGATAACGCAATTTCAAAAAATTAAATTTTTTTACGTATGCTCTTAAAGAAATTTAAATTTCTCGGAAATGTTTTATGTTGGCCCAAATTGCGAAGTTGCGGATATTCCTTGTTTGACATCTCTGTCACTTTTTTTAAATTTTAATATGAGACTTTAACTCATATACGATAATTGCTAAATAATAATACTATGAACAAAATCAAATTAGATAGATAGCTTATATACAGGGTGTCCGCTAAGTAATGGGGCATGTGGGAAAAACCACAGACTCCTTACGTAAAAATATTAGGATTTAATTATACTTACCTATATCCGAAAATTGATATTAACTGAGATACAGGGTGTTATAGTTAAAACTTCATTTTAGTTTTTTTCTAATAACTTTTTTTACAAAATTTGGCAACTATGGTATTTTTAGGATGAGGAACTGATTTTTTTGGTGAAATTTTAATGTACAATGTAGGGGGCGCTGCCTGCGGCATTTTTTTTGCACATTTATTAGGTCATAACTTTTTGTGCCTCCGTGTATTTAAGTTTTTAATGAAAACAATACTTTTCTCATATTTATTACGGAAAAAAGGTACACGAATTTCAGTTCGCCCAGAGTTACCGTTTCGGAGATATATGCATTTGTATTCTGTAGTGCCTATTATTAATTTGCAAACAAAATTAGTTTTTAAAGTAACCTATGAGAAAACAAATGAAATTTCGAGATACAGTTGCTATGAAACCTCCATCTTGTTATTTGTTGGTTGATTATTGTGTTTCGGCATTGTTACTTAACTTAGGATAAAAAACTCAAAAATGAAACATTTTTTTACTCAGCTATTTTACAATAATCAACAAGCAAATAACAACATAGAGGTTCCATACCAACCGCATCTCTAAATTTCATTTGTTTTCTAATAGGTTACATTAAAAAGAAAATTTTGTTTGCAAATTAATAACAATAAACTAATCAACTAATTAGAAATCAATAATTGCACTTGAATTCTGACCAAAACTAATAAAAATATCCTGAAGATATTTCCTACTTTCCCAGCTAACCAAGCTATCGCCACACAAAAGTGCTACCTGATATTTAACTGAAATAAATCTCAACTCACTCGGAAAGAAATAAAACATCTAGAATTTTTTTTATTAATATTAAAATTCACCTTAGTTAACGTAACGGTGGCATCAGCTGAGGTAGAAGGCAGACAATAATTATGCCCCATATAAATAAAATATTAATCTATAAATTTTTCGTTACGTGATTAGTACTTACTGTGGTTTACAAATACACAAACAACTCGGTATGTAGTTAATCAAAGTTTTCAAAACAAAATAAACTATACTAAAACGACGGAAATACACTTTTAAAACTTATTAGCACCAATCAAACTGGAAAAATAGAAAAACACAACACGCTTAATGTGGTTCGTATAAAACTGAGGTATTATGAAATAGTAACTTCTTCCTATATAACAGGCAAAAGAAGTATGAAAGGTAAAAACATACAAGCCACTACACTGCCACAACCAAGAAAGGTTTCATCAATCAGCAACTACGTGATCTTAAATTTCAGCAATTTGATGCATTTAAAAGCTGGTATGCGAGCATTCTGTTTTTGCTTTTTTGCATACATCTTAATGCGTTTCTTATACACATAGTGATTATGTCCCTATCTGTATAGATAAGTTTTAACGTTATAGTTGAGAAGATTTTGAGTCTGAAATAAGAGTTTAGCTAACAACTGAGCAAACACAGATTATGAAATTTTATATTTAATATTTCAACATTAATACTAGTTAGTGTTAATGTAAATGTATCATATACGGTAGAAAAATTATCATAGCTTAATAGCAGCCAGCATTGAGCAATTATATTCTAAATTCTAAAGCACTGGTAGTGGAATTAACCGGACAATGCTAATGGACCATTTGCCTGAAAATATCTGTAAAAGAGAGCCAAATCAAATTCAAGATTCTTGGTTAGCTTGTGATCTCCAATCACACGGACGTCTCTCCTTTCGATGGAATCAAGTCGCCAAAAAGGAAGTAAACAGAGAAGTCTTAGCATAATCGACATTGCCTGGGCCAAGTAGACAATAAAAATCGTATATATTTGCCATAATCTGATGCAAAACCACACATTCCATATAAATTATCGATAATAATCAGAGCTGAATATCTCGTGTGAAACTACTCAACAAGACAATTCACTCGGAAGTAAAATGTTAATAGCCAGGATACCCAACGATACAGATAATGATATACAAGACACTTAGTGTTATGAACATTGACTTGAAACCAACATGATTGGAGGATTTTTTTTTGTAGTGCTTGTGTTTGATCATTAAAAAAAATATGGACCCGGTATTTGTATCTACTTTGCACACGTCAATGTGACACCTGTTATTATAGTACGGCAGCCCGTTACCAAAATGTCCTGTTATCACGCCTTCATCATTCAATGACTAATCGCTAGATTAATAAAAAATAAGACAGTTTTACTCAAACGAAAAAGTTCGGCAACGCTGCGTTTACCCGTCAGAGTGATTTCAGTTCGTAAGAAAGCAGATCGTCTTTTTGTTACTACAGCTTGCCCGTTCTTGATGAAATCATATTAAAAATATAAAAAAAACGTGAATTCATCGACAACGGACGTTTTGAGTGTTGCAAAAATTCCATAGCTTGAATAAAAGATGTAAAGGAAAGGGCATCAAAAAGTTACAGCGCGCGGGTCAATTTTTTAAAAAAATTGTTGATAACACTCTAAAGAATAGTAAATCGAGTCGAATGGACATTTCTCGTATTGCGCAGCTGCAGGGAGGGCAGCGGGGTCGGATCTCGTATCTGTAATCTGTCAACTCAGCATCAGCTATGTCCCCATATTGCTTTATTATTGATATACGTGCTGTGTTGACTGAAAACGGTTTCGCTAAAAAATGCGTGTGTAAAAATGTCAGTTCATATTTTCTCCCAGTTTCCGAGCCACAATACAAGATTTCTGCTTGAAAACGGACGAGGCGCGATAACTTGAACAGCGTTAAAAAAATGACATACCTAAGATCCAACACTGCGGTTGCGCGTCGATGAAAATGTCCGTTCTCATTTTTTTTCCGGTCACGAATAACGAGAAATAACATCCGACAAGTAAAACCGACGAGGCGTGATAAGCTGCATTCTCTCCTGTAAACAAATTTCGATTTTTCTCAAACCAAAACTATTCACCGCATAGAAAATTAAAGTTATTATTTTCATCTCCTCAAAAATATCAGTCTGAGTCAAAAAATAAAAAGAACGGACGAGGCGCGATAACTATTACGACCACTTTTTTTACATATGTAAAGATGATTCTCAATGATTTCGCAACGTTGCCAATGCCCGTTCTTGTTAATTTCCTTCTCAAGTCCTTACTAAATCACCAAAAAAACTCAAAACACTTTAGGTCATGATCAGTCTGAAATCCTGGTAACGGGCTGCCGTACTAAATGAACACAACAAAAAACAACACAAACAACAAAAAAGAGATAGGGATTATATCTGTAGAATTCCCATCTCTTTCTATCTTGTGTCTGTTTCTGTCTTCATTCTAACCTCTGATAGATTTGATATGTTTTAGTTACGAAATATATACAATCGATGGACGTGACTCAAAGTTTATATTCTTATCCCGTTCACGGCAGACATCACAGTCTTACCATATTGAGTTCCAAACCACTATTTTTCCATAAACAATACTTAAATTTAACACTGAAAAACAACAAAGAAGTTTATTTAATGACAAATATGACAGTTGTGTACGTACAGTATGTCAGACGGCCGTTCCAATAAGGGCTTTAGAAAAGGTACGTTCCGATTGCTCGAAGAATTTACTAATTTTCAGAGCGTCCGGATTGTTTTCTGGGAAGTTGTTTACAGCCTACCTAAGAATATGAATTGTTTATTCTTCAAAGACTGTGAACCAGAGCCATATCATCCTTGAATTAAAATCCTTGGTTGATAGATGACACTGGACATCGTTATTCCAGACCGTAAAATAAAGAAAATAAATGGTTTAAAGTGTAATATTAATAAATAATAAGAAAATTACAAATGCTTGCGGATTTTAAAAAAGTTCCACCCGTAACAGGTAATTTAATTTCCGTTAACACAATTTCGTGATTAAATCTAATTAAAAGTAATATCCCCTCGACTATTAGATCGTTTTCCCAACATTTTCTTACTTTCTTTCAACAATATATGCCCCTAAAAGCTCCTTCCGGTAGGATGTCCGCCCTGATTTAAATGTTGATTGATAGAAGCGATTTTTTCTAATATCAGTCTCAGTATGGGGTCGATGAAGTAAGGGAGGATGTTTTAGAGCAGAATATATTGGACTTTAAGTCAAATAGAGAAAAATTTACACGCACTTACAGTTAAAACTGGTTTGTCGGAGAAAAGTAATTTCCTCAAATTGACAATTGAGATGATTTTTTAATCTCATAATAAATCTATTGTTTGCGGGTGTCTCTAGTTTATAATACCAAAATGGTATTATGGTAATAAATATTAATACCATTACCAATATTGTAATAAATATTGGTAATGTGATATCCCCTGTTCTCTTCCTTCGCCTGTGATTCGAACAGTGTATTTAAATTTTTTCGACATTAATATTAAAGTTAGAGCAAAACTGACAAAGCATTCCCACCAGTGGCGGCTCGCAACTAAGAACGTAGGGTCGGCAGAAAATTCACCTATTTAATACTGTCTTATTTCATAAATTAAATTAGATTACATTTTTTTTTATATTGTTTGTTATCTCAAATAGAACAATTTAATATACGATAACAGGTTTTTAAGATGCGTTTTAACGAACATAATTGATTTAAAATTCGAAAACAATTGAATGACAAGAATTTTAAGAAGTATGACAGTGACATGTCTGTCTAAACTTGTTTATAAATTAGTTCTAAGCGACGATCTTTTGATGTTGCAATGTGATTAATAACGCCATCGTAAAATTAACAATATCAGATTTGTCCTTAATATTATTACTTACAGTACTTGTTCCGGCTTCGGTTTCCATCATCTGCATATTTCCCTCCATTGTTGTTATAAATTAAATTACTAAAAACTTTCAACTCTACCGCTTTTCTATTTTACTAAAAATTATAAACAAATAACACAAAATACCAACCACACTACCACAAGTCAAGCAACTTTAACACTGAATTTATAATTTTCCGAAAATAGTCCGTATATCTCTTTAAAAAATCGAATACAAACCGTTACGAATCGAAATAATTAACCACTGATTTTGTTTCCCTAATTTCCCGCTCGCGAGAAAAGTCAGAACTACGTCACAGCTTGCGGCTCGGATTTGATAGCCGGTATTATTTATATTTTATGAATAAGAATACACTGGTTGCATATCCTCAACAGAATATGTTTCGTTTCCAAACCAATTAGGTGATGATATTACAAGGTCATTCGGCTCCGGTCTCTTGACAACTACTATGTCTACGAGGGATTCGAATAGTAATCAAAGAATAGTAATCTTGGAGATGCCGCTACAAGGGATATTTGAAAACAATAAATTTATTAAATTGTTAAATATACGATAATTTATTGAATACTACAAATATTATAATTGAATTGGTCGAATAAAGAATTATATTAAAATAAAAGATAAAAGTATAAATGAGCGGGTCAGAGCCGACCCTGCCGCCCCTGACGGGCCGCCACTGATTCCCACGGCAACTTGTAGTGAGCTCAAAGATTACATAACAACTACTTTTATACGATGTTTCGTTTTCAAGCAAATCATCAACTTCATTTTTCTAATTGTACAATTTCTAAATGTGAAATTTTTAGACCTTTTTTTCATTCAAGTTCAATGATATGCCACACATTATCGTTTAATTACGTTTCGAGTCTTTTTATCATCTTCATGGAATTTTCAGATTACGGACCTGTATTTTTTATAATTTTCTACACACAACAGTTCAATGTTGTTCGTACTAAAATGAATATTTTTAAAATTCTTTTATAAAAATGCACCACATAATAATCAAAAAACAAGATAATTGATTAACAATAACAAACCAGTGAGTATTCAAAAAATAAACAACAAATAGATACATCGTCAAAAAAACTTATTTAAAGTAACAGCAGATTATTGGATATTAATTTTCCAAAAGGTTTTCCACAAATGCTAATGAATGTTTCATAGTGCGTTAATGTTCAACCTTAAATAATATCAAATACCAATGTATGGAAAAATTATTGTTTCCCAGACCACCCGATGATACCTTATATAATAAGGGCGTATTTAGTCTACACAGTAGCACTTTAAAAACTATTTCAGATTGAATGGTACTACCAAGAAAAGGAAGCCTTTTCCATTGATAGGATGCAACCACCTGCAGACCGGTTTCGAACTCTTTTGTTCTCGTCAGTACAGGGTACCTATCATCAGAGAATACTTCTAATACTTCAGGCTGTATTATCAACCATAGTCGAGAAAATACCATGCATAGTGCCATCTCTTAGCTGCCCCACACAATCTAAACAGACGTTATTTGAATAAATCAAAAATAAAAAGTCTATACTTTTCAGGTGGTATTAATATCAATGGAAAAATTATTCCCAGACCACCCGATGATACCTAATACAATAAGGTGGTTGCATCCTATCAATGGAAAAGGCTTCCTTTTCTTGGTAGTACCATTCAATCTGAAATAGTATTTAAAGTGTTGCTGTGTAGACTAAATACGCCCTTATTTATTGTATAAGGTATCATCGGGTGGTCTGGGAAATAATAATTTTTCCATACATTGGTATTTCATATTAATACCACCTAAAAAGTATAGACTTTTTATTTTTGACCTAAATAATACGTTTAGAAGAAAATAGTGATAGTGACACGGAACTGAATTTAGAGTAAGTATAATTAAGTTGGCAAACTGATTTAATGTTGTATTAGTCTGCAGTCTAAATCATAACATTGTAAATTGTATTATAAATACTTAATTTTTATAGAAACGAATAAAAATATATTATAGTATATCATATATTTTTATTATATTTACTATATCTCAAAATATCTCTTAATACAAAATAAAAATAAATCAATATGTAGATAGTGTAACCATTTATTGGGGTTTAAAGATTTAGGGATAGACACAATGGGGATTAATCAGGTAGTTGATATATTTTTGCAGTAAAAGTCGGCGGTATATCTTGAACCACACTATACCAAAGCTAAATCCATATTTAGGGCAACCGGAGTTATTTTTCCCACCTCTATAGTGTCCATTGATCCCGACGTCCAGACAGATTCTAAAAATTCAAAACTCATTAAGAGAAATTATCCTTAAATCCTCTTAATTTCGTATAATTATTCTAAAGTAACAGAAAGCAATTACGAACGTGACCATTTCTAAATTAATATGAATAATTAAGTTCTGCGAGAAAATAAAATTAATCCCTCTTTATTATCGAGTTTTCCATTCGTTTTAATTTGGCGGGGCTTTTCGCGTTTTGTCCGGCATTAATTAGCTCTAATTTAAAGAGATAATGGACAAAGAGGCCGATGTCACAAGCAAATAAATTATCTTGTTAAGCGCAGGGAAATCAACGTTGGAATCAGTACCCTGTAAAAATCCGATCTTCCTAGGAAAAAACTAGTTTTAACTATCCTCCTTAGTCAATTCTAGATTTAACTAGTCCAAAGTCTTATAGCTTTGTTTAAACTAAACATTTCATACTCGTTTAAGTTAAAACAGGTTTTAGTCCTATGCTAAGCCAGAGAGCTTACAGGATCATTCTGCTGTATGATGTAATTTTTATTGATGATTGCAGCTCTTGTAAAAAATCTCTATAAAACATTTTGATAATTTGGCTGCAAAAACATTACACAACACCGCAATATCCACATAGATATAAACAGTATATTGCCAATACGATCGTTCCAAAATACAAAAGTGTCCCCGCTATGGGAGATGGCGCGGGCATATTGAGTTTGTGCAGTAGGGTGGAAATTTTATCGATCGCGTCAGAGCCGGCCCGACATTATTTGTTTGTTGTTATTCGTCGCCATTTATGGTTCTGGATGCTTTTTCAAATTACAGAATAAAAAGTGGTTCATCCACATTGTTGTCGGTATATTAGTGCTTAAACTTTCATTACCTAACAACAATTTTTGTAAAGGAGTTTTTAATTTGTGGTGATTTGATTCACTGTTTGGTAGGTTAGTGGCTTGTTTTGTTCAAGATAAAAGGACACAAGTGCATGGTGCTTTTTTGCAAAAGTCGTGGATCAATACCAGGTATAAAGTATTTCAGATATCTAGATATATACGAAAATATTTTGCTTACCTATCATATTATCCGATCTTCTGAACTGAATTTCACTGAAAAGCTTGTAAAAAAGGAAGATAGTGTCACTCGTATACAATATTATATATATGTGGTCACTACCTAACCTTAAAATTAATGTATTTTTAATTTGGTGCATTAGCTGATAACAAGTCCCAAAATAGTCAATATAGTTATTCATTCTTAATTTTTGGTTTAGAAAAAAGTGAGGTTAAGAAATATACGACGTCGGATGAAAGTTAAAATAAAGCTCATCGTGTCGATTGTTGTTTACACTAATCAGGGCACTGTCGGATCATCATATCGTCAGAAATCGTATGCATGGAACGCTGTCTTAAATCGAACTAATCGAAATTTTGATTGCAATATTTTTCTTAATTAACTAGTGAAATTTACATTAAAAAAGTTGAAATCTGGTCCTGTCGAATGTTTACTTTCACATCATAAGGAAATTTCCTGCGCAAACTCACAACGCGTCCTTCGATGCCCATAGCGGGGACATAATTGCAGATGGTATTAGCAATATACTGTTTATATATATGTGGCAATAACGCATATATTCGACCCTAAAAGCAAAAATGTATTAGAGTTGGAGAGTTGTTCTTGTAAATTAACGTCTCATTAAAATTTATATTTGTTAAGAATAATATAATATATTTTTAGTACACTATATAGCAATTAATCTACACATCCAAACTAAACCTTATATAAATGTTCATCGTTGCAAAACATCAAGTATGTCATTGTGGCTCCTGAGGCTTTAAAGATTTGCGTGTGATGATGGGAAGCAGATGCAGGATGCAGGAATCAAAATAATGCAGATAAACTGATTAGATGCAAGTTTTGAATGAAAGTTTAAGTAAGATATATATAAAATTTGCTTAAGATTTATAATTTGCTATCCTTTACTTGTGGTTGGGCTCCTGCAATTACTAGGAAGAAAGACTTTACTATAAAAATTATGAAACTAACAATAATTTATGGCCCTATATGTGACAGTAACTTTTATTAAGAAATGCTATTAAATTGTAGCAAAATTTTAACCTAAATTTTTAGTAATAATTATAAAAGTATTTAGTAAACCATTTATATGAAGAATTTTTGTACAATTTACTGAATCATTTTGTACAATTGCCTAAAATCCTTTGGGGAATTTACTGAAATAAAAATTTTGACACACCCGGTTTTCCAAGCGGACACCCATCCAAGTGGTAGCCTCGCATTGCGTCGCTTGACTTCTTCGATCGATGGTATGTTGTCTGTATAAGTTTTCCACCAATATCGAAATCCTATCCATTGCGGCTGATTTAAGTGTTTCATTGTTGTAAAAAGAATTTATACAATATTTCATATAAACTTTGTAATTTTTACGTTACTTAAAACACAATAATAGAAGTCAATAAAATGTACCCTATATTTAAAATTATTTAACTGCTGGAGTTCTAAATTAATTATCTTCACTTACATTCGATGTAAAATTTAAAATATATTTTAGTACAGTGAAACCTCTCATAACGGGCACTTCTAATAAGCGAACAACTCTATTAAGCGGACATTTTTTCATAATCCGGAACTAGGTATATGAAATTCCATGAAAATCAACTTCTCTTGGGCGGACGCTCCTTTGAGCGGACGCGGACATGCTGTTCTCATAAAAAGAGTGCGAAAACCATCCTTTAAACGGACAAAAAATTTTTTTAAGTATTTGGGAGACGAATAAGTACGGTGCAAGAACTCTCTGAAAGACTGGCAACCAATCGCGTATGAGTGGCAGCGCGAAAGGACTTCGCCGAATGAAAGTATATGTGATTCCCCGACATCAGTCCGCCGTTTTTTTGTGAGTTGTAAGGTTAAAATCGTAAACAATGGCAGAAAAATGTCGCGTTTTGAGTCTGAAAGATGTTGTGGAAGTTTGTAATTTGATAACAATGTGCTATTAGAAGATGATAGTGACCCCATACCTACCGATTATGTAGCTCAAACTAAAACCACATCACTATCTGACGACTCTGATGAAGAAGTTGAATGCAGTAATCAAACAAATGTCACCAATTATCACAAGCCGTTTGGTAAAGGAATTATAAGAGTATGCAAAGAATAGAGGTGACTCTACAGCAATGGAATTATTATCAGACTTGGAATTACATTTTCTAGATTGCAAGTTTTAAAACGCAAACACGTCAAACTACGTTATTAGATTTTTTAGTACTACATCATAACTAAAACTAGTTTATTTTTGTTATGTTATGTTTATTTACATACATATACATAGTAATAATTTTGCATTTACATATTACCTAATAACAAATTTCCCATGGGCGGACACCTTTATTAGGCGGACACATTTAGACGGTCCCGTAGGTGTCCGCTCTAGAGGGGTTTCACTGCATTTACTAACTTGATTGCACTAAATTTATTAGATATACTTATTTTTTATAAATTCTGTGTATTATCTATAATATTATTTTAGTACGTATGAAATATGTAATTAATACTATATTTTATATGAAATCGTACAATAGAATCTTTACTATAATTAAGGTACTATAGTGCTTGTTCCGTCTTACATTCGTTGTAAAATTTACAATATATTTTAGTATTTATTTGATTGTACTAAATTTATTAGAAATACTAACTGTAATGTCTGTAGATTTTTGTAAATTATGTGTACAATATTATTTTGGTATCGATTTTTAATAAACAATGTAATTAATACTATATTTTATTGGAAATCGTACAATAAAATATTTCCTATAACTTTACTATAGTCCTTTTTCCGTATATTAAATATTTGCATGAAATGAAACAAAGACGGGATTTTTTTTTAAATTCAATTTTCCAATATTATTTCAACACATTTTTGTATACGAAAATAAACATTAACAAAGCGAAACCACAATTACTTACATATGGCACAACTTAAGCGTATCAACGACAAAAATTCCAACATTCATTATTTTATGGCCTATTTAAAAATTCTCCCATAAATAACCACATATTTTTCAACCCTATCTACCGAATTTAACCAAGACCGATAAGCATCAGTTACGCTAGGCATGGTGGTCTTTTTGTGTTTTTAGTTTTTCTCTAGTGCTGCTGAGCTTCTGCCCGAGGAATGTCGGTCTGTAAGGGGGTCTCATTATTTTTTAATTAACATCGTGTTTAACCCTGTTTTAATTAATCTCAAACCACTGGTGACATAAATTTGGAGCATAATTAACAGGGTTTTTTCGGTTGAGGGATTTGGTTAAAATATAAAGATAAAACAAAAGAATTAAGGTAGAATTTACAAAGGGAAATAGAAATTTTTTTGTTGTTGCACTCTCTCAGTAGTATGTACACGGAAAGAAAATCTTTTAAATTTACTATAAAAATAATAAAACTAACCATAATTTCTGGCATGCAGCATGTGCAGTGATAAATAGTATGTACACGGAAAGAAAATCTTTTAAATGTACTATAAAAATAATAAAACTAACCATAATTTCTGGCATGCATCATGTGCAGTGATAAATAGTATGTACATGGAAAGAAAATCTTTTAAATGTACTATAAAAATAATAAAACTAACCATAATTTCTGGCATGCATCATGTGCAGTGATAAATAGTATGTACACGGAAAGCAAATCTTTTAAAATTACTATAAAAATAATAAAACTAACCATAATTTCTGGCTCTATATGAGAATAACTTTTATGAAGAATGCCATTAAATTATAGCAAGGTTTTAACATACATTTTTACTAATAATTACAATAATTTTTATTATTTTTTTATTATGATCAAACACAAGCACTATAGAAAAAATCCTTTAGGTCACTCTGGGAGTGGTGCGTGTGCGCAAAAAGCCATTCACGTTTGTTTTGAATCGTTGGAGGTTATATTCGTTGGGAAAAACAACATCGGGAAGGTCGTTTCATAAGGATGAAGTCCTCCAGATGCAAGAATTCTTAAATAATGAAGTTCGAGGAGTACTAAGCCTAACCACATATGGATGGGTGGTAGTGGTTCATCGTATATTTCTGCTATTCGCCGCTCTGGGCGGAATTAAGAGGGCAAGGTCAGCCGAGCACTTTCCATGAAAATATCTGTAAAAGAGAGTCAAATCCCAACCTGTCTTCGATGTTCTAGGCTGTCGAGGTTCTTCGTCAGCTCGTGGTCTCCAATCAGACGAATGGCCCTCTTTTCGATGGAATCCAGTAGCCGAAGAGTATGTTTGGGTTCAGAGCACCAGACATGAGAGCAGTACTCCAGTGATGGTCGAATCTGGGCTTTGTATAGTGTCAAAAGTTGTTCAGGTGTGAGTACACCAAGTTCCTGAGAAGCTATCTTGGCGATTGCCACAACGTGGTTATGTCAAGACATATTTCCGCCCAGATTGACGCCCAGCAAATTAATAGATGAAGCCAGTGGGATTGCGTGTCCGTCCATGACTATATCCGGTTTTGTAATGTTAACCTTTTTAGAGAAAACTGCTGCATGGGTTTTTTAGCATTAAATTCGACTTGGTTACTGTCACCCCAAGTCAATATTTCTTCCAGATCTTTGTTCAGGCGTGATACTACATTCTGCATGTTTAATAATATTTAGTAAACCATTTATATTAAAAGTTTTTGTAAAATTTACTTAAATATTGTGTGAAATTTACTAAAATCTTTTGTTAAAATTACACATTGGATTCCCAAGCGATCACCAGCCCCAGTGTCGCTTAACTTCTTCGATGGATGGTATATTCGCTATATAAGTTCTCTGTCAATCATCTGTTACGAAGATGAAATTCAAAGGATCCGTTCCATCTGATTTAAGCATATATTTCTTATAAAAATTCATTTTTCAAACCCATAATTTATACTCAGGTCATTTTTAAGATAAAAATAAAAAATAATAGTCAGTAAAATATACATACATTTTAAAATATTTAACTACTCGAGTTATAAATAAATAATTTTCACTTGCATTCGTTGTAAAATTTAAAATATATACTATAATAATTTAAAAATAAAATATGTTGTTTTATATACAGTGAGGACATAAAGTAAGGAATAAATTCATTATCTCGCAAACTACAATTTTTTAAAAAGATCGCTCGGACCCTTCGATTTTGTTTTTCGAACGCGCATATTCTGACATAAAATGTAGATATAACAGGGTGTTGCAAATAAGAGTGACACAAAAAAATTTTTTTTCTTAAATAGAACCCACTGTATATTATTGCATGTACGGATTCTTCGGAAAATCCTAAACATTTTTCATGTAGCATGTGCTATACCTTAGCCCAAGCGTTTTGGAGTTATTCTCATTCAAAATTTGAAAATCAGATATTTCGCAATCAATCAGGACTTGCATTGATTCATGCACGCTGAGGAAAACCTGTAGTCAGCATGCGTGAAGCGCAAGAAAAGTCAAGTAGGCTTTGGAGTTATGATGCAAGAACCAAAAGAATTAATGTCAATAGTTACTGTTATTGTCAGTTTTATGTGTATTTTCCTAACGTTTTACTAGTTTTCAAAAGACTCATTTCGTTTTTTCATAACTAAATTAAATTAAAATGCGGCTCACTGAGAAACAGCGCATAGAGGTTTTGATGATGATGGGCTACGGTGATAGGGTTAGAACACAGCAAGAAACTTGTGAGTTATTTAATCAAAAATACCCCAATCGTCCGCCAACATCACAATCAACAGTAGATAAGCAAAATTGAGTACAAGTTTAGGCAATTCGGTCATGTAAGAGATGTCTCTAGATTTAGTCGTCCTCAAGTTGATGAAAATCAACAATTAGAAGTCTTACTGGCAGTTCAAGATAACCAGCATGTGGTGTCTAGGCAGGTAGCAAGTGACGTGGATATTGGAAAAACAACAGTTCTTAAAATACTGCATACAAATAAATACCATCCTTATAAAATGCAAGTTCTCCAAGAACTTTTGGAAAGGGACTTTGAGAGGCGCCTTGAATTTTGTGAGCGTTTACAGGATATGTGTTTCATAAACAGAAATTTTGTAAAAAATATAATTTTTTCCGATGAGTCCACATTTTGCTTGAATGGTGACGTAAATACCCAAAATTATCGATATTGGTCCGATGTAAATCCACACTGGATGAGGGAAGGACACACACAATTTAATCAAAAGATTAATGTGTGGGCTGGCGTTGTCGATGACATTGTTATAGGGCCTTTCTTTTTTGACGGAAATTTAACAGGCGAGAGATACTTCAGTTTTTTAGAACAAGAACTTGTTCCAGCCCTGGCCACCCTTTTTCCTGAGTTAGAACGTCCCGATTTGCCACATCATAATATCTGGTTGCAACAAGATGGTGCTCCCCCACATTTCGCTGTGGGAGTTCGTACATATTTGGACGATACTTTTCCAAACAGGTGGATTGGAAGAGGTGGTTTTATTGAGTGGCCGCCAAGGTCACCCGATTTAACACCACTCGACTTTTTTATGGGGATAAATTAAGGGAAAAGTATTCAAAAGCCAGCCTGCAAATTTAGATGATTTAAAAGATCGCATCCGGCAAGAAATTCGGCAAATTACACCCCAAATGGTTCGAAATGTTCAGCGAGAATTTGTAGATCGGTTAGGCTATTGTCAGTTGACCAACGGAAGACACTTCGAACATTTACTTTAGAAAAATTATTTTTAAGTTCACCTAACTGTTTTTTCGATAAATAAGACATTTTTAAAATAATGTTATTCTTTGTTTTCTCCATGACTTTTTCCACTTTTTAAATTTTGAATGAGAATAACTTCAAAACGCTTGTGCTAAGGTATAGCACATGCTACATGAAAAATGTTTAGGATTTTCCGAAGAATCCGTACATGCAATAATATACAGTGGGTTCTATTTAAGAAAAAAAAAAATTTTGTGTCACTCTTATTTGCAACACCCTGTATATCTACATTTTATGTCAGAATATGCGCGTTCGAAAAACAAAATCGAAGGGTCCGAGCGATTTTTTAAAAAAATTGTAGTTTGCGAGATAATGAATTTATTCCTTACTTTACGTCCTCTCTGTAGATACCAAAGGTATTGCAACTACAGATCCCATAATCCATTCATAAATCTCTTGGAAAGTGAAGCTGTGATTGTGTGAAATGTTATTGAAAATCAGTAATGGGTGGAAGAGAGAAGTACATGTTTGTTGACTGAATTGCAACAATGCTGAAGTCTGGCTATATCAGATGGTTAAATAATAAAACATAACCATACGGATGAAAAGATAAATCTTTATTTAAATGATCCATTCTTTTACAAACTACACATGCATGCACCATAATTGTTTACAGTAAAGACGATTTTTCACCAATAATCACAAAAAACCTAAAGCAACCAAAATATATAAACAATCCGTTAGATCACAGCGCCAACGTTGTAATTTGTACGAGATTAGTATTCATTCATATTTTGGTTCCTGGATGGTAGCGCAGTAGTAAAGTAGAAATAGATGTTGCCAGAGTGCAGTTGGATTAGTTCAAGATTCGTTTGACACTTTTAAGTAGAATAATATTTTTTTAAAGGATCTCTCTCTCTCATCGCCCTTTATAGTAAAATTATTGGGCAATCCATTTATTTTAAGAGTAATTGCGAATTAACCTTAAACCAGTTGTAATTGTCAAGTTAACAAATTATTAATTGGGATTTTGCAAGATACCTTTGCGATAAATATGTTAATCCGGCTATGCTGCAATAATGGCTGAAAGAAGTGGGAAATATTGTTTGTTTTCGTTGGGTAAGCTAGAAATGTACATTCTTCTATCTGTAGTTTGTAATATCTTTGATTGATATCATTAACTAATACCAAAATTGAAAAACATATCTAAAGTACTTTCGGTTTAACGATTTAAAATTAAATTCAGCACCCTGGAGCAAAAAATTTAAACGCAAGCACGCTATTAAGGAACACCATGTATATATTATTGTGTAATTATGTTTAGTGATAATTTCTTTTAAAAAAAAAATTTGTGCTACATTACAAATGTCAGAAATTCCAGTTATCATATTTTTTTTAGAAAGGACAGTCCTTGGTATAATTCGTAAGCCTTAAGCCAAAATACACAAAACTATAACTTAAAAATTACTAGGTAGGACACACGGCGATAAATTTAAATACCAAGAATAGGGGAAGATTTCTTTTATCTTATCTCTTTACATGCTACACCCGGTCGTAAGAAAACCCAAAAGTAATCGAACTCGAAAATTGATTTCATATTCAAATAGGTTGCACAACAAAAAAGAACAAACACGGGGGCTTCTTGATGCCTTTTACTTTATCCTATACAAACACGATGCTTTTTTACTTACAGAAAGGCCCAAATGAAAGATAAACACGTCATTTCAAAGATGTAATATGACTACAGAGTGAAAAAAAGAAGAATGATACCTAAGTAGCGTATTATGTCCAAATCTTGACGCACACAATGGTTTGAATGGAGCTTTTATACGAATTAAAGCAGAACATGTTTTTAGGGTTTTTTTTCTGAATAGGTAACAAGGTAAAAGGTATTATTGTTTGACCAAAAACGATGGTATAATATTACATGGACAGCAGGCCGGCCTATTCATATTATGGTTTCGTGGAAAATAACGGAAGCAAAGATGATATTATTCATGTTAGCAATTGACCGAGTTTACGCCATATTTGTTGAGTGAAGTGCAGAAATCAGTTAAACAAACAATGAGCAGGACAAGACAACTTTAAACATTATAACTTTTTATAACAATGATATTATCAGAAATGGTTCTAACCATCAATGGATGGTTCCAACTACAAACGAATAATGTTCTTTAAATTATAGTGCAGTATTACGATGTTACAATCATCGACTTAAATTATATTCATACACAGATACTATTAAAAATAGACTTTTCACGTTTGTTGTCAGTACCTGAAATCTAATTTTATGACAGTAGTGTTAAAAATACTTACAAGGATCTCTTTAAATTTTATTATTAACATTAATATTTTAGGTAAAATTTGAGAAACCAGAAATACAGTGGCGGTTCTTCTATAGGAGCACATGCGCACGTCCACCCCCAAAACAAAATGAATAAAAAATATTAATTTATATTCAGTGAATATTATTTATCGTATAAGTACGACCCTCCCTAAGATTGTATCGTACCGTCAAACTAAAAAAGTCCGACCCTCTCGGATAAAATATTAGGATTTTATCATCCCGTCAAACCAAACTGTCGGTCGAGGTGCTTGCACGTGCGATTAAGTAGTGCAGTTTCTCTGTAGTAACAGGTTTTGGATGGCAGCGGGGGATAGCGGGGCTATGGCGATTTAACATGGAAAAATCGCACAGTTTTTGTGTGCACCGCGCTGTTGTTTATTCGTTCATCTAGTTAAAAATTCGAGCGTGTATGTTTTAATATTTTAATATTATATATTTATTAAGTTAAAATGAATAGTTGACGGTGGACTATTTAAGAAATAACTTTAGCTCTTTGAGTTTGGAGCAAAGAATTGTAGTGAACACCTAAACACGAAATTAATTTAACGCAGACCGCAAAGGGTAAATCTAGGGACTTTATTAGAAAGTATTAAAATGAAATATATGAAAAAAAATTTATAGAGGGTATTCCAAACTTAATGAGGCTGTTATTGATCAGTTTTCTATAATTAAGAACCGAAGAATGGGCTTTACGTTTAAGCACTATTGTGTAGGGTCGATAAATGTTGTGTATTTCGATAAAATGATACTCGATATGATTTTAAACCATTTTATTTAAGGATTTAAACTAAATACACTGAAAATATGAAGAATGCAATCTTGTCAGTCTCGTGGCTCGATTCGTTCTCGTCATAAAACAGTTAACTATTGTTCTCGTCTTGGTTGCGCCTAATGGCGTAGCCGTAGATGGCGTAGTGGTATTAGACATCATTCGGTTTTCTTGATAACTCGTAGATGGCGGTTGTAGTATTTGACATCATTCGGTTTTCTTGATAGCTCGTAGATGGCTTTAGTAGTATTAGTAGTGGACTGTATAAATATTGTTTCGAGGGTTGCATGCGACGACGTTAAGATCCGACAGCTATACACACTAAGAAAACCTTTCTTATTTTCGAAAAGTTGTATTTCCTAAAAAATAAATAAAAATATGTTTTACCGAACGCGTTTTCTTTCTACATTTAAAACGCCTAGAAAGTAATTGTTTAGTCGTTACACAAAAATAAAATTTAAAAAATAATTTCTCCATACTTGTGAACCCCCTCTATCATAGGTCACGAGCCGCCACTGCAGAAATATGAATCCTTTCCGCAGTTCCACTGATCAGGGTTTAGTTGTCATACATGTGGAGGGAATGGAAACAATATTACTAAACGACGGAGTCGTAAAAAGGCTTCTGGAAATTCTTTTCTTAATTTCCAGTGTTTTCAATATATCCTTCTGCCACTGCTGAGGACTTTAATCCATCATATATTTTAATGGTTCTCAAGATCGCATCAGAGTCTGCCAGTAAAGAGGCCTTACTGACGGAACCAGTGGCCAGGGTAAACCTTTGGATCTGGGCGATTCAAGAATTCTGCTATATGAGCAGATATTTTACCGAAACTATTGATACCAACTGGATTTATAACATATTTGTTATTTATATATTTGATAAAAATTCGATGATGTCCGATATCTGCTTGCCGAATAGTTCTGTATTTTCTGTACAAGTTCAAATAAAATGGCTCAACTACAGTGAAAGTTTTGAAGACATTAGTTATTGTATCTGGATTGTTCCACTGTATTATCCAAACCCTTGAAGTTGTCGTTTGTCAAATGTCACATGCTCGGTGACAAGTAGTGTTCAGCAGCCTAGTTATTTACATGTGATCAGCTAGGGTATTTAGCAGGCACGTAACTACGGGTGGGCACAGGTTTAGCTAAAAAATTGTAGTAGCAACCAAAAAAATTCCAGAAATTTATTTATTTATGAATAATGAATTTTTACCACGTGTCTCGATACCAAACAAAAAAACTACAAAAAATCACCCAAATATGTATTTATTGTTCGGGTTTATTCTTGTGCTTTTTTAAAACAAAAAGTATTACCAAGAGTTATTTTTCGTCACATCTTTCTCAATCTACGAGCATAAAATAAGTAGATATTTAAAATGGCTTGCCAAATTCTTCCACTTTAAATTAATTTAATTTTCTATAATGTACACTATTTTTAAGAAGTCTTCTTGAGTTTAATAATAAAAAGTTCCTGTTTAGATTTAAAAATGTTTACTATAAGATTATCAACGAATTTTTCTATATATTTTGTTAACCATTTTGTTCGTTTTGTTATTTTTATTTACAATTTCTATTATTATGTTATTTTTGAGAAGTGTTCTCGAGTTTATAGTAAATAAAAATTTAAAAATTACATCCTTTAATTTTCTAATATTTACAATCGGAGGCCTAAACTACGCCGCTGGCTAGCCAGTTAAAACAAAACTTTATAAAACCCATCTCGAGATGACTCCGCTAAGGGATTTGGCATACTTTTTTATATGCACCTTCTCGTTTATGTGCCTTTAAGAAAGACGTATGTCGTGTACCTGCTCAGCGTCCAACTCGAACGTCGCCAATCGGATGGCGCGGCACGTAGTATCAAGTGGCATGCGATATTTTTCGATTTTTCGCCTGAATTTATAACTAGAGTATTTCCTATCGAGCGAAAAACTGTTCGAATATACGAGCAGTTTTTTAACTCGATCACACTACAGCGGTACATTTTCGCCGGCGTCAAGCGAAGCTCGGTTATCGAGTGAATGATAATAAGTGACGAGCGACGGTTTTCGCCTGAATAGATAACTCGAGCGGTTTTTTTAATAATCGACCGATGTCGGTTATTTCAATAATCGAGTGATCAAGCGGTTTTTCGCTCGAGCGATCACAACACTAGTGACAAGCACCAAATATACCCATTATAGCGGCTACTGTCATCATGAGGTAGTTATTATCAGTTATTTCTCAGCAACTGATCAATTCGTGCTGTTGATAGCCTTCTTATTTTATATTCAAAAGTTTATAATATTTGCTAATAGGTACTATGTTGCAATTTAGTTTCAACATGATTTTAATCACTGAGTACATTTAAGAAAAAAAAATTGTGGCTACAGTAATATGCTAGCCAACGTATAGACTTTCCTTCAGGTTAGCTGCTTTCTCGTTCTATGTCTCGTATAAGGTAGTGCAGCTTATTCGGTGACCTTCTTATGAAAACTCACCGTTTCTTCCGCTAGCAATCCGGCGACTTAAAAAATTCTTATTTTAATATCAATTTAATTGCAAATCATCCTGCAACATACAACTTTTTTTTTATTAATAAATCTAGCAGAATGCGGGATTTATCAATCATTTTTATTCATCATCCTATGGAATTTAATCTTACAACCGCGTATTTTATGCAAAAAATAAGATGTCATTTATCTTCATCGTCGCAAACGAGACACACTTAATCTCAATGGTTGACGTTTTTAATCATACTTTGCTTTAAAATCGGCACTAATTAGAACGTAAAACCTTCTAATTATCAGTTGCTAACTCTAAATCGATTAACAATAAATTCAAAAATTATACTTACCATATTAACCAGTTTCCTCAATTATTTATAACCAGAAACAAAAGGCCAAGCAAGCGGTAGCCAGTTGGTTATGCATGAAATTCGATTTGAATTATGACTTGAAACTTAGATTTCAATTTTTTTGGTGGCACTTGCACGGTTTCGTAGAATAATAGAATTAAGTGCGCATAATAAATGTGGTGAAGTTTTTTTTTCAAGGATTAAAAAAAATTATATTTTTTCACGGTGTGTATTATAATCATATATATATAAACAGTATACAGGGTACACCAAGTAAAGTGGCATATTAGAAGTATCTCGAGAACTAAATGAGATTTTATTTTGAAATTTTGGCTGTGGCAATAAGAGATGGTTTTCTACGTTCATAAAATATTTTGGATGGTGCCGTGTTACCGGATCATACCGAAAGTGGTAGCAATTTCGGAATTTTAAATGAATTACCCTAGATATTATAGTTTTCTTGGAATCGAGGTAAAAATCTAGAACAGTTTTCTGTATAATGTCATATACCTATCTTTAAGAGTTTTTGAATTATAAATAATCTTTGTGATTTTTTTAACGCCGTATCGGGACCTGAAAAGAAAATCATATCTTTTTAGCGGTTACAGCTAGAGAGCTGAAATTTGGACAATAGTTTAACAAGACCATCGAAATTTTATAATTTCGAACAGTATTTAATTAGTTTTATACAGGGCGGCTCCATAACAATATTTCTGAGGGAGATGAATTATTGCAAAAATCTTGTTTTTTTTTTTAAATGGGACATCCTGTATTTGATATGTTTTGCTAATGGAGGATCGAATTTTCTATCTAATGATACTAAGTGTTCCTATACCTATCTTCAATATTTTCGGACTTATAGCGAAATTTAAAAATTATCTTATAAAAATATATTTTTTAGTGTTGGCTGTGGAATGGATTGATAGAAACAAAATAATGAAAAATCTATTTGACGTTATGTCTGTGTTATTGTAATAAAAATGGCTAATTCACATTATCCGAACTTCGATATTTTTATTTTATATTCATGGGGAGTGTGGTAGAGTTGTATCTAGGACTTGCAGAAAATGTAATGAACTTCATCCTGATGCAGCTCCTATGACTCCCAAAAAGTTGATTTGCCGAGGAGGTCCATGAAAATGGCCCCAAGGTCTTCCGATCTTACCCCCTAGATTTTTATCTATGGGGTAGGATTAAAGAAATAGTATACAAGACACCCGTCAGAACAAGGGAAGATTAAAAAAATCGAGTAAGAACAGCTCTGGGGTCTCTAGAAGGGGAAAAATGAAAAAGGTAACAAATGAACATGTTATCACCATAATTCATGAATGTTTAAGAGTCAACAATTTAGTTATTAGTTATTTTAGTGATGTTGTTGCGTAATTTTAAATTTGTTTATTTATTAATAAATAGCTAAAAATTAACTATTTTTATTGCAATAACACAGACGTAACGTAAGACGTCAAATGGATTTTTCATTATTTTGTTCCTATGAATCCATTCCACAGCCAACTACCAAAAAATATATTTTTTTAAGATAATTATAAGTCCGAAAATATTGAAGATAGGATAGGAACACTTAATATCATTAGATAGAAAATTTGATCCTCCATTAGCAAAACATATTAATTCCCATTCAAAAAAAATTAAGATTTTTGCAATAATTCATCTCCCTCAGAAATATTGTTATGGAGAACAAACCCGAATAAATATTGATACTTAATTTAGTTAATTATATAAATTTAATATAAACTTAATTAAATATTGTTCAAAATTATAAAATTTCGATGGTCTTGTGAAACTGTTGTCAAAATATCAGCTTTTTAGCTGTAACCGGGGTGGAAAGTAAATTATTTTTGCCATCTTGATGTGTATTATTACCTCGTTATTTTATCACCTGCGGATATTTGAAATTTCTGTCTAATTTTTCAATTGAAAAGTCAAAATGACATGTATCTTTCATTAATGATTTAAATTGAAAATAATAAGAAGTGGATGTTAGATGTGGTTGTATATAAAATAGTATACAAACCTCGGTGAAAAGTTTCATTACTGTCTCGAGATTTAGTAGCAAACCCGAACAAACTACCGAGTCTCTCGGCAGGAATTAAACACTTTCCACCTCGGTACGTAATATACTATTTCAACACGCGTATGATTATAATATACCAACGAATACTTATAACCAGGAAGAAGACAAACTGCCGTGTTAAATAATCGAAGCAGGCATGATACGGCGACATCCATTATGCCTGGCGCGCACGTGCGTTTCAAATGTCACTTTCGTCCAAATTTTTATTACTGTCAATATTTTAAAGTGACAATTAAGTAAAGAAAACATCGAAACCCTTTCATTTGATTTACTAAGTAGAGAAAATCAAATATTAGGATTTTGACATAGGTTTTCAGCTGTAAATATCACTTTAAAATTGTCATTACATACTTTTATATTATTATTGAACTAGTAACGAAACTAGAAATAAAGAATTCAGAGATTGAAGGTTGTAATTAGTTTTATTAAAAAATAGGAAATAAATCATAATTTACATAAAATATTTTACCATCTTCAACTTCAAACAAATCAAGGTAAATACAATACTATATGTACAGCTACTAACCAAGTAAATATATACACCATCATTATGATTATGAGCTTCCAATTTGTTTGTTTCGTAGCATACACCTGGCAACATTAGTGATCGAAGTCCTCTTTAATGTTCAGTCATTATGGGATTCTCAATTAAACTATGAAAAGAAAGAATTATTATAATAATATATTACCGGACTTATCAAAATTCTGGCTACGGGTTAATATAACTAAGTTGTAATTATTATGTTGTAGCTTTTGACTTCTGAATTGTAAAATTTAAGTAAAATTCTTTAAAAATGTGTTTGTTGCTAGTTTGCGTGACAAGTTTGGGACATAATGGGACAATTTTATAATATAAAATAACAATAACGAATAAAAATTAGTCAAAAAATATTTCAATCATAAATTATTTACCTGCAACAAAACGAGAAGGTCCGTTTTCATGAAAAGAATAGAAAATTAAAAATTATTTTAGAATTTAATGACGCTTCCCCACCATTTTCAATCACATTATAAATCATATGTTACTTGATTTTATCCCCTTCCAGACGAAGGATGTTCGGTTGTGAAATAATTTAAGAACATGTGCTGCTCGCATTCTATGTCTGTCTCTGTCTGCATCAACCTTCTCCGATTCAATAAAGGGAGACAAATATGGCCTAGATTAAATCGAACAAACCCAAAGTCTGATATTGACACAGAACGATCGACACAAAAGGATAAACGTATGGAGTAACCTGCCTGGCTGTGACGTCACTTGCACGGCCTACTTATATGCTTTGATCCCTGCCATAAGCGGTCTCACCGGGCTGTAATATACTATTCTAGGGAAGTTACCGTGCTAGGTATAGGAAAATAAAATGGCATACAAGCGTGGCCGAAAAGTTCATTCCTGTCTCGGGAAATGATTCACCACCGCTATGCGCCTAGGCAAATCGTCCTTTTCTCTCGACAAAAATTAAATACTTTCCACCTCGATGTATAATATACAATTTTTTTTCAATTGATAAGGACGTTTCTTGATTTTTTTGGTAAAGAAACAGTTTTATTCCAATGGATCCATTCTTTTCTCTCCATCCCAAATCCAAATAGAATCGAATAAACACTTTACTTCCTATATTTTTTATCGTTGCAGCAGCGCAGCTCAAGTGTGTTTAAAACGTTCCGACGCTAATCTCTAAAGTGGATTCAAATCCTCACCATTTCAGACCACTTGTTCTTTGCCAGAAAGAGGCGAACAAATACTTTAAGTCCCTGAAAACGTCGGAAAATCCAGCTTTCTGCATGTGACACAACGAGAGCAACTTTTCCGCTGGTTTATAAGCTCTTTTATATAGACAAAATGTCTTAGAAATATGTAGATGGAGGAGAACTTTATTAAATAGCAGATTAAAAATGTAATTCTTTCTCTTCAAACAAATACATGATGGATCTTTGATTCAATAATTAAGATATTTCTTAAGTAATACAGAATTTAAAATATCGATTTAAAATTATATTTATTTTTCTTAAAATAACAGGCGCAAGCTTATTTGCCCCTACTCTACAGATCTACAGTCTAGGGTATCTGGTTTGAAGAGTACAGGGTGTCGCATTTTCGACACTTTCTGGGGGTATTACAGTTATATCAAAGTTAGAATATTGTAGTTTTCACTTTAGTGTCCGTCTCAGTTTTTAACGAAACATGGTCTACAATACAGGGTGATTTTGAGAATCTCTGCTTTTTCCGTTACGCATTAACTAAAGGTATAAACTGCTCTTGTTCGAGATTTTTACGTAAAGTTCGGTAGCGTAACCAGTTTTTCTCTAAAAAGTTTATTTTTTGAGATATTAACAGAAGTAAAAATTTTTAAATTGGATACCCTATACATTTATAATCTCCCGGATATGAAGAAAACACGTGAAAAGAATACTATAGGTTCATATAAACTTCTTTCGTATCGGCCTCCTCTTCGGAGATATTTGCTCCCAAAGAGCACCAATGGAATCAAGTTTTTTACACATAATTATTGAACCACCTGATATATTTCAATTATTTTTTAATATGATGTATACCAGGTAAGACCCGTCAAATTACTATCCAAGAAACTGTTTTGAATTACTCACAGCTGCAGGGACGGACTAGCTGTAACACTCATGGGCCCATTTTTTTTACGCCCTGTATGATGAGAACTTTGGACAATGTTTTTTACATACCTTTAACTATTGGCTAAAAATTAAGTACTCTTCATTCATGTCGCTAATCCTAACCGTTTTCAAGAAAACGTCATTTTATTTACACAGAGTCCCCTTACTTCTCACGGGTTAAAAATGAAAAAGCGGAATTTTGATTTTCAACATTTGATAGGAACAAAGATGTATCTTTTACCGAGATACGCCAAATACATGATGTAAATAAATCAACGTTTTCTCGAAAACGGTTAGGATTAGCGACATGAATGAAGAGTACTTAATTTTTAGTCAATAGTTAAAGGTATGTAAAAAACATTATCCAAAGTTCTCATCATACAGGGCGTAAAAAAAATGGGCCCATGAGTGTTACAGCTAGTCCGTCCCTGCAGCTGTGAGTAATTCACAACAGTTTCTTGAGTAGTAATTTGACGGGTCTTACCTGGAATATATCATATTAAAAAATAATTGAAATATACCAGGTGGTTCAATAATTATGTGTAAAAAACTTGATTCCATTGGTGCCGGATACGAAAGAAGTTTATATGAACCTATAGTATTTTTTTCACGTGTTTTCTTCATATCCGGGAGATTTCCCACATGTTCCCGGACACCCTGTATACACGGTAGTGGTTATAGAAAATATGCACATTTTTGGGGAAACCAAGATGAAATAATGAATAGGTCTCATTAAATGGGAAAAAGAATAGTAAGCAAGGAACTTGATAAGCAGAATACGATGACATATGGGTAAAAATTTCATTACAGACAACTTTCAGTCCTTAGCATATAACTTACTGAAATAAACTATTTGCCTGTAGAAACGATATAATTTGCGAAATATATGTTTCTTCCTGCATTAGAAAGCAATTTTAAAAGTTTTTTTTAAATTATAGCTGCAGAATTCAAATTTGAAATTGAAAATGTATCGCCGGGCACGTGTCCCCAGTCAATAATTTCTTACTTTACCCATTTATATTTCTCGTCATTTTACTAAAGTTACTTTTATATATAAATAATTTACACTCCTACTACAATTTGTATTGAAAAAATAATGTTCAAAGATCAACAGTTTAGTTTCTCTAACGCAATTATTAACCAGAAGCTCCGTCCCCGTAGCTGTATCTATCGCCGGTCACTGGAGAAATTGCTTAAAATAATGCCACTACAGGTCGGCATAATAGTTTTACAAATATGACGGTATGTGTTTGAATTTGTGTAAAGCGTGCTCCTGTTTAGGTAAGTTCCTTATTATGTTTATTTAGATATAAACTACAACATTGACTACTTTTTACCAAGCCTATGTTTTAATGTTGTATCGTCGGTCACAGGGTTAACTCAGATCTAGTAGTCTTAATTAAGGGAAAAATACTACACAAAGTCATTCTCTTGAGTGCTGATATTCATTTCAGTCTAAAAAAGTTTAAAAATAGCTTGTATTAGCTGTTATCCACAAATTTGTGCATTTTTGTATCGCCGGTCACAGTAACACACCGGTCAAGCATGAAAATGTTACCGGAGATAAATTGATGTGCCGGTTTGTTACCCGAAGCTATACACAATATTTTTTTATTAACCATTTATAAACCATTAAGGAAAAATATATTTTGATGTGCAAGATGCGTTTACACCTTAGGTAGATTAAAAATAGGACTAATTTTCTTAGTATTTGAACATTCTATAAGGAACATTCCAAAACTGTTGGGCTGTTATAAATAATAGGAAAATGGTTATAGTGACTGATTGAAATAACTCCGTTCCAAATATTGGCGTTATATGATTCAGAAGACTAAAACTAGCCATGTGACGGGCGTTAAATTATGAAAAAGTCGATGCTATAGACCAAAATCTTTGTGACGATGATCTTTTGCGCGGACATATATAATTCCTCTAATTAGATACTATAAGAAACCTATTAAAAAATTAAGAGGCGTTTCTGAAATTATTTATTTTTAAAATCCGATTTACTGAAAGTTGCCTGTAAAAGAATTTTGACCCATATACAGAGTAGTGGCTATAGAAAATACGCACATTTTTGAGGAAACTGTGATGAATTGAATAGGTCTCATCAAATGAGAAGAAGAACGGTAAACAAGGAACTTGATAAGCAGAGTACGACGACATATATAGTGGCGGAAAAAGACCCGAAAACTCGAAAAGCCGGAAGAAGGGTACCTTCCCCCCCGTTTTCGAGGATGCTGAACACGATGGCGGCATCAGAATTTCTCATTGGGGTTGCGCAACCCCTCAAAACGGCCAAAAACCACCACCCAGAGGGGTTAAACGTGCTTCAAGAGGTTTCCCTGCAGTGAAACACACTTTCCCCACGTTTTTTGAGGATGCTGAGCACGGTGGTGGTGTTGGATATCGTGTCCGACCCCTTCCAAACCCTCCACCGGCATATACTCGCCCCCGAAAGGGGTGAATTTTTATTTTTCAAGTATCACCGGCAAATATATATTTCCCCCCCCCCCCCCCCCCCGTTTTTGAGGATGCTGAACACGATGGCGGCGTCAGAATTTCTCTTGGGGGTTGCGCAATCCCTCAAAATGGCTAAAAACCACCCCCCAGAGGGGTTAAATGCGCTTCAAGAGGTTTCCTTGCAGAGAAACACACTTTCCCCCCGTGGAGGATGCTGAGCACGGTGGTGGTGTTGGATATCGCGTTCCACCCCATCCAACCCCTTCCAATCCCCCGAAAGGGGTGAATTTTTATTTTTCACCTCTCTGGGGGGTGGTTTTTAGCCGTTTTGAGGCGCAACCCCAAAGAGAAACTCTCATGCCGCCATCGTGCTCAGCATCCTCTGAAACGGCGTTTATATATTTGCCGCTGATACTTGAAAAATAAAAATTCACCCCTTTCGGGGCGAATATTAGCCGGTGGAGGGGTTGGAAGGGGTCGGACGCTATATCCAACACCACCGCCGTGCTCAGCATCCTCGAAAATGGGGGGAAAGTGTATTTCTCTGCAGGGAAACCTCTTGAAGCGCCTTTAACCCTTTGGGGGGGTGGCTTTTGGCCGTTTTGAGGGGTTGCGCAACCCAAATGAGAAATTTTGACGCCGCCATCGTGTTCAGCATCCTCGAAAACAGGGGGGAGAGGTACTCTTGTTCCGGCTGAAAATATTTCGATGTTCGTCCGACTCAGAGACGCCACTATATAGGAACCAAGCGGTAATTGTACCGCACTTCTAATCTTCAATACAGCCACATTATGCAATCCTAACTTTTTAAATTTTCAATTATACCTTACGTCCTATTAAAGTCTATTCAGAATCTTAAATTTTGAGTTTTACTTTTTTGTAAACCCAATAAATGGTTTTTGAATATGTCTTTGTTTAAATATTATTTGAGAGAATCAAACAGGAGAGAAGTAAAAATTTAGGAAAAAACTACATTTTAATAAATGTAGAGACAAAGAGTAGTAGAGTATCAATCTGGTTAGATATATTTATTTTATATTTTTTTATGAGCACAGTACTTTAAACCAAATAGGGACTTAATTGTACCTGAAAGTAGGACGAAACGACTTTTCATATCAAATCTCTTCTACATTAATGACAAAACACAGATCGGCACTTGAACCGAACCCGAGCCGCTCTGTATCATCCTAAAAGCATTTTAAAGTAACCCAAACACTTTTAAGATATTTTAACTTTAGTTTTAACGTTTAAAACATGTGGTCACGATACACACATCTTAATGGTGATTGGGGGGGCCGTAAATTATGGGCCTACTCGGTGTTGCGTATATACTCGTGATTTCCGTGGAGATAGGCCCATTCATTTCACCAGACCTCTACTTTTAGACGTTGATTTTAGAGTACGGATGTATACAGGGTGTTCCTTAAAGACCGAATGCTAATATTTCGGAGTGTGATTCCTCTGGTCATTTTGTGACGAAAAGGTAATTTGAAAATATGTCCAAATTTTTGGGAATTGATTTTAAAAAAATTAATTTCTCCTAAAAAGTACTTTAGTATAGTATAGCGGGCGTTGCATCGTTAAGTTAAACTTACGAAATCACATGTAATTTTTTAGGTGGCTGAGTATTGTTCCCCTTTACAATTTTTAGAAAAACTTGAATTCTGAATTCCAGAGTATCTCTAAACGAGTTTTCTGCCCAAGCGTTTATTTCTTTAGGAAAAAAATGTCCAAGGAAAAAGAACTTTGTAATGCAACCGAAATTGGAGGAAAATGTATATTTTTTTTTTCGGAAAATTTTTACATTTATTTTTATTTACTGTTCCGTGTAGAAAGAAATTATGAACTTTGCACCAATTATTAATAAAATTTAGATCTTTTCTTCGATATTTAAAAAAAATGCAGCGGTTTCATAAAAAGAGAAAAATCCGTTTTTCGAACAAACCCGATCACGTTCCGTCTCTTTCTTCCAATTATCGTTGTTTCTGTTGGCGTACCGATTACGTGCGGACGCTCGACGTATTATTCTAACGGTATTCAAAAGGTTTTAATATAAGTTTTTGTTTAAATATTTGCTGATTTCAAAAAAAATGCCGTTACCATATGGTAACGCTAGGCTTTGAGGTACACTTTTTATTTGAAAATCCAAAAATTTACAAAAATGATTATATTATGTATACTGACATTTAAAGAATTAAAAAAAAGTTATTTGGTATGAAAATCATAGAAACAAGGAATGCAAAGTCTTGCATCACATTTGACGCACATTGTTCTGATACTTGACGATCAGCCCTCGCCAACGCATCTTCTTCGTTTTCTTTCCCGGGGTTTCAATAACTAGGTGATTCTGTCCATCGTACCGTAGATTATTATCAGAGATTCTGTTCAGTGAGACACTTGATTTTGAAATTTTTGGTCTTCCTCCCGATTTGGCCGAGGTTCCAAAACTTTTTAAATAGCTCGAAGCAATATCCCTTCGAAATTCAAGCTGTGTCAGGTTGCTACCGGATTTTTTGTGGATTTGCCACGCATTGGTAATTGTAACATCGATAAACCAGCTAAAAATAGACCACCACCATTTCTTGCTTCTTATGCCTATTCGGTTCTCATCCATAAGATCTGTACCTCCCATATGTGAGTTGTACTCACCAATCATAGATAGACGAGGCACCAGGGTAATTTTTTTCTGGGCAGAACTGTAACGTTTTACTTGCGAAATAGGTGTTATGCCGTGACAGGTGGCAGCCACCGTTACAACATTGTTGTCTACCCATCGTACAACCATAACTCCCGTTCCTTTTTCAATGGCCCCTTCGTATGTGCCTCTTTCTTCCTTTGCGAGAGTTTTTTTGTCTGAAATAGGACAGCTATAGTTTTTAATAGATTTTTTAACTTTTGATGAAGTTGTTGATTGGACACCGAGAATTGATGGTTCTGGCTCAGCAATACTTACTTACAAATTTCACTTCTGCTGCAGCTCTTAGTTGGCGCCCTGAAAGGTGGTCAATGGTGCCATCAGCATCCTCATCTCCGGAATCTTCGTCGGTCAGTATATTAGAATCTGGTGTCTCAACATAAATAGCATCAACGTCCTCCGAATAGGCCAGATCAAGAGCTTCTTGCAATGTAAAACTACGTCTAAAACAATAAACACCATTGGAAAACCAGAACAAAATTTTATAGCGTATTCTCCTAGCGTTACCATACGGTAACACCAAAAAAACATCCTTGCTACCAGCAAACACACCACATCCAATAAACAAATCAAATTATTATCCAAAAGGTTATATATTTATGTAGCACATTTGCAAAAAATTTCCTAATACTATAAAAACTAAGAGAAACAATACTTACTCGAAATTTATGTCCTCCATTTTTTTACGTTTACGAATATAACCATAACAAAAACAGTATTTCCAAACAGCCGCACGCTAGCAAAGTCAAAACTTATCTAACAAACAAGTCTGAACGAATACTTACACCACATATATTTCGCCATCTAAGTTAGAAAATCGAGCGTACACAGAATAAAGGATAAGAAAGGAACCTATGTTTAGCGTTACCATTTGGTAACGCCAGGTCTTTATGGGTTAAAGAAGTTATAACGCAGTTTTTCTATAATGAGCCAATATTCAAGTTCCTCAAAAAAGACGTGGGAATTCTTATATTCAACGCAGTGATGCATCACCAAGGCATACTATTACAAAAGAAGTCGGTGCGCTACCAACTGACATTTTTTCAAGCGAATGCTCTTTCTGATTATACTGGTCAATGAAAACAAATAAATAAACTGTAAATTTTAAGACAAATTTTTAAATTTTAAATATTTCAAAAATAAAGTTAAATCTACCGCCTCCAACTTTTTACGTATTTTTAATTCTTTTTAATACAGCAAACGGCTATTTCTGATCTAATAGAAATCAATTATTTGTTAGGTTAGGTTCCTGTTATCTATACATCTATCTATCTATCTGTCTATGCGTGGGGACGTGTTCGCAGAGCAGAAAAAATCCAACCAGTTAAAACCGCGCTTGCGCTGAGAAAAATTGGTTATAGGTTGAGCCTTTGCTTGTACGAACGAAGCATTAACACACCATTATGGAACAACCTGAGTACGAATTCTTGTTAAGAAATAACGATCGTAGCTTGTGGAATCATTCTGTTTATGTCGAGACTACATTAATTGTAATTATTACAGATACCATTTCTAAGGTTAACCTAAAATGTATAAGGCTTTTTTGAAAAAGTACTAAGGTAACTTCTGGGAAAATTATTTTACTCGATAGGGTCCATATAAAGCTTTTTACAATTGGACCCTGCTGCCATAAGGAACCAACTGAGAAAACCAAAATAGGGAGAAAAACGGTATTAAAAAATATTGGTAGTGAATATAAGAAGCTGTAAGTTGTTTCTTAACTGGAATTTATTATCAAAAAAATTAAGTGTAATTCCTCATCTAAAAAAAATATTTTTTTTGTCGTATATTCTTAAAGAAAAATCACTTGGTTCTTCTTTGAAAAATGCAATTATTGAAAAAGCAAAACGAATAACGGAAACACAATGAGAAGCATGATATAAAAACAAAGCAAATGTGTTATTAGTCTTCTATTAAATTGGGTCTTCAAAATCAATCAATCAATATCTCCATTGAAGCCTTATCTTCCTGTAGGGTTTCATCGCCAATAAGGTTAGTATAAAAATGTTGATCCGCAGCGGGAATCAGGTCCATGTAAGATTTTATATCGTTCAGTTTAGGTGTTGGTATTGCTTTGCTTTGAGGCACTCTTCTAAGCTATTATAAAATACTTCGCCTAAAGTTGGTATCCATCCCTTTACTTATTTAATGTTTATCCAGTTTATGTCACTGTCATAATCTATTTTTATAAAAATGCTGTAAAGTTTATTTTTGACAATTTAAATTTTTTTTATATGTAACCAGTTAATCTTTTCATCTAAAACGTCTTTTTTCTATTTGTAATTTTTTTTAATACTCTAAAATATACAAAATTGACTAAATACCTAAATCAACAACATTTAAAAACACATTTAGCAAAATGGATCTAAATTACATTTTAGCAAAAAAGATCCAAATTACTTTATTTTATAAAATTAGTCTTACCCACGGGGCATTATTGCCTGGGTTTGCCACATTGTTTAATAAATCAATATTTAACAAATTAACTTTATTGTTAAGATCTTGACAGATATAATATTTAAAAAATAGGTTAATCTTGCACAATGCGCACTACCTGTACTTTATTGCAAAACAGGATTCTCTAATTTTCAATTAAGTCATATTCCTCATAAATGGCGTCCATAAGACGGATCTTAATTGTAAATAGATTAGTAAAAATTGTTAGTTGGTTCCTTATTGCAAAAGGGGGTCCAATTAGTAATGTACCTTAAAAATTATAATAGTTAGTCAAACCAGACGAATAAAAATCTTAAAGTAAAAGAAATGCTTTCCTATTTAAAAAAGCATTCTTTCTTTTTAATAATAGGCTCATGATCGCGGAATTTTTATTCAAAATTATCGGTACCTCTGTCAGTTAGCTTGTCGATGTCCCACTTATGAATTTAAAGGAACCTATTGATTCGCGTAGAAGGTCACTCAATATCAATACACGGCAACGAGATTATTTTGAAAATAAATATGTATATATAAATACAGTATTGTCACAAAGACTTTTTGTGGTACAACGTACTCAATATGTTTCACACGAGCGAATTACTATAGTGGACCATAATAAACCCGTCACCCCTCCTCCCCCCTTTACAAATTCACAGATCAGTTGGCTAAGAACCTAGTTGGTTTTTTGTTTAATGAAAAATACAGATATTCCTTTTTTAGTTTGAAGTTGACGTGACTTTCCAATTTTTAATATTATTTACTGGAGCTATATATTAAGGATGTGAAGTTCAATTGACACTCTGTATATATAAAACTATATGTAAAATGTATTTACGAATCAAAAGCAATTTAGGTAACATAGAAATTTAAACATTATATACGTGTGAATAACCTGTATCGGTCCCAATTATTAAAATAATTAAATAACTTTTATTTATTTCATATATTTTTCGATAATTTCTGCTGAGAAGAAATACTGACCCTTTTAAAACTAGATAAGTTAGTAGCACGACTATAAATAGCATGTGCTTTAACCGTTCCGAATAAAAGTGTAAACATAAATCTTCTTGAAACATCGTTTAGATGTGTAGGCCTCTTAAAAGGTGTTTTTACGCCCAAAAGCTTTCAATGCTTTACAAATTGACTATACAAATAATTTTTGAATATTTTTGTTTTAAAAAAGAATTGTCACTTAAAAATGTACCGTTCTTTCACAGAACAAGAAAGTAAATACGGAATTAGATCAACAAGAAATATGAAAATTAAAAGGAAGAATACACAAGGCCATAGGTGTTGGTTGAAAATAATACGAGGGATTTTAGAAAAGGATGCAACGATTATTGTAATACTATTACGATTGCTATTACGATTAAGGACCCAAATATGATATGATCTATTGTTAGCTTACATTGGTTTAGAGCGGTAATAAAGATGGTACGGTTCTCAGTGGTAGGGTTTTTACGCCACTGTCGGTAAGCCAGATTTTTTGAGCATGCTCACAATCCTTGCTAAACCAGGGCTTGCCGTTGGAAGGGCGTTTTTTGGAGGAGGGGATAAATGCTTCCATGCTCGTTAGAATGACGTCGGAGACCTCCCCAGCAGAGACGGATGGATTAGCAGAAGAGAAGCATATGCTCATCCAAGGAAAAGTGCAAAAATTGTCTTTCAGGTCTTCCCACTTGGCCGATCTGTAATGCCATATCCTGCGTGGTTTAGGAGGTTGTTCAGAATTAATTGGTAGTTCGCTTAGAGTTGAAATAAGTTTGTGATTGGAATTTCTTTGATGTACTCAGGAAAATGTAATTTTTTCTGCGAGAGGGAAAAAACAGCAGAAAAAGCGAAAACAGTTCAAAGTTTTTCATGTACTATGTACAAACGGAGTTTATTTTTTAGTTTATTTTGTACTTAGTGGAACTTGACAATGTTGTTAATGTTGTTTTATATTTGTTTTAATAATAAATACAAAACTGTATATTCTAGAGGCTTTTTTTTAAGTAGGGCAGCACTCCCGGAATTTCTTTATGTTTTAAAGGACTTTCCCAGGAATTGCTAGTGTATTTGTATCCAGCTAATTACATCACTTGGTATGTTATTTTCTACTACAGGTCTATGTATTTATTTACAAAGCTGTATATATCAATTTAATTATAATCTAGGTAAAAGGGAATACGGAATAATGAAATAATAAATAGCGAAATTATATAATTGAATGTTGCTCGGCACGCTATGTCATACAATGAAAAGATGGAGCTAAAATTAGATTGACGTTTAACTGGATACCTCACATTAAAATGAAACCTGTGCTGTAATATAAGTACACACTGAGAAAAACTAGCGAAAAAATCTTTGCTACGATTATTTTAGCAGTTGCGACAGTAGAAACCTGTTTTTCTGGATATTCTTTATTCTTGTTAGAAGGAACTGTGCTATTTTATAAATATTTACTTTATAGTGACAATAACTCTTTAAAAATATTATCTTCTGTCATTAATCTTTATATACACGGTGTTGAAAAACGGTCGGTGCCCCGGAATAACTCCGGTGCATCGCATTGCAGCGTAAAATGTCTAGGGAAAAAGTTGTTTGGTTTTGAAGGAGGAATAGTTTGCAATTAAAACCACCCCACCCCCTCAGCCCCCGGGCGTCGGTGGGGGTAAGTCAAGATTTTCAAATGGAATCCCATATCTTTTATTGGCGTGTCGTGTTCTGACCAAAAATAAACATCTTTTGTCCAAATAAATTCGTATAGCTTTAATATAAAAAGAAGTAGATGCCGGTATTATAGGTACTTTAAATAGTTTTATTTTCAATATATTTGTGATCAACTGTACCTTATTAAATTCAATCTAATAACTCCGGTGCATCGCATTGCAGCGTAAAATGTCTAGGGAAAAAGTTGTTTGGTTTTGAAGGAGGAATAGTTTGCAATTAAAACCACCCCACCCCCTCAGCCCCCGGGCGTCGGTGGGGGTAAGTCAAGATTTTCAAATGGAATCCCATATTTTTTATTATCGTGTCGTGTTCTGACCAAAAATAAACATCTTTTGTCCAAAATTTTTTTTATTCGGGCCCATCCTTCACCAATAATCACCATGAGAAAGACAAAATCAGAACCGTGCGAAAATCAAGTTTTATCCCGGAAATACTCTTTATCTCTAATAGGTCACAAGAATAACGACGACATGTGGTCGGCATGCGACTATAAATCTGATATTTCTCTTGACATAGTGGCTACTACCATGACACCTTGGAGAAGATTCTAGAAATAAAACATGAATCCTTAAGGTATTCATGCCCATAAACTTGTACAGTTGTTGACAAATAAATTCGTACAGCTTTAATATAAAAAGAAGTAGATGCCGGTATTATAGGTACTTTAAATAGTTTTATTTTCAATTTATTTGTGATCAACTGTACCTTATTAAATTCAATCTATAATTCTCACATTTTTTTCTTCTTCTAAATATTACTTACACCTGAACAATTTAATTAAATTGTTTGCGCCCTTCTGACAATCCTCCCGTAATTGAATAAAGCAATTTCAAGTAATTTATAATCCATCTACAGAGTCAGTGAAGCCAAAAGTCCTTACGAGCAGCAATTTAAACTTGCTTTTCAGTCAAGTGCCATTGTCTTTTTACTTTTAAACCCGTCCAGAAATTTTATCAGCTCTATAATTTAATTATGCTCTGTCGCAGACAGACAGAGTTTGGAAATCTTTTGTAACCTTCTAAAGTTGTTATAAGGGCTTTTAATCAAAGAACAAATAAATATATAACAGTTATAAGAGAAGACATAATCGACCGATTAAAAATATAACATATTTTTCGGTAATCAGAGTAATTTCATCTGAGAATGTTATTATACCCATTAAAACCCCAGATATGTCCTTTAGTAAACTGACGCTATGGAATTGAAATCGGCGTCTGCTCCAATGTCACTGACGCCGTCGATTTGGCATATGTGTCTTCTGTTTTGTCTGGACGGCAGTGACGGCACGCAAGCCGCGAGACGTAACGTATGACGGGTAACTCCGAACTTTGCCGGTAGTAACCGAAGAGGCAACGAAGGTCGTTTTCAATCAAAATATTTACCGAGCCAGTAAAAATGTTTATAAAGACATTTTTATATAAGTTTTTTTTTAATCGCAGTAAAGTACATTCCTTCCCCAGATATATAGGGTGTTGAAAAAAGGTTGGTACCCCGGAATAACTCCGGTGCATCGCATTGCAGCTGAAAATGTCTAGGGAAAAAGTTTTTTGAAGGAGGAATAGTTTGCAATTTAAACCACCCCGCACCCCCTCAACCACCGGGCGCGGATGGGGGTAAGTTAAGATTTTCTGGAACCCCATATTTCTTATTGCCGTATCGATTCTCCGACCAAAAATAAACATCTTTTGTCCGAAAAAATCAATAATCACCATGAGAAAGACAAAATCAGAACCGTGCGAAAATCAAGTTTTATCCCGGAAATACTATTTTCTTTGTCTTGTACTAAAAAATGCCCGTGGCATACAAACAACTTTTTCCACGGGCATTTTTTAAGTACAAGACAGAGATAAAGAGTATTTCCGGGATAAAACTTGATTTTCGCACGGTTCTGATTTTGTCTTTCTCATGGTGATTATTGGTTTTTTCGGACAAAAGATGTTTATTAAAATAAACAACAAGAAAAACACTACAATATAATACAAGACCAAGTCGATAAAACATTTGATAAAAAGATGACAGATGAGTTGCAACCTTCAATATACAGCTGGTAGCATCACGTGCTCTAAATACTTAAAATTCGAATGGCTTAAGATCAATGCTACGGATTGGTCACGAACGCCACCGCCGAAAAGTTCATATTGGTTATATTGGTTTATGTCGAACAGCAGCCGGCGCCAATGCCAGCGCGAGCGTCGACGTCAGCGTCGAGTTTATAAATCCAGTTTTAAAGGAGCGGCTAAATCAGGTTTTTAGTGCAGTGGATATATCAATAAAAAAGCGTCCAAGTTATTTAATTTTTTGAATTGTTGCAAGATATTCGTTGGGAAATACGACCTCAGCAAGGTCGTTCCACAATATTTACTAAATAAGCCCATTCTCGTACGAGAAAATGTACTACTGGGCAAAAGTAGATTCCTAAAACTTTCTCAAAAAATTCTACCTTGAGGTCATTGAATGCAGACGTTGCATTCCAGGTGGTACAACTACGTTAAAGTTGTTAGAGAATGAAGCAGTCTTTTGGCCCATTGTCAGGGATGAACTTTGCAAGTACCTCGCGTAGTCGCGTATATTCCAGTGCCATTTAATAGCTTGTTCACAGTGGCGGCTCGTGCCCTATGATAGAGAGGGTTCAGAAGTATCGTGAAATTCTTTTTTAAAATTTTATTTTTGTGTAACGACCAAACCTACTCAACGCCGCGACCAAACAACAAACAGGAACAACAAAACAAACGGTTAGTTATGCTGCATTCACAAATCCAGTTATTTTTTCATATATTTAATTTTTAAACTTTCTAATAAGTCTCTAGATTTACCCTTTGTGGTCTGCGTTAAATTAATTTCGGATTTAGGTGTTCCCGCATTCTTCACTTCAATTTGTTGCTCCAAACTCAAAGAGCTAAAATTATTTTTTAAATAGTCCACAGTGAAACTATTCATTTTAACTTAATAAATATATAACATTAAAATATTAAAACATACACGCTTGAATTTCTAAATACATGCACGAACAGACAACAGCGCGGCGCGGCCCAAACTAATATTGTGCGCCTTTTCCATGTTATAGCGCCATATCCCCGCTATCCCTCGCTGTCCCCCGCCACTGTTACTACAGAGAAACCGCATAATGCCCCGCCCACTTATTCGCATATGCGAGTATATCGCGTCATTATCCTTGCTGAGCTGCCGGATGAATCGAGAACTTATAATATACAGTATGGTTTGACGGTACGATAAAATTTAGGGAGCGTCGGACTTTATACGATAAATAATATTCAATGAATATAAATTAATGGTTTTTTATTCGTTTTGGGCGTGCACGTGCGAATGTGCTCCTGTGGAAGAACCGCCACTGCTTGTTCATCAATACCTTGCTTCTGAAACAAAATTTTTTATTAGGTTAGTTAGCAGAGAGCAATTTCCAACTGGTAACAAATTTCGTTCAGTTCAAGTTCGGTAATAGATGAGTGTGTAATAGGCTGCTGCTTTTTGCCTCTGTGCAGGGGTACAAATGCCAAACCTGCAACTGTCAACTCTGAGAATTGACCTCTTAACAATTATATCATTTCTTGCTTATTTCTGCTTTGTTTGGAGCTAGACTTTCGTTTTGAAATGGATATTTAAAGAATAATGGAATGTCAGCAGTCACAGATTTTGGTTCTGTGAACACTTTAAGCAAAAACTGCACATGCCTCTTGTTCGTTGGTTGGTTAAAGGCGGGGGTCGGTTTAAAGGCCCGAACTTCTGTAACTGCAGCCTACCGGCTTATTCTGTACCACGACCTTGTTAGAAGATGTTTGTTCCTTCTATAAGGTCCAGTAACCTTCTACCAAGCTTGTCATGTGGGAGGTATCACCACGTTATATGTTCCCGAAGATATTTTGTCTTCTACGACACAGCGCTACGCAGCGGTATATGTGTGAGGCGGTTTCATCCTCTTCGACGCAGAGACTGCATTCAATGGATCCGTTGCTTATACCTATCCGTTGAAGGTGTTTTCGCAAATGGCAGTGGCCTGTTAGCAGACCCATCACTTGTTTCAACTGTAGCCGCGTCAGGGTTAGCATCCCATTTGATAGTATTTTCGATGGTTTTCCAATTACGGCCCGTGCGTGTATTTGACCAGGTAACCCTTGCCATCGAGATAGGTGTTGTTTTTTCGACCATCTTGTAGTTTGTAACTATTTCTGACTACTCTGCGAACAAACCTTGTTTAATTATTGATTTGTTTATTCGGGTTTGTCCCTCTGTACTAAATATTTATTTATGTAAACACCTTTTAATCCATTCGCTGAACGCCTTCCAACTTATCAACTTTATACTGAAAGGGTTAATCCGAGACTGTCGTGCCGTATTTTCTGTTATAAACCGATGGCCCCTATCGCGTATCTACTGATCTGTGAAAGGGATTTCCATATTATGTCAAAACATGAAAATGTCACCGAAACCTTTACGAAATCGAACAGCAGCGCTTGCCAAGTGAAGCGTTTATTATTGAAATTTTCGGTGAATGAATAAATGTCAGTAATTTAAGAAATAATATGTTCTTCGTTAAAAATTATAGCAATTTCTATTTTATTGACCGAAGGAAAATATTATTAAGTAATTGCATTATCCTTTATAGAATAGGAACAACTAAAAATATACAGGATATCTCGCTCCAGTAAATAATAATAAAAAATAGGAAAGACGTTGATTTTATTGTGAAGGGGAACACTTTTGAAGAATATTTGCTCCTCGTGGTACCAAACTTCCCCCCCCCCCCAACCGGGGTAGATGTTACCCTTAAAATCTTAAATGGGAAGGGGTAAAGTGGCAGAACGTTTTAAAAGTCCTTTAAATTAGTGTTGGGAAAAGCCGATGATTTTAATAATCGAGTACTTGATACTCGAGCGGTATCAATAATCGAGCGAATCACTCGAGCGATTTGACTCGAAATTCATATTCATCAAGCGTTGACGTTTACAAGTATTATAGCTATGGTTGCTCGTTGGCCGCGATATTCCCGCAATTTTTCGCAGGTTCCGGATTTGTGTGTATAATCCTGGAATTTATGACCTTCCTATTTTCTTTTACTTCTTTTGGTAAATATAATAATCTGCCAGAAATCATCAATCCCCGATGACAACAAAATTTGTCCCTGAAAACAATCTGGTAACCATTATTATCGGGCGCCTTCGGCGACGATTATCTCTTGAATTTATAACTCAAGCAGTTTTTTCAATAATTGAGCGATATCGGTTACTTCAATAATCGAGCACTTGAGCTATCACAACACTAGTTTAAATCTCTTTCCAATAATAACATAATTTATTGAGTATAGTAGAGGGGGTATCTGGGAGGAAATATGTCTTGGAATAACCACGTTGTGGCAATTGCCAAGATAGCTTCTCAGAAACTTGGTGTACTTACTCTTCCGAACCAAAAAGTTGTACACACCTCAACACTATACAAAGCCCAGATTCAACCATCACTAGAGTACTGCTCTCATGTCTGGAGCTCTGCACCTAAACATACTTTTCGGCTACTGGATTCCATCGAAAGAAGAGCCATTCATCTGATTGGAGAACACGAGCTGACAAAGAGCCTCGACAGCCTGGAACATCGAAGACAGGTTGGTGATTTGACTCTCTTTTCCTTTTCCATGGAAAGTGCTCGGCTGACCTTGCCCTCTTAATTCCGCCCAGAGCGGCGAATAGCAGAAATATACGACGAATTTAAGAATTCTTTCATCTGGAGGACGTCATCCTTATGGAACGACCTTCCCGAGGTCGTATGTCGTTTTTATTAGCGAGTATGTACAACGCTGTGAAAAGATTTTGAAAAATCGATTGAAGTTTTTATATTTTTTATTGAATTAGAAAACTAACATAAATAATAAAATATTGTTAGAAATCTTATCAAAGATAAATTAACCCCCATGTAATTAATTCGAAAAACCCAAAATCATACTATTTAATTTGTAACCAAAAGCAGTAAGAGCACAAAAGCGTATCGGTTTTGCACGCAGCCAGTCCTCCAAAGCAAGAATAAGGTCGGAAAGCCCCCTAAGTATTAATTAAATTATTAAATTGATTAAGTATTCAAGAACATTCGACGGGTTTCACATTGTTAAGATGGGCGATTTATTTTCTAAAATCCTACGAGGTATAATCACAAAAGCACACTGCCAGTGACATTTTCTGAAATTTTTCTTTAATTCCCAACTAACGTTTAAACACACTGATAAGGGGTCCTCTAAGTCCTTACCATTTGAACGGAATGGAGGGTGTTTCCATAGATCGTGGTCGGTTAAGGAAAAAATACTGCTTTGAACTGCTACAACTTATATTTTCTGTATACGGGATATAATGGTACATAATACACAGCCTAATCAAGGTTCACCCTTTTTTCACAAAAAAAGTTAATTTAACTAACACTAATAACTGACTAACTATATTTACGAACGCTTGAATTAGGAAAAAGTAGTTAACGAAATATCTACTTCCCGATATAAGGGCGAAAAATAGAAAATAGAAATTAGGAAAGTTATGAACTAAGAACCACCGACCGTCGGTTCTAAGCAAAGAAAAGGTACTGATGTTATTTTTGTTCTCAGCGTCCTACCTGGTTTTAGCAACATTTAATTAAGGGATAAGAATATGTAAATGCCATTAGATCACTTAACAAAGGAAAAAGGGAAAAAAGGTTCGTGCGAAACTATTGATTATGTAGACGTAGGATTAAAATTTGGAAAGCACGTCTGCTTAGTAATTGAAATTATACAGACAGACATATTTTATGATGCTTTTTACCGATGCCGATAATTTGTTATTGTAAGAGATCAAAGGAATATTATTATACTTTACAACCCTGAACACACACATTACAGAGAATATTGAATAATATGTAAAAAATTATAATAATAAATTTTTAAATTTAAGTACGTTACATAGAGAGACAGAGAAAAATAAAATTATCAGAAAAATGTAATGATCTATTGTAGTGAATTATATTTTTTAGGTCGTTATTTGTATAATATTATTGTATCAGAGTCGTAATCTTGTTGGCCCTAAAATTCTAGTTCGTCTGTACAAAAACATATACACATTTATACTTAAATATCCATGCATATTCAGGGTGTTCCAGATAAGGATGCACTCTACAGGGATCTCGGTAGATCGGTTTATTGTGTTTTTCTTGAATTATATTATAAAGTAACATGTTTCAATTAGGCTATACAGGGTGTTATGAAAATGACGTATTATATTTAAATCGGCAATTCCTGAGATGAAAACAAATTGAAGAAAAATATCCAAAAATGGCGCTTTAATTTAATATGCCCGGTACATGACCTTGTGTCAAACCAAAAATGACCATGTGATGCCCCTGTCAGGAAGGTAAACAAAGCAACATATGTCCACAGTGTTGTCATATCTTCAGGGCAAACTCTTTAGAAAGTCAATAACCGTTTGACAGATTGCAAGTTGTTTATTTTTCAGGGTACATTATTATAAACTTGTACGTTCAGTTCAGTTCGCTAGGAAAAAATCTCTGATTTATAAACGTGAACTGACTCGAACGAACCGCCGCGGAGTTTTAAATGGTCAGGTATGTTCTCATTTGTTCAATTCGAACGACACCCGTCAGATCTGGACAACTTAGAAGTTTATAAATGCCACTTACCCTTTAGAAAAAAAATGAAATTTTATTTACCTTTTCGGACTTATTTAAAACCAACTTAATTTATAAAAAACACCAAGTACTCACATCACAAAATCACATAGTTTTCGCGTCACAACACATCTAAGTACCGTTCAACCTGAATTAGTATTTTAAAGTGCTACTTTAATTTAGTACTAATTTAAACTCGGGTTTAAGTATTAACATACAATTTAACACACAAATCTGCTTGAAACAGTATGAAAACGGTCTATTAATTTTGGAGGAACAGCTGATCAGCAGAAACTGTTGCATATTCGACTGGGGTTTATACTTAAAAATACAGCGTTGCCATACTTTCGATGTTTTATAAGGTTATATTCATAAAATGAAGAATTTCCTTCTGAAATACTTTTCTTCATAATGATAGTCTCAGAAATGGCAACCGCGCTATCAACATAATTATTTCATCATTCTTCTTCAGTAAAGGATTAATAAATTTTATTAGGCCATTAGAAATTAGCGCTTTTATTATTTCTGAATTTCTATTGCGAAATAATTTGTATCCTTGTTGTTTTATGTGTACGGTATTGTAAAGTGTAATTATGCGTTAGTATTTATTGCTTTTGTGTAATCTAATAAGTGCATATCTTCAAAAAAAATAAATTGGAAACTCGTGGGTGTCTGTGTGTTTCTTTAAGTGATTTAGTGCAAATGTTCCGAGAGATTGGAAATAAGCGGCCGAATGGGGTTTAGTGGGTATAAGCTTATTATGCAGTTCCTCATTATCATCAGAGTACGTGATGAGCATAAAGCTTTTCCCATAGGAAAAGAAACAAAAACCTGAAGATGTCTCTTTGCCCTGGATTACTTGCTAGTGTACTGGCACCTGGATTCACTTCTATTTGGATACTAGGTAAATTAAATATTATTTTTTTAAGAATCTATAGCTATTTTCTACACAGTTGGCAACATTGGGCTTGAACATTTGTTAATTACACAGCTTGGCAATATAATATGATCAATGATCATATATGAATGGCAAGAAAATGTATTGGCTGCTTGGACGAAATTCTACTCTGTCAATATATAACAAGGTACTTCTGTACAAAGAAATTCTCAAGCCAGTATGGACATAATATGGCATCCAGCTGTGGGGTTGTGCCAGTAAGAGCAATTTAGCAATAATCCAGCGATTCCAAAACAAAGTACTAAGGAGCATAGTCAATGCCCCTTGGTACTGCAGAAATAGTGACCTCATGGAAATGGATACCGTTAGCCAGGCCATTAGCGAATTCGCCAGGAGTCATGAACAGCGACTTCTTCATCACGTCAATGTCGAGGCTATCCAGCTCCTTGACAATACGAACCAGACCAGGAGACTCAAGAGGATCAAACCTTTCGAGCTTGTGTAATTGTGTCGGTACGAAATCAGATATCAGTGCTTGGGTACACATTAACATTAGTGTAATTAGGATATTAGAAAAAATAAGGAACTCTAGTGAGTAAGTCCTTAGATATAAGTTTCGTAGCTGTAGTAAATTAGGTTTGAAAAATATTGCTCATTGATCTAAGTTGTGATCAGATTGTAATTTCAGTAAATGCCAATGGAGGTGTTTTCTAAAAAAAAAAAAATATGAATGTGCTGAGGAGTAACCGGGTGGGTTTCGGGGTGAATTACCCCACTTTTTAAACGTTCGATTTAAAAAAAAAATATGTAGCGCTTCTCTAGGACACCCCAGGAGTCACCCATTTAAATATATTACGTCATTTCCATAACACCCTGTATTATACAGGAGTAAATCAAACTGTTGTATTATATCGTAATTTCAAAATACCATGTAGGAAAATTGAGGTGGATAATTTTATTTACATACTGTTTCTTGTAATCTTTGATGTATTCAAAACATTTCGATTTTTGATTCATCCATTATCTCATTTCTGCTGCGAGCTGCAACATTTTAAATTAAACTCTGATTTGAAGTATATTTTCATTAAGACAAACAAACACTAGGTATATCATAAAGTTAATTAACAAAAACAATTTTGATATCGTATATTTCCTTCTCTCGCAGCAAAGGACTGCTTGCAGTCTTCGTAATAGCTTGCAATCTTCATTCCAATCTTGGAAGTCCAACTACATCCAGATATTCGCTCACTACATGTACAACGTGAGGTCTAGCATTGTCATACACCCAATGAAAGGAGCAAATGGAACAGCAATTTCTTGGAGGATTTCCTCAATGTAACGGTAGGCGATTAGAGCTCAACAAATACAAGATTGGTGCGAGCTTCGGTAGAAATACCCATGACATATATTTTCTCAAAATAACATCGTTTCATTTAAAATTTTGCAGCTCGCAGGAGAAATGAGATAATGGAATGAATCAAGGAACGAAATGTTTAGAATACATCAAAGATGACAAGAAACAGTATGTAAATAAAATTATCCACCTCAATTTTCTTACAAGGTGTTTTGAAATTACGACAAAAAACAACAGTTTGATTTACTCCTGTATAATATAGCCTAAACGAAAAATGTCAGTTTATAAAATAATTAAGGAAAAATACAATAAATTGATCTACAAACTGATATCATATCAAATCATCACAAATAAATAAGTTATAAAATATCAAACTTGACCAAAATTTCAGGGTGTCGGAATTTTGTGCCATTTGTGTATTTTAATTTATACTTTGTTAAATCCACTTTATATTCTGAATCCAACGATATATCACATCTTTTGTTTATTAGACGTTTCGGACTAAAAGCGCTTATCTTCAATATAAATAACCAACTTATTGGAAATATTTTTATTGTTGTATACTCTAGTTGCCATTAAAAACTATTTTTTTATTTGATGTTATTTACAATATAAAATAATAACGTAATGTAATAAATGTAACATGAATTATTTTTCATTTTCAGAAACGCATCATTTTCGAACAAATAATAATACAGAGTAGGTGTGATATATCGTTGGATTGAAAATATAAAGTGGAGTTCATAAAGCATAAAATAAAAGGTTACTACTATTTAAAAAAACAAAACGAAATGATCCTTTATATAGGAGAAAAAGTGACAATAGCAATAATACAGGGTGTTATGGAAATGACGTATTATATTTAAACCTGAGATAAAGACAAATTGAAGAAAAATAGCCATAAATGGCGCTTTCAATTCATTCGGCGGTAAAAGTGACCTGATGTCAAACCAGGAAAACACCTGTGTGGCACTGCCATACATGTAAGCAATCAAGGAATTCTGGCCGGTGTTGTCATATGTACACCTTAAACTCATTAGACAAAATAAAATAACACACTCTCAGCAATCCGCTCTGTTTTTTCGGTTTACGCGTGTATCTTGCCCGTCCATAAATAATCTTTGAATATTGTTTTTATTGACGCGCTTCTTCCGGACGTCAAATTTCGTCGCGTGTAATAAAATCTAATAATCTGTAGTATAATCTGTATTATTGTATTTTCAAAAGCTAACTATCGGTTCTGTTTCACTATTACTGTGTGTACATAAAGTGGTTCCAGGAGTGTTCCCATGAAAAAAAAAAAACTGATTGTGTTTGTGCTTGGATTTCCTCGCTCTTTAGGTATAAGGATAAATACAAGTAGGTAGAAAATTATTTATTTTTATAATTTTATATGGAATTTCAGTTTTACATTAATTTTAGCAACAGTGCCATTGGGTCTGGGTGAAATGTTGTACAGTAGCGCGGACTGACCTGTGAGTAAGAGTGATTATTATCATACTTTTAAAACAGACGATTTAAAAAAATAAAATATGTAGCTTTCCCTAGAACACAAATATAATAAGTCATTTCCATAACACCCTATATAATTAGATCAGGTATACCTTTAAGAATTTTTAATGCAAATGAAATTTTAAAACTATAAATCTCCAAGTTTAACGATTTATGTTAAACTTTGATTATAAAAAGACTCCTATTACTGAATACAAAATGACTTTGTTAATTTTAATAATAAAAAATATATTCAGGCCTGGGGGTTCGAGGGTAAATATATTACAAAAAAATGGAGTAAGACTTAAATCACTTTATATATTTAGGCGTTTTATTCCCCCTAAATGCTTAATATGAATTTTATGCGGGACTTTTAGAAGCCATGAGTAAGCTAGTCCAGACGGCTATAGTGGTCAACATCGATTTGGCCAACTTCAGCTCCAACTTATTAATGATAACCGTCTTGAAAACACGTTATTACAATTTCTTTGCATTATTTCTCCACATAATAGTCGGCTAATCTGCTCTAATATTGGACTTTACGAACAAGTCTTCAATCAAACTTTTAAATATTTAAGACGTCGTCGCTGGTAGAAATTCTGTCTACAAGGAGTGGTCAACTATAAAAATATTGTATATAACATAGACTCGTAATCAGGACTAAATACCACGAGGGAGGGACTCTGGATGGGGCTCGTATTCAGAAGGTCCCAGATAAGAATGCACTCTACAGGGGATCTTGTTAACCATAGGACATACAGAAACAATCAAATAAGACAAAAGCTGCGCTTTTGTGAGTTCTGCAACGTCACATTTTCAAATTTAAGAAAATCCTAATATTTGCGTAGATATGGGTAAAACCAAATTGTTGCGATTTCGTTCTTTTTGTTACTGATTCTACAGTTATGGAAATGACCTATTATATTTAAATGGGTGACTCCTTGCGTGTCCTAGAGAAGCGCTACATATTTATTTTTTTTTAAATCGACCGTTTTAAAAGTGGGGTAACAAGCACTCTTACTCACAGGTCAGTCCACGCTACTGTACAACATTTCACCTAGAGCCAATGGCAATGTTGCTAAACTTAATTTAAAACTGAACTTCCATAAAAAATTAAATTATTTTCTACCTACTACCTACTACTACTATCTATATACCTAAAGAGCGAGGAAATCCAGCCATAAATACAATCAGTTTTTTTCCTTTTTCATGGGTTTGTTCGGGTTTGTTCGGTAATTCAGTAATAGTGAAACAGAACCGATAGTTAGCTTTTGAAAATACAATAATACAGATTATACTACAGATTATTAGATTTTATTACACGCGACGAAATTTGACGTCCAGAAGAAGCGCGTCAATAAAAACAATATTCAAAGATTATTTATGGACGGGCAAGATACACGCATAAACCGAAAAAAAAGACCGGATTGCTGAGAGTGTGTTGGTGATCGACGAGACACAACGCATCCGGCCGCTGGTTGGTCTTCATCTAACAGACGCAAGCGTGAGGCGCTATATAAAACTACTTGGCTCAGCCGAAGTAAGGCGTCAAGAGGTCATTGGCATTTGACCTAGTGACGTACGTGGCTATTACTATTCTATATGTTTTTTCGGGTTGTTTAAAACATAGTCCGTCGTAAATATTCTTCAATTAATTGTACAAAAACGTATTACAGAATGGAAAAGTGTTTAAATTATTTTATTTTGTCTAAAGAGTTTAAGGTGTACATATGACAATATCGGCCAGAATTCCTTGATTGCTTACATGTATCGCAGTACCACACAGGTATTTTTCTGGTTTGACGTCTGGTCACTTTTACCGCTGAATGAATTTAAAGCGCCATTTATGGCTATTTATCTTCGATTTGTCTTTATCTCAGGAATTGCCGGTTTAAATATAATACGTCATTTCCATAACACTCTGTATAAAACTGTGTAAAATGTCTTTATTTCTAAGAAATAACTGCTTATTTTTGTACTGGGTTCACACTATTTCTCATATCTAGTAATATTTGTCAGACCTTGTCAAACAAAAGAACTATAGGGAGCAGTAATAGTACATTGCGTATCAAGGGCCGAAAGGAGGCTTGTGCGGACGAGATGCGGAGATTAGGTAGGCCACCGCATGAGTCCGTAAAAGCCTCCACGACGGCCCGTGATATGTACCGTACTTTCCCGCCGGCTCTCTCGGAGGAGTCTGGAAAACGCCACTTTCGTTAAAGAGAACATGCATGAAAAGAGGCACTTTCGGGGCACAAGTAAACAAAAAAATTAAATCTAAAAATCTTCCGAAACAAAAAAATATAGACTCTCCGCGAGTTCTAGTTCTATTAGTTCTAAAGTTTTTTCCTTCGACATTTTTTTTTAAGACAGGAATAAACGCTTGGGAAGAAAACTCGTTTACAGGTACTCCTGTTAAGCCCTTATTGGAATGGCCGTCATTCACACCTGCTTTCACGTTTGACAGTACCAGATTAACAACTGTCATATTTGTCGTAATTGCTAAATAAAATTATTTGTTGTTTTTCAGTGTTTTGTGTGTCAAATTTAAGTGCTGTTTGTGGAATAAACAGTAATTCTTAACTCAATATGGCAAGACTGTGTCAAGTATGTCGTAAACTGGATAAAACTATTTACTTTTGAGTCACGTCCGTCGATTGTCTGGCATATCAATCCGGTTACCTGTTGACTGAAAACAGAAACATATAGAAGATAAAAAGGGATGGGGATTCTACGGATAGAATCCCCATCTCTTTCTTGTCGTTCTTATTTTCTTGATAACAGACGTCACATTGACGTATACAAAGCAGATAGAAATACCAGGTCCATGCTTGTTTCAAGTCGGTGGTAAAACGTCTAACAGAGACTGCTGATAGATGTTGCACTTCCTATCTCGATTTGATGATGACATCACTGCTTCGGTTTGTGCTCTCTTTAGTCTTGTTTGAAAGAACGGCAATATAAATATTTAATCGTAGTCAAAAATGCCACTGATCGTTTTTCCGAGATGTCTTAATTGTTTGTTTAATTAAATATGGACCTGTCAATTCAGTGCAGGTAAAACTTATTTCGTGCAGACATTTATCATCATTCATGATTATACGGTGGCCTCTCCGCCGTTAACTCTATTGTCTAACGGACCTAACCGAATAATAAATCTTAAAAATATTAGGTTGTCAATCGTGCACTTTGACAGTTACGACTTCCATCTTAATAATATTTCTGGTGATGAACCCCGTCGTCATTATTTATGTGACAAGAGATCACGTCGAGACATAACCATTTCAGGACCTCGTGTTGAAACATCTTCATTAAAAACCTACGCGAACCATAAATAAACGTTATATACTATTGTACATCTACAGTATAGTTCTTATTCTTATTCGAATTAAACTACGCGCCAAATAATTCGGGTCCATATATGTAGTTCGAAAATGGCTTATAGGAATTTAACTTGTTTTATTAGAGCTACGTGCAGCAGCAGTAGAAACACTTAGTTAAATTTATTATAACAATAATAACACTAACCATAATTTATGGCTCTATAATATATGACTGAAATAACTTATATCAAGAAATGCCATTAAATTACAGCAAAATTTTTACCAAAATTTTAAGTAATAATTACAAAAATATTTAATATTTAAACCATTTTATATGAAAAGCTTTTGTAAAAAATATTTTGTAAATTTACTCAAATCTTTTGAAAAATTTACTGAAAATTTTGATACATGATATTCCCAAGCGGTCACCCATCCAAATTGTATTCTCGCATTCCGTTGCTTGACTTCTTCGATCGATGGCTTGTTCCCCGTGCATCTTTCTTGTTAGGAATATTGAAGGCCCAGGAATCTGTATCATCTGATTTAAGCCATTTATTTGTCTTTTAAATAATAGTATATTAAGATACATGTTTCATAAGACATTAACTTAGAGCACGCGTTTAATTTAGAAAACGACCCGCGAAGCGGGGAGTTTTCTAAAGTACAAGTGCTCTAATTGACTTATGAACCGTGTCTTTTATAATACTTTTTCTATTTGGGTCTTTAAAGTCTAAAAAACTTTAAAAAATATAGTAGATTCTTTTCATTTGAATTAATATTTTCTTTTTGGGTTGGCAATACTTTTAATAAAATGTATCACATATGCCATGATAGAAACAATTGAACACAACAAAGCTTCTTCCCATCCGTGATAATTTAAAATATATATATATAATAAAAATGAGTCAGGTAGAAAGTTGTACTCCGTCAGAAATACGAGAAATTGCAGAAAATAATCTAGAAAAACTTTTTAAAAGAATATGCAACAACAACGAACAAACCCGAACAAAATAATAAATAATACTATTGAACAAAATATTGTGTCGACACAGAATCTGACAGGAATAACAATTAATGCCCAGGAAATGTATACAGTAACTATAAATATGTATATTATATAAAGTAATATGTATAATACTATATTGAATTAAAAATAAATGTAGTACTTTATTGAATAAAACTTTAGAAATAGAGCATAAACTAGAAGATATTTCTATTATTTTTTAGGTTATGTTGTTTTATAGTTGTGAGTAGAAATTAGTTGACGAACACCGTCAGCATGTTATATATTTCCGAGTATAGGTATTTCAGATAAATATCTAGTAAAAATGATCTATTTGCAAGGTTAAAGGTTAGTATTTTAAAGTTTTCTATAAACATTTTTTTTCAAATCCATAATTCCTAGAAAATTAATTTAACGAAATCGAAGTAAGCCTAAAATTCGAACCTTACTTGCTGCCAACATAAAAAAATTTCAGTTTCATAAAGTGGCAGGTTATTAAATTTTTTTGCATTTCATAATGTAGCCATTATCAAACCCTATTAAAAAAACATTTTTACAACACTTGAAACTTGGTAATATTTACAATAAGATATAGGTACTGAAAGTACAATAATAGTCGTCAGTAAAATGCACCATACATTTAAAAATATTTAGCTAGGTACTGGAGTTATAAATAAATTATTTTCAATTACATTCGTTGTAAAATATACTTTAGTATTTACTTTTGTACTAAATTTATTATAAATACCAACTAACTATACTTTTTTATAAATTATGTGTATCTACAATATTACTTTGTTACGGATTAATAACGAAAAATGTAATTAATACTATATTTTATAGGAAATCGTACAATAAAATATTTACTATAATAATTTCAACAGTCTTTTTCCCGTATAAAGTGCAGGTAGATAAGTGGAATAGCAGGATCGGGCAGTGGAAGTTGGTAGACACCTCCAAATAAGCCCTGCTTTTCGATAATAATTTACTCCTTGCTTTTTTGTAACATTTACCATCGAAATTACATCTGTAAATATGGTTATAACCAAAAACATTTAATTAATAAAGATACAGAATTGTTCTTATTCTGTCAGAATCATACAAAGTTTTAAACAGCAATCAATGATTCCAAGTTTGTGCTGAGGATCCTAAATCTACCGCCTGCGTTTGAAACCGACAAGTATTAGATTAATTATATTGAATGTGTACCTATTAAGTAAAAACATTGTACTAAATATGTGTGTATTTTTTAAATTTTCTACTCGTAGTAGTTAGGGAAATCACTGTGGCAGCGCTGTATGGTAATTTTTACCTGCTAGAGTAAAGATGACCCTGAAGTTTACTATTCCCATTTATTTATCATCGGCGATGTTGTTAGCTTATTGCTTTATGATTGTTTGTGATCTATTGTATTTTTGGATTCATTTTTAGTGTTTTTTCGAACTAAAACTATTTAGAGCTATTTATTACCTATTTACAATGGTTCGTCAGTACGTGGTGTGTAAGAAATTCGACTATTCTAACCCCGGATTAATATTTCGTGGGTAAATAAGAATAATGAGCCTATGTTTTTTTTTTTTAGGTAAAGCAGTGGTGTGGCTAATTCTATATTTTAAGTAAATATTGTTAAAATACGGTTTTTTCTTGATACTATCTGAATTTCTGTAAAAAATACCTACAACGATTACCTATTTATGACTAATGTTAGATCGAAATTATTTAAACGCGTACCTTATTACAGCGTTGCCATTTTTTAAAGCCATCTTCTTCTAACTTATTTGAAATTGTAGAACTGTGCATGATTGTAAATAAATGGTGTTTGATGAATGGAATGTTTTGTCTCCCGTTTTATATTATATGTTCATGGTCATAAGTTCGTTATTAGTAACTGATTAATATTAAAGTTATTTTTAACTTTAGGTTTGCATAGAAACTTTATTGTTCAAAAACTTATTTGCAAGCTACATATAGATAGAATTATACAGGGTGTCCCATTAAAAAAGTGAATATTTTGAAATAATGCGGAAATTCGATGTTCAATTGTTTTTCCGTTTCTGACATTTTAAATATTTTAATCAACGGAACAAATTCTAGTTTACTAATTTAACCAACACTTAATAATTATGGAGTTAGCAGTAGTGCCGACTTAATCGTACCTGTACATTCGCTGTACGATCGATTTTTCGAACTTCTTGGCGCGCAGTATATTACGCTTTTATGCCTCCCTTACAACAAACGTAAATAACATTTTATAGGTTTGTTCGTTCGTTTATAATCAATTTAAGTTGGGTGCTTAGAATCCACTATAATTTATTTCTCGAAATACTTTTGAATAGTAGTTGTAGATTTGCAGACGATATTATACGACTATGCTACCGCCGTTAAAGATTTTATTACTTTTAAGAATGATGTGCTGAAGAACATTTTACAGGATTTAAAGAATGCTTTGAGTTAGAAAAGAATGTATATAAACAGATCGTTTGGCTTAATAGTGTAAAAATAAAGCTTTCGTGAAGTCATCGTTAAAAGTTATTTTAATTTATGGATTCGGCACCTTAACACATTTAAATCGATTTCTTTATGCTTTTATAGTTAATATTTTATTATCTGGATCGAATTCTAATAGAAATAAAAATCCTTTTTAAATTATTTATTGAATTGAAAGCGCAGAAGCCGCCGATGCCTTTAAAAAAGGTTTCAAATGAACATGTATACGGCGCACCGCACAGCACCCTTGATCATGACCTGGTACCATATAACCGCACAGTAGTGTCCACAACGGCGCACCGACCCTCGCTCATTGCCTTGCCTGTCGATCAGTTTGTCTCTCGACATCGAGATATAAACGTGGACTGTGCGTTGTCATCTTCTTCAGATGAAGAAGATATGATTTTACAGGCTAAAATTTCATGATGTTGTTCAAAAAACCCTCGAAACGTCATTAAACCACAATGTGTCATACATCGTTGCATTCGGGAGAGAAAAAAGCTCTCAAATTCCAATATCAGGAAAACAGGATCGTATTTAAAAAAAGAAAGTTGATAATGGCTCTTCGAAGACGACTCGTCGGATTACAAAACAATTAACGCTGTTAAACAGAGCGGAAAAAGTGGCAATGCAAAAGTGCAATTTACTTTAAAATTCGATCTCAAAAAACCCAGGAAAACAATAAAACGATTTTTCAGAATTTCGGTTTTTTCCGGATATCTCCGGAAGTACTCGGAATTTTAAAACTTTCTAAACGGCATATTATTAGGCAGGTAAATGCGCAACTTTACCTGCCATTCAACCCACTTCGTATCTCTTACGGTTTCCGAGATCCCTGTACTGGCCCTCCTTATCTTGGACACGTTGTATTGCTCGCCAAAAAGATTTTATTTTAAGAGAGAATTCTTATTTGTACTGTGAAACCTCTCATAACGGACACCTCTAATAAGCGTACATTTTTTCATAGTCCGCAACTAGGTATATGAAATTCCATGAAAATCAACCTCTCTTGGGCGGTCTCTCCTTTGGGCGGACGCGGGCAGGCTGTTTTCAGAAAAAGAGTGCAAAACCCTCCTTTAAACGAACAAAAACATGTTTAAAGTATTTGGGAGACGAATAAGTACGGTGCAAAAACTCTCTGAAGATAGACCAGCAACCAGTCGCGTATTCGTGGTAGAGCGAAAGGACTTCGCCGAATGAAAGTATGTGTGATTCCCCGACAGCAGTACGCCGTTTATATGTGAGTTATAAGGTTAAAATCGTAAATAATGGCACAAAAATGTCGCGTTTTGAATCTGAAAGAGAATATGTTGTGGAAGTTTGTAATTTGATAACAATGATTTGGGCGAGTTCATTAAACATTGATAGCAATGTGCTATTAGAAGATGATAGTGACCCCATTCCTACCGATTATGTAGTTCAAACTGAAACCACATCACTATCTGACGACTCTGATGAAGAAGTTGAATGCGGTAATCAAACAAATGTCACCAATTATCAACAAGCCATTAGTATGGTAAAGGAATTATAAGAGTATGCAAAGAATAGAGGTGACTCTACAGCAATGGAATTGTTATCAGACCTGGAATTACATTTTCTAGATTGCAAATATAAAACGCAAACACGTCAAACTACGTTATTAGATTTTTTTAGTACTACATTCTAACTAAAACTAGTGTATTTTTGTTATGTTATGTTTATTTCTACATACATGTACATAGTAATAATTTTGGATTTACATAATACCTAATAACAAATTTTCCATGGGTGGACACCTCTATTATGCGGACACATTTAGTTCGCGTAGGTGTCCCGTAGGTGTCCACCTAAGAGAGGTTTCACTGTATTGGAATTCGATCAGATAATAAAATATCAACTATAGCAATGTTTACGTTTATATATTCTTGACTGGGACCGATTTTTTTTTTGGTGTTTTAAAAATTACGTTAACAAATTTTTAAGGTATCAACACGGTGTATAAAACTTAGATTTTTGATATGGCAATATTTAGGTCAAAATTGTCTCTAGAAAATAATAATATCGGTATTTTTTTTATAGTTTGGTCTCTGTTTTCGCGATTATCCGGCGCCACAAATGAGGCGAGGCATTGACGTCAATACAAGCGGAAACGTGGAAAGTCGGCAAAAAGTTTAATTGGCAAAACTTTTAATCACCAAAATTACATTTCTCGTAAATGAAATCGCCTAGTTAACATTGAACGATTAATAAGTTTGTTAGCGTTGGAATAATTTTAATGTAAAAGGCTTCATTGTACAGAGCGCGAGGATATACAGGGTGTTGTTTCATTTAGATTATTCGTCATTTTCATGATCTAAGAGTTGCTCTAAATAAAGGAAATAAATGCACCGTGTCCAAGATAAGAAGGGCCAGTACAGGGATCTCGGAAACCGTAAGATATACGAAGTCGACTAAATGGAGGTAAAGTTGCGCATTTACGTGCCTAATAATATGCCGTTTAGAAAGTTTTAAAATTCCGGAGATATCAAGAAAAAAAACAAATTCTGAAAAATCGTATTATTTTTTTCCTGGGGTTTTTTTTAACGAATCTCGAATCAACAGAAGTTTCAAATATTGTTTCTGTATTTTGTTCACTTATTTGTGGTTTATTATTAAATTATTTGTTACTTATTGAACTAGTCCAACATAAGTAAAAATTTAAAGCTTCCTTATGAGATTGTATTTATAAAATTAGAAGAAATACAGGACCGTATCCCAAAATTTCCTGATGAGCCAGGGAGGGCACTGTCAATTTATGTAACTTGCTTGTATTTTCTTTTGCCGAATATAGAAGGAAATCGGCTACAAAAGGTGTAGCGGGGGCGGGGTTTCACTGGTTTTCCCAGGGCACTGTCACGATTCAGAAATGTTTGCTGCCCATAAGTTGCTGACCAACTAGCCATTTTGGCTGACCGATTGCATTTTTCTGTTCGCAAAAATAAGAATATTTTGCTAACCAGTTAAATGATACCTAATAAAAAATAATATAGAATTTGATTTTTTTTTAATACCACGAAATAACTGCACATTCTCTGTACCTATTTTGCGCTATTTTTTTTTAAAAATATTTATACCTCTCGACTTAAAAGTGGTCATATCAAAGAATCAAGACTTTTTTTATGTCTTTTTGAAAATTGTTCCTTAAACCGAAAATTTAGGTTCTTTACATTCCTAAATTTCCGACTATTTCTTATTTTTTCTCTCCTTCCTTCAGACCTCATAAATTACAAAAATAAGAAATTTCCCAACCCCATCTTTTCCCAAATTTCTTCTCAAATGCACCCATTACCAGTGACTCATCCCAATATATCAACTGTCACGGCCATAGGCATAATATATCAGGAAAATGTCCTGCACAGTGCCGAAGCGAGAAGCGGGAGTCATTGCTGCAAAACGGCAGTAAGCAGGAGAATGCAATGGAATGGTGGAAGTGCGGTTTACTGGTTTTCGTGACTGGGGTATTGCGATAATCAATTTGTTACAGCAGGTTAGTCTGGTTGGTCTGGATTTAAGATTTAAGGGGATCATTGTATACAGGGTGTTTCAAAAAACATAAGGCATTGCTCGTGTGGAAATTCCGTACGCAAAAAATAAGACAAATTGCATGGGTCCACAGATGCTTTGTTTGAAAGATACAGGGTGATTAAATTTTTTGTGTTGTGAACATATTTCCAAAACGGCTTTATTAATTTTAGTGAAATTTTGGTTATGAAAAGTACCTAAAATATTTTAGTAATAAGAAGGTGTGAATAGCATACTAAATTTTTATACTTATTTATTTTAAGATTGATATTTAACAGAGTTTGATAAAATTGTATTTATCTTGTAAACGTTTCGTTTTGTAGTTAGTGTTAATGAGATCAAATTAAATTTTTTTAATGTAGCTGTAAGTAGGTAGATAAATAATTAATTTTTATAATGTATATCCAATTTCAGTTTTATATTAAGTTTATAAACATTGCCATTGGGTCTGGATGAAATGTTGTACAGTAGCGCGGATTGACCTGTGATTAAAAGTGTTTGTTAACCCACTTTTAAAACGATCGATTTAAAAAAAATATATGTAGCGCTTCTCTAGGACACCCAAGGAGTCACCCATTTAAATATAATACGTCATTTCCATAACACCCTGTATAAAAATTTCAAAATATCAGTAATTGCATCAAAGATAATAATTACTTTTACAACCACAGTCGTAAAACATAATTTTCAATTTTCGTCGCCCGAATAGGAATTCAAAGCACGCGGATTTTCCGGAAAACCCTAAAGTTTACAAGGAAAACCAGTAATTTTATCGAACTTTGAACGGTGTAATCCCCGTATAAAACCCCCACGTTCCTTAATAGGGCTTTACAGTAATATAAAGTAATAGCATTCTTCTTAACAAATTTAACCAGTGTTGTAAGTATTGAGGAATCGATATAACCGCTAAGAAATTTAATTACTGAAGGAATTGCGAAAGGACTTTTGTTTTGTGGAACAAAGAGTAATAAACTTCTTAGAAATCTAATAGTAAGCCGCTGACGATTAAATAACAGTGTAATGGGCGTAAGATAATTTAGAAACCTTATAATGTTGAATTACATCACGTAGAACGTTTGTTGGTAATTTTATAATCCATCTATATGTTTTTTAGAAATTTTACTGATAAATTATGGGGTAGTTATGGCCGATTCCACCAATTAAAAATAAAGCTTGGCTTGACCAAGCGACTGTTAAAATTTAAGTCGAGCTTATCTTCGATAGACTTCCACCGTCTAAAGTTAAGCTAGGCTGTAATAAACATAGCTTTGTAGGTTTGTTCAGAAATGATTCAGAACAGATGAACGAACTACTTCGCCATCGCGGCTAACTTTAGGTTGCTTAAAATTGCCGCTTGACAGTTAATTTTTGATTTTTTAACCTACCAGAAATTAAGTGGATGAATGAAAGGGATATGGAAGTCTCAGCTCACAAAACAAGAGCCATGATATTTAGTAAGGGCAAAAGAGAACATGGAAGGATGTTCAGGTACAAGAATGAAAACATAGAGTTTGTTGAGGATTAGAAATACCTAGGAGTAATTTTTGAAGCTCAAATGAAATGGACAAAGAACATAGACAATATTTGCCTCAAAGCGGACAAGGCAATTAACATAATGAAAGTATTAACTAAGGTTTGGTGGGGTGCCGATCCCAAGGTTCTGCTCAATGTATATAAGGGGATGGTAAGATCCCAGTTAAAATATGGAATGCAAGCTATATTCAGAACATCAAAGAGAAACTGGGGTAAACTGGATAAAATCCAATTTCAAGCGATAAGAGTGGCCCTGGGGTTGATGCGAACAAACCCGAACAAATATTCTTCTATCGGAAGCTGGTGAAATGCCGTTGGAATTGAGAAGGCATCTAATATGTGCAAAGTTTTCTCTTAAACATCTTACTCTTAATAATAGCTTAGCACATAGAGCGTTATTGCAGTTTTATACAACGAGAACCCCATGTATTGGAGCATCCAGAAGGCTCCTCCAATCTTAGAAAGATTTGACCTAGTTTTACAATATACGGATCTTATATACAAATCAAGGTTGTTAGCTTGTTATGAAGCAGATTATGATAGCCAAATGTTAAGATTGGAATTTTGGGATTCTAAGATCAAAAAAAAAGAGCAACATAGTCAGCACCTATACAGAGGATTCATTGGAGGCAATTTTGAAGGTTTTAAGGAAGTTTTTACAGATGCGTCGGTGGACCCGAATACTAATCAGGTAGAAACAATAATATTCAGTACTGATTTAAGAGTGGAAATTTTTAACAAATTAGCTATATTTATTTTAATATTTAATTGCAAAGTAAAATATTTTTTTTATTAAAGCACTTCTAATCTAAAAAAAGGGCAACATTGTGAAATATCAACGGTAACCATGGGTAACCGGTGGCTAGAGCTAATTTGATAGGTTATATCCCAGACAGAGGATGACGACACGCATCTGGTGACACGCCCATTGTGCCGGCGTGATTGTTCGGCGATGTTCAATATGCTTCATCCAGTTGCGTAGTGATAGGGTTTGTTTTAAAACTGTGATAATGACTGAATATACCCTGGTAAAACCCTTCATAGTCAAACCCGTGAAGTGATTGCCAATGTGTACAGGGTGTGTGAAGAGGAATCACAAATTAATACATTTAAATTGCAACTTAAGCGAGAGCTAGAAAGGGTCGCAATGTATACGGGAGTAAGCGTGGGTGCAGTAAAAACCATTCACTAAGAAGATACTGAAAGGAAAGCAAATAATCCGGATCAATTATTGTCATCTCCTGTCAAAAAAGGACCCGTCTCTCTGCTGTCGAAAAAATCGATGGCTTCGACTTTGGTATTGTTAGGAGAACAATACAAAAGTTTTATTTGGAAATAAAAGTGGTTCCAAAAAGTTGCTACAACAGCTGAGAAGTGACATAAACTTTGCGTTTTCCCGTGAAACTTTGAGGTGCATGTTGAAATCAAATAGATATTAATGAAGAGAAAAATATTAATGGAAAGGCCTACCTGATACAATTATACGTATCAGGACGTAAACTACTCTGCCCCGAACTCTAGAATCTGTTTTTTATCAGTTAAATCAAGAATTATTAAAATTGGTGAAAAACACTCCAAAATTGAGCACGCCTATGACTCGGCCACGTTTTAAAAGATATTACTGTCCCCTTACCGATACCTCGTAGCTATAGACTCGCTTGTCGAGCTGTACTTAGTATCCTTGATACATAAATAACTATTATGTCTCAACATTGTCTCTCTCCCCTCCAACAACATAAAAAATACTAAAAATATAACCATCAACATTATCGTCTTTAATTTTGCACTTCGCGTAATTTAATAAAAATAACAGTATTGTCCCTTAACGGCGTCGCTGTGCCTCAATAGTAATTGCTTCTAAATCCAATATGGACGCATGCTTTAACTAAAATTGAGCCAATCTATAAAGTGAAGGTGACAATTATTTCGCTGCTTTAACACGGGCCCTTTGAAGTATTTTTTTATTATAAATCCATTCGGGTTGGCTAAAAAATAGTAGCTCTATTTCTCGTGGTTTATTAGATGGATGGGACGAATTTTTTTTCGTCATTTACGGAATGGTTTCTTCTGTTAGTAGAATGTACCCAGAGTATCGCTTTTAATTTATAGCCCTTTCCGAAAAAACGTAATTAACAATCAAAGATGTTGTGAAACTCCAGATATAAAACAGCCTTTCCCACCTCTTTCGATCAATATTGCAGCATAGCCACATATTTATCGCAAAGGTATCTTGTAAAATCCCAATTAAAAATTTGTTTATTTGACATTGGTTTAAGGTTAATCCGCAATTGCTCTTCAAATAAATTTATTTTCCAATAATTTTACTATAAACTGTGACAATGCGATGAGGGATTCTTTTAAAAAATATTGTTATACTTAAAAGTATCAAACGAAGCTTGAACTAATCCAACTGCACTCTGGCAACATCTATTTCTATTTTACTACGCGCTACATGTGCGATACGATTTGGACCCCCACAATTTGAATGAATACTAATCTCGTAAACATTGGGTTGGGAAAACCTGGGGACTCAAGCCCCAGATGATGCAATGGTTCTATGTCACAATTAACAGACCCCTGATATCATACGGGTCATAGTCTGGTGGACAAAAACACAGCAGATTACGACACCGAACAAACTTAACAGCTTGCAGCTGGCCTACCTGTGTATCAGTGGGGCGATGAGAAGCACCCCCACTGCAGCAATGGTCATACTGGGACTAATAACCCTAGACAATGGAGGCTAACTGTCGGTTTACTTCAAAATTTACACTGGAGTGCCATACCAACCTAAAAGTACTGGCGGCCAGGGGAAACAAGATAGAGCTCTTGTGGGTCCCTGGTCACTCTGTCTGGGATATTAGGAAATGAAAAAGCGGATGAACTAGCGAGAGCCGGATCCGCTCAAAATCTCAGGAGCCTTGAACCAGCCTTTGGAATATCAAAACAGACAACAAAAACAACATTAGATAGATGGTCGAAAAAACAACACCTATCTCGATGGCAAGGGTTAACTCGTCAAATACACGCACGGGCCGTAATTGGAAAACCATCGAAAATACAATCGAATGGGATGCTAACCCTAACACAGCCCCAGTTGAAACAAGTGATGGGTCTGCTAATAGGCCACTGCCACTTACGAAAATACCTTCAACGGACAGGCATAAACAACGGATCCATTGAATGCAGACTCTGCGGCGAAGAGGATGAAACCGCCTCATACATAATATACCGCTGCGTAGTGCTGTCTCGTAGAAGACAAAATATCTTCGAGAACATACAACGTGGTGACAATCTCCCACATGACAAGCTTGGTAGAAGGTTACTGGACCTCATAGAAGGAACAAACATCTTCTAACAAGATCGGGGTACACAATAAGCCGGAAGGCTGTAGTGATAGAAGTTCGGGCCTTTAAACCGACCCCCTTTAACCAACCAACCAATCTCGTAAACATTACAATGTTGGCGCTGTGATCTCAGAGATGGTTTATATATTTTGGTTCATTTGTGTCTTTTTGTGATTATTGGTGAAAAATCGTCTTTATTATAAACAATCATGTTGCATTCATGTGTAATTTATAAAAGAGTGGATCATTTAAATAAGGATTTATCTTCTCATCAGTATGGTTATGTTTTAATATTTAACCATCTGATATAACCAGACTCCAGCATTGTTGCCATTTAGCCTACAAACATGTAGTTCTCTCTTCCATCCATTACTAATTTTCAATAACATTTCACACAATCACAGCTTCATTTTCCAAGAGTTTTATGAATGGATTATTGGACCTCTGTTTACAATGAAACTCTCCTTCTCGCACCTTGAAACTGTTCTTTTTTCTAAGTCATAGATAGAACTCTACACGGAATGAAAAATATCATTAAATTATAGCGAAATGTTAGCCAAAATTTTTAGTGGATCTGTTGCATCTTGTTTAAGCTTTCTATTCTTCTATGAAAGCATTTTATAATACTTTTACAATAAAAAAAAGTACTTCGCGATCAGTAAAATGTACCATACATTTAAGAATGTTTGTCTACTGGACTTATAAATAAATTATTTTCACTTACATTTGTTGTAAAATTTAAAATATATTTTAGTATTTACTTGATTGTACTAAATCGATTAGAAATACTAACTACAGTGAGGACGTAAAGTAAGGAATAAATTCATTATCTCGCAAACTACAATTTTTTTAAAAAATCGCTCGGACCCTTCGATTTTGTTTTTCGAACGCGCATATTCTGACATAAAATGTAGATATACAGGGTGTTGCAAATAAGAGCGACACAAAAAAATTTTTTTTCTTAAATAGAACCCACTGTATATTATTACATGTACGGCCCATGTAGCCCAAGCGTTTTGGAGTTATTCTCATTCAAAATTTGAAAAGTGGAAAAAGTCATGGAGAAAACAAAGAATAAAATTATTTATTTATCGAAAAAACAGTTAGGTGAACTTAAAAATAATTTTTCTAAAGTAAATGTTCGAAGTGTCTTCCGTTGGTCAACTGACAATAGCCTAACCGATCTACAAATTCTCGCTGAACATTTCGAACCATTTGGGGTGTAATTTGCCGAATTTCTTGCCGGATGCGATCTTTTAAATCATCTAAATTTGCAGGCTGGCTTTTGAATACTTTTCCCTTAAGGTATTCCCATAAAAAAAAGTCGAGTGGTGTTAAATCGGGTGACCTTGGCGGCCACTCAATAAAACCACCTCTTCCAATCCACCTGTTTGGAAAAGTATCGTCCCAACAGCGAAATGTGGGGGAGCACCATCTTGTTGCAACCAGATATTATGATGTGGCAAATCGGGACGTTCTAACTCAGGAAAAAGGGTGGCCAGGGCTGGAACAAGTTCTTGTTCTAAAAAACTCAAGTATCTCTCGCCTGTTAAATTTCCGTCAAAAAAGAAAGGCCCTATAACAATGCCATCGACAACGCCAGCCCACACATTGATCGTTTGATTAAATCGTGTGTGTCCTTCCCTCATCCAGTGTGGATTTACATCGGATCAATATCGATAATTTTGGGTATTTACGTCACCATTCAAGCAAAATGTGGACTCATCGGAAAAAATTATATTTTTTACAAAATTTCTGTTTACGAAACACATATCCTGTAAACGCTCACAAAAAGTCCATTTCCAAAATTTCTTGGAGAACTTGCATTTTATAGGATGGTATTTATTTGTATGCAGTATTTTAAGAACTGTTGTTTTTCCAATATCCACGTCACTTGCTACCTGCCTAGACACCACATGCTGGTTATCTTGAACTGCCAGTAAGACTTCTAATTGTTGATTTTCATCAACTTGAGGACGACCAAATCTAGGGACATCTCTTACATGACCGAATTGCCTAAATTTGTACTCAATTTTGCTTACTGTTGATTGTGATATTGGCGGACGATTGGGGTATTTTTGATTAAATAACTCACAAGTTTCTTGCTGTGTTCTAACCCTATCACCGTAGCCCATCATCATCAAAACCTCTATGCGCTGTTTCTCAGTGAGCCGCATTTTAATTTAATTTAGTTATGAAAAAACGAAATGAGACTTTTGAAAACTAGTAAAACGTTAGGAAAATACACATAAAACTGACAATAACAGTAACTATTGACATTAATTCTTTTGGTTCTTGCATCATAACTCCAAAGTCTACTTGACTTTTCTTGCGCTTCACGCATGCTGATTACAGGTTTTCCCCAGCGTGCATGAATCAATGCAAGTCTTGATTGATTGCGAAATATCTGATTTTCAAATTTTGAATGAGAATAACTCCAAAATGCGCTTCACGCATGCTGACTACAGGTTTTCCCCAGCGTGCATGAATCAATGCAAGTCTTGATTGATTTGGAAATATCTGATTTTCAAATTTTGAATGAGAATAACTCCAAAACGCTTGGGCTAAGGTATAGCACATGCTACATGAAAAATGTTTAGGATTTTCCGAAGAATCCGTACATGCAATAATATACAGTGGGTTCTATTTAAGAAAAAAATTTTTTTGTGTCACTCTTATTTGCCACACCTTGTATATCTACATTTTATGTCAGAATATGCGCATTCGAAAAACAAAATCGAAGGGTCCGAGCGATTTTTTTAAAAAATTGTAGTTTGCAAGATAATGAATTTATTCCTTACTTTACGTCCTCACTGTATATTATACGTACAATATTTTTGGTATGGATAATTCATAAAGAATATAATTAATACTATATTTTATAGGAAATCGTACAATAAAATTTTTACTATAATAATTTTTCTGTAGTATTTTTTCGTTCATTTTCCAGTCTTAAAAATCGGCTGGAAAGTTTTTCGTTTTTCTGTCAGGTTAAAAAATACAAATTAACATAGACTTTTAATAGGCTTCATGCCTATGCCAGTCAAATAAATAGTAAATTCCCTACCGGCATTGCATTGCTAAATTTCACCGAAACAAACACAAACAACGTTTTAAACTGAATAAGCGTTTTCCTGTGTGTACACAAAACCTAAAAATCCACCCTCAACGAGACGTAGCCCGTAAGCGGCGAATCAAATTTACATCATTAAAGAATATGATGACGTCTTCAAAATATCAAATAGAGCGATGCGGGGGTGGATTTTACGGTCAGGCGAACGTTGAAAGGAGACTTTATCAAAAAGCTTTAAAAGGACACGTAATGAAGCGGCGAAAGCTCTCTCTTTCTTCGTCCATTTGATACAAGCTTACTTAAATAAAAATAAATAAACAAAAATTTTCTATTTGGGTTTCATAATGGCTACATTATGAAATGCAAAAAAATTGAATAACTTGCCACTATTTTTTTCCATGGTAGCAACAGGTAGGGTTCGAATTTTAGGCCTACTTTGATTTCGTTGAAATTAGTTTTCTAAGAATTCTTATGGATTCGACAGAAATTTTTGATAGAAAACTTTAAAATACTAACCTTTAACCTTGCAAATATATCATTTTTACTAAATACTTATCCGAAATACCTATACTCGGGTGTCCGTCAACTAATTTCTAGTCACAACTATAAAACAACATAAACTAAAAATATTTTCCAGTTTATGCTCTATTTCTAAAGTTTTATTCAATAAAGTACTATTTTTATTAATTCAATATAGTATTATATCTACATATTACTTTATATTTATAGTTACTGTAGACATTTCCTGGGCATTAATTGTTATTCCTATCAGATTCTGTGTCTCCACAATATCTTGTTAAATAGCATTATTTATTATTTTGTTCAATATTTTGAACTTTGTTCTGCTCGCACCATAACTCAAAGTTTTGCAAATTCTTTTTAAAAGTTTTTCTAGATTATTTTCTACAATTTCTCGTATCTCTGACGGAGTACAACTTTCTTCCTGGCTCATTTTTATTAACTTTAATAATATATTTATTAATTATGACTGATGGAAAGAAGCTTTGCTGTGTTCAATTGTTTCTATCGTGGCATATTTGATACTTGTAACATTTAATTAAATTGTGAAAGTATTGTCAACCCAAAAAGAAAATTTTAATTCAAATGGAAAAATCTACTACATTTTTTAAAGTTTTTCAAACTTTAAAGACCCAAATAGAAAAAGTAATATAAAATACACGGTTCATAAGACAATTAGAGCACTTGTACTTTAGAAAACTCCCCCCTTCGCGGGTCGTTGTCTAAATTACACGCGTGCTCTGAGATAACGTCTTATGAAACTTGTATCTTAATATACTATTATATTACATCTAATTTAATTTAACTATGAATGTTTTTTCCACTTAGATTTTGCAGGTATGACTTACCAAAAATACAAAAAGTTATAATACATATGTAAATACAACAATATCGGTAAATAAGAAAATACATTGCAAATACACTCCATATTTTTTTATTTAAATCCCAGCTTTAAAATAGGTTTCCGTTTGCCATGGGTAAATAATAATGAAAATCTAAAAAATATGCATATATTAAAAGAGAAAATCATTCAACCTTGACATTTATTAAAACTCATTCTTTATTATCGGCCAGCTTAGCAACACTTTTTAAAAATGTGAACCAATGAGACAGATTTATCACTTGTAAGGAAGATGAAAATTTTTTAAAAATAATTACGTGTAATTGGTGTAAATCTCATCTCATCTCAACCTTTTTCGTTTCGTAGACCACTTGCCAAGTTTCTCGGTTTTGGGTAGACCCCCTGCTTACCTAATATTGAATTTTTGAAAATTAATCAAGTTCAAATGTGTTTTAGAGACCTAGTATAGTGCTACTCTCTTTAAAAGATTTAAATTTCTAACTGCATCGAAGTGTAATGTGAAAAACTTATGGAAACACCAGTTAAGTTTCATACATTTATTAATTAAATTTTAATTAAAACGAACCCAATTAAAAATTAATATATCTGTTATATAAAATGTCTCAGCAAAAAATGTATTCTAGTGGGAGGGCTAAACCTGATACTTTAATAATAAATTTTTAACATTCGGCATCAATTTAGTTAGGTTCAATATCAAATCTCATCGCACTCCCAAACAAAATGACATTGATTCACTTTAACTTTAATTCACATAAATTTGTATGTGCCTAACTACCAGTTTATATTTTTGAAAATATTTTCTTAATAGATACTTTCCTTTTCAAAACTTCGAAAACAAATGTGTTTGTCTCTCATATTCGTATTTACTCATTGACGAATTGAACAAGTCATTGCAAGTACGAGTCTTCTTCTGCCAAAGAGACCGTGGTCCCGTATTGTATTGTCGGTCTATTTGTTACGTTCTCACGTAAAAACTAAGCAACAAATCTATCTGTGTATGTGGGTTATTGCATTTATTGCTTAAATGATATCTAAGTACTATCATGGACCCCGATTTACATCTCATAGACCCCCTATTTTTTGTTTCGCTTATATGAACCCCTTTTAAGTCGTTCGCGACCCCTGGGGGTCGATATACACCACGTTGGTGCAGTTAAAACAGTGAATTTGACAGGGGATGGAAATAATCGATAAATTATACGATATATGAATGTAGATATCTTTATGGTCATTGGTGAGCCCGTACAATATATGATGCGGTCGCTCGTCAGCCCAGTTGAACCTTGGTCGTCCCGGTATCGGGCTCACCAAGAAATCGCCGTGTATATAGGCTTTAAAAGAGAGACAAAATTATAAAATGGTATGTCCTTGTTTTTCGGTCGGGATGACCTAAAGCCTATGCACACCTAGCTTATACATGACATAGTTCACAATAATTCCACACAAATGGCGCTGCGGTCGATATACACTTATCTAGTAAACAGCATTTTGGTGAGCCCAACCTTTATACAAATTTGTTGGCCGATAGAATGTTGGTTAGCCCTAAACTTGGCAACGTATCAAATCTTTATGCAGTTGTATTACATATTAAGATTTCTTGGAAGACGTTGAAAAATTTATATTTCTTCTGTACGGGTATGCATTTTAATGGGAAAAATAACAAAAATAAATTAAAAAATATTGGAAAAATATTTTTATTTTCCTTTTAAACGCAATTATTTTGATTATATTTTTTTATTTTTGTCTGTATGTATTGTAGACAAATGCCTTAATGGTAACCCAGTCCCTATAATTAAACATTTTGGAATATTCTTTTTTTAATAGTTCAACTTCATTATTCTTAGGAGAGATTTTTTCTCTGATATGTTTAGCAAAAAATTGTCGAATTATTTTGCCTTGTTCGGGAGTCCAAGCCTTTCTTTTGCTTTTTAATTATTTGTCACTATCTAGCTTATCTATAAAAATAATAATAATTAGTTTTAGTTCTGAAAATGTCCTTTAACCGTTTAATTCAGTTGAAGTAGTTGTCTCAATCCCTTCACTCGCATTGGATTCTAAAATACTAGGATCTGATATATATAAGTCAAAGATTGTATAGGAAGTGATTCGGTATCGGAATCTGATTCGACGTTATCTGAGACATCAATTTGCCATTGCCTTTGTTTATAGCAATTAGAATTTTCGCCACTTTGGCAGTTTGATAAATATCCTGAGGTAACCTTAAATAATATATCAAATAACATAATTCTTTACTTAATCAGTAAATGAGATAGAAGAATTTTCTTACTTAAGTTATAAATAAATTTCTTAAGGACTACCAAAGATATTTGACTTATGTTTTCGGCACATTATATCCCCTTGTTTGGACTTAGGATACAGATACAGGTTATATTTTACAAATACTCCACTTAGTAGGTACAGGATGGTAAATTAGTGAGTGCAATTGCAATAAATTTTTATTTTTATCTCAATCGACAAATCAAAATATAATTCTTTAATTTATTCATTTTAATAAAAACACATTATCATCAGTTGCCAGTTATCCTAAAGGATATTTTGTCTAATGTTCACTTAGTAGGTTATATAGAAACTTAAAAGATGCAAAATTTTTAAACAGGACTCCCGTAAGTGAATCATAAATAAAATATTTTCAAGTTTACAAAATGAGAGGGCGCAATAATTGTAATATACGTAACTAAAAAATCAAATTTATTCGAATAATCGCTGTTAAGAATTTTGTTAAATAAGGGATATAAGAAGGCCATTAATTTTTGCGAAAGTTGTGGAAGCTTGTAAAAAAATATTTTGAAATTTGTTGTATTTTCCATAGCCTTTATCCAAATTTAATCAACGAAGGGGAAAAAACGTATGTTTTAAATAAATTTGAGGGTCACTTGATGCGTAAAGCGGAAGATTACCACGACCTTAAAGACATAGTTCTTAAGGTGAGTGTTAAGGTTCACCTTAGGTTAATGGAACTTTGAAATATCGTCCCTTAGGATCATTTTAAAGATAATTTTATACTAAACTTGTTAAAGATCATTACATCATTTAGAGTTAGAGGGTGCTGTTTAGTCATGATTCGGTTTCTTTTTGATTTTCTTATTAAAATTAAATAGCATGACACATTTAATCAATTTTTTTCTTACCCGTTAAAAATCTCAAACTATTTCGTTTTTACTTTCGAATTTTTAACAAAAAACGAAGTTTTAAATAAATATCAAATTAAGCCTAGCAAATAACAGGATTGAAAAAAAATTGTTTCCCAATAACATTGGGTTTATAGCTTGTAAAAGGTTTATTGACACGCTCTATATTAAATTTGGGAAAATACACCGTTTTAGAATTTTTCTCGTAACTGACCTATAGTACTCCTCATGAGTTTTTTTTGTATGGCGCATAAAATTATCAAATTGTTCCATTTCAGATTGATAAATATTCATAACTTGAAGAACAGTAGCAATTTGTTTCCTGAGTCTGGTAGAATAAATAAATCTTGATTGGAGACTCCTGACTATTGGGCTAGCTTTTTTAAAATAGGGTATCCACTAAGCCATCGATTATTTCTTTTAGCGTTTGCAAATAGATATTCATTCGATTTTGGGACACATTCAGATCGAATAGACAACATTATATCAATGAGTAACTGGATTTTTTTTGGAAACCAAAGAACAACAGATTTACTCCGTTTCCACCTGTTACAACTCTTTTGAAATTTTTTGATTTTCAGATTCAAGAAACTTTTGTTTTGGATATTTGAATTTCTATCATTTTTGTACATATCAAGCTTCAGAAACTGTATTTCTCCTATTCGTTTCCTATTTAATAGCAGGGTTCAAGCCATAATACACTCTGTTAATCTCCGATACTGAATGTTTAGTTGTATTTTAGCTTTAATATTTTCACACGCAATATCTGCTTCACTAACTACAAATTTTTGAAATTCCATTAGTTCCGAAGTGGGTGGAAACACTTGGTTTTTCCCATTAAGATCTTTCAAAGCCATACTAGATATTTCCGAATTCCAATGACCTGATATTAAAGATCGCAAATGTTTGATGTCTTTTAAAGCTACCTCTGGATTCTTACATTCCAGGAAACGATGTTTTTTGATAATCATCTTGGCTGCTATATCGCAAACTTGAATTAATCTGGTATTCAAATGAAGGGCTAAGCTTGGTGCTTTAAAGCTTTTTTTCTCTCATCGTACCCACCTTAGCAGCTGTTACGAGATTGTTAAAAACCTCTGGTTTTATACATCTAAAAATGCTGGACGCCGGTCATTTCCTTTAACACTATTAACAACCGACCAAGCTCTCTAAGTTTGTTCGACACCATTGTAGCTAGTTAAACCCGCTTATGTCTCTTTAATTGACTTTCGCCGTAAGAGCATATTAACACGTCACCAATAACAGTTTTTGATACGTCATCTGCACGCATTTTATCTAGCACTTCTTTTTTTAGTCTTAGAGAATCGTAAAATTCATTGTAAATGCCAGAACGTATATCAAAAGCCTGTGACTTACACACTGATATATATTGTAGTTACAGACGAAATGTGAAAATACAAATTATAGGTAGTTTGTTTTTGGGTTTCGGTCACTTTGAAATGAAATTCCAATATTTGGTTGACGTTTATTATACTAAACCATCGTCAGAACTTTTTGTAATAAAGAGAAAGAGCGTATAAATAAAGTAGAAAGATGCAATATTTTTGACGGTGTTAGCGACAAAATTCTTATTTTATATTAATATTAGTTTGTATAGAATGAAAAGAAAAAATATATAAATGAACATACCTTGTAAAATTCTCACTCACTTACACTAAATATGGTAACATTTTGTCTTGTTGTTTAATGGAGATGAACTAACTTAGTTACACAAATTTAGTAGTAAGGTAGGTTATTATTTAAATACCATAAAATAAAATACTGTATGGATTCTGCAGTAGGTTTTTTATGAAACATTTTTTTAAAATGAAATATAAAACTTTTGTATTTTGCTTTTAAATGTTTCAGATTTAATAGAGTATTACCCTACATATGTTTCGCCTTCTTAGGGCTTTATCAAGAGTACAGACTATACTAAAGTTCATTTACATTTGTATTGAGAAAAGAATTTTATAGTGTTAGCCCTCCTAAAAATAATAACTTCAAATTCATTAATTATACTTCAACCATTAGTAATAATATATGTAATAGATTATGTAATTTAGGCTGCAAAACGATATGTATAAATAAACAAAATTTAGGCAAAATACTAGTTAACAATAAGGATAAAACAGACAAATTAAATAAATCGGGGGTATATAAAATTAACTGTAAAGATTGTGACGCTGTTTATATAGGTCAAACGGGTAGAAACATTAAAACTAGACTTAAAGAACATAGAACATCAATTTTAAACAATGTCAGGAGTTCAGGAATGTCAAACCATTGCATCGATAATAACCATTTTATTGATGTAGATCACATTGAATTATTAGGTACATAGTGAAAGGAAGGGCAAAAGACTGGACATGTTAGAGCAACTAGAAATTAAAAAATCTCTTAAAAATGCGGCCATCTGTACGAATGACCAGCAAAATTTTTACAACACACCTATTGTTGATAAATATTTACAGTCTTTATGATGGGGCCTTCCCAAATGTGTTCTACGTCAATAAAATGTAAATAGGTTCACTAAGTAGGTAACAAATTATAAGCTAAATAATTCGACAAATGTAAATGAACTTTAGTATAGTCTGTACTCTTGATAAAGCCCTAAGAAGGCGAAACATATGTAGGGTAATACTCTATTAAATCTGAAACATTTAAAAGCAAAATATAAAATAAAAGCTATGTACATTTAATATAATTTACATTTTGGGTATTTAGTTTGTTTATATTTTTAAAATAATAACCTACCTTACTACTTAAGTTGTATAACTAAGTTAGTTCATGTCCACTCAACAACAAGACAAAATGTTACCAAATTTAGTGTAAGTGAGTGAAAATTGTACAAGGTATGTTCATTTATATATTTTTTCATTTCATTCTATACAAACTAATATTAATATAAAATAAGAATTTTGTCACTAGCACCGTCAAAAATATTGCTTCTTTCTATTTTATTTATACGCATTTTTTCCTTATAACAAATAGCTGACGATGGTTTAGTATAATAAACCGGAACGTTAACCAAATACCGGAATTTAATTTCAAAGTGACTGAAACCCAAAAACAAACTAACTACCTATAATTTGAAAAATGGTCAAGGAAACAAAACTATGAAAATACAAATATTTCCGCACGAACAATCCGTCTCAGCAGCCACTAATAGAATTATATTATTAAGTTCTGGGTGAACCCCTAGTATCGGTATGAGATAGTGGCAACAGCGCTGGGATGACCAATGTGTCTTTAATGCACATATATGTATTTAGTTGGGCTAACCAAGGCTAAGGGCTCACTTAAATACTAATTATATGTAGTATTTTTATTTATCGTAATTTTTTACCCCTCTAAGCGTCCACTTCATCAAAATAACCTATTTTTTTTATTTCTTGGAAGTATACGCCTCTATTTACCTTAGAAGTGCTGGGTGGACCAGCGACCCGTCGATATAGCGGGCTGACTAATGTACTAAGAAACAATATATATATATATGTATGTATGACTCTTTACCTGTTTATGTCTGAAAAATTTTCCTCGCAGGAAATGCTTTGTTGCATAGTTCCTCATCTCTTTACATACTTGAGAAAATTTTACCTTTAGGCTTATGCTGAGGGCATTCTTGCCCATAGGAAATTGTTTAAAAAACTCTCATAAATTCCTCAATCAGCACGGTTTAAAAATTCTTCCTACTCTTATCGAAACTCAATCGAATTCCTAACTATGTGCAAACCGTTTACTACCTTTGTAACAAAGCATAACGCGCTTACACAAAAATGTTGTGGAAATGGAATTGAAATACCCACCGTTGACGTTTGCATTTTTGTAAGGAAAAGTTTTTGAGTTTTAACATAGTTAAAAAGTTTAATTTGGATAATTCGTTGAATGGAATGATCCAATACTAAATGAGATTCCTTACAACTAATAAACAACGTCGAGATTGAATATTGGAAAAGAAATAATATTTCTAAAACAATTTGGGTTGTTGTTGATCGAAAAGTGAAAATTTATATATCAATAAAAGAATTAAAATTGTCGCCCTCTCAGCTTGTGTGGTAGAAAGTGTAACAAATGGGAAACTTGTGTATCCTTCATTTTATCGAAGAAGGTACTTTTTCTAAAAAGTTTTGCTTGGTTGAAGACTTCCCTAGCTATAGTTGAATATCCGAAATATTGTACAGATTGGCCAAAAATGTGAAAATAATTTAAGAATAAAATACCTTTATTTCTAAAAATATATCAAAATGCCATTTTGAAGCTCTTTCTACAATTATGAGCTCTTTCTAAACATGCTGACGAGAAAAAGCCACCAATGATATTTGATTAGGTAATTTTATTATTATTAGTTTATTCATTAATTTTTTTCTATTGGCTGTAACACAATACAATTACTTGCTCTTTCTATCACGACGGAACTGGGTGGGTACATCCATCAAATATCGGACATCGCCGAAGAAGCCCGAAGGCCTATATGTTGTCTCACGAGACGTATGCGCTATCAACTGTCTGGCATATGACCTATCAAATTAGCTCTATCTACCTGTAATCATTGACAATGCACGATGTTGCCATATTCGTAGATTAAAAGTACTTTAATCAAAAAAATATATTATTTTGTATTTAAAAATCAAGTTTCATAGTATGAATAGAAAGTTTTAATAACATTGAAACTAGATAGAATGTTTTTTTTGGCTTTGCGTCAAATGCATGCAGCCACTACCCAAACTCAACTATTCCTTTATGGAATACATGCCACACACAAGCTCAGCCATATCTAATCACCACCATTTAGGAAACCCCTATCCTACTCGAAACATATACAAACGGGGACACACGCTTCACGCCACAGGGGTCCGACTGGGCATACAATACTGGACCGCGGACGGTAGATTAGCAAAAAGTAAACATTGGGATACTCAAAGCCCTACAGCATTCTCTCACACTTTCTTACAAATCCGATGAAAATATCGTTGATTCTGTTTTCCCATCTTACTATAGACATTAGGGTATCGGCATTAATGGGCAAATAGTGTATTTTAGCCAGTTCTTGTACTAGATAATCAGAAGCTATTTGGTTATGCAAACAATTAAACAACCAGTGGTTTAGATCATCCACGCTTGTGCCATCACATAGACAGGGCGGGCTATCAGCCAAGTTCATCTTATTTAATAGATATATCTGAGGTTGCCATGTCCGAAAATTGCTCTGACATATATGTAATACCCCCTACGCGACAACATTGTTAACCCCAGAAATTTCTTTGTCCACATTCCTCTCGCGGCTACAGATAAACTTGTCGACCTGTACGTAGACGATCTCCTTCATTCTAATTTATTGTTAATGAATTACAACCCCTAATTATAAAAAATGAAACGTTCTTCAAAGCTGCCAGACGTTTAAACACAGCGTGCAATTTCGATTCACTTTGCAATCTGAACAATGGACCTTACTCGACTTTAAGTATACCTTCGGGGGTCTCTAGATATTCGAAAATGATTTAGGCCAACCGGGTCATTATTAAGCGATCTGCGGCTCTGAACATGTGTTTAAGTATCATTATTCGAGCCGTGGATTGTTTCATGTCGACAAGTACGAATCTAGTTTGTTAGCGAGAGGGATAAGGCCCTTGTAGTCAGGGGCGGCATAGGGTATATTAAAAGTAAAGCTGTTAAAACTAGTGTTGCGAGCGCTCGAGCGAAAAACCGCTTGAGTACTCGATTATTGAAATAACCGACATCGCTCGATTATTAAAAAAGCTCGTATATTCGAGCAGTTTTTCGCTCGAATGGAAATACTACTCTATTTATAAATTCAAGGGAAAAATCGAAATCTGTCGATTGGCGACGTTCGAGTTTGACGCTTAGAGGACTGATACGACATACGTCTTTGTTAAAGGCACATAAACGAGAAGGTGCATACAAAGAAGTATGCCAAATCCATTAGTGGATGCGACATGGGTTTTGATTTGACTGGCTAGCCGGCGGCGATTGTAAAACTGGAATTAAAGTACTTTCAATCTAAAAATATGGCAACATCGTGCTTTGTCAATGGTTACAGGTAGCTAGAGCTAATTTGATATGTTATATTCCAGACAGTTCATAGCGCATGCGTCTCGTGAGATACCCGATGAGCCATCGGGCTTGTTCGGTGATGTCCGGTATTTGATGGATGTATAAACCCAGTTGCGTAGTGATATGAGGGGCAATAGTTATTGTATTGTGTTTTAAACAAGTTATTATAAAGAAACAACCAGGGGCCATTCCGATTTTTACGGATGATTCCAAAACACCGGATGGAGTGGTATGTGCATTCTATATACCCAGTGAAACCGTTTCCCGATCCTTCTAGATTACCTTCAACTCTTCCATATTCACGGCGGAGATGAAAGCTATTAGGCAGGCTCTTGACTACTTACTCCAACATACTACAGCTCCTAGGTATATTATCTTATCGGATTTTATGTCATGCAATAGAGAACAAAGCTAAAACTGTGTATGTGAACCCCATCATATTCGAGGTGTGTCAGAAACTACTAAACCTGGAACGCAATAGTGTCCAGGTATCCTTGGTTTGGGTTAAGGGCTATACAGCAATTGTAGGTAATGACAAGGTCGATCTTCTTGCCAAACGGGCAATTCATGAAGGCATGATAATACCCGGCCTCCAGCTCTATGATATATTCTCACAGGTTCAGGTCAATATTAAGAATGCATGGAAGGAATCATATGCAAACTATGCAGCTAGTAACTCTAATCACTACACCCGAAATAATAAAACCTTGGTTCCCAAAGCTAACAGGAAATATCCTTTAGTAGGGGGTATTACATAACTTATGTCAGAGCAATTTTCGGACATGGCAACCTCAGATATCTATTAAATAAGATGAACTTGGATGATAGCCCGCTCTGTCTATGTGATGGCACAATTGTGGACGATCTAAACCACTGGTTGTTTAATTGTTTGCATAACCAAAGAGCTCCTGATTATCTAGTACAAGAAGTGGCTAAAATACACTATTTGCCCATTAATGCCGAGAGCCTAATGTCTATAGTAAGACGGGAAAACAGAATCAACGATATTTTCATCGGATTTGTAAGAAAGTGTGAGAGAATGTTGTAGGGCTTTGAGTATCCCAATGTTTACCTTTTGCTAATCTACCGTCCGCGGTCCAGTGTTGTATGTCTATCAGTTAAAGCCGCCCAGTCGCACCCCTGTGGCGTGAAGCGTGTGTCCCCGTTTGTATATGTTTCGAGTAGGATAGGGGTTTCCTAAATGGTGATGGGATATGGGTGTGACTGAGCTTGGGTGTGACGTATATTCCATAAAGGAATAAGTTGAGTTTGGGTAGTGGCTGCATGCGCTTGACGCAAAGCCAAAAAAAAAAAAACAAATAAGTGTTCATTATGTCGTGTTTTAGGTTGTTATTGTCAAATTTTGAATTTTTTGACAATGATTGAGTATACTCCTGGTAAAAACCTTCTCAGTGAGACCAATGAAGTGATTGCAAATGGTTATAGGGTATATCAAGAGGAATCACAAATCAATAAATTTAAATTGCCACTTAAGTGAAAGTTAGAAAGGGACATTAACACCACCAAAACTGAATATCATTAATCAATAAATCGTGTAGCTATTTTTCTCAATGTTGAAAAATGTACATCTTGTAAAAAGTAATGTTTTAAATCTTGAAGAATAATAGTTACTAGAACATAAAATGCTATTACTGAATAATATCCTATTTTTATATTACTTAAAATAATGCCCATGACTAGACCATGTTTTAAAAGATATTTCTCCCTTACCGATACGTCGGAGACACAGATCCACTTGTGGACCTATAGTAAATCTCCGAAATTTCTCCGACAACCTTCCATCAACAGAGATTTATTGAATAGTAACTAGAAAGACGTCGACCATTGTTGTGCATGTTAGGCACATGAAATGTAAAATTATTACTTTTTCCATTGCTCCGGTACTGTACTCGTTGGAGTTTTGGGATTTAATTTGCAACTTTAATTTGCTGGGGTTTCAGTATGGTATTAATATTTTATACCTTAAGAGCACAATATTACCCCTAATATCATGGGGTTTGCATTAATTGCGCATCGAATGAAGATTTCCATATAGTAGGAACAGAGAATTCCAATGTATAAATGGCGTTGCTCGTATGGTAATTATTCAGTAAATTTTACCTCGCTATTCACTAAAAAAGGTTAAAATTTGTTATAGTTCCTTATTTTCTAACCTTAGGTGTCGGATGGGAACGTTGTTCTTGCTAATGATCATATATTTAGTCTTATCCATGTTGATATCCAATCCATATTGGTAGCTACTTGTTATTAATCTATCCATTATTTGTTTCAGGTCTTCCATATTATCCGTAAATATTATTGTATCATCAGGGTAACTGATGTTATTTAAACGCTATGCATTTACCAGAATTCCTTCTTGTGCATTGTCTAAGGTCTTCTCTAAATATGTGTTCAGAGTAAATGTTAAATAGTAATGGCGACAATACACATCCCTGTCTTACTACACCCAAAATCTTAATTGTCTCAGTTTGGTCTTCGTCCACCCTCACACTCGCCCTCTGGTTCCAATATAGGTTCATGATTATTCTTAGGTCTTTATCATCTATACCTGTCTTTTTCAGGATTTCTATCATCTTGTAGTGTTGAACCCTGTCAAATTCTTTTCTATAGTCCACAAAAGACGCATGAACCAGACAGTCCATATCTCTGCTTCTTTGGACGAGGACTTGTACACTGAATAGGGCTTCTCTTGTCCCGACTGCGTCCCTAAATCCGAATTGCATGGATGCTATCTGTTCTTCGTATGTTCTATATATTCGTCTATGTATGACTTTTAAGAATATTTTCAGTAGGTGGCTCATAAGGCGTATTGTTCTATATTCCTCGCACTTGTTGGCTCCCGACTTTTTTGGTATAGCTATGAACTCCGATTTAAGCCATTGATGCGGGATAATACCCGTGTTGTATATACGATTGAATATCTTGGTCAGCAATTTAATTTCCTCGTCGTCCATAAGTTTTAAGAATTCAGCTTAGATTTTATCTGGACCTGGTTGTTTATAAGTTTACTTGTTTGTTTTGATCTATAACTTCCAGAGGCCTCTTTTATTTTTCGGTGTACGTTGAAGCTGTCGTATTTCCCTTGGAGAAGTTCTATTTCTTCACATTTCTCTCTGATGTCTTTCGCTTGTCTTACCAAGTATATATTTTTTAATATGATGTATACCAGGCAAGATTCTTCAAATTACTACCCAAGAAAGTGTTATGAATTACTCACAGCTGCATCTGTGATACTCATGGCCCTTTTTTTGTAACGCCCTGTATGATAAGAACTAAGAACGGTTTTTACATACCTTTAACTTGTTGACTTAAAAGTAAGTACGCTTCATTTATATCGCTAATCCTAACCGTTTTCGAGAAAACTCCCACTTCTCACGGGTTAAATATGAAAAAGCGGAATTTTGAGGTTCAACATTTGATAGGAACAAAGATGTATCTCTTACCGAGATACGCCAAATACATGATGGAATTAAAATGTCGATTTTTGGAAAACGGTTAGGATTAGCGACATGCGTGAACAGTATTTAATTTTTAGTCAATCGTTAAAGGTATGTAAGAAACGTTATCCAAAGTTCTTATCATACAGGGAGTTAAAAAAATGAGTATCACAGCTACTCCGTCCCTGCAGCTGTGAGTAATTCACAACAATTAAACAAATTGATTTCATTGGAGCTCTTTGGGAGCTCAAATATCCGAAGAGGAGACCTATACGTTTATATGAACTTGTAGTACTATTTCACTTGCTCCCTTCATATCCGGGAGATTTCCCACATTTGCCCGCTCCTCCCACCCTGTATAAATATTTCCAACAAATAACCTGATGATGATTTTAAAAAAATAAACCGAAACGTCAACAGAGTAAAAGTGTATTTATTGATCCGATTCCCAAGTAAGAAATGTTATCATGCTGTACTTGTATGATAAAAATTATTTATTTATAAATTATATCTTATAAAAATAAGAACCAGAAATTTGAAACGTCATAACGTAATTCTACCCCGGAGCATTCTTAACCGACACTCGCTTGTCACAATAAAGATTCCTAACTTTCGATGGCTTCATTTTGATTGAACCCATCCGCAGATGTTACCCTATCTTCTTGTAATCCCTCTTATCGCACCGAAGAATCAAATGTTGAGCGTATTCCCATTAAAACTGGACCATGTCTGCACGAATGCCCATTCTTCCATTTGACGTCAACAGCTTTGTGTGAATTATTTCTCCTCGTCCTTTTTCCGGGAACATCCGAACTTCTCCAGGTGACGAAACGAACTATGTCCAAATAATTATATTCATTTTTCCCACCACGTAAAAACTGTAGCACTAATAGCACTAATTGAAAACTCGTAATGTATGTATGTATGTAACAAAAACCTAATAGAGCAAGAGTTTTGCAGTCTTGCTTGCTATTTAGGTTTACGGTAAATTAGATTATATGAACTTTATTTTCTCTTATCTTCTACCCCTATATTTGAGTTTGGCAACATCGGATGCTGCCATATGTTTTGAGATTGATCTACATGTGAAGTAGGCATGTATATCTAAAGGTACGCAGCATGTAGTCTGGTTTTTGGGGTCGTTATCCCTGTTTTAAACAGGTCGATTTAAACACAATGTAATGTTTCTCTAGGGCATCAAAGCAGTCATCCCTGTTATATATAATAATCCATTTCCATAACACCCTGTATAATAAATTTACTACCACCATTAATACCACCTGAAAAGAATAGACTTTTTATTTTTGATTTATTCAAATAACGTCTGTTCAGATTGTGTGGGACTGCTAAGAGATGGCACTACGCTTTGTATTTTCTCGACTACCGTTGATAATACAGCGTCAGGTATTAGAATCTTCCCTGATGATAGGTATGTACACCTACCCTATACTGACGAGAACAAAAGAGTTCGAACCCGGTCTGCAGGTGCGGAAAAGGCTTCTATTTCTTGGTGGTACCATTTAATCTGAAATAGTATTTTAAAGTGTTACTGTGTAGACAAAATACGCCCTTATTGTATAAGGTATCATCGGGTGGTCTGGGAAATAACAATTTTTCCATACATTGGTATTTGAAAATATATAATTGTTCGAAATGACTCCTAAACGAGTTGGCAAATTAGGATACACCCAAATTTAAGACGAATAACAGCGCTCTATTGCAAAGATTCAATCTCACAATGCGAGTGGTTTATCAATGGTGGATTATTTTATGATTTCATATGGTTACTTTTATTTGATAAAAATCAAAGATTTAGTAGCCAGGTATCATAGGAGTTTATAGTTATTCAACAAACAAAGTAGCAATTAGTATAGAAACATTTTCAACAAAAAATTATAAAAATAATTATTTACTTGTCAAAGAATGACAATTGAAGTTTACATATTTTTGGTTTACTTACTTATACAACGTCTCCAAGGAAGTTATACCCAATGAGAAACGTTTTTCTTATGCATCCCCCCCCCAAATTCCTGACTGCGCCCCTGGCTGAGATTCTGAGGAAGCATGCATTAATAAATAGTGCCGACACAAAACTTGTTTTGAATTAAGTCCTATATCAACTTGCAAATACCAATTTTCATCCCCAGTTTCTAAGAACGAGTTTTTGCGACTAAGAAAAACAAACTTAACCGCGACAACCGCGTGAAATTCCAAGGATTATCAAATTAAACCGCTGCTCCTAGGAAAACAGACTTCCATCTGGGTGGGTCATGACCCTCACAATTTTGCGCTTTGCCAAGTTGTGCTCGAAACACACCTATAGTTGTAATTTAGAGATTATTTTTACTTATAATAATTAAACCGGCGAAATTTCGTTCCCACCCATAGGTGTGCAAATAAAAGGCATGAGAATGCTATATTATTGTCCATCACCAAATATTAAAATTATTTCTAATACAACCACCACCAAACAAAACAAGACACACAACTTTCTATAGAAGCCATAAACATAACATTTTTTTAAGTAAAACTGGAAACAAGCGGTTCTATTGAAACAATAAAACTGCAAGTTATGAATATTATGATGGGGAGGGGTGAGGAGGAGGGGGGAGGGGGGGATAAACTTATTTTTTACGTCCTAAAGCCTCTACCGGATTAGACCCAATATTAATACAATATAGCCCATTAAGTTGTATAGTTTTCAGTAAAAGTATTGATAAGCTCGTTAATAACGGACGATCCGGCGAGGTGAATTAAAAAAATTAATAATTTTTCCGATAATATTTACAAAATATTTCCAAGAGAATTGAATAAGAAATAGAACTAAAAAAACGTTTTATAATTTTCAGAACAAAAGTTATGTGGATTTAAAGTTACATTTGTGTTTTGTCTTTTTGTGAGTTTTTCTGTGTTCTTCGGTGTCAACAAATGGAGAGTGTCGTCAATTTCCATGTCATATGTCAAAAAGTATGTTATTTCAAGTGGCGAAGATCCCATTCAGTGGCGGCTCACAGGTATGGTGAAATTATTTTTAATATTTTATTTTTGTGTAACGACCAAAACAATTACTTTCTAGGCGTTTTAAATGTAGAAAGAAAAGAAGTAATAAGCAAATGCGTTAGGTAAAACATATTTTTATTTATTTTTTAATTTTGCACAAGGAAATACAACTTTTGGAAAATAAGAAAGGTTTTCTTAGTGTGTATAGTGCTTAAACGTAAAGTCCGTTCTTCGGTTCTTAATTGTAGAAGCTTGGAATACCCTCTATAATTTTTTTTTCATATATTTAATTTGTAAACTTTCTAATAAAGTAACTAGATTTACCCTTTGTGGTTTGCGTTAAATTAATTTATTTAGGTCTTCCCGCGTTCTTCACTTCAATTTTTTGCTCCAAACTCAAAGAGCTAAAGTTATTTTTTAAATAGTCCACCGTCAACTATTCATTTTAACTTAATAAATATATAATATTAAAATGTTAAAACATACATGCTCGAATTTCTAACTAGATGCACGAACAGACAACGGCGCGGCGCACACTAAAATTGTGCGCCCTTCCCATGTTAAATCGCCATAGCTCCGCTATCCCCCGCTATCTCCCGCCACCTGTTACTGCAGAGAAACGGCATTATGCCCCGCCTACTTAATCGCACATGCGAGCAAGTCTCGTCATAATCGTCATGAACCTCGACCGAGGCACGGTTGCCGGATCGAGAGCCTATAATATGCAGTTTGGTTGACGATACGATAAAATATTAAGGAGTATCGGACTTTATACGATAATTGACGGTACGATAAAATGTTAGGGAGGGTCTGACTTTATACGATAAATAATATTCAATGAATATAAATTAATATTTTTTATTCGTTTTGGGGGTGCACGTGTGCATGTGCTCCTGTGAAAGAACCGCCACTGATCCCATTGGTTATTTATACCTCTGTTTTTTTTTATCTTGAGTTCAGGCGTTCTGCGACAAGCGCGTGACCACAATGAACGGCAACAAACTAGAAGGGATAATAAATTGATTCAATTATCGGATTACAGAACTATTATGATCAATAATTATTTAATGAGACAATTTCGGCTGTGACATAAAATGACATTAGTCAACGCAACTTTTTCAATTTATTTTTCAAACCACCCGAGAGTCCATCGGGTTCCAATGAGGGACCAGGCAAACTAGTTAACGTGTAATTCATTCCAAGGGTTGTGGTGATTCTGACTAAGCGCCAGACAGGTGGTGCGTTGATCAAAATAATATTGTCGCGTGCCAACCTTGCGTAATCGATGGAGCTGGCAACGTAGCACTGCCCGTAGCATTCCACTAGGATTTCTGACTGTTGAGTCCTAGACGATAATAGAACACAGTGCTCCGTCATCGCGAAGTCTCGCTGCACGGCGAGAAGTTGTAATCTAAGTCATAAGCCCACATAATCCAAGTTGGGGCACAAAACCTTCCATAGGGGCTGAATTCGCCCCGCTTAGTATTATAAGTGAACAAGGGTGTAAATAACAAACAAGTAGTTAAGTGACAGTGTTTGCCGTTCCGCGCTCGGGTCTAATTGAAATATATTGTCTAGGCGCCTACATCATCAAGTGATTAAATATGAAGCTACAAAATTGTATGACGCACTGTTTAATCCTTTAACAGCAAAAATGATTTAGAAATCGACATCAGGAAGACACTAGTTTAAAGGAGAAATCTCTCATACGGACACCTCTAATAAGCGGACATATCTATTACGCGGACATTTTTTCATAGTCCGGAACTAAGTATATGAAATTCCATGAAAATCAACCTCTCTTGGGCGACCGCTCCTTTGGGCGGACGCGGACAGGCTGTTTTCATACAAAGAGTGCGAAAACCCTCCTTTAAATGGACAAAAAATTTTTTTAAAGTATTTAGGAGACGAATAAGTATGGTGAGAGCAAAAACTCTCTGAAAACATACCGGCAACCAATCGCGTATGAGTGGCAGAGCGAACGTACTTCGCCGAATAAAAGTATGTGTGATTCCCCGATAGCAGTCCGCCGTTTATTTGTGAGTTGTAAGGTTAAAATCGTAAACAATGGCAGAAAAATGTCGGGTTTTGAGTCTGAAAGCGAATATTGATGTTGTGGAAGTTTGTAATTTGATAACAATGATTTGGGCGCGTTCATTAACATTGATAGCAATGTGCTATTAGAAGATGATAGTGACCCCATTTCTACCGATTATGTAGCCCAAACTGAAACCACATCACTATCTGACGACTCTGATGGAGAAGTTGAATGCAGTAATCAAACAAATGTCATTAGTATGGTAACGGAATTGTAAGAGTATTCAAAGAATAGATGTGACTCTACAGCAATGGAATTGATATCAGACTTGGAATTACATTGTCTAGATTGCAAGTTTAAAGCGCAAACACGTCAAACTACGTTATTAGATTTTTTTATTACTACATCCTAACTAAAACTAGTGTATTTTTCTTATGTTATGTTTATTTGTACGTACCTACTTAGTAATAATTTTGCATTTACACATTAGCTAATAACAAATTTCCCATGGGCCCCCCTCTATTAGGCGGACACATTTAGACGGTCCCGTAGGTGTCCGCCCAAGATCGGTTTCACTGTACATGTTATTGTTCCAAGTATCTTACTACATCTATAAATTATTATTATTTCAACTTTCTCAGACTATTTTTAAATCCATAAATAGCAAAAAAGATCTACCCACTATCTAAATAAGTTAAATTTTACGCACTGTAAAGTAAATCACACGGTTTTGGTAAAATAAATCGCACAGTAAACAAATCGGCCTTGTTTATTTTCAACCAAAGTTCACGTTGCTTAGCAGAGCTCTTCTTTCAATATATACACTTGAGATTATTAAAGAATCACAAAAGAGAGAGGCGTAGGCGGCTGCTATCACAAATGCTGGGGAAAAAGGACAAATATACTAACTTATTTCAAACGTTACGGTATTAAAACTACGATAACAATTTAAATAGTTTTCTGAGAGTTACTGTTAAAAGAAATTGCAGATAAATCTTTTAGTTTTAATACATATGATCGCAGGTAAAGTATGGTGCGTAATTCGAGGTTTAATAAAATTACACACTCATGGGAATACGCCGTTACGCGGCTCCGTGCTTTTCCGTTCGTGCGTAATATGTTATTTACAACACTCATTACGTAGTGTACTATTAAATAACTATTCTCGCAATTATCATCGAATTTGGTATTCAGATAATTATTTAAAATTTGATTCTCTGCCATTGAGGTAATACAGATTATACTACAGATTATTAGATTTTATTACACGCGACGAAATTTGACGTCCAGAGAAAACGTCAATAAAAACAATATTCAAAGATTATTTATGGACGGGCAAGATACACTCGTAAACCGAAAAAACAGAGCGGATTGCTGAGAGTGTATTGGTGATCGATGAGACATAACGTATCCGGCCGTTGGTTGGTCTTCAACTAACAGACGCAAGCGTGCGGCGCTATATGAAACAACCTCGCTCAGCCGATGTAAGGCGTCAAGAGGTCAATGGCATTTGGCCTAGTGACGTACGTGGGCTATTACTATTCCATATGTTTTTTCGGGTTGTTTAAAACATATTCCGTCGAAAATGTTCTTCAATTAATTGTACAAAAAGGTATTACAGAATTGAAAAGTGTTTAATTATTTTATTTTGTCTAAAGAGTTTAAGGTGTACATATGACAACACCGGCCAGAATTCCTTGATTGCTTACATGTATCGCAGCGCCACACAGGTGTTTTTCTGGTTTGACGTCAGGTCACTTTTACCGCTGAATGAATTGAAAGCGCCATTCATGGCTATTTTTCTTCAATTTGTCTTTATCACAGGAATTGCCGATTTAAATATAATACGTCATTTCCATAACACCCTTTATAATTTATAGGAAATCGTCCAATAAAATATTTACTATGATAATTTCACTATAGTGTTTTTTCCGTATAAATTGTATAAAATGAAAGTCTGCAAGTAGGGGATACATAAAAAATATAGGTACATACAGTTTGAAGTCATTGTGAGAATTGTAAATGATATAAAATATTAGACCTACCTACTTGAAATTTTAATTTTTGGCCCGCCAAAGAACATAGACTTTTGGCCAAAGCCCCACCCTAATCAAATTTAGCTTATGTAAATGTTTCACCCTCATTTGAAACAGTCAAAATCTTGAAATATAGTAAATATTTTGATTTCCAATTTTCAGGGGTCCCTGAACCACGAGGCGACATCGTCAGTTAAGATAAATCAGCCGATGATCGAAGGGATGCAAGCTAAACAATTACCATCCAGACAATATATTTCAATTACCGCGGAACGCGAGACGTCAAGCGCTGTCATTTAACTGAGTGTTTAACACCCTGCCGGCGCATATTTATGGGTTGATCCGAGCTGATAGAAGATTGTTATGTCTCCTTGTTTTTTTTTCGTCGAAAAAGTATTTTCGAAGAAATTCCAATCACGGGCTAAATACGATTATCAATATTGCTAACTCATCTTACCTTAAAACAATAAGTTGAATATACTAAGGGATATAAATCCCTTAGCAACAACAATCGGATAATTTCCATAGAATCCATTGTACTATTGTAGTAACAGTTCCTTCTGGAGATTCATAGGACATGCGTTATACAGGGTGTCAATTTGAAACCCCCTAATATCTCCCTCCAAGAATATCTCACTTTCAGTAAATAATATTAAAAATCGGAAAGACGCATCAATTTCATTGTGAAGGGGGATGCTTCTAACTAATATATAGCCCCTGTAGCCTCTCTCCCCCCCCATTTAAAATAATTGTGATAAATTATAAACGTAGGTAGGGGTTTGTTCGAGACAAGACCGAGGAGGGTTGTGACAATTTTTACTTAAAAGAACATATCTCAATAAAGGAACATACCACCAATATGAATTGTATGCCGCAATGTAGCTCAATCCTTGCTCTTTTAAAAACAGTCACCAAAGTGAATAAAAGTTATAAGGTTTCTGAGAAAATTTACGAAAACTGGAACTGCTCCCTTTGTCACAACTCTCCTAACACCGAGGTAAATTGTGACAGCTGTGTATCTAGACTAATTTTAATAGATATAATTACTTTTATATGAATTATAAACAAAACACACGTTTTCTTGCATAAAATTATTTTAATTATCATTAGTCATAGTTGTAGGAACTACAATAATATGAAACGTTGACATAACAGTAAATCTTTTATAAGTAACTATAGCATCATTATATCAACTTAGGTTGTAAGAATTGACAAAAGCAAACGAACAGGAGCAGAAATAAACAGATAAAAACATTGCAAAAAGCGTGTAAAATAAGCTCTGAAAATATCGCGATCTGGTCAGAATAATAATTCATAATTTCGAAAGAAGATGCAAACACAGGAAGACAATGCCACACTTTGTACCAATCCCACACAATATAAAATAATAATATAACCATGTTAATGTAATATATCATGATATAAATACATTCAAAAATTTTATAAAAAATTTATTTTTCGGTTGTTTTCTCATGCAAACATCTTAATCACGTAACCGTTTGTCGTGGGCCATTGGCGCGTACTGCGTTCAGTAGCGCGTCTATAAACAAACAATCGTGCGCTGTTGTCAGCTCGCTAACGGCCATAGATTCCGAGAACTCGTCTTTGTCACACTCTACTCTGTCACAAATCGCCTCGGTCTCCCCTACTTAAAAAATAAGTCTGGTAATACCGCTGAAGTAATGCTATCAGTTTTTCTAATACTATTTACTATAAATTATTTGTCAAATTTAGCGATATTCGGGCGTGGTCCGAAATTTGTCTATTTTATAACCTTACCCCGCTGGTCACCATTGTCTTTTGGGCAATAATATGAGAGCCTTAAAATCCTTATCCACACAGTCAGACAGAAGTAAGTGATAAAGCCAGTAGCGTAGATACGAGGAGACAGTTGATTGAGATTTTCAATATTAAACATTTACCCTTTACATGGAAATGGTGCATTACTATTTAAACCTGCAAATCCTGATATGAAAACAAATTGCAGAAAAATCATCATACCCTTTGCAATAATAAGCGAAAAGATTCACTTTTTAAAGTCTTATGCATTATAACTGACGTGTAAAGAACTCCACATGGTTATATGAGGTAAACTTAAAAACATGGCTGTCAATGCCAAAATAATTTTTTTTATAACCCACAAATAAAAAAAATCCTCTTCAGGAGTCGTGTTCGTGTGCGTGTTCCCTTAGGTACTCTAGGGCATCATTATATACCTAATAACTTCGCAAATATTTTCACCTGCGGAGCAATTTTGTCTTTATTTTGTTCTTATTCCAATAATTATCGAAATTCGACTTCAATATTTCAAATCCAAGCGTTTTCAATTATTTTTTGGTATATTACAACTTTTATTTGCATTTGATAAGTGAAAAAATGTATTTGGTTTCCAAAATGTATAGCAGTTTAGATATTTACAATATTTTCCGCCCCCTCCTTCTCTAAATCTGGTTCCGCCACTGGATAAAGAGACCACGTGCTGTGGCATGTGTCATCTGGGGTTCAGATTCGGAACATCGAAACCCTCGATTTTCCGAATGTCGTAATTATATTAGAAGCCAAGAAATAGTAGTTTGCTTCTCGACATTTATGGTTGTTATGATTGTTTACATGATTCCGATGTTTAATTGCTCGAAAACGTAGACGACATTCGACAAGTTTGAAACTTCGAGAGGGTAGAGAGAGAGTTTGGCATTTCGGTGGTAAGTGCTCGAAGTAATTCAGATTAAAACATAAACATAGAAGTTTAAATAACAACTTAAAGTTCGTTAACTATGCTTATTTTGTAAATTTTAAGTCCCGAAGCATTAAATCGTTCAGTTATCAACTATAAGTCTCACGTCAATTTAAAAATACCTAAATCATCAAATAAAAATCAGGATCGCCACCATTTTGTTTTGTGTCTGAATAGGGACACGACATTCTAGGATCGTAAAGTGACAAGATGACGCCCATCGGCCATTTTGAATCTCAGCACCATGAAATATGCAAGAAAGTGGATCTTTCTACAACAGATTCTATCGTGTCATAAAAATGTTTCTCTACCGTGACATCATAGTTAACTTTACCTGTAATTCATATTTAATTTTTGACATACCTACCTATCTTTTTTATTTTGACAATAATTGGAAAATAGGATATGTAATTTTAAAGACAAAAGAAAACTTAATAAAAAATGTGCTCTTTTCGAGCCTATAAGTATACCACACCATTTAGGGGCAAAACTGGATTTGAAAGTTCCGTTTTTCAAATAGAAGGAAAAAAGGATAAGTTTTCGACTTTGTCGTATATGATTTCTACCTTTATTTTAACGTAAAGAATCACTTGATGTATACCCTGTATAGTGGCGTCTGTGAGTCGGACGAATATCGAAATATTTTCAGCCGGAACAAGAGTACCTCTCCCGTCGTTTTCGAGGATGCTGAACACGATGGCGGTGGTCAGAATTTCTCTTTGGGGTTGCGCAACCCCTCAAAACGGCCAAAAAAACGCGCTTCAAGAGGTTTCCCTGCAGAGAAACCCACTTTCTCCTCGTTTTCGAGGATGCTGAGCACGGTGGTGGTGTTGGATATCGCGCCTGATCCCCTCCCCCCTCTCCCCCACCCCGGGAATGTTGAGAATGGGGAAAATAGTTGTACTTCTCTTTTTGGTCTCTCATTCCGGTCCAACTGAAAAAATATAATGAAATAGTTTGCGCGAAAAAACGCCAAGGGCGTGGTCAGTTTATTTTTAATTTTTTAGAAATTTTTTTTTTTCCAAGTAAAAATTGTTTTAATTAAATAAAATGATCATAAAGCAGAAAGAGTAACTTAAAAAAAAAATTTTTATACATTTGTAATTTTTTTCGATATTTTTTTCTTATTAAAAGGTAATTAATGTCGTTCCAAATGGGTTTGTTCGGTGGAGTGGTTGGAAGGGGGTCGCACGTGATATCCAACACCACCACCGTGCTCGGTATCCTCGAAAACGGGGGAAAATGTGTTTCTCTGCAGGAAAACCTCTTGAAGCGCTTTTAACCACTCTGAAGGGAGGCTTTTGGCCGTTTTGAGGGAGTGCGCCAACCCAAAGAGAAATTTTTACGCCGTCATAGTATTCAGCATCCTCGAAAACGGGGGGGGGGGGGGGGGGGGTAAAAAACATATTCTTTATACCACAATATGTTATTGTTCAATTTGTTTTTGTCTTGTAATTGAAAAAATGGTTATTTTGGTATGGTCACGTATGGTATTGTAAAAATATTTTAATATTTATATCAAATATTGACATGTTTCATTCTTTAATGTTTAATATTAATCTATACTAAACCAAAGGTTTCCAAAATATATTAGACATAGTAGATAAAAAAATTCTAGGTCAAACATATGTTTATTATAATCATAGATTAAACACTTATTTAAGTACATATACCTACTTATAAAAACAAAGCCGACTTTTTACAGATAAGTAGATAATTTAAAAAAACTTTAGCGACCTTATGGAAACTCAATGGTTATACAGGGTGTTATGGAAATGACGTATTATATTTAAACCGGCAATTCCTGAAATAAAGACAAATTGAAGAAAAATTCATTCAGCGGTAAAAGTGACCTGACGTCAAACCAGACAAACAAAATAAAATATTTTAAACACTTTTCCATTCTGTAATACCTTTTTATACAATTAATTGGAGAACATTTACGACGGACTATGTTTTAAACAACCCGAAAAACATACGGAATAGTAATAGACACGTCCGTCACTAGGTCAAATGCCAATGACCTCTGGACGCTTTACATCGGCTGAGCGAAGTAGTTTCATATATCGCCTCACGCTTGCGTCTGTTAGTTGAAGACCAACCAGCGGCAGGATACGTTGTGTCTCTTGCCCGTCCATAAATAATCTTTCAATATTGTTTTTATTGACGCGTTTCTTCTGGACGTCAAATTTCGTCGCGTGTAATAAAATCTAATAATCTGTAGTATAATCTGTATTATTGAATTTTCAAAAACTAACTATTAGTTCAGTTTCACTATTACTGTGTGTACATAAAGTGTTTCCAGGAGTGTTCCCATGAAAAAGAAAAAAAACTGATTGTGTTTGTGCCTGGATTTCCTCGCTCTTTAGGAATAAAAATAAATATAAATAGGTAGAAAATAATTAATTTTTATAATTTCATATGGAATTTCAGTTTTACATTAAGTTTGGCAACATTTCCATTGGCTCTGGGTGAAATGTTGTACAGTAGCGCGGACTGACCTGTGAGTAAGAGTGTTTCTTACCCCACTTTTAAAACGGTCGATTTAAAAAAAATATATATTTATCGCTTCTCTAGAACACCCAAGAAGTCACCCACTTAAACATAATACGTCATTTCCATAACACCCTGTATTTTTTTAGGCAGTGGCAGCACGCAGGCCATGAGAAAAGGCGTCGCAGTCAAAAAAAATTCAAGGTCACGAACAAAGTTTTTCAGAAATTAACACAATTACTATCTTATTTCGTAAATTAAACTTGATTTAATTCTTTTTTTTATTTTTTTTGTCCTCACTAAGTTCTTCTTGTTCTTCTAAAAAAACGACGAAAATCCGCATTGTAAATAAAAATTCAATATCAGATTTGCACCTAATTTTATTACTTATAATATTTGCAACGGCCTCAGTTACCATCTTGCACATTTCCCTCCATTTTACAAAGACAATTTCAAATTTACCTCTTTTACTAAATATTATAAATAGGTACACATCATGAAACCACACAAGTCGAGTAACTTTAACAATGAATGGAAATAGTCCGTATATCTCTTTAAAAAATCGAAAACAAATCGAACCGCTAACTACCGCAATTAAACACTGATTTGTTTCCGAAATTTCCCGCCCATGATTCACATACCAGCAGGAACAAATTTGCCACTTCGGGACCGGATATTTAAATTCCAATGTTAAATTAGTTGTTGTATGTTAGGTTGCATATCGTCAACAGGGTATGGGTGCCAATGAGGTTCTGTTATTTCAAGATTATAGGTCAGACTACAGCCCGGTGAGACCGCTTATGGCGGGGATCGAAGCATATAAGTAAGTAGGCCGTGCAAGAGACGTCACAGCCAGGCAGGTTACTCCATACGTTTATCCTTTTGTGTCGATCGTTCTGTGTCAATATCAGACTTTGGGTTTGTTCGATTTAATCTAGGCCATATTTGTCTCCCTTTATTGAATCGGAGAAGGTTGATGCAGACAGAGACAGACATAGAATGCGAGCAGCACACGTTCTTAAATTATTTCACAACCGAACATCCTTCGTCTGGAAGGGGATAAAATCAAGTAACCTATGATTTATAATGTGATTGAAAATGGTGGAGGAAGCGTCATTAAATTCTAAAATAATTTTTAATTTCCTATTCTTTTCACGAAAACGGACCTTCTCGTTTTGTTGCAGGTAAGTAATTTATGATTGAAATATTTTTTTACTAATTTGTATTCGTTATTGTTATTTTACATTATAAAATTGTCCCATTATGTCCCAAACTTGTCACGCAAACTAGCAACAAACACATTTTTAAAGAATTTTACTTAAATTTTACAATCCAGAAGTCAAAAGCTACAACATAATAATTACAGCTTAGTTATATTAACCCGTAGCCAGAATTTTGATAAGTCCGGTAATATATTATTATAATAATTCTTTCTTTTCATAGTTTAATTGAGAATCCCATAATGACTGAACATTAAAGAGGACTTCGATCACTAATGTTGCCAGGAGTATGCTACGAAACAAACAAATTGGAAGCCCATAATCATAATGATGGTGCATATATTTACTTGGTTAGTAGCTGTACATATAGTATTGTATTTACCTTGATTTGTTTGAAGTTGAAGATGGTAAAATATTTTATGTAAATTATGATTTATTTCCTATTTTTTAATAAAACTAATTACAACCTTCAATCTCTGAATTCTTTATTTCTAGTTTCGTTACTAGTTCAATAATAATATAAAAGTATGTAAGGACAATTTTAAAGTGATATTTACAGCTGACAACCTATGTCAAAATCCTAATATTTCATTTTCTCTACTTAGGAAATCAAATGAAAGGGTTTGGATGTTTTCTTTGCTTAAATGTCACTTTAAAATATTGACAGTAATAAAAATTTGGACAAAAGTGACATTTGAAAAGCACGTGCGCGCCAGGCATAATGAATGTCGCCGTATCATGCCTGCTTCGATTATTTAACACGGCAGTTTGTCTTCTTCCTGGTTATAAGTATTCGTTGGCAGACTAGGGCTGACGAGATCGAGCAATTATGTAATAGTAACCTTGGATATTCCAAACAGTTTACAGGGGAAATTTGGAAACAATAAATTTATTAAATACTATAGTGGAATAAAGAATTGTATTAAAGTGAAACAGAAAAATATGAAAATAATCTTTATTAAGTAATTATTTAGTTGCCAGCAAGCCTGCCGATCCTGCCACCCCTAACGACATACCAATGCCGAATGGTGGATGTGTTCCAGCATACTGCACTAATAGGATTTATACGAACGAACCTCAAAATCAGATTGGCCACTTTTGAGAGTTTCTTATTTATTTTTTAAAGAAACATTAAAATTGAAATACAAGTGTACGCATAAAAGCAAAACGTATAATAATAAAACAAAGTTAATAATGGTACAATGTGAAGAAATCTTCAATTAAATTATTTATTATGGGACCATAACAATTGTTTCGACGCATAGTGTCTTGTTCGGATGTTAAATACTAAGTAATTCAAATAAAACCTGTTCGTGTTGAATATAAAACCTACTCTAAGACTTTTTACGTAACAAACCCTCACAATAAAGTGTTTAGTTCGTTAAGGTGCTTTTTAGTTATCCCTGTAAGTTTTTGATTATAGATGGTTTTTTTGGGGTGTATTCGAGTTTGATTCCTAACCTATACAGGGTCCGCAAACGAAGCGTGGACGGAAGATTAAATCGTTATCGAAGAACTTATCAACAATACTAAAACAGCTTGAGATATTGGATTAAAAGCGGCATGTTTTAAAAATATTTTACATTATACAGGGTGGCCCAAAAAAGTGTGACAGCATAAAGTTATATTTTTTTAAATGGGACACCCAGTATTTTATTGCATATTTAGGTTAGTATTACTATCGTTTATATGTGCCTCAAATTTTATTTAATTTGGTTTTGTAGTTTCGGAGAAATAAATTAAAAACTAAAAAAAAAAGTTTTGCAGTCCTGAATAAAAAAATCAAAAAAAATTATCCAGAACTATTTTTTTAACCTCGGCATTGAGTGGAATTTATGACAAGAGGTCTAGAGATACTATGAATGTAATTGCGTTTATTTATTTTATACAGGGTGTTCATAATAAGCTTTCAAAAACCTCACATTTTAAAATAATTTTTCTCAAGTTTTTCAAATGGAACACCCTGTATATTATTTAGCCATTTGACGTAGAATTCATAGACAATTTTTTTTTGTAATACAAGCATATAAGTTATATCCAGCCGTTTTCGAAATAATTATAAATATCATAAATTATGTTGTTTAAATAGAGTTTTTATTGGGAAATTTTGTTATAGGCGACTAGACTAATAATTGTAAACTAAAGTAAATGTTCGAAATAACTTCATTTTACTTAATTTAATGATTTTCCTCTACTGCCAACAGAACTCTTAATTCATTTTCTTTATTAATAACGGGTTTATTGATTATCATCCTTTTTGTGTACGCAACGCTTCCTGTTGCTACAAATCTTTGCAATAACTTCTCGAAGGTTTCCCGGCTTTCTCTCAATATCTGGATATCTTTCAGCATACACTCGGCTCGCGAGGAGGCAATTTCTTGCACATTCACCCAGTATAAAAATCATATTTACCATTTCTAAAGTTGTAAAATTTGTGTAAGCTAGTACTTAATTTCGACGAATGTAAATAATTTTATTTGTATGTCATAGTGACAATCTAAACAAAAAAAAATCATGGCAACTCGATTAAGAATAAAAAATTAAATTAAATAAATAAAAGTAACAAAAATGTAGGCTTTTAAAATTTATGTCGAAATAACTAAAATACGGTAAACTCTAAGAGTAAAAGGAAGCTATTTTGAACATTTACTTTAGTTTACAATTATTAGTCTAGTCGCCTATAACAAAATTTGCCAATAAAAACTCTATTTAAACAACATAATTTATGATATTTACAATTATTTCGATAACGGCTGGATATAACTTATATGCTTGTATTACAAAAAAAAATTGTCTATGAATTCTACGTCAAATAGCTAAATAATATACAGGGTGTTCCATTTGAAAAACTTGAGAAAAATTATTTTAAAATGTGAGGTTTTTGAAAGCTTATTATGAACACCCTGTATAAAATAAATAAACGCAATTACATTCATAGTATCTCTAGACCTCTTGTCATAAATTCCACTCAATGCCGAGGTTAAAAAAATAGTTCTGGATAATTTTTTTTGATTTTTTTATTCAGGACTGCAAAACTTTTTTTTTTAGTTTTTAATTTATTTCTCCGAAACTACAAAACCAAATTAAATAAAATTTGAGGCACTTATAAACGATAGTAATACGAACCTAAATATGCAATAAAATACTGGGTGTCCCATTTAAAAAAATATAACTTTATGCTGTCACACTTTTTTGGGCCACCCTGTATAATGTAAAATATTTTTAAAACATGCCGCTTTTAATCCAATATCTCAAGCTGTTTTAGTATTGTTGATAAGTTCTTCGATAACGATTTAATCTTCCGTCCACGCTTCGTTTGCGGACCCTGTATACCAAAAAACTTTAATATTCTTATAGCGCTTGTGTTTGATCATGGATAAAAAGATCTGTGTTGTTATTTTGCCATGACAATTGTTTACATAGACAGTGTTTTCTTCGGATGATAAAACCGAGTTGAGTAAATAAACAGTTATTTTTAAATATGTAACCTATTCTAAAGCATACATTAATGATGTTCCGATAATAAATTATGTATAAACTCTCTCTTAATCCTATTCTAAGGGCAAATATCACAAAGTGGTATTATTTTTCTCTGTAAGTTTTCCGGTATAGGTGAGGAAACAAACCAGAAAAATATTGGGTAAATTTATTTAAAACAATAAAAATACAGCTAAAAATACCCACCTATCAGTTTTACAATATTTTGGTAAATATCACTCCGCTAATTATAGTCACTAAAGATAATACTATAGTTACTCCAGAATTATTGCAGAAGTCGGTTTTGCAGGAAAAACACTTAAAATCCGTCAAGTCTGAAAAATAGCCATGAAGAATATCTTCTACGACATTGCACGGGTTGATTCCTCCATGACACGATCTTGTAGTAACTGATATATTACCTAAAAAAGTACAAATTTGAATAGTGAATTGAGTAGTTCGATACCTTGTGATATAAAAATAAGAAAATCACTTTATTTATGTTTTAGTGACTGTAGTTTCGTAGTACTATATACAGGGTGCCCCAAGTAAAGTGGCCTATTAGAAGTATCTCGAGAACTAAATGAGATTTTATTTTGAAAATTTGGCTGTGGCTATAAGAGATGGTTTTCTACGTTTCTAAAATATTTTGGATGATGCGGTGTTGCCGGATCATACCGAAAGTGGTAGCAACGTCGGAATTTTAAATGAATTACCCTATATATTATATTTTTTTTGGAATCTAGGTAAAAATCTAGAATAGTTTTCTGTATAATATCATATACCTATCTTTAAGACTTTTTGAATTATAAATAATTTTGTGATTTTTTAACGCCGTATCGTTACCTGAAAAGAAAATCGTATCTTTTTAGCGGTTACAGCTAGAAAGCTGAAAATTTTACAATAGTTTCACAAGACCATCGCAATTTTATAATTTTGAACAGTATTGAATTCGTTTCATACAGGGCGTCTCCTTAACAATATTTCTGAGGCAGATGAATTATTGCAAAAATCTTATTTTTCTTAAATGGGTATTTGATATGTTTTGCTAATAGAGGATCAAATTTTCTATCAAATGATATTATGTGTTCCTATACCTATCTTCACTATTTTCGGACTTATAGCGAAATTTATAAATTATCTTATAAAAATATATTTTTTGGTAGTTGGCTGTGGATTCATAGAAACAAAATAATGAAAAATCCATGTGACGTTATGTCTGTGTTGTTATAAAAAAAAATAGTTAACCAATAAGGAATTTATTAATAAATAAATAAACAAAATGAAAATTACATCAGTAAAATAACTAATAACTAAATTGTTTAAAATGCCCTCCGCTCGCTCTTAAACATTCATAAATTGTGGTTATAACATGTTCATTTGTCACCTCTTTCATTTCTTTCTCTTCTAGAGACCCCAAACCTGTTCGTACTCGATTTTCTAAATCTTCCCTTGTTGTGACGGGTGTCTTGTATACTATTTCTTTAATCCTATCTCATAGATATAATTCTAGGGGGTAAGATCCGGAGACCTTGGGGCCATTTCCATGGACCGCCTCGGCCAATCAACTTTTAGGGAGTCATAGGAGCTGCATCAGGATGCAGTTCATTAAATTTTCTGCAGGTTCTAGATAAAACTCTACCACACTCCCATTAATATAAAATAAACTTAAAATATTTAAGCTCGAATAATGTGAATTAGCTATTTTTATTACAATAACTGAGACATAACGTCAAATGGATTTTTCATTTTGTTTCTATGAATCCATTCCACAGCCAACCACACTATCAAAAAATATATTTTTATAAGTCCGAAAATAGTGAAGAAAGGTATAGGAACACATAATATCATTAGATAGAAAATTTGATCCTCTATTAGCAAAACATATCAAATACAGGGTGTCCCATTTAAAAAAAATAAGATTTTGCAATAATTTATCTGCCTCAGAAATATTGTTAAGGAGACGCCCTGTATAAAACGAATTCAATACTGTTCAAAATTATAAAATTGCGATGGTCTTGTGAAACTATTGTAAAATTTTCAGCTTTCTAGCTGTAACCGCTAAAAAGATACGATTTCCTTTTCAGGTAACGATACGGCGTTAAAAAATCACAAAATTATTTATAATTCAAAAAGTCTTAAAGATAGGTATATGATATTATACAGAAAACTGTTCTAGATTTTTACCTAGATTCCAAAAAAAATATAATATATATAGGGTAATTCATTTAAAATTCCGAAGTTGCTACCACTTTCGGTATGATCCGGCAACACCGCATCATTCAAAATATTTTAGAAACGTAGAAAACCACCTCTTATAGCCACAGCCAAATTTTCAAAATAAAATCTCATTTAGTTCTCGAGATACTTCTAATAGGCCACTTTACTTGGGGCACCCTGTATATACTACATTGCTAAACTGAATACTTGTAAACTACGGTTTATGTTTTATATAATTTTTTATTAAGGTGGCCTACAACATTACAGAATGACACATCATTTGTACAAGTTTGACAGTATATTATAGTCCTTTCACTTTTTGATATGTGTTTATATCTCTTATATTTTTATAATACAGTAAAGTATTATAGTGTATATTTTCGAAAGTATTTAAGGAAACACCACTCGTCTAAATGAATTTAGAAAGAAGTGCATGTAATAATAACAAAATAAGTAATTTCTCATATCTCTTTAAGCAGGACAACTAGTCTTATCAGGTTAGTATAAACTATCTAATGGCCTGGGATTTTATTTTGCAAAAAATGCTTATCAGACACGGTAATAGTAATGTAAAATCTCGACAAGTTTAAAATACTGCGAATTTTCAGGAATATTATATTATATTATCTTTTTACTGCACTTTTCAATAATAATGCACTTAAATACCGTTTAGGGCAGGCAACAAATAAAATATATATTGAATGATCACTTAAATCATTGAATCAACGTATAATACAAAAAAACTTCTTTATAGAAACCCAATTTACCTACAATTTCATTATAAGTTTATGGGTCTAATCCTATTGTCTAATATACACCATAAACTCATTAAAGCATGTTTTAATTCCACAATAAATACAAATATAATTTTATAGGATTTTGGGGCCGGTCCAATATATACAAACAGTACCTAAATAGTCAAAATAAGGGCCAAGGATAGGACAACAAAATATTACCAAAATTGGCTACCTTTGCTGCCTAAAACATTACGATATGATTTATGTAGGTAAGAACGTTTTGTAGCGTGGCTGCAAATATATTTATAAAACTTTTATTGTATTGATCAGAAAAGATGCGACTTAATAGGAAGTTTGGCAATAGCTATTCTTTTAAAGCACGTCTTATGCATACTGCCGTGTTAATTCAAAGGAGAGTATCTACTGAAAATTTAATTGTAAATTTCAATTACGTCCATATTTCTAGTTATAAACGTATTAATAGGTACCTATGTAGCATAAACTGCTTTCGAATTTAACAGACATTTAGATGAGCTCATTCATGGCACCTTGCTTGAACGGTATAAGTAACTTGTGACGTCATTTGTAGATACGCCACTTTGAATTAACACGGCAGCATAGTGGACCATACAGCTAACCAGATACATAGTGAACCCGGGAATCTCGGATGTATTTAATAGAAGAATATTTTCGGAAATATTTTGTGTTTTCATGGTAGCTAAACAATAAACAAGTCTTTGATTAGCTTAAAAATGCCGATGTGAAATTTTCAGTTAGATTTGCGCAAGGGAAATTTCCAATTTCCAATTCCAATCACGCCTAGGGCACCCAAGAGGTAAGATATTTTCGGGAATTGTTCTCATTGCCAAGACAATGTTTAAGAATAGTGTTTCCTGATTGGGTGCAAACATTGGTGTGAAATTTTTATTGCAAATTTATTTTGCCAGCAACTTTGAACTGCACTATATTAGGTAAATACTTACTGGTGACAAAAGAAACTTTAGTACACTCTGTATCACTTTGACAGGTTTTGATGGTCATGCTTGGACTCATTGGATCAAAACATGCTCTATCTTTAGAGGAGTTACAGTCATAACAGTATAGTCCAAAAACGCCTAAAAAATAAACGAAGTTAGCTTCAAATCAACAAGCAACATTTGGCAGTGACCACATACACATAAGGACAAATTAATTTTCAATTTACGATGACAAAAATATAAAATATGATTTTATTTGCTATTGTGATTAACTATATAAAAATATAAAACACTATATTTAACGAAGAGGCAATATTTGAAAAAAATACATTTAAAAATAATAAAATTGATATTAAAAATTGTTCTTTCAAGACTCTCTGTATACTTAAATTTACGCCCACTAAATGTAGTTTTTTAAACTAAGAACCATTTGCCTTAAAACTTTTTTATATCATGTCCACGATTGCCTTGAGAAAGAATGGACAAGTAAATTCTTCCCATATAATTCCTGATGAGGCCAAGAGAACAGTTATTTTCAGTTAACTGACCGAATGGTTATGCTTTTCCTATTAGTTAGGGACTTACCTGTTAAATTACACAAAATTAAAAAGAAAAAACACACTTTTAATTCCATAATTATTGTAGGTTTTCTCGCTATTCTAAAAGTAACCACTAACACGTTGGAGTATACTATAATAATCACAAAAGCATTTTTTTTATTAGGTATATATTTAATAATCTTATCGTTTTTCCAGTGACAAAGTTCAAAGCGTGTTACATGGAACGCCAAGAACAAATACAATCCCAGAATATGATATATCTGCTAATCTTGGAAGCTCACCTCTTACGAATTACAATATTGATTACCGAAAAGTTTTCTTTATTTAGAAAATAAAAAAGTATTAAAGTAAAGTATTGTTTTAGAATTAAGAGGTCTCCGTACACCTTTAAAACGAGATTTCTTGCCACTGGTTTATATATCGATGAAGAGAAAAATGTTATGTATAAAAGTTTTTAGAAATAAAAAAAGGAATATGGGAATATCCTTCTTGTCATATTATGTATACACGGTGTCGAAATAATCGAAATAATAATATAATAAAGAATATACTGAAAACGGTATCGAAAAATCTTTCATATGAAACCAAAATAGAAAAATACTCTTATATCACTCTCATAATGTTTTTATATCATTTATTTTCAAATTTAGCAACATAATAACACGAATATTCTGTAATAACTTCTAAACAACTTTTGTTACACGGAACGAAGAAGTTAATTAACTTTACTATAATAATAGTAAAACTAACCATAATTTATGGCTTTATATGTGACTGGAATAAGTTTTATTAAGAACGGGATTTTATTAAAAATTTTTGTTAAATTTAGCTAAACCTTTTTGTCAAATTTATCATGAAGGGAGCTACGGAATCACCTTAAGGGGTTTTGTTATTTGTATTTAAATGAAGGAAATTGAGGAACACTGAAATATCCCTCTAGAAAGCTTGCCTTCTGTGTGTTTGATATGATGTGGCTGAGGATAGGGCTTCAGGAATGGGCACCCTCGCCCGCATTTCTGGTTTTTTTTTATTCCCCCCCCCCCCCCCCCCCGCGCATTTTTGTTGCAATGGTATTTTTTGGTTTTTTGATACCTTCTTAAGTGTATATACAGGGTATGCGGTAAGCGAGGTATGCGGATGTATTTCGGAAATCGTTCACTGTACAGCGCCCGGAAAAAAATATTTGCAGGAGTAAGTTCCTGGAAATTATTTGCTAGTTTGGAGGACGGCCGCTAGGGGGCGTAACACTAATAGTAATTTATTAACAGTCGATTTCACTACAAGTTGCTTAGATAAAGTATATTGAAAATACTTACAAATAAATCCCTCATGTATCATGAACAACTTTGCTTATATATCTTTTTCTCTAACCCTTCATGCAAATATTAATTTCGAAAAAAATTCAATATCACAGGAGCGCCTTATTGAAAACTATTAAAATTACTGTCATTTAAAAGAGTTCTTCTTGCTCAGCTACGCTACGACATCTAGGTCATTTGTACTGTAGTCGCTAGATGGCGCATCCCAAAGACATAAATTTTGGGTTTTTCCTCGAAAAACTTAAATGCAATGGTAAAGATGTTATTACACAGATACAAGGAGGAATGAAAGTGATAGCCAGCGTTGAAACCGCAAGTTCCTACCTTTTTTTTAACAGGAGATATCGATGAAAAACTAATTTCCATAATTATTACTTATTAATCGCCCCGGTCATATATACATGGTAAAAAATAAGAAGGCATTGGAAACAAAAGATATAAGAATATAATATTGACATGAAATGTCAAATTATTCATTTTCAGATCCGTTTTCTTTTAATTTGCATATTAAAAGTTCTGTTTACTGATTAATTGCTGTCATTGCGACAAAAGAGCTATTTAGCGCTTGGTGCAATGCTTACGTACCATACATGGTTAAATATATTATATTTTATGATATAATAATAAATATTTTGAATGGTAGTTCGTTATTCTCCCAAATCAAAAGACAATGCCCAAGTAGTAACATGGAGATTAAAGTCTATACAAGGTGTCCCGAAATTAAGGGGCAATACTTTACCACAATATTCTCCGGCTAGAAATAATAGAATTTTGTCATATGGGCATAAGTGCAGAAATGCATGCTAAGGGGGCTACGGCCCTTGGAATGGAGAACCCTGAAGACGTTTTTTTTCTAAATATTTTCGAAACCTTCCATAATAAAATTTTGAAATTAGGTATGAACATGAACAATGAACATGAACATGAATATGAACAGTTCATGTATTCTGAATTTCAAAATTTTAATCATAGGCGTCACATACTGGGGTGGTTAAGGAACTCTTTTATGAACGTAATTTTTTTTCAAAACGATTTTACTCAAAAACTGTAAGTCCTATCAATATGAACTAAGAGATCCATTTTTACGTAAAATACTTTAATATTTCATAATTTTTAAGAAAATTAAAAAAACAATGACTAATTAAAAAAGTGGGATTATTTTAACCCTTAACCACCCCAGTATGTGGCGCCTTAGATTAAAATTTTGAAATTCCGAATACATGAACTGATTTAGCGTCAAAAGTTTATACACCATACCTAATTTCAAAATTTTATTATGAACGATTTCGAAAATATTTAGAAAAAAAAGTCTTCAGGTTGCCCTATTCTAAGGGGCGTAGCCCCCTTAGCATGCATTTCTGCACTTATGCTAATATGACAAAATTTTATTATTTTTAGCCGGATAAGATGGTGGTAAAATATTGCCCCTTAATTTCGGGACACCCTGTATATGCACATGAACATTGATTCAGTTCTACCGGTATGACTTCCCCGAAAAATAAATTGACGAACGCTTCCAGTGGATCTCACAATGAATAATTGGACATTCCATCCCAATTTTATTATTAAATATAAGTAAGTCTTTTGTTTCCAAAGCCTTCTTATTTTTTACAATATATGTAATTACCGGGACGATTATTAAGTAGTAATTATATAAATTCAATTTCATCGATATCTTCGGTTAGAAAAAAGATATTGGCCTTTATTCCTCTTTGTAACAGTGTAATAACATCTTTACCATCATATTTTTTTTTCGAGAAAAAATATGTTAAATCTGTAGAAAGGGCTATTTAGCGACTACAGAAAAAAAATTACATGGACATCGATTGTAGTGTATCTGATAGAGCAAGCAGAACTCTTTTAAATTTCTATTTCTTTAATATTTATTAACACTAATTTTTAATATTTTCCGATAAGGCGTTCCTGAGATATTGAATTTTTTCCAAATTAATGTTTGCATTACCCCCACCACTTTATATAAAGGGCTAGAGAAAAAAGAACATGATCATAGTTATTCACGATATATGACACTACATACTTGCAAATAATTTCCAGTCATTTGTTTTCGTAACTTTTTTTGGCAATTTTTTTAAATATTTTTCTCCTGAAGCTGTACAGGGTGTCCCATTTTCGATACTTTTATAGGGTATCTCCGTTATTGCTAGTGCTATCAGAAAAGTAATGTAAACGGTAAAATCAAAATTTGAAAATTTTCTCTTTCTTAAGAGATACGGGGGAAAATAAAAAAATAGACAATTACAAAGTTACCCTATATTTTCTTATTTAAAAGAGATACAGAAAAATGTTTTTATAGAAGTTCATTTATAATGATTGTTGAATAATCTGCCGTTTTCATAATAAGTATAAAGTATAAAGTATACGGGGTCAGGTAAGAAAGTTATCGGACTTAACCTCACTTTTTTAAATGGAACACCCTGTATATTTTAATGTAAAAATATAGCATTTTAAACTCTCTTTTCAAATTTATAACAAACCATAGATGATAGATATCAAATTTTTCAAAATGTTGATATGTAAGTCATTTTCACAAATGAATATGTAAGAAGGAAATTTACGTTAAATGTTAATAACAACTACAATATCAACATAGTTGTCTCTAGGATATTAGATTTTGTTTCATGGCCTACTGTGGTTTAAAGTAATAAAGTTTGAATAAATCGCCTAGGAAACCAATATCATTCATGGTGTGTAAAGAGAATTTAAAATGACCCCGTATATTTATTCTGAAAAAGGTAGATTACTCAACAATCATTATAAATAAACTTCTGTATAAAACATTTTTCTTTATCTCTTTTAACTAAGAAAATATAGGGTAATTTAGAAATTGTAAATTTTTTGATTTTCCCCGTATCTCTTAAGCGGGCGAAAATTGCTTTGTTCTCTGTTCTATTAAGATCCATTTAAACCCGAACAAAATAAATTTAAATATATTTTTTTCTGATTTATTTTAGATGCGCTCGAAATGAGGAATCGACATTTATGTTTCCAATTGCTTTATCCTATTCTAAAAATAAATCATCTTACGGATATACGGATTCTTAACCCATATCTTAACAAAATAAAAATTTCTCAATTATTATTGATAAAATAATGTAAGGTAAATAATAACTAAGTGGAAACTATATTTTTTTTAGAAAGATAACATGAATATGAATAGGTGGGTATTTCCTTTAAATATGTTGTGATAAGTTACTAAAATTGGTGGAATTATCTACAATTTATCTTCCAGCTGCGTGGTTTAGCTAAATAAAAGATTCACGAAATACTTTTAAATACAGGGTGTTATGGAAATGACTTATTATATTTAAATGGGTGAGTCCTTCGGTGTCCTAGAGAAAGTCTACATACTTTCTTAAATCGAATATCTAAATATTAAGGTAAAAACCCTTTTTACCCACATATTGTGGCGCAGTTCCATCTGGATTCACTTAGCAACAATGTGGGCCACTAGAGTATATCTACTAACCGTGTTGTCAGATCACACCGCGTGTCTCGCCATTGCTTGGATACCCGCCGCGCGCCACTATTGTTGCTTCAGTATGTTTCGAGACTCTGAGATGGAATGACGCTGTCGAGGGTTCCACGTGCTTGACGTATACGAATTTTAAACGTTTTGTTAGTTGTAGCATTACCCGATTTTTTTTCTGTTGTGAAATAATTCATAATAATAAATGTTGTGATGTGATTTCAAATTTTGTGTGTATTATCTACTGTTGGTTCTGTTGCAAAATATATTTTATGTGATCTTTTTTTTAAGGAATTTAATTATAAAACGGATTATTTTAAAATAAGATCGAAGGTAAGAGAGTATGTACCTTAAAATTGTAGTTCCTAAAAAGTTTGAAATAGAAGTGATAACGCGCGTCAAAGACGTCTTGTTGTCAAAATACGTGCGTTTACAATTCTGTGTTGCAATATGACAACACCGCCAATAATGCGTTGGCCTCTTTTGAGACTCAATGCTGCCTAAATAAAATAATGATTGCGAGGGGCCTCAGGAGCGGCCACGGAAATTTTAAGATTTCATATAAAGTGTATATGTATCTTAATAATTCAAAGCGCCATTTATGGTTATTTTTCTTCAATTTATTTTCATCTCAGGATTTGCCGGATTAAATATAATAAGTCATTTCCATAACACCCTGTATAAATATAACGAACATCTTGGTAAGAGGCAAACTGTAGGGACAAAATACTCACATGAAGGGTCTAGTCTAAACTAAAGAGGAGAGAAGGGGATTTCGTCAGTATTATTCATTAAATAATTGATTGAGCGATTAATAAATCGCGAATCAGTTTACCATCTTTGTAAACCAGGTTTAAATGCCCGTTCTGGTTTTACTCTTGACTGGTTTGACTTGTTTGACTGACTGGTGACATGTTAGAATTTTCCGAAATTTTTTTTACAACAATTAGTTGACACGTATTTCAGAATTTTGATGACAATAACAATTTAATTGTTTAATTCAATAGTATTAACATGCTTGCCCCCGACGTTAAATTTATTTTACAAAATATTATTTTGTCATTATCCTCTTATCTACAAAACCCATTGCGCTAAAAACTGGGACCTCCTCGGTAATTATTAATAATATTTTCGATGGCAACTCACGAAGCGCGACGGGTCGAACGGCCTACACTCGAGCTCGGTACCGTGTAAATCATTATTATTTCGGTCGGATTCGACTCATCGCGCGCTTCTTGACTTGTGATCGCAAATATTTAATAACTACTGATATAATAGAGGTCCCACTTTTTCGTAAAATAGGGTTTGTAGATAAGAGAATTAATATAACGTGGGGGCGAGAATGTTAAAACTAATTAAACAGTTAAATTGTTATTGTTTTGCATTTGATCACAATAACAGGTCTATTAATACTGCGAGAGCTATAACGTAAGAGTTAAATAAAATAGACCGACATTGATACAATCAGTACAACTGGAGATATTAACTTTCAAACATGAGAAGATTGAAGAATATTCAGCATATTATGAAAAAATCTTGTGTGGATATTTAGAAATAAATTTTTTTCTGCAAAATTCTAAAGAACTAATTGTATGTATATAAGTTTTTCAGACGACTCTAATATTAAAGAGTGTGCGGTTTGTAAAAGAATAACCCGGATGAAAGCAGAAGTAGAAGTTCGCTATCACAGAGTAAGCTATAATGGAGATTGGAATATGTGATTTCCCTATGATTCTCAGCTACATACAAAATTGGAAACCGATCATTTTTATCCAATATAAAAATCAATTATTCAAATTTTACATATTTTGCCTAAATGATAATACTGCATATTGCCTTTTAAATATAATGAGACATGGGACTCTTAAACCTAGTTAAAATTTCTTCTTGCTACGATTACTAACCAGTTCATTAGGATTGTGATAAAATATCACAGATTAAATTTCTGAGATGCAAGTACAAGGCGTGAGCACATATTCTGTACTTTTTATATTATATTTTTATTAGCTAAATCAAGTCATTGCACATACCTATTCTTCAGTTAAATTGTGTTCTTATCAGGAAAGTTTTAATTTCTTCCATTCTACATTGTTTTTTGGAGTGATGAATCTGAATCTGAGGTTTGCTAACAAAATTTCGTGACGCAACATTGAAAAAAATCCATAAGAAAGAAAGAAATATATTTTTTTGCGGTTTTTTGGTTATAACTCGGAAAGTATGCATTTTTCGTAAATCTATCTAGTCAAAATGAAAGTATATAGAGAGATATAAACATGGACTATACGTTGTTACCTTCTTCCGATGAAGAAGATATTATTTTTGACTCTAATATAACAAAGTGGTATTACTTTAAGGTGTATTACATAAATGACGTTGAGCATTTGACGTAAAATTGGGGAATCAATATACAGGACGTCACATGAAAAAAAAAACCTTTAAACAGGGTCGGATTTATCACTAGTAGCTAGCCTAGGGCCTCGTATTTAAAGGGGCTTCGAAAAGAACCAAAAAAATAACAAAGTTTAAAATAAAAAATACGTTTTTAAAATGCAAATTACGCACAGTCCATGTTTATATCTCGATGTCGAGACAGGCAAGGCAATGAGCGAAGCCGTTTTAATGTAAAAAAATGTCACACACCGAAGTTTTCAGGAAAAATATCTAAAAAACGAACCTCAAAATCGGATAAGCCACTTTAGAGAGTTCCTTATAAGAAATATTAGTGTATGCATAAGGGGTAATAATAAAACTAAGTAAATAATACTACTATGTGGAGATATCTTCACCAAATCTATTTATTATTGTACCATGACAATTGTTTCAACGCACAGTATCTCCTGCGGATTGTAAAAACTATGAGAACACTTCTTATTGAATATAAAGCCTACTCTAAAGCTCTCTACCGAGATTTGAAAACACCCTCTTAAGGGTAAATACAATAAACTGTTTCGTTCGTTAATGTATTTTTTAGATTTCTCTGTAAGTTTTTAGTTATAGAAGGTTCTTTTTGGATTTATTCAGGTTTGTTTCCTAGCCTATATACCAGAATCTTCTATATTCCTATAGTGACTGTGTTTGATCATTTGTGGATTCTACTCAAAATCATTCAGATTTCATATATCATGTCTTATACCTATAGTTAGAGAGACGGTAACAATAGGGGGTCTGTGAAGTGGAATATCAGTAATTTGGTTTCTCGTAGAGTTTAGGTCCCCCTCTACAACTTTTATATCTGATGAAATGCCGTAGATCGTTGCTGAGAGGCAATAAATTCAAAATTATAGTATCTGCGTGATCCCAAAGTCACGGGAAAGACATTTTCTGACAAGTCAATTTTTCGAGCGTGTCAAATAAAAAATAAAAATTAAAAAAAGAAAAAAAGCGAATTTGAAGTTGAAACTTTCTTGAATGAAACATTATATGTTAAAGATTATGTGAAAAAAAGTTTGTCGTTCCAGGTCTTGCCATTTCATTATTGGAATTTTTTTTAAATCTCCTCGGACGAAATTCGGAAAACGATCGTGACATGTCAGAAAATTGTCACACTACATTCCTTGACGCCCAAATATATATTGTGGAAAAAAAATTTCAGAAGAATCGCACCTAGCTAGGCGGAATTCTGACAATATTACGTGTTAGTTGTATGACGGGAAAAATGATTCGCAATATTCTTTTCATCAGAAAATTGTTTACGAGTCTCTCCATATGAATACAAATCGATTAAGCCCACTTGAACCCATGTCTCTTGAGACTTTATAATTTTTCCCTTCATTTTTTTTTTGACATGATCGGAAAAGTATATGCAAGGGCTGACTTGTCAGAAAATATGTTTCCCGTGACTTTGGAGCACGCAGATGCTGTAAATTCATTTTCAGACATGGCTCGATATAATTTTGAATTTATTGAGAATTTCCTATCTAAAGCGATACAGCGCCTCTCAGCAACGCTCTACGGCATTTCATCAGATATAAAAGTTGTAGAGGGGGATCTAAACTCCACGAAAACCCAAGTTACTGATATTCCACTTCACGGACCCCCTATTGTCACCGTCTCTCTAATTACTAAGTCTAAAATGACGTTTGCAGAACTTAAATCAATTATTAATTTTTCCTATTAGGAAGCTTTTATTACTTAATTTGATTGAATTGGATTTCTTCTAGATAATAGGTTTCTTATAATACTTTTAATTTATTAATACAGGGTGTTCAAATAATAAGATTAAAAATTAAACTGTGAAATCTGCCAAAAAACCTGCATTTTCAAATGGAAACCCCCAAATTTTATAATTATTTTCTATTTAGCATAAAAAATGAAGGTAAGATTCGTGCGGGTCTATTCTGAAAATTTATAGTTTTCGAAATATTGCCAATTTAATATTTTTATATGTCATTTAAATGTTTTTTTTTTATTTCTCTGTGTTTTCCGGTTTAAGTGAGGAAACAAACTAGAAAAAAAATTGGATAAATTTATTAAAAACAATAAAAATACAACTAAAAATACGGATACCTACAGTTTATTATTTTGGTAAATATCACTCCGCAAATTACAGTCACTAAAGATAATACTATAGTTACACCAGAATTATTGCAATAGTTGGTCTTGCAGGAAGAACACTTAAATTCCGTCAGGTCTGAAAAATGGTAACGAGAAATATCTTCTGCGGCATTGCAAGGGTTGACTCCTCCATGGCATGATCTTGCAGTAACGAATATATTATCTAAAAAAGTATAAATAGTGGATTGAGTAGTCCGTTACTTTGTGATATAAGAATAAGAAAATTACTTAATTTTAAATATCACTTTATTTATGTTTTAGTGACTGTAGTTTCGTGGTACTATACTACATCGCTAAACTGAATACTTGTAAGCTACGGTGAATGTTTCATTTAGTTTTTAATAAAGGTTGCCTATACTGCTGTGCTGGAAGATATTTCAAAGTCACCTTAAGGTACATAATGACAGAAATCATCCTTAACACAAGTTTGACAGTATATTAAAGTCTTTTAACTCTCATCTGAAGGAATAGAACGTCGGCGTCGTAATCTTCCACTCCACTTAGTATTTTTAAGATTTACCATACGTTAAGGCTACCTTAGGTAAGGTCTAACTTAAGATAATATTCAAATATGGACCCTTACGCCTAGTTCTACAAAATCTGATAAATTTCACTTTTTGAGATGTGCTTGTTCGGGTTTGTTCGTTATATTCTTATAATATAGTAAAGTATTAGTATATATTTTTGAAAGTATCTGAGGAACCACCTAAATGAATTTAGAAAAAGTGCCATGTTATAATAATAAAATGCGTAATTTCTCAAAACTACTTTCAAGCAGTTAAGACGTTAGTAGGGCAATATAAACTACCTAATGGCCTGGGATATTATTTTGCAAAAATTGTTTATCAAAGTTGGACACCATTTAATTGACAATAGTAATGTAAAATTCTCGTTTTAAAATACTGCGAATTTTCGGGAATATTCCTGAATTTATATTTTTACTTCATTTTTCAATTAATGCATTTAAATACCGTTTAGGAGAGGCAAAAAACAAAATAAATTCTATTGGGAAAGTTTGTACACCTACTTTTTTTATAGGTTAGTCGGACGAGAGGAAGGGATTTTTGACCGAACCTTGCTGGTAAAGAGTAAAAGAAAGCAAGGGGACTTTCTGTGAAGGAGTCCGAAGATGAGGTGCTAAATTCGATAATTCTTAGTAAAGATCTATATGTTTTCGGCAAGATGGACGGTGCTGTGTAGCAATTAATATTTTAAAGTTCGTTTAGTTATTATGGGTGCAGAAATACGAAGGATGACTAGGATTACAGACGATTTTGTTTATGGGTGTCGTGTGACGACCGAATCCCGTTTGATTCCCTCATGGTAGAGGTAGGTGTTCAATTATAAATGATAAAGCGTGTTGTAACGAGATTGGTCGTTACGATTTTGTTAGGGAACAATTATTAAGGTAGAAAATTATTTTAGGGTTCTTCTATGGGATGGTCCATTCTCCTACTTCTGGATGTATCTTTCTACCACTGGGTTTCGTTCTACTATTGGATGGTGTTCCACTTATAGATGATTCCTTCCATTATTGGGTTTTGATCTACATCTGGATAGTTCTATCAACGTCTGCCTAGTTCACTCAACTTCTGGAGGGTTCTGCCAGTTTTTGGATGATGCTATCAACGCCTGGATGGTTCTTTCAACTGCTGGAATGTCCGTTCTACTTTCAGACGACGATGTTCCTCTACGAAGTGCTCCCATAGGAAAGTCAACATCATGGTCAACGTCAAGCTTCAACTAGATTTTTCACCGGTCAGCTACCAGTGACATCCCCATTCGGAAAAGCAGTACACTCGTAGGTGGTGGCTCGTGGACGCCAGTCTGTGAGTGGAGACTCGTCTGAGGAAGGATCCGATCGGGTATCATGACATTTATTATTATTTATTGACCATAGACATTTTTTTTGAAACTATAATAATTTCACCTTAAAGTAACGGTATTGTAAAAGACAATAAGGTATGGTTTCGTTTAAATTTACATATATATGACTACACGCACCAGTATCAAAGTTCATGAATTTTCCCTGGGTATTTAAAGTATACAGCGTACTGAAATTTCGAGCTACTCCGGTTAAACATACCACCGTCTTATATTCACTCTCTTTCAGGTTCCGTAAAGTGTATCAATAAATGTACCTACATAATTTTAAGAAAATGAAATAAGTAAAATATTAATTTTGATTTCGAATAACCAGTTTATGTCATTAAATTCGTTTATCTAAAGTGTAGAATAAAATCACAGTAATTAAATGTTTAATTTTGTTTCAATAAATTTCTTCAGAAGGTTCTGGTTTCTCCAAAAAACCAGTGGCGCCCAAAGTTACTATTGATAGGCACAGAGTACTTGAGGCTGAAGGAGAATCTACGATCCTGAGAGCTAGTCTGGGCAATTATAGGTGAACCCCATAAGGTCATCCGTAATAATGGGACACCCTGTATATTACATATCAGGGTGTCAATGAAAAATGTTCGGTTATTAATAGTCGTTATCTTCGAAACAGTTGAGTTTAGACCCAAAGTATATTATACAAAAATATCTTCACATTATGCGCCCTAGGTATACAACAAACTAATAATACACGAACAATACGGAAAGAATGAATTTCGGTCAACATAAAAATCTGTATTCTTTTACTTGCAATATAAATTCCAAGCATTTTCTTGTAATGTAATATAAAAAAGATAAAGAAGTAGACAATTGCTTAAAATATGAAAAGTACCCAATTTATTGTATTTTCACTTTTAAAAAAATATGTTACGCCCACGTCTGGAATTTGTTTGATATGTGCCGGCGAGAGGTATTTTCGCACTTTCAACTGACTTTAAAAATACAATACTAGTAGTCGCTAAACTTTTAGTGGAAAAAAAGATAAAAGAAATACCGAAAATGAAAGGATGAAACCGTGGATTGATCGTCGAAATTTTTTTTTTATGATCAAACACAAGCACTATAGGAAAAATCCTTTAGGGCACTCTGGGAGTGGTGCGTGTGCGCAAAAAGCGATTCACGTTGGTTTTGAATCGTTGGAGGTTATATTCGTTGGGAAAAACGATCTCGGGAAGGTCGTTCCATAAGTATGAAGTCCTCCAGATGAAAGAATTCTCAAATAATGAAGTTCGAGGAGTATTAAGCTTAACCACATATGGATGAGCGGCCGTGTAAACCTTTCCTGGCGTGCAAATAGAACTGGCGCGACCACTGGCGCCACTAAGTCCATGCATGTGTAAATGCACCTTTAAACAATTTTTGATGGTTTTATTAAACTAAAATCATTCTATTTTCATATTTAAGCCAATTCCATGTGTCACTACTTTCCAGGGTACCCTGGAGGATGATTATTTCCGGTAATATTTTGGGTTTTCATGGTAGCTTAACAAAAAACAAGTCTCTGATTGGCTTAAAAATGCCGGTGTGAAATTTTCATTAAAAATTTACTTTCCCAGCAAAAAATGGAAGGTGGACTTTGAACCGCAATGTATAAGGTATACTTACTGGTGACATAAGAAACTGTAGTACACCCTGTACCACTTTGACAGGTTTTGAATGGGATGCTTGAACCCATTGGATCAAAACATGCTTTATCTCTAGAGGAGTTACAGTCATAGCAGTATAGTCCAAAAACGCCTAAAAAATAAACGAAGTTAGCTTCAAATCAACAAGCAACATTTGACAGTTACCATACACACAAAATTATCAATTTACGACGACAAAAACATAAAATATGATTTTATTTGCTATTGTATGTAAAACAATTTACATATTTGAAAGATATATTAATGAAGAAGCAATATTTGAAAAAAAATACGGGGTGTTCCATTTGGAAAAATCAAATTGATATTAAAAATTGTTCTTTCTAGACACCCTATACTTAAATGTACTAATGTAAAACTAAGAACGTTTAAAGGTCTTTAATAATGTATTTCCAGAATTCCACTGCTGAGAAATGATTCTCTTAAAAACCCGATATGTGTAATTTTGTCTCGCATTAGAGGTTGAGAGGGAGGCTGAACCATAGGATCTGGAATCTTGTAGAATTGCCTTGGAAGAATAGACAACATTTTTAAGAACGATCGAGAAAAAATCACATCGTAATAATAATATTTCAGCAATTTTCTTTTCTTCTGTGTCCTCACGCGATGGAGATTGAGTGTATATAGAATAAAGCGAACACTGCCTATCTCGAAAACTATATGGGAAAGACGGTCTTGGAATATATTCGCACAAATGGGTTCAAACCATTGACTTTTAAAAGGATATGGACCGGCCTTTCTCGTGTACTGTAAGTTCCTTTCTTGCAGCCAACGTTAGAAAGAACGGTCCCAGAAAGAGACAGAGCTAGTGCGGGCAAAAAGTCCGCCAAGGGCGTATGATTTACATTAAGATTCTGTACGTTTTGCTTTTACCTATTCAAAAGGTGTAGTTTCGCATATTAGTAATTTATAAAAAGGAGAGAAGATTTCCCAGACAATAAGGGCGTATTTTTTGTCTACACAGTAGCACTTTAAAATACTAATTCAGATTGAACGGTACTTAGACGTGTTGTGACGCGAAAACTAATATGCTTTTGTGATGTGAGTACTTGGTGTTTTTTATAAATTAAGTTGGTTTTAAATAAGTCCGAAAAGGTAAATAAAAATGCATTTTTTTTTTCTAAAGGGTAGGTGGCAAACTTTTAAGTTATCCAGATCTGACGGGTGTCGTTCGAATTGAACAAAACTGACCATTTAAAAATTCCGCGGCGGTTCGTTCGAGTCAGTTCAAGTTTATAAATCAGAGATTGTTTCCCAGGGAACTGAACGTAAAAGTTTATAATAATGTACCCTAAAAAATAAACAACTTAAAATCTGTCAAACGGTTATTGACTTTCTAAAGAGTTTACCCTGAAGATATGACAACACTGTTCAAGATTCACTGCCATATTCGCTGTGTTTACCTTCCGAACGGGGGCACCACATGGAAATTTTTGGTTTGACATAATGTCATGTACAGGGCATATTAAATTAAAGCACCATTTTTGGATATTTTTCTTCAATTTGTTTTCATCTCAGGAATTGCCGGTTTAAATATAATACGTCATTTCCATAACACCCTGTATACCCAATTATATACGTTAAATATAAAGAATTCAAAATGTTAGCATGTTTTTTAATAAATGCATTGTCATCTTCTAAATGTTCTTCCTCTTCAGTTAGTGTATCTAATTTGCTTGTATGGATTTTGGAAGTAATATTTAAAATCGATGTATTGTCTTGGGCCATGCAATTGGCACTTTCATGGGACATAATCTTACTATGTACAAGCAATCTGTTATAGGCGCTTTCAAACTGCCAAGCAGTAGGGTTATTGGAAGACCCTCCCCTACGACGGACGACAGAAAAAAACTTTTCTAAGTGATCCTGATTTAGTTTATATGTCAATTTATCACCCTTGTATCTTCTAGTGCAGCAATTTATGGCCACACAAGACTGGACCATCTTGCAAATACAAAATTTATATTAAGAAATAAACCAATTCAACTGAAATTAAATCATCAAACACAAACACATCACAATATCAAATAATTCATAAACATACTGCGGTACCAACACTGATTCACTGGCAAATGGGGTTCTTTTTGCCCTAACTAGCTTCATCCTTATCATTATGTCTCTCTCGCGCGCCTTGGAATCAATATTCGACCGTTCGGAGCTTGTCCATAACCTTTTAAACATCACTGGTTCAAACAGACTACTTTAGAATTAAATCCCTAATTACAAAAAATTGATGTGGAATTGGTTGGGTTCTGAAGCGACGATATACAAAACAAATTTTTATTTGGCTTCAGTATTTTATCTTCGTGCAAGTATTTTTTTTTCGTGTAGCTAGAACGTGAGTGATCGTAGAGTTGGGTTGAAAAAAAAAGTCACCGAGAAAGTCGAAACGGTTGCCTTGAGAATGAATGGACAAGTAAATTCTTCCCATATTATGTCCGATGAGGCCAAGGGAACAGTTATTTTCAGTTCTCATGCGTCTTGGCTGACCGAATAGTTGTGCTTTTTCTATTAGTTATTAGGAACTTACCTGTTAAATTACACAACACTAGGAAGAAAAAAACCAACAACACTTTAAATTCCATAATTATTGTGGATTTGTTCGCTATTCTAAAAGTATCCAATAACACGTTGGTGTATACTATGAACAATAATCATATAAGCATTTTTGTTTTATTAAGTGTAAATAATCTTATCGTGTTTCCATAGAAAACAGTTCCAAACATATTGGCACGCCAAGAAAGTAATGACCCTCAGTGTTATTTACCTTTAAAATGATAAATAAATACAATTCCAGAATATGATACATCTGCCAATCTTGGAAGTTCATCTCTCCCGAATTACAATAATTAGTGAAAAATTGCGTAGCGCTGTCTCGTAGAAGACAAAATATCTTCGGGAACATACAACGTGGTGATAACCTCCCACATGACAAGCTTGGTAGAAGGTTACTGGACCTCATAGAAGGAACAAACATCGTCTAACCAGATCGGGGTACACAATAAGCCGGAAGGCTGCAGTGATAGAAGTTCGGGCCTTTAAACCGACCTTTGTTTTTAATTAATAAAATAAAAAAATAAAGTAAAGTATGGTTTTAAAATTAAGAGAGCTGCGTATACATTTAAAACGAGATTTCTTCCCATAAGCTTGTATTGAATGAGAATCAAGTAGGTACATAAAATAGTGTTTTAATTTAGGTTTGCCATTATTTTTCATCATTTACGTTTATTTTCTAATTTTTCCTGTCAAATTTTACATTCTAAAGCAGTTGTTCAAAATTTTGCTAACATTTCGTACTTAAATTTCATTAATTTTGATATCCTTGGAAGCATTTTTATTGCAAAGATCTTCAGAGAGGTGACACTAGTGGAGTATTGCTTTTAATAACAGGTCATTGCTGGTAGGTATATTTCCCAATATTTTTAAAACAACAATTATAACACCAATCTATAAAAGTGGCGATAAACATGAAGTAACGAACTATAGACCAATCTCTATCATTACGAATTTTGCCAAAGTGTATGAAAAAATACTGAAAAATAGGATTACTAGTTTTTTGAATTTACATAGTATTTTGTCTTCACGACAGTTCGGTTTTAGGGAGAATAAATCGACTGAGGATGCCATGGTTCGTTTGACTACTAATATATATAAAGCGCTGAATGATCGTAAACCTTCCATGGCTGTCTTTATCGATTTAAAAAAAGCTTTTGACACGGTTGGTCATACTAAGCTGCTTGTGGCATTGGAGAACATTGGCTTCAGAGGTGCCCCTTACAGGATTATCTCTGATTATCTTACCGGTAGAAGTCAGAGGGTTAAAATTGGTAATGTTCATAGTGATACAAAACTTGTAGAATATGGGGTACCGCAGGGAACGGTATTAGGTCCATTACTTTTTTAAATATATTTAAATGACTTGTTTGATTTGCGGATAGGTGGAGATGTAGTTAGTTTTGCAGACGATACAGTCTTATTTTTTGAGGCTGAAACTTGGAATCAGTTAAAATATAAAGTAGAAACTGAAATGAGTAAAGTTATTCATTATTTCAAGAGTAAACTCTTAACCATAAATGTCGCAAAAACTAACTATGTTCCCTTTACTTCATTGCACTCAAATTTGCCGACTTTTACTAAGCTAAATATTAACAACCCCTGCAACTGTGAAAAAGTGGAGATAAGCGGTTGTAGTAATATGAAGTATCTTGGGGTTTTTCTGGACTCCCATATGAGATGGGATGTTCATATAAATTACGTAACTAAAAAGGTAAGGTCGCTATTGGGAATGTTTAAAAAGTTTAGGCAGGTTTTCAAGGAGAGGGAACTTACGATCCTCTATAATTCTCTAGTTCAGCCGCATCTTTCCTATGGAATTGTTGCTTGTGGTGGGGCCACTAACAACCATATTTATCAGCTACAAACGGTTCAGAAATGGATTTTAAAACTTATCTATAAGAAGAATTATACTTACTCCAGCGAATTATTGATTTCGGAAACTAAAATATTTGATTTACGACAGCTTTTTGATGATGAATTGGTGTTCATAGATCATAAACACGCGACTCGTCAAAGAGATGTTCAGGTACGTATTCCGAGGATAGAAAAGACAATAACACAACGTAGTTATCATTTTCTAGGCCCCAGATTATATAACAGTCTTCCTGATAACATAAAAACTCTAAATTCCTCAGCTGTATTTAAGAAAAACTTAAACTATGGATAAATACTAAACCCAGGCTGGAAATTCATACTCTGGTGGACTTTAAAAATGACTATAGCTCTAGATAATTTTGTAAAATATAAATATAACTTAATATGCTAAAAATACTTTAAAAAACATAATAATGTTGTATGTATTAATACCGTAATAAATATGGAATTGTGGAAGCAAATACCTTCTTGATAGGAAACTATTCATAATTTATATAGGTTTATATTAATGTCGAACATTGTACTGCTAGATGATTAGATGATATAGGAAATTAACTATTTCATGTATTTTTTATTCACATCTTATTTTCTTCTTCAATTTTCTTTTTTTTAAATTTTCTCTGCTTATGTTAATGGGTTAAAACTGCGTACAAGTCCTAGGGACTTAACGTTTTTTTTAATTTATTTACAGGGGCAAGTAGAAACACTATATTTATTTATTTTTTTCCAGGTACATGAAGAAAACTTTGCTTCTTGTAAATAAATTTATTTATTATTATTATTTATTGTTATTTAAGATTTAAAGTGGTTGAGGGTAGGTCTTCAGGGATGGGTCAGGGTGGTCCGTATTTTTGTAGCAATGGTATTTTTTGTCTTTTTGATACTAGTGTAAAAAATATAGACGAACGATAGTCGGAATATGAACTTTGCCTCTTCGCTCGATGCGTATAAATGCGTTTTCCGTCGTGATCCATTCAAATTAATTTTGGTTATTTTTTTTTCTAATTTATTTTAGATGCTCTCGAAACGAGGAATCGACATTTATGTGCTTTATCCTAATCTAAAAATAAATTATATTGCGGATAAATGTGACTATTTTTAACCCATATCTGAACAAAATAAAAATTTCTCATTATTATTGATAAAATAATGCAAGGTAAATAATAACTAAGTGGAAACTTTATTTTTTTTAAAAAGATAACAAGAATAGGGATAGGTGTGTATATCCTTTATCTGTAATGATGAGTTACGAAAATTGGTGGAATTACCTACCGTTAATCTTTCATCTGAATGTTTTATCATACTCTAGACTAGATAATAAAAGATTCACAAAAAGTTTCAAATACAAATATAACGAACATCTTGATAAGAGGCAAACTCTAGGGACAAAATACTTACACGAAGGGTCTAACTTGTCTAAACTAAAGAAGCGAGAAGGAGATTTTGTATTATTCATTAAATATGGCCCATTGAGCGATTAATAAACCGCCAAACAGTTTGCCACCCTTGTAAATCGGTTTAAACGCCCGTTCTGCTTTATAACAACCACACAGCTTTTCACCGTGACATATTAGAATCACCCGAAAAAAATTTTATAATTTATATACATACAATTAGTTCACACGTATTTCAGAATTTTTGATAATAACAATTTAATAGTTTTAACATGATCATGAGATGATATTGGAATATATATATGACTCTCAGCTACATACAAAATTGGTAACTGATCAATGGCAAATTTATGTCTAATATAAAAATCAATTATTCAAATTTTACATAAATATCTTGCCTAAATGATAATACTGCATATTGCCGTTTAAATATAATGAGACATGGGACTCTTAAACCTAGTTAAGATTCTTTCTTCCTACGATTACCAACCAGTTCATTAGGATTTTGATCAAATATCACAGATCAAATTCCTGAGAGGCAAGTACAAGGCGTGAGCACATATTCTGTACTTTTTATATTCTATTTTTATTTGCTAAATCAAGTCATTGCACATATACTCCAGTTAAATTGTGTTCTTATTAGGAAAATTTTGGGGTGGGTTTGATCCACTCTACATGTTTTTTGGAGTTCTGAAGTTAAATCTAGGGCTTGCTAATAACATTTTCGTGACGCAACATTGAAGAAAATCCAAAAAGAAGGAAAGAAATATATTTTTGTGCGTTTTTTTGGTTATAACTAGGAAAGTATGCATTTTTTGTAAATCTATCTATTCAAAATGAAAGTGTATAAAATTTCCTACAAATTATTATTATGTGGGCGGAGAAACGAACCTCAAAATCGGATAGGCAACTTTAAATAGTTCCATATATATTTTCTAAAGAAATAATATAAAAATATTAAAATTGAAGTACAAGTGACATAAGGGGTAATATTAAAACTAAGTAAATAATACTACTATGTGGAGATATCTTCACTTAATCTATTTATTATTGTACCATGACAATTGTTTCAACGCACAGTGTCTTCTGCGGATGATAAATCTATGTAGTTCAAATAAAAACACTTCTTATTGAATATAAAACCTACTTTATAGCTCTTTACCGAGATTTGAAAACACCCTCTTAAGGATAAATACCTCGGTAAATACCTTAAAATGTTTCGTTCCTTATGGTGTTGCTTAATGTTCTCTGTAAGTTTTTACGTATAGGTGAGGGTTTTTCCGAGTTTGTTTGGGTTTGTTTCCTCATCTATACCAGAAAACTTGGTTGCTTGGTTGGTTGAAGGCGTGGGTCGGTTTAAAGGCCCGAACTTCTATCACTGTATATGTCTATATTATGTCTTCTACGAGACAGCGATAAGCAACGGTATATTATGTGTGATGCGGCTTCATCCTCCTCGTCGCATAGTCTGCATTCAACGGATCCGTTGTTTCGCAAGTGGCAGTGGCCTGTTGCAGACCCATCACTTGTTTCAACTGGGGCCGTGTTAGGGATAGCATCCCATTCGATAGTATTTTCGATGGTTTTCTAATTACGGGCCGTGCGTATATTTGATCAGGTAACCATCGAGATAGCTGTTATTTTTTCGATCATCTATCTAATGTTGTTTTGGTTGCCTGTTTTGATATCCCAAAGGCCGGTTCTGGGTCCCTGAGCCTTTGTGCTGATCCGGCTCTCTCTAGTTCATCCGCTAACTAGAAGACTTCAATAAACTTTTTTGTTATTCTCCGATGACAGTTGTTTGGCTTCAGACGATAAAAATCTTTAAACAAAAACAGTTTTTAAATATAAAACATACTATTCTAAAGGTATTTTTTCCGATATAGGTCAGAAAACCAGAAAAAAAGAAAAACAATTAATGTTGCATACATCGGCCTAGCTAGGCGGGGACGGGGGACCCCCCTGCTGGCTCTGGGGCCCCCCGGAAATATTCAACAAAAAAAAAATTGCAAATACAATAATGTAAACAAGAAACAATAAAAAAAAACCTGTTTAATAATTAATATTGATTAATGAATCTAGATCACGCCGCACGCGTTGATTCCCAAAATCGGCACGTGGCGAAATCTGTCAGTCAGTTTTTAACAGAGATTTATAATATCGAGACCAATATACATTATCAAAGAATTTTTTTAATGCATATTATATTGTTATGGATCGCCTATAGTGATCGGAATACAATAATGCGCATTTCGTGTTCCTATATCACCAACACGGGTTCAAAGATCCCAAGTCTAGATTGTTATGGAATAGCAGAGAGAACAACACGGGGAATTCCCGAAAGTTCGCGTCTGTTCCTCCGTAGTATTATATAAAGGTAAGCTGGGCCGTTAGTCAGTCAGTTAGATAGTTTGACAGTGTATAGCAAATAATAAAGCGGCAATCGATAGAGTAGTGATACAAAAAGTGTATTTGTATTAGTGAATTAGAGTAAAGTATTGGTTGGTGAATTGTGTTTAAGAATCGTTTAATTCGTTGGGGTATTACTACCGAAGTACCAAGTAAGTGTAGTAGTTAGTAAATTTGCTTTATTGTAAGTTATCAGTTGGGTTTTTTTTTTAACGCTTATTAGTTATTTTTAACAATTTATTCAGTATCGCCAAGCTTATGTGTCAAAATTTGTTTTTTTTTCATTAATAAAAACATTAAAATGCAATATCAAATAAGTATAGTTCAATTTTTGATTTGATAGAGTTTCTGGGTTGGCAACTTGGCAAGACTTTTTCATAGAGTGACGACTAGGGAATTTTCGTAAAAAGTGTCAACTCATCAACTCTATCAAAAATTAGACTGTACTTCATTTTGATGATTTTAAACTTTTTGACTCCACTATATTATGTTTTAAAATTGAGGAAAAAAAATGTTTTTTGATTTCAAAAATTTGTATAGACCTTTGCGTTTCAGACGATTCTGAACGTTTTTTGTTCCGCTGTCTGTCTATCTGTCTGTCTGTCGGTCTGTAACAAAACGCGCATAACTCAAAAACTATCCACTCGAATTGAACGAAATTGAAATTTAGTACGCAATTGTATGTATTTTTTTTGTTGCAGATTATGGACATAAAAAAATTTTTCAGAAGACAAACGTATTCACCATCATTACCATCTATACAACCAACTACACTAGAAGAAGATGATAATAATCAGTCTGAACCGCAGCCCGGTACAAGCAAGGATCTGGATCAGAACATTCAACCAAAACAATCATGCACCATTACCATGTGAAAATAGACGCTTCAGACTTGGGCCAACTAGAAGAAAACGCATCGCAACCAATTCTTAAAAGATTTCCACAAACTATGTTTGGTAATAACAAAAGGTCGTTCAGCGCAAACTATTATAAAGATTTTGATTGGTTGGAATACAGCGTCAAAACAGATTCCATTTCGTGCTATGCTTGTCGTAATTTTGGAGCTGCTATGGATGCAGAAGCATTTTAGAATGCTGGGATTCCGCAACTGGAAAAAAACTGGTGAAAAATTAAAAAATCATGATGTATCTTTGCATCACATTGAAAGTCTCAATAAATGGCATAACTATAAACTTTCACAAGCTTATAGCACCCAGATAGAGAAAAATAGGAATTACTTGAGAATGTTGGCAGATATAAGCTTAACACTGGCTCGTCAAGGCAATATAAGTGATCTTCAAACACAAATGCGAGAAAAATATCCAGCTGCAATTTACACGCACTGCTTAGCTCATAGACTTAACTTGGCTCTGGTAGACTCCTGTAAAAATGTTCCATCAATATCGACATTTTTTTGTACTTTGGAGGCACTTTACGAACATTTTTCAGATCCTCAAAACCATAAAAGATACAAACAAATATTGAATGACCTCAATATTGTCCCCAGGGAGTTGAAAACTGTGTCAAATAGTCGTTGGGTGTGTCGATATACAACTTGCCACGCTGTTAAAACATGTTTCGAGGAAATCGTCACAGCACTGGAAAACGAAGTTTCTCATACAAGTAGCAAACAGTCAATCACAGCAGTCGGGATATTATCCAGCATTAAACAATCATCATTTATAATTCATCTTTTTTATATTGGACGAGGTGCTAAACATTTTAAATATATTTATTTATTTATTTATTTACGATTTGGGGTACTGACAGGTTCTAGACCCAAAAATGTACCCACTAATTTTCAGTAACGTGTACAAGTACGTTATAATCTATGTCCTAACTAAATCTAAATATGAACAAATTATTCGGGACCACTCCCATACACCAACCACGGCGTCATGGGAAACCATTCAAAATTGAATAAATTATAAATTATAAAATCCAAAAAACAATAGACTATAAAATCCAAAAAGCAATAGACTCGACCGGTCAAAGATTCAATCCCTTTATTTGCCTTTTAAAAGTAAACAGAGTTGTATTGAATATATCAATATTTTCACAATTGTTATTATAAATTGTGCACATTCTTACTAAAGGTGAATTTTGCCCAAGATTTGTTCTTCTATAATTAATATCAAATAATTGATGAGTTCTCGTTTCTCTAGGTTGAATGTGAAAAGTTATAATTGATATTAATGTTGGTGAATCAATAAAATTGTTAAGCAATTTGTATAAAAACAGTAAACAGGATTGCATACGTCTAACTTGAAGAGTTGTGATAGAGAAGCACTGTCTCACTTGACACATATCCGCTATTTCATAAACGCCGTTTATTCTAAAGTTTAAAAATCTGAGAAAACGTGATTGAATCCTTTCCAATCTATGTATATGAATGTGATAATAAGGAGACCAAACCAGACATGCGAAGTTTAGCCTACTATAAATATAAGCATAATACAAGGTTTTAATTGCTTGTTCAGACTTAAACATTTTACACACTCTAGTTATGAATCCCAGTAGTTTACTAGTTTTGTTAACAATGAAGTCGATATGTGGGCCAAATGTCATTCTACTGTCGAATACAACTCCCAAGTCTTTCACTTCTGTAACCTGCTTAATAATACTGTCACCCACTTTATAATTAAATTCAATAGCATTTAATGTATTCTTAGTAAAACTAATATGACAACATTTCTCTAAATTCAGAAATAAATTATTATTTATACAATAAGCAACAAAGTTATCTATATCACCTTGAACAAGTTCACAGTCTCTCGGGCCCCTAATGATTGCATAAAGCTTTAGGTCGTCTGCATAAATAAGGAACTTACAGAATTTAAAACATGATTTAATGTCATTCAATTATATCAAAAACAACAGAGGCCCCAGGTGTGAGTCTTGCGGCACACCCGATGTCACTGGAAATGATTTGGAATTATATCCATTTATGGCAACAATTTGTGACCTACCTTGTACATATGAGGCAAGCTACCTGAGGAGGTCTCCCTGCACACCCATCGAAGCAAGTTTACAAACCACAGTATTGTGGTCAACTTTATCAAAAGCTTTGCTGAAATCGGTGTACAATGAGTCCACCTGGAAGCCCTGGTCCATTGCTTTTATAATAAAATCAGTATATGTTAAAAGGTTAGTCTCAATAGATCTTCTGGAGAAAGATCCATGTTGTTCTTGAATGATATCAGAGTTGACCTTAGCAAACAAAAAGTCACAAACTATAGATTCCAATAGCTTACCAAAAATACAAAGCTTACTGATTCCCCTATAACTTTTTACTGAGTCTACATTCCCTGAGTTCTTGTATATAGGGACAAGATAAGAAGTTTTCCATTTAGACGGAAATTCACCCTCTTTTATTGAAATACTAAAGATAATAGTCAACGGCTGCACAAGAGACTGGGAACACTTTTTAATAAATAGTGACGGGATGCCATCAGGTCCAGCACCCTTATTGTCATCTAGTTTATTTAACTTAGACCTCATTATCTGAAATCAATACCGAACTAATATTAACATTACTTTCGCCGACTGATCTGGTCGGTATATTATCAAGGAGCCTCCAGGAGAAAGGTGCAACTCTGGGGAAAGCAGTTAAGGTTCTTAAAAGTGTTATGACTTTATTAAATGGAATGAGAAATTAACAATATTATACCGATCTTCATACAAAAATATCGAACTTTACCACAGAATACGAAATTTCATTGGAAATTCCGTTATCAAAAAGAAAAACGCAAGTCAGTAGCAAGCTCGTTGACTTCGTCACCGAAACAACCGTAGGATTGGGTTTGATAGACGCCACATGCTCCAGAGCTAACGTAGGAGTCATTGAGTACTGGATGGCACACATATTTTACCGAATTATTGATACTGTATGAGAATTTCTGAACAAAAGGTTCTCACCAGAAAGTATGGCGCTTGCCAATTCAGTAGATCATTTTTTTCAGTTAGATTTTGAAGGTTCAGAGAGCAATATCGAAAAATTTTGAATATCAACACTTTTGCCTTAAGAGCAGAAATGACTATTTTAAAAATTGTATTTTACAATCTAAAGAAACTGTTGGTCATGAATATATCAAAAACACTTAATTGACTAAGAAAAAACATATCCCAACTTCCAGCAACTTTTTAAAGTAGCGATTATTTTGCCTATTTCAAGCGCAACGTGCGAGAGGTCTTTTTCTGCCATGAGGAGGATTTTCAACTGGTTGAGAACGACAATGACTCAAGATAGGTTTGATTTGTTGTATATAGAAAAATATGTCTATATAGACTTGGAGAGTGTTGTAAATTCTTTTAGTGAGCAGAGTAGGAAGTTTCTCTTGTAAGTAATATTTTGTTTTTGTAAATATGTATCGCAGTATATTATATTATATGTATTAGGATTAGGTATATTAAAAAAATAAAACCACTATACTATTAAAAGGCATTGTTTCTATTTATTTTTTTATTGCACGACAATAAAAAAATATATATTTTTTAATCCACCGCACACTGGGGCCCAGGCTCCCCCTGAAAACTAAGGCTAGCTACGCCGATATTAGTATACAAGGCTCATAATAAGATATGAAAAATTTATTCAAAACAATAAAATCACAACTGAAAATACCGATATCTGTTTTACAATATTTTAGTAAATATCACTCCGCAAACTACAGTTACTAAAGAGATTACTATAGCTACTCCAGAATTGCAGTAACTTGTATTGCAGGCAGTACAGTTGAAGCTCGCCAAGTCTGGATAATAGCCACTGATAGTATTGCGTACAGCATTGCATGTGTTGAGTCCTAAATCGGCATCGCATGATCTTGAAGTAATAAATGTATTACCTAAAATGGTACAAATTGAAGATTTTAGAAATTATTAAAAAAAATATGTACTCGTTGTAATATAGGGTGGTTGATCAGTGCGAGGAAGTCAAATATCTCCGTTGTTCTTAAAAATATCGAAATTTATTAAATAGAAAGGTTCTAGCGCACATTTTAAAAATATTTTTGGATATACATTATGCTCCAAAGTAATTTTTTTTAAATAGTACCCCCCATTTCTTTTTGTCTCATCGAATATTCGGCATAAAATTTTACATGAGATATGCTATTTTATTTTGGTGATTTATACGACGTTGCCAGATTATTCAAATTTTCCTAAAATTGTCTCGAAAAACATCATACCAAAAAAATTATTTTAAAATATTACTAATTTAAACTAAATGAGAAATTTTTATATTTTTATAAACCATAGAGGTATCCGAATAATTTAACTACAAAAAGCATCAATATCGTATACAGGGTGTTTTTTTACATCGGTACAAATGTATCAATCTTTAGATAAATACAAATTACTTTTCCATCAAGAATCCAAGGATTTTAAATCAAGGAGGATATAGCTCTGGTTAACAGTCTTAGAGAATAAACAATTCACATTCTTAGGTAGGTTGTCAACAACTATCCATAAAAACAATTAGGAAGTTAGTGTTATTTCTCTTTGTCGTTTTATGTTAATTAGACAAGGACATTACGTCACCTTCGAGCGTTCGGAATGCACTTTTCATAAAGCCCTTATTGGAACACCCATCTTTCATACCTGCTTTCATGTTTGACACCACCGGATTAACAACTGTCATATTTGTCGTTATTGTTAACTAAAATTCTTTGTTGTTTTTCAGTGTTTGTGTGTTAAATTGTTGGTGGAAAAGTAGTAATTCTAAATATGGTAAGACTGTGCCAAATCTGCCATAAATGTGGCCGTGGATAAAAATATATACTTTTGAGTCATGTTCGTCCATGGTTTGCTTTTCCTAACAAATACATATCAAACCGGTCACTGGTTAGAATGTTAACGGAAACAGACAGAAGCTAAAGAGGTGGATTTGTGTGTTAAATTGTTGGTGGAAAAATAGTAATTCTTAACTCAAAATGGGAAGACTGTGCGAAGTCTGCCATAAATGTGGCCGTGGATAAAAATATAGGCTTTTTGAGTCACGTCCGTCCATTGTTTGTGTTTCCTAACCAAGACATATCAAACCGGTCACTGGTTAGAATGAAAACGGAAACAGACAGAAGCTAAAAAGAGGTGGATTTGTGTGTTAAATCGTTTGTGGAAAAGTAGTAATTCTTAACTCAATATGGCAAGACTGTGCCAAGTCTGTCATAAATGTGACCGTGGATAAAAATATAGGCTTTTGAGTCACGTCCGTCCATGGTTTGCTTTTCCTAACAAATACATATCAAACCGGTCACTGGTTAGAATGAAAACGGGAAACGGACAGAAGCTAAAGAGGTGGATTTGTGTGTTAAATTGTTGGTGGAAAAATAGTAATTCTTAACTCAAAATGGGAAGACTGTGCCAAGTCTGCCATAAATGTGGCCGTGGATAAAAATATAGGCTTTTTGAGTCACGTCCGTCCATTGTTTGTTTTTCCTAACCAAGACATATCAAACCGGTCACTGGTTAGAATGAAAACGGAAATAGACAGAAGCTAAAGAGGTGGATTTGTGTGTTAAATTGTTGGTGGAAAAATAGTAATTCTTAACTCAAAATGGGAAGACTGTGCCAAGTCTGCCATAAATGTGGCCGTGGATAAAAATATAGGCTTTTTGAGTCACGTCCGTCCATTGTTTGTTTTTCCTAACCAAGACATATCAAACCGGTCACTGGTTAGAATGAAAACGGAAACAGACAGAAGCTAAAAAGAGGTGGATTTGTGTGTTAAATTGTTGGTGAAAAAATAGTAATTCTTAACTCAAAATGGGAAGACTGTGCCAAGTCTGCCATAAATGTGGCGGTGGATAAAAATATAGGCTTTTTGAGTCACGTCCGTCCATTGTTTGTTTTTCCTAACCAAGACATATCAAACCGGTCACTGGTTAGAATGAAAACGGAAACAGACAGAAGCTAGAAAGAGGTGGATTTGTGTGTTAAATTGTTGGTGGAAAAATAGTAATTCTAAATATGGTAAGACTGTGCCAAATCTGCCATAAATGTGGCCGTGGATAAAAATATAGGCTTTTGAGTCATGTTCGTCCATTGTTTGCTTTTCCTAACAAATACATATCAAACCGGTCACTGGTTAGAATGTTAACGGAAACAGACAGAAGCTAAAGAGGTGGATTTGTGTGTTAAATCGTTTGTGGAAAAGTAGTAATTCTTAACTCAATATGGCAAGACTGTGCCAAGTCTGCCATAAATGTGGCCGTGGATAAAAATATAGGCTTTTGAATCATGTTTGTCCATTGTTTGCTTTTCCTAACAAATACATATCAAACCGGTCACTGGTTAGAATGTTAACGGAAACAGACAGAAGCTAAAGAGGTGGATTTGTGTGTTAAATCATTTGTGGAAAAGTAGTAATTCTTAACTCAATATGGCAAGACTGTGCCAAGTCTGCCATAAATGTGGCCGTTGATAAAAATATAGGCTTTTTGAGTCACGTCCGTCCATTGTTTGTTTTTCCTAACCAAGACATATCAAACCGGTCACTGGTTAGAATGAAAACGGGAAACAGACAGAAGCTAAAAAGAGGTTGATTTGTTTGTTAAATTATTTGGTGGAGAAATAGTAATTCTTAACTCAATATAGCAAGACTGTGCCAAGTCTGCCATAAATGTGGCCGTGGATAAAAATATAGGCTTTTTGAGTCACGTCCGTCCATTGTTTGTTTTTCCTAACCAAGACATATCAAACCGGTCACTGGTTAGAATGAAAACGGAAACAGACAGAAGCTAAAGAGGTGGATTTGTGTGTTAAATTGTTTGTGGAAAAAATAGTAATTCTTAACTCAATATGGCAAGACTGTGCCAAGTCTGCCATAAATGTGGCCGTGGATAAAAATATAGGCTTTTTGAGTCACGTCCGTCCATTGTTTGTTTTTCCTAACCAAGACATATCAAACCGGTCACTGGTTAGAATGAAAACGGAAACAGACAGAAGCTAAAGAGGTGGATTTGTGTGTTAAATTGTTGGTGGAAAAATAGTAATTCTTAACTCAAAATGGGAAGACTGTGCCAAGTCTGCCATAAATGTGGCCGTGGATAAAAATATAGGCTTTTTGAGTCACGTCCGTCCATTGTTTGTTTTTCCTAACCAAGACATATCAAACCGGTCACTGGTTAGAATGAAAACGGAAACAGACAGAAGCTAAAAAGAGGTGGATTTGTGTGTTAAATTGTTGGTGGAAAAATAGTAATTCTTAACTCAATATGGCAAGACTGTGCCAAGTCTGTCATAAATGTGACCGTGGATAAAAATATAGGCTTTTGAGTCATGTCCGTCCATTGTTTGCTTTTCCTTACAAAGACATATCAAACCGGTCACTGGTTAGAATGAAAACAGACAGAAGCTAAAAAGAGATGGGGATTCTACAGATAGAATCCCCATCTCTTTTTTGTTGTGTTTATTTTCGTAATAACAGGCGTCACATTGACGTGTACAAAGCAGATAGAAATACCGGGTCCATGTTTGTTTCAAGACGATGTTTGAACCGCACTATAACAGGTAAATACTTACTTGTGACATAAGAAACTTTAGTACATACTAGACCACTTGCACACCACATGACGGGAACACTTATACTCATGGGATCATGACATGCATTAGTTCCATCCTGATAGGTGTTACAATCATAGCAGTATATTCCAAGAACGCCTAAAAAATAAACTAGTTAGCAGCATCAAATTAACAACCAACATTAGACATTGAGCACATGTGGCGGATATAGTCAAGAAAGGATCCCGCAGAATCCTTATGGAAAATGGGTCCCGGTCAAAATGGTCCAAACTTTTCTCACTGATAGGATTCGGTGAGTAGATAAAAAGTGTCCATGTGCGCCCAGCGCAAAAAACTCCCTGTCGAGAGATATCATCGTTCGAAACTAGGTTCTTTTTCGCTGCCTAGTGTCCTGCAATAGTGTGTCTGGCTTCCATAGCTCCTATACGAATTAACTTAGGAATTTCATTCATATGCCGATTTATACTGTTTTATAAGGTGCATTTCAGGAAAATATTTTTAAATATACATGGTGGCTCAAAAATGTGTGGGAACATAATGCTGTTTTTTTAAATGGGACACCCAGTATTTTGTTACATAATTAGGTCCTTATTAGTGTCCTATATAATTGCCTAAAGTTTTATTTCAGTTGGTTATGTAGTTTAAGAGTAATAAATTAAAAACTAAAAAAAACGTTTTGGAGTATTAGAAAAAAGGAAGTAGGAGTCTTAGAAGAAGAAAACTGTAATGCATATGAGGGAGATTTAATTATTTTAAAGTTGCTCAAGAGTACTTTTATTTTTCAATTTAGATACAATTTTCATTTGTAGAGGTTGTTTCGAATTAAAAGTAATGTCCGTCACGGCCTTCATTCAAAAATTTTTAAAAAATACTTATTTTCTTGTCATAGGCCATCTTGTTAGTATATCATATGAATTGTTGAGGAATGTACCATCGTGCCGGTAAAAAACTAGGACAGCAAAATTTCTAATTTTCTCCTTGACTATTAAGAATTTTTTACTTTCGAGTCTGGTACCAGTAAAATTTCATTTACAAATTTTGCATGTCAACATAGATTGTCACTTTATCATTAACTTGTCAAGCAAATTTTTCTTTAAACAATATCCCACAATTAATACTCCAGCAAAAGGCTATAATCTACAGTCGGTTGCGAAATGTGCTTTTATTAGGGATATTGCAGACGAACTGGGAGTAAACAAAGATACCGAGTTGTTGGCAAAACAAAAAATAGCAAGGCATGGTACTATTATTAGGAAAGCAGGTTCAGGTCCCCCTAGAACTTCTACTGAAGATGAAAATAGGAGACTAGTTAATTATCTAAGGGATCATCCATTCGCAACTGCAATAAAGGCGAAAGAAGAGACGAACTTTCTAGGTTCTGCAAATACTGCTAGAGACAGGGTTCGAATTTCCGATATACGAAGTCGTTGTGTTACTAATAAAATATTCTTAATGGAAAGAAATAAACAAGGCAGGTTAGAATTTGCACATGAATATTTAAATCGGAATATTTTCTGGGAAACAGTTATATTTTCTGACGAGAAAACTTTTCAATCGTGTAATAATGGAAGAATTCGAGTGTATAGGCATTCCGGCATGCGGTATGATGAGATATACACTAACAAAACAAACCAAAGCGGGCATTTCTCTATAAATGTCTGTGGTTGGATTAGCGCTAGAGGTCCAGGAATTTGCCAAATCGTGGAACGAACACTAACTGCACCTGAATCCGTTAATATCCTAAATGCAGTGATGATACCATCGATAAACGCTGTATATGGTCAAAATTTTACATTTCAGCATGATAATGCTCCAATACACACAGCACGCATTGTGCAAAATTTTCTCCTAGAAAATAATATAGCAGCCCTGGCCTTCGAAGAGTCCCGATTTGAATCCGATCGAAAACATTTGGGATAAAATGGCGAAATCAATGTATAAACATGATTTTCGGCAACGAAACAGAGATGAATTACGCTACAGGATGAATAAAGCTTGGGATGAAATAACAGGCGAATTATGCAGAAACCTAGTTTTAACTATGCCGCAAAGGCTTCAAGAAGTAATAAACAGGAATGGTTCTATGACTAAATATTAAAAATGTTTTGTTGCTTCGACAAATTTTGCGTTTATATTTTTGTAACCTTCTATTAAATTCCTTTTATTATTTAGTTTCGTTTCCATTTTTAGCCGACGTTATATATACCTACTTTAAATAAGGTATTAGACTTTTTCTAATAATAAAAATGCCCAATATATTATTTACTGCCGCTCAAGTTTAAAAAAATAATTAAGATATTTTGATGCCACCTCGTATCGAAAAATATGAAACGTTAAATTATGTAACCTAGGTTACTTCCTAAAAGTTATGGGTTTTTACCTTTACAGCTGTCGAGCACCTTTTATAGTCTATGAGATATGTATATCCGTTCCCAGATTTGTGATTTTGTTGTCCTAGTTTTTTAACGGCACGATAGTACATAGATCATTTGAAGAGCGTATTAACTTTTGTTACGATCAACATGGCTACCATGAACATTGAACATTTACTAGAGTTTATAATTATTAATCTAGTCGCCTATGCTTAATTTTCATAATAAAAACTGTATTTAATCAACATAATTTATGGCAATTATTTCGAGAACGGCTGGAAATAACTTATATGCTTCCATTACAAAAAAAAGAATGCTCATGAATTCTACATCCATCCAATAGCAAAATAATATACATTTGAAAATCTGGAGAAAAATTATTTTGAAATGTGTCGTGTTTGAAACCTAATTATAAACACCCTGTATAAAATAGATAAACGCTATTATAATCACACTATCGCTAGACCTCTTGTTTTAAATTTCATCCTATGCCTTGGTTAAAAAAGTTATTCTAGGTAGGTTTTTAAAAAAAATTCTAAGATTCCAAAGTTTTATTTTTAATTTTTAATTATATAACCAACTAAAATAAAACTTTAGTCAATTAATAGGCAGTAATACGAACCTAATTATGTAATAAAATACTGGGTGTTCCATTTATATAAAGACAGCATTAAGTTACCACACATTTTTGGGCCACCCTGTATATTTAAAAATATTGAAATGTACCCTATAATACAGTATAAATCGGCATATGAATGAAATTTACGTTACGTAGTAATAAAAGGTTTGTGGTCGTACCACCGCGATATTCCACACGTCTGAAAGCTCAGAATCAAACACTACATCCCTCAATTTTGGGGGATTTACTTCATATCGTAAATACTATTCGAACGTGATTCGAGACCAGTGTTGATTTATAATGGTTCTAGGAGGCCATAACTCCTAGAACTCAATCGACCAAAGAGTAATCTGCCACCCATGATACAAGAGGTATGATTCCACTCCCGATGGAGACGTGGCTTGTGGCGCCACCAGGAAAGTGTCTTGTAAATCTCTTATGGAGATTTATATTGCTGTCAGCATTTTTAACTCTCTTTTAAAGGTATTAAACGATTTTATGCATTTAATAGTATGTGACATGAAAGAATAATATCATGGTATTTAGGTATATTTATTTCATGAACATACAACAAATATTAAAGCTAAAATACGACCTAAGTAGTTATTCACGAATTTTTTTTAATTGTCCATCTCTCAGTGGAGTTAAATTATGAAGAGGTCAAGAAACCCATAGTCTGATTTAGTAGTTAAATAAACAATATTTTAATTTACATACATGTTTCGAAGGCATATACCCTCATCGGCTGTAGTGAAAAATACTTAAGAAGTAAATGTTAACAAAATAAATACAACCGTCTTATATTTCTATCAATTTTTTTGCCTGGTTATCCATATCCCATCCGTGGACAGTATGTCCACAGATGGGGTTTACAAGAGGACAAATAAATGGACTAAAAATTGAAAAATACGAAAAAAAGTCACTCTTAATAAACGTTTTTGCTTGTCTAGAAACTACGATTCATCATAAGAAACTTCAATTTTTTTGATACAGAGTGGGTAAAAACTGCAAAAATGTTATTTTGCTTAAGAGTAAACATACTTTATTTTGAAGCATATGAAAAAAAGTCACTCTTAATAAACGTTTTTCTTGAATAATGAATAGGTGATGTCAATGCCTTTATTTAATGAAGTAATTATAATAGTAATAATAATACGAACATTTTTATTAACATGAAAAGAATACGATAACGATTTCATAATTCAAAAACTCCACCCCCATACTCTACACATTTTTCTAATTGCTTTCTCAAATAAGTGAAAGAATTTCTGATTTCTTCCTGAGACAGGACAGCCTGGATAATTCTGCCCTTCAGCATTTCAATATCATTTGGTATTGCGGTTGCAAAAATGATGATATTTATCTTAATAATATGATGTAATTAAAACAAATAATTCCTAATTTAATTAGCTAAATAGTTGTAGTATTTTATCATAAGTTTTTCATGCTTAGTATATAAATGCCAATAGAAGGCAGAATAACATATTGTTTCGATAAGGTTCATTATTATTTGTAGTCAGTTGGCACAAATTGGGTAAACTATTATGTTAAAAAATTTTAATTTTCTAAACAAAATGGTAAAAATTTAACAGAAATTAATACCGTCTTAGTGTGAGGTTGTTTTAAAAATAAGAAAAAACGGGTTTAAACGAAATAAGAATAAAGAAGCCATAAAACAAGTTGACATTCTTCTAATTTAAAAATGCCAAATTACAAAGTTCTGATGTTACTCAAAATAAAAATATTTATTCAAATTAAAACAACAATATGAGTATTTTAAATTTACTATCGAAAAACTGACTTTATTGAAACGGAATATTTTTTTGTAGAAACATGTATCTACATTTTCAAACTTATTAAAAAATTCTGAGAAGAACAAAATACATAAAGGGAGTATGTTTTTTTTTGTTTGTAACCGAATAGTTGTTCTTTGTTGTTATACACACGGTTCAAAAAGTCTATTAGTTATTAGGAACTTACCTGTTAAATTACATGACAATAAAAGGAAAAAAACTAAAGATATCAACACTTTTAATTCCATAGTTTTATTGATCGCTATTCTAAAAATATCCAGCCGCACGATGGAGTTAACTGTGAACAATAATCATATAAGCGTATTTATTTTATTAGGTATTAATAATCTTATCGTTTTTCCACTGAAAATAATATTTCAAAGCTTGTTATGTTAATGACAAATAGTATATTATTAACCAAGGTTTATAAGTACGCTTTAAACCGTTTTTTCTAAGTGTCTTCCAAACGCTCACATGTGATTCTAATCGAAGTTCTTTCGTAATCCGCCTCGTACTAACACATCGGTTCTCTTCAGCCATATCCAGAACATTCTCTTCATTCAAACATTCCTGTTTCCTGAGCATTTGCAAAAACTTTTTGAAACACATCGATTAGGAAACTCTTCGATTTGGAAAACGACGTCGGTACTCACCAACAGCCCGTAATGCGCTACCATTACAGAAACCATACACGAATATCATGTCAGTATACTCCCTATGGGTGAATGTGTGAGGCATTACGTATGGAACCTGTTCTCTTTTCGAGTCGAAACGCTCAGAATAAATCAAACTGACAACCATGCTTGTCAATTAAATTAGGTATTGACAAGCAATGAAATACCTACAAACTGGAGTTAGAAATACAAAACTTCTTAATTACCTACTTCAAAACTTTACAAAAAAAACTTTAGAACCGATTATTTCAGAGACGGTTAAGAATCGGATTAAAACATATGGGTTAATTTCTCTTATTTTGACCTTCTGAACATGTTCCCAAAATATTTCCCTTTCCTCCCGAAACATCCTGTATAATATTTTAAAACATAAAACATTTTATTAATGTCAGTAAGAAAAAACAGCTTTGTAAAAAAGTGCATGTTTTTAAATAAAAATGTTTTTTAGTGGTATATTGTATATTATTATTGTGATGCAGGATCCACCGATACCTGTAATTTAATTAGCTTGGAATTATTTGGTTTACTTGAAATGATTTCATATATTACCTACATTCTAAAAGTCTGGAAGTTTCTGGATGGGTATATGTAAGAAGAAATTACATTTTTGCTTAAAATATTCTTAAATTTAAAAGTTTCTCTGTATATGAATTTATTTCTAGTAAGCCAGATAAGTGAATGAAGAATTTAAAAAATTTCTAAATTTCCTAAATTCCTGAATGTCTTTAGAACATTCAGTAGGAATGTTCACAGAACATCAAAATGATGACACGTCACCTTCCTGGTATGTTCCATGAATGTCATGGAACATTTGCGCACGTTCCTTGAATGTTCTGTTTGTTTAAATAAATATAGTCCGAATATTCCGGGAACCTTCTTGTGCTATTAGGGATGGACAAACGGCGAAAGACAGTCGGGCTTTGAACAAAACTTTTTTAAATTGTACGCTCGCTTTACCTCTTTGTTTGAGGCATATAAATGCGTTTTCTGCCCTAATCCATTTATATTAATTTTGTTTATTTCTTGTAATTTATTTTAGAAAAAACGACAATTACAATTGCTTTATCCTATTTTAAAAATAAATTATCTTACGGATAAATGTGACTAAGGCTACTCATTTTTAAACGAAATTTCACAATTATTATTGATTAAATAATGTAAGGTAAATAATAACTAAGTGGAAATTTTATTTTTAACGATAACATATGAATAGGTATTATTTCCTTCAAATCAGTAACGATAAGTTACTACAAGTAGTGGGATTATCTACAGTCTATCTTCCGCCTATCTGAGTGTTTTCAATTTGGCTATCTGGGCTGACTGTATCATATACTCTAGACTAGCTAAATAAAAGATTAACAAAAAAATACAAACGTATAACGAACATCTGGGTAAGAGTCAAACTGTAGCGGCAAAATACGTAGATGAAGGGTCTAGTTTAAACTAAAGAGGAGAGAAGGGGGACTTCGTCAGTATTATTCATTGAATACGGCCCATTGAGCGATTAATGAACCGCGAATCAGTTTACCACCCTTGTAAACCAGGCTTAAATCTCAATTCTGGGTTGCTTATGTAAACAGACGTAGAAGTTCGCTCTTGAATAAAGTAAGGTGTATTGTAATATGTGATTCCCATATTATGATTTTCAGTTACAAATTGGGAACCGATCATTTATGTCCAATATAGAAATAAATTATTCAAATTTTACATACATGGTGTTATGGAAATGACTTAGAGAAAGTCCACATACTTTTTTTTATTGAATATCTAAATACTAAGGTTTTTACCCGCATACTGTCGCCCCGTTCCATCTGGATTCATTGTAGTTTTCTTTGTCTAAAAAGTTTGAAAAAGAAGTGATAGCGCGCGTCAGAGACGTATTGTTGTCAAAAACTGAACACGGGTCTGACTGAGAAGGTTATTACCAGGAGTATACTCATTCATTATATTATCAGAAAGCTCAAAATTTTAAAATAGCACCCTAACACGACACAATGAACATTTATTGATATAAAACACAATACAATAACTATTGCCCTTCCTATTACTACGCAACTGGGTGGGTACATCCATCAAATATCGGATATCGCCGAACAAATCCGATTACCCATCGGGTATCTCACGAGACGCATGCGCTATCATCTGTCTGGGATATAACCTATCAAATTAGCTCTAGCTACCTGTAACCATTGAGAACGCACGATGTTGATATATTTTTAGATTAAAAGTACTTTAATCAAAAAAATATATTATTTTACATTTAAATATCAAAAGTTTTAATAATATTGAAACTATAATAGAATATTGGTTTCTTTTATGATTTTTACAATTTATTGTAAATGCGTAAATGTAATTTTAGGGTTTTCTCGGTAAGATATTATTAAATTAAAATATAATATATGTGACAACATTGTTAACCCCAGAAATTTTATTGCCCGCATTCCTCTCGTAGCTACAGAAAAAGTTGTCGACCTGTAAACGCATGGACTCTATTCGCATCGTAATGCGGCTACCCGCGTGGCATAAATATGACCAGGTAAGATTTCACGCAGATGGAGGCGGGGCTCATATCTCCCAATGACGCCACAGACGCTAAGCGGCGACGAGCAACTCAATCGCTTCCCGTCTGTTTTCAACGGATGTTTTAAAATTTTGTTGTTTGCTGTTAATGTGTATTATATTTTTATGAAATTAATATACCTAAATACCATAATATTATTATTTCATTTCACATACTATTAAATGCGTAAAACCTTTTAATAATTAATACAAAAGACAATTAACAACACACAAACAGCAATATAAATCTCCATGAGAAATTTAAAAATGACTCTCCCTGTGACGTCATTGTACGCGCCAGGCCAAATAGGAACCGCTAGATATAGTCGTTGCAGCGAACCCTCGCGCCAAATATGTCAAGTGTCACGTTACATTAATGACTTGCCTGCTTATTTCTGGTTATTTATTTTGCCTAGGTTTGTATGACATTCCAGGCCCTTCCAGGACTGTACTACAATAGTATGTACGTTTATTTTAAAACTGAAACGAGTCTATTTATATTTTTAAATGCATTTTTTATTATTTATTATAGGGAATAAAACACACAAACACATTGTATTTTTTTGTTATTTATTTACTCAAATATATAAAATGAAGTCATTATCTATAATTACATGTCTAGTAGCTACCTCTATATTCACAAAAAGATAGGAAGTACGTATCTACATGGATGCCCATCTTTATCTACTGTAAACTTTTTACAGTGTGTCTACACATGGACTTGACTATACCTGTAATAAATTGTATCTTCAATTTTTCCAAAAAGTTATCCTTGATCATTTCTTTTCCCTGTTATATAAATACAAATCACTTGGAAAAATTTCCATGTTTTTGTACCGGATGCACAAAAAAATATTTCTGAAAATAGTTATGGACCTTTTCTAAGGAGAAGTTATTGTATTAAAAAACTAAATATACGGTTTGCTTAAAGGTTGTTCACTCTTGTTACCTCTGTTTTAACTTTAATGTCCAATAGTAACTTATAAGTGTATAGTATCATAACAAGCAAATTCTATATGCACCCTTCTTTTGTATACGTAGGCTACGTATACTGCAAATACGTAGGTTACTTAAGTCATATATGCAAAAAACTAATGAAATGGGGATTTTGGCCTTCCCCATTGGGATTTCGGGAAAGGTAAGAGTAAAGAGATACGAAGTCGGTTAAATTGGGACAATTTTTTTCGGCACCAAGTTGCTCATTGGCCATATATATTTCAAGAAATCTGCGTCTCTTCTGAGCAACACAAGGCTTTTCCATTAGTGCTCGGCGATTATCATCAGCTCTATATATAAATCAAAAGCTTCCGACAATATATTTAGTGTTCTCTGCAAAGTTCTAAAAATAGTGAACTACTTACACACTACATGATCAATAATTGCACTTGAATTCTGACCAAAACTATTAAAAATATCATGCAGATATTTCCTACCTTCCCAGCTAACCAAACTGTCGCCACATAAAAGTATTACCTGATATTTAACAGAAATAAATCTCACTCGGAAAGAAATAAAACATCTAGAAATTTTTTTATTAATATTAAAATTCACCTTAGTTTCTCTAACGGTGGCATCAGCTGAGGTAGAAGGCAGACAATAATTATGCTCCATAATTATTATTTTCGCCTAAAAACAAATAAATAAAATATTGACCTATAAATTTTTCGTTACGTGATTAGTACTTACTGTGGTTTACAAATACACAAACAACTCGATATGTAGTTAATCAAAGTTTTCAAAACAAAATAAACTATACTAAAACGACGGAAATAAATAAAACTTATTAGCACCAATCAAACTGGAAAATAAGAACATAACACGCTTAATGCGGTTCGTATAAAACTGGGGTATTTGATTAAGTCCCCAAATAGCTGATCGATGACATATTGCTGATGTCAATTGTCGAAAAAGCTTGAGGATTCGCTGCAAATACTATATCTTACCTAGTCCTATTTATACCATATGCTATCCGCAAACCGGAGCGGTCGTACTGCACAGTTTAGTTTGCGGGTAGCCGTGGTCTTGTTCGGACTACTTGATTTTTGATGGACTGGACGACTTCTCCCGAGTTCATCTTCGAAATGATCCATTTTGTGGTCGCAATCAACAACGGTTTTTCAATCGGATACTGCGGTTTCAATTCCGGTTCCCCGCGGGTTCGCCAGCGTATTACGATGGCTGGCCGCAATGCGATTACCATCCTATTCCGTACCTATACGCCCTAAATCTAAAAGCACGTCTTACTTGGCATCTACCCACTACACTATCTGACTACTTATTTACCGGTACTTCAGTAGCTCTATAATAAAATGAGCTAAATTACTATGAAATGTAAAATTCCGTTGGTATTATTTGATGTCCGATTTTAAAAAAGTGTATATTTCAAAATAATGCGGCAACGCAATGTTCAATTGTTTTTCCCATTTTAATCCTCTCGGTAAAATGTTACTAATTTAACAAACTTCGTAGCTCTAGTAATAACTAAGTTAGCCATAGTGCCGACTGAATCCAAGGCATCCTGTAGAAAGATGTACCATGTACACCATAGGACTTATAAGGAAGCTTAACCACCAGTCCAAGTTGTACTTTAAAATTTTTAACAGAGAGAATTTAAAGAAAGGTTGTAATATCAAGTAATGATTTCGTAGAAAATATATACACTCTATATATCGTCTAAGCTTCGTCGCGTTGCATCGATCTAATATAGCAATTTGGAAATATAATCGTGCAGCTGACAGCTTACATTTCTTTATAAGAGTGTACGTGCGAGGTTTTCCCCGGAAATAAACGAAATTCCACCTTTTCACAAAATTCTTTTCAGGAACTTTGGCACTAAGATTGCGTCTGTCAGCGGCGAAAAGGTCCCGATAAGGAACATGGCGAAACGACATATTTATTTATATTATTTGTTACCATACAGGGGGTTTCTTTTAGTTAGACATAATAATGTTATATTATTGATTTCTCTCAGACACCTTCACCATCAATGCCGGTGTTCCTCAAGGGTCCATATTGTCTCCCACTCTCTTCTTGCTCTACATTAACGACCTTCTAGTGAAAACTAAAAATCCGATATTTAGTTTTGCTGACGATAGCACACTTATCTCATCGTTCTCTTTGAATGCACAAACATCGACCGCCGACGCACATCTTCGCAGACAGCATGAAGTATCACGCCTCAACAAAGACCTGGAAGAAATTTTGGCTTGGGGCGACAGTAACCAAGTCGAATTTAACGCTAAAAAGACCCAGGCAGCAGTTTTCTCTAAAAAGGTTAACATTGCAGAACCGGAAATAGTCATGGACGGACACGCAATCCCACTGGCTTCATCTATTAATTTGCTGGGCGTCAATCTCAGAGGAAATATGTCTTGGCATAACCACGTTGTGGCAATCGCCAAGGTAGCTTCTCAGAAGCTTGGGGTACTCTTCCGAACCAGAAAGTTGTACACACCTCAGCAACTTTTGACACTATACAAAGCCCAGATTCGACTGATCGGAGACCACGAGCTGACGAAGAACCTCGACAGCCTAGAACATCGAAGACAGGTTGGGGATTTGACTCTCTTTTACAGATATTTTCATGGAAGGTGCTTGGCTGACCTTGCCCTCTTAATTCCGCCCAGAGCGACGATTAGCAGAAATACACGACGAACCACTGCCGCCCATCCATATGTGGTTAAGCTTAGTACTCCTCGAACTACATTATTTAAGAATTCTTTCATCTGGAGGACTGCATCTTTGTGGAACGACCTTCCCGAGGTCGTTTTTCCCAACGAATATAACCTCCAACGATTCAAAACCAACGTGAATCGCTTTTTGCGCACACGCACCACTCCCAGAGTGCCCTAAAGGATTTTTCCTATAGTGCTTGTGTTTGATCATAAAAAAAAAAAAAAAAGCAGTAATGACTGTTATTATTTACTAGAATTGAATTTGTGATACAAGCCTCAAGCGAGTATCTTAAATTAAATCATCCGAATAAATTGTACTCATTACCGCGAGTGCTCGTACTAAATAACAAACATCGTTCATTTAACCGCAGGTCTAGTACGCCGCTAAAAATTATAAAAATTTTAAACACGTTCATAACAAGAGCTAGGAATTCATTTTTAATTAACATAAAATTTATTAGCTGGTAAATACAATGTGTTTTCTACTCAAATAGCTAATATATGTCATTCCGAATCCATTACAACATTTAATACAATTTTAAATTTTTTGGCACTTGAGGTGTTTTAGCTTAGGACGGTAGTATTGCACACTCTTCTAGGCTACTCAAAAACGAATTGGTTAATTTCGTCGACATCATCATCAGCAGCAGCAACAGTTCCAATAAATATATTTATTGAAACCTTTCTATCTTATCATCACACACATTTCTTGTTATGTCAGCGACACATTTTTTGGTTGGTTTGGGGTTAGATTTCCTGGATAAACCGAAGAGTTCCGGGGCTTAGCTATGTCTGACTGTAAGTGAAGCTTAAGGTCAAAAGGGAACGCGTGCAACCCAAATTCTGGAGATGAGGTGAACCTTAGATTAAGTTGAACCGGATCCAAGCGATGCAACAGTCCATTAAGAGTTCATTTAGAACCATACAATTAAAAATACTATGCTTTTTCTGGAAAGTATATCTCTCAGGATTGATGGCTTATATTAAACTTTAATGATCGAGCAAACCCGAGGTTGTTATCTCTTTTCACGAGAAATTTATTTTAAAAATAATTATGGAGTGGTTTTTCATTATAAAAACAAATTTATCTCAAAGGGTCCAAGCCTTCTCCGATTAGAAAATATAACCGATTAAATTTTCGCTATAGATATACTAATAGCATAATGAATGAATAGGCTTGTACTAACTATGTAGGAAAAATAGACTGGAATATTTTCTAGTAATTTCTGAAAATCAAATGTTACGAAGTATTTAGTGCTTTTTCCTGTCAACCTACCTTCAATTATATCCGAACCAATAAAATCATTCGATTGAAAATACCACATGACATTAATGCTTCAGCGATGCTGGTTATCAAATTCGAATGCTGATTAGTCTATGACCAATAGTGCATATTGTGAAGATTCACTGTGTCGTTATTGCCAAAAAATAGTCGCTCTAGGCCCTATGGTTCCTCACTCAACCATAAGAGATAAGACATGGCTTAAAGTCAACTGTTTTAGAGGCGTAAATTCGTTCCTATTTTTCAGACTATTTGAAGAGATATTTTAAAATAAATGCTACTCTAATATTATGGGAAGAAGTAAAACAAAGTTGAACTTGTAAACCACTATATTATAAAAAAGAACATAACATGTTTTGGTATACTATAGCTTCGTCATATGAAAGATCTAATGAAAAATGTACAATAAATTCACATTATTAAAATTATAAAGAAGGAAAGCGGGAGGGTTATAATGTCGGAAAAAAACAAAATTATGGTCACTCTGATTGAATAGGGTACCTGATGGGATTTTACAATGTGTTATAATATAGTGGAAAGTTACAAGTTCAACTTTGTGTTACTTCTTCCCATAATATTAAAGTTATGGATTTTCACCTAGTATCGACCGAATCAATTAATTTAAATGCTACTCTTTTATTGCTACTTTCTGTCTTCTAGAGGGTGTTATGGAAATGACGTATTATATTTAAATGGGTGACTCCTTGGGTGTCTTAGAGAAGCGCTACATATTTTTTTTCAAATCGACCGTTTTAAAAGTGGGGTCCAGCCCCATAAACCCACACCTCATCCGGCACTTGTTCGGGTTTGTTCGTCATGTCAACCTATGGTGGCATATTAGGAAACAGGTGTTCGTGTGCAATGTTGCCAAACTTAATGCAAAACTGAAATTCCAAATAAAATTATAAAAATAAATTATTTATTTACCTACTTGTATTTATCTTTATACCTCCAGGCACAAGCTTTTTAAAAATACATTCAGATCAGATCATTCGATTTTATTACACGCGACGCGACGAAATTTGACTTATTCGTCGGCGACATTCCATTTTTCTGTCAAGTCAAACGTCCTAAACAAACTACTCGTTTTAACTGAGCAACTTAGGTTCGTCTATAAAAACAATGTCAAATAATATACAAAGTTTGGACGCGTAGCCCGAAAATCATTACAACTATTATTATACGCGTACCTTCTGAAAATAAAGCGGATAGCCGAGAGTGTAAATGGTTATCAACAGAAGCGACCGCACCCTAACGCTGTTCTTCTATTAATGACACTTGAAAGCCGCACGCTTGTACCCATAGACCTACGTCGGCCCGGCGACGAGTGGATTGTGTGAAAGAGATGGAGAGATGCCCGCGAGAGAAAGAAAATAAAATCTTCGTCGGTCTTGTCATTTGGAGTATAACTAGCTAATTTAATTTTTTAAGCTTCTCAATAGAAAAAATTTAATACAGTCGCAGTATTATCAGCTACCACTATCATTTTATTCAATTTGGTCGAAACTCCATTAACGCCATATCAATTAAACGCCTTGCAAGAGATCTCGCGGTAAATAGCCAAGTAATAGAGAAGAATCTCGTGAAATATCAAACTGTCAAATATTGCCCATCTCTATTCCGAGTTTTGAAGGTATCTATCTCGTTCGTTCGTAGGTTAATTGTTTTATGGTTCATAGATAAAATGTCACTTTTAAATTGAAGGATTGCATTGTGTGTATATAAAATGTGTGTGTTTTAAGTTGGTTAAATAAATATATCTACCCGAGAAAAAAGGACCAAACTTAAAACAGAGGTCGCGTGTATTCTTTCCATTTGATTAGCTGCTATTTTTGAGGTTATGTGAGAGGTTTTTTCCTAGATTCTGTGTGGTTTGTGTGAAATTATAAAACTAACAATTGTTTTTAAATAAGTGTAAAGGTAAGAAAGCATGCATGTGTCTTAAATAAAATTGTATTTTTTAATAATTGTTTGAACGATAATTATTATTTAAAAGGTCAATAACGTTTGACCTATTTACTTTCCTGTGCTTGTAACGAATTTGAAATTTGTGTGTTACATTACCATTATTTGTTTTGCAAAACATATTTCGCCGTCGGTTTTCTGGAATCATATTCGTTCATAAATGAATTAAAAATTGTTAAAATTATAAATTTTTTTTCTAAAGAGTTTGCTGTGTAGATATGACAACACCGGCCGAAATGCGCTTACGTCTTTTGTGTTGATTGTTTACATATTACGCCAATGCCCCACATGTGTTTGTCTGATTTGACATAAGGTGATATAATCCGGTCATTAATTGAAAGCGCCATTTATGGGTATTTTTCTTCAATTTATTTTCATCTCAGGATTTGCCGGTTTAAATATAATACGTCATTCCCATAACACCCTGTATAGGAGGGCATCATCAAAAGAAAATCTAATTCACGGAATATTCATTTTAAGAGCACCAAATATTTTCTGTAAACTTCTCCGACAGCAATTTCCAAAGTTCTAGACTCTGAGAGAGATTTAATCGGCAATATTACTTAAATGTAGCTACATATGCTTTTAGCTTCGGATTAGGAAAGGGAATCTGTAATAAAACATCCTAGCGTTTCTCCGCTTTTACCGGTTACTACTAACATTTCAATTAGCTTAATTTGAGATAATAGGGATAATCGGCTGTAGGGAAACAGATATAGACGAAGTTATCTAATCCTCATTAGAATAAAATAGAAGCAAGAGTGGAGTACAAGTGGTCGTCGAATGCACAGTAAAAATGCAACAAGCAACATCTCTATATTAAATAGGAATTATCCTGCTGAGGTTAGTTTTACACCCGGGAGAAGACTGGAATTAGTATACCTAATATTTTCTAAAAATTGTCCATCCAGCAGTGGAGTGAAAGTATGGTTGGTGCGAACGGTTTACCGATCATATTTTGAAGGTTGCTCGTCGGTTGTCTTACGCACAATATTGTCGCCGTCAGTTTTTTTTTTTATGATCAAACACAAGCACTATAGGAAAAATCCTTTAGAGCACTCTGGGAGTGGTGCGTGTGCGCAAAAAGCGATTCACGTTGGTTTTGAATCGTTGGAGGTTATATTCGTTGGGAAAAACGACCTCGGGAAGATCGTTCCACAATGATGAAGTCCTCCAGATGAAAGAGTTCTTAAATAATGAAGTTCGAGGAGTACTAAGCTTAACCACATATGGATGGGCGGCAGTGGTTCCTCGTGTATTTCTGATATTCGCCGCTCTGGGCGGAATTAAGAGGGCAAGGTCAGCCGAGCACTTTCCATGAAAATATCTGTAAAAGAGAGTCAAATCACCAACTTGCCTTCGATGTTCTAGGCTATCGAGGTTCTTCGTCAGCTCGTGATCTCCAATCAGACGAATGGCCCTCCTTTCGATGGAATCCAGTAGCCGAAGAGTATGTTTGGGTGCAGAGCTCCAGACATGAGAGCAGTACTCTAGTGATGGTCGAATCTGGGCTTTGTATAGTGTCAAAAGTTGTTGAAGTGTGTACAGCTTTCTGGTTCGGAAGAGTACCCCAAGTTTCTGAGAAGCTATCTTGGCGATTGCCACAACGTGGTTATGCCAAGACATATTTCCTCCCAGATTGACGCCCAGCAAACTAATAGATGAAGCCAGTGGGATTGCGTGTCCGTCCATGACTATATCCGGTTCTGTAATGTTAACCTTTTTAGAGAAAACTGCTGCCTGGGTTTTCTTAGCGTTAAATTCGACTTGGTTACTGTCACCCCAAGCCAAAATTTCTTCCAGGTCTTTGTTGAGGCGTGATACTTCATGCTGTCTGCGAAGATGTGCGTCGGCAGCCGATGTTTGTGCATTCAAAGAGAAAGCTGATAAAAGTGTGCTATCATCAGCAAAACTAACTATCGGGTTTTTCGTTTTCACTAGAAGGTCGTTAATGTAGAGTAAGAAGAGAGTGGGGCATATAGGCAACCCTGCCGTATTGGTGCAGGTTTGGTTGCCAAACAACGACGACCGACATGGACCGAAAGCAGTCGTAGGGATGTAACGATATTAAAAATCTATCGATATGTGGACAATAGATATCAAAATGAATGCTAAAACTAGCTTTTCAGTGATCGCCACAAGGCCTTCGTTTATAAGAGAAATCAGATTGTTTATTTCCCAGTAAAGAAGGTCTTGATGTGACAAATTATTGCCGTGTAATCATTTTCATTAAGGGCGAAGTACGGTCCTGTTCGCCGGTTAAGGTCAATAGTTTGTTCAGTCGTCATTGTGCATGATATCTGACGATCAGCTTTGTTTACATGCGCGAGGCCATAAATTTGCCACTTTTACTTTTAGAGTTTGGCTATCCATATATACAGGGTGTTCCTTAATGACGTGCTAATATTTCAGGGTGTAATTCCTTAGGTCATTTTATAAAGAAAAGTTCATGTGAACATATGTCCGCAACGGCTTAAATTTTTTGCTACAGGGTGTTGAATTTTTATTTTTTAAATGGTTATTTTTTAATATCTCCGAAAGTACTTTAGATTTTATTTTCAATTTTGGTATGTGTTAATAGGATATAGAACCACAAATGTTAGTTAGAAAAGTTATTCAATTGTTCCACCCCCACCAATTCTACATGCAAACGGTCTCTTGAGTTTTTCTCGTCAGATTAAAACCACTAAATTCATATTGAAACTCATTATTATTAACATTGATAAAATAATTATTGATAAATTTTGTTTTTAAAAATTGTTGGAAATGGCTACCTTCACTTAAAAGTCATGCTTCCACCCGTCTTCGCATCGAATTGTCCATTCGTTCAAATATTGAAATTTTTATAAAACAAAATTTATCATTAAAATTTTATTAATGTTAATAATAACTAGTTTCAATATTAATTTAGTGGTTTTAATAAAGAACGTTGCGTCTGACGAGAAAAACTCAAGAGACCGTTTTTATGTAGAATTGACCAGGCTAATCAGAAAAAACCATATGGAAAAATGCCAGTGGTGTACCATCTTTTTTTTAATATCACAGGACATGTTTGCAGGGATGCCACTGGTGGAACAATGGAATAACTTTTCTAACTAAAATTTGTGGTTCTATATCCTATTAACGCATACCAAAATTGAAAATAATATCTAAAGTACTTTCGGTATTAAGAAATAATCATTTAAAAAATAAAAATTCAACACCCTGTAGCAAGAAATTTAAGCCGTTGCGGACCTATTGATCATATGAACTTTTCTTTATAAAATGACCTAAGGAATCACACCCTGAAATATTAGCACGTCACCCTGTATAGCAGCAGGTCTTTTACTGACCGCGTAGGACGGTAGCTTGTAAGCATATACAGACCTGGATCAACTGTGAAGATTACTAATTTTTTCTAGGTTTGTATTTTTGTATTGGCTATTCTATTCTTTATTTTTAAACCGCATACCGAACTTAATTTGTTCATGAAACCCCTAATTAATTACAAAAATAATACAATACATATATCGAAAATAAATTTTATTTACAACCTAATATGTATACGTTATGTTTACATTTTTTACGTTTTAAAAGTTGGAAAATGTCACTTTCACTCCCCGCCCACGGGAAGAAATAAATTGAACGTAGTGAATAAAAATTGAAATCAAAAATAAGAATCCGTCTATAGGTTTTTAGATTGTAATAAAATTTATCTACCAAACGAATCACGTCAAATTAAAACCAAGTTAATTTTTTCTCTTATATTGTAGTCTGATGATGGTTTAGGAACTAAATAAGCCGAAACGTCACAATGAAGTAAACACTTGTTTTAATAAATTAACCGATAACCTAAAGAAATAAATATATTTAGAAAAAACGGTCAGGAACCTATTCTAAATTAACATTTAATATCGGTATATACACCACAAAACAATAGCAGCAATAATTACTGCAGCTAACAAAAGGGACAGAACTATCACTGCTACTAACAATCCCACCTGGCTCTCATTAGTTTTACCATTACCATCATTGTCGTCAGATTTGTCTAAAAAAAATATGTCTAATCAAATCAAAGTCCATTTGTTTTAATACGCATTTTATGTACAGTTCAATTTTTATTCTTCACATAGAAGAATTTAAATAATATTCTCTTCAAAAATAAAATATCTTTTGCGATAAATAAAAAACGCTGCCTTGGCGATATAGGACCAGAGATTATGTTAAATGTAATCTACTTATATTAATCTCTAATCTTTAATCTACTGAAAGAACTAAAAGTGTTAATACAGAAGAAAATAAATTAAACAGATGTAAAACGTTGGGCAGGCCAAAATATTTTGACTAAAAATAAAATGCACCCATATCACATTCAACTGATGCAAGAGCTGAACGATCAGGACTATGTATGTACTTTCTGTGAATGGGCTCAACAAAAAATACACCAAGACAGGTATTTTTTTAATTTTGTATTGTTCGTTGACGAAGCTACATTACATAAAAATGGAAATGTCAATAGGCACAATTTCCATTATTATGTAACCGCCAACCCACATTTTATTAGAACGTACAGTCAAACTAGATGGTCACTAAATGCGTGGGGTGGAATAGTTGGAAATTATGTTATTGGTCTTTATTTTTTTGAAACACGAGTAACTGGACAAGTCTATTTAGATTTTTTTTCGAAATGAGTTACCACGCTGGGTAAATAGTTTGCCAAATTTTGTAAAAAAAACAGAATGTGACATTTGCATGATGGAGCTCCAGTCCACCATACAATGAATTTCCTTATAGATGGATAGGTAGAGGTGAACCATTTCAATAGCCACCTCGATCTCCAGATTTACCAAAAATGAACTTCTTTTTGTGGGGATACGTCAAAGATGAAGTGTATAAAGTGCCTCCAACCACAAAAGAAAATATGAAGAACCGCATTAAACAAGTTTTTCGGAATATCAACAACAATGTATTAAATGAAGTTAGTAGATCATTTCAAGAACGCTTAGAGACCTGTTCAGATGTTAATGGAGGTCATATTGAACACTTGTTATAGTTTTTTTATTTAGTTTATTTTTTTTTGTTCAACTCATTGCCAACTTATTGAAAGTGCCCATATTTTTACATTTTTTAAATAAAGCATAAAATATTAAAAGAACGTTACGTTTTAGAGCATTTATTATAATTACCTATTTAAAGAGGTTGAAATTATCTGTAAACTGACATAATAATATACAGCGGGATCCATTTGAAAAAATCGAGTAATATTTATCTAAAGATTGCTACATTTGTACCGATGTAAAAAACACCCTGTATACGATATTGATGCTTTTTTTTAGTAAAATTATTCGGACACCTCTAAGGTTTATAAAAATATAAAAATTTCTTTTTTAGTTTAAATTAGTAATATTTTAAAATATTTTTTTTTAATAATATGATGTTTTTCGAGAAAATTTTAGGAAAAATTGAATAATCTGGCAACGTCACCAAAATAAAATAGCATATCTTATGTAAAATTTTATGCCGAATTCGATGAGACAAAAAGAAATGGGGGTACTATTTTAAAAAAATTACTTATATGATGCCTCGTTTTTTGGAGCATCCTGTATATCCAAAAATATTTTTAAAATATGCGCTTTTATTTATCCTAGAACCTTTGTATTTAATAAATTTCGATATTTTTAAGAACAACGGAGATATTTGACTTCCTCGCACTAATCAACCACCAGTTTTTAGCTCCGATTGTTTTGGGTCGGAAATACGGGCCTGATCAGTATCAGTTTTTCTTTCTGAACACCCCTCGCGTCCCCAAAGTTGCTTAACTGTTAAAATTGTATTCTTGCCTTTTCCGTATAAATGTGCTATTGCCCGTATTGACCACTCATCTTCAATTCTGGCTACTATTTGAACTTTTTAAAGTTCTATTAAATGGCTAGGCATTTTGAGAATTCTGATAGTGACAGAGTTTTATCAACCATAAACTTTTGAAGAAGTCAAAATCAAGGAAGACCGATTTACATGATAACAAATTTAGTGTCCCCATTTTCAATGAATACAACTGTAGTTGATATTACATAAATACATATTATATAAATTAGGTGTATCTCAAGTCTTTGAGTTCAGATATGATTATACGCAACCCGTGAGTAATGAATTATTATTCATACCACCCAACTGCTGGGGAATAATGATTAGTGTTGGGAAAAACCGATGATTTAATAATCGAGTAGGTACTTGATACTCGAGCGATTTTAATAATCGAGTGAATCGCTCGAATGAATCGCTTGAAATTCCAATTCACCAAGCGATGACGCCCGACTGCTCGACCGTCAGCCTAGTCGTTTACATGTGATCAGGTAGGGTATTTAGCAGGCACGTAACTAAGGGTGGGCACAGGTTTAGCTAAAAATTGTAGTAGCCACCAAAAAAATTACAGAAATTTATTTATTTGTGAATAATTAATTTTTACCACGTGTCTCGATACGAAACAGAAAACTACAAAAAATCAACCAGATATGTATTTATTGTTCGGGTTTATTCTTGTGCTTTTTTAAAACAAAAAGTATTACCAATTATTTTTCTTCACATCTTTCTCAATATAGGAGCATAAAATAAGTAGATATTTAAAATGGCTTGTCAAATTCTTCCACTTTAAATTATCAGGTGCCCACTGTGTGCCCTTAAAAAATGTAGGCTTAGTTACGCGACTGGCAAAATAAGAAAATAGGTCATTATTTTTTTAAATTCATGTTTATAGTTACCTTAAAGTTCCTGTTTAAATTTAAGAATGTTTACTTTTGGTTACCAAAAAATGTGTCGATATCTGTGTTTTGTTAACTATTTTGGTCGTTTTCTTATTTACCATTAACATTTTCTATAATGTATGTTATTTTTAAGAAGTCTTCTTGAGTTTAATAATAAAAAGTTCCTGCTTAGATTTACTATAAGGTTACCAACAAATTTTTCTATATATTTTGTTAACCATTTTGTTCGTTTTGTTATTTATATTTACAATTTCTATTATTATGTTATTTCTTAGAAGTTTTCTCGAGTTTATAGTAAATAAAAATTTAAAAATGATATCCTTCCATTATTAATATTTACAATCGGAGACCTAAACTACGCCGCTGGCTAGCCAGTTAAAACAAAACTTTACAAAACCCGTCTCGCGATGACTCCGCTAAGGGATTTGGCATACTTTTTTATATGCACCTTCTCGTTTATATGCCTTTAAGAAAGAGTATGTCGTGTACCTGCTCCTCGTCAAACTCGAACGTCGCCAATCGGATGGCGTGGCGCGTAGACCGAAGGTCGTCTATCAAGTGACAGGCGATATTTTTCGGTTTTTCGCCTGAAGTTATAACTAGAGTATTTCCTATCGAGCGAAAAACTGTTCTAATATACGAGCAGTTTTTTAACTCGATCACACTACAGCGGTATATTTCTGCCGGCGTCAAGCGAAGCTCGGGTATCGAGTGAAAGATAGTAAGTGACGAGCGACGGTTTTCACCTGAATAGATAACTCGAGCGATTTTTTTAATAATCGAGCGATGTCGGTTATTTCAATAATCGAGTGATCAAGTGGTTTTTCGTTCGAGCGATCACAACACTAATAAAGATACTAATAATTTCACAAATATGGCATAATAATGGTTTATTTTTTCTGAACAGTCGTCGAAAATAATACTTACATTTAATATTAACGTTCAGAACTGCATGCGCTATAACTCCAGTTCCCTTATCAGTTATAGCCAGTTTTAATGGTATAACTGTATAGTTTGTTAGAATATTATCAGGTAAATCAACGGCATGTACTGACAGTATTGCATTTTCAATGGTGTAGTTGAAATATCTGTTGTCCACATTAAGTTCTACAAAAAAATTGTATATGGAAAATCGTTTCATAAATATTTCCTAAACTGGAGGGGCAATAAAATAAATATTATTTTTGTAGGTCCTCTATTTTTCCCCAATCAAAAGATCAAAATGAAGTACATCGGGCTAGTGGTAGGCGATATAGAAAATCGAATATTGATATCCAAAAAAAGTATCGATTTATCCATATATTCGATAATACCGATACATCGATGCTTTATTTTTAAATATGGATGTTTTATCGATATTTTGCCTAAAGATTGTTCCACGAAAAATGGATATAACTTAATGACTGCAGTAAAAGTATCTGGGACGATCCCATTATTTATGACCGTTTGTTATTATTATGTGGAAAGGACCGGATTGTAATAATTATAATTAAATATAGGCACATCAGGTAGGTTAGGTTGCTTAATTTATATTTTAAATATCTTTTTGTGGTAAAATTTGTTAGTTTTTATTTCTTGCTGGAAGAGTTTAGTTGTATTACCGATATTATTTTACCAAACGTATAAAAAACAGTATGTGGCGTCCATGGAAAAACATTGATGGTAGTGTCGCAGTGAAGAAAATGCATTTATCTCTCGATGCTAGGGAAATTATAAAAAGAGTGTATACTTCTTTACTCAATAGAGGACTTTATGCTAGTGCTGCTGCGACTGAAACGTCTGATTTGACTAAGATACCTCTGACTACAGTGAAAAGAATCGCGTCAAATCCCATTAATCTAGAAAGAAGCGTAAAGATGCCGGTTTCACCAAATATTTCGACGAAAGCAGGACTTGATAAGTTGTAGCCGCACTAGCCTATGGAGAGTTTTGTCGGAAATTGGATTCAGATACTGCAAAATTGACAAAAGGCAAGTACTCATGGAATCCCACCGTTTACAAAAATGGCGTCATGAGTATATAACTTCTGTAAGGAAATCATGTTCTGAAAACCGTCCTATAATTTACCTCGACGAGACTTGGTTTGACACGCATGAAACACCATCCAAAGGCTGGTCTGATTCTTCCGATAAGTATAAAACAAAAGCTCCGTCAAATAAATCAAAAAGAATAAGCATTTTACATGCTGGGTCAGAAAACGGCTGGATTCCAAATGCCTTGTGGCTTTCTGCAAAAAACATTAAAGGCTCTTGTGTAGACTACCATGAAGATACAACGGCCGAACTTTTTGAGGAATGGTTCAAGAATTGTCTTTTACCGAATATTCCTCAGAATACCGTGATAGTAATGGACAATGCGAGCTATCACACTCGCCAATTACATAAAGCTCCAAGCTCAAATAATACAAAATTGGAGATTCAGAACTACATGGCGGCGAATGATATATATTTTGAAGAAAGTTATAAAAAAAGTGATATTTTAGAAGTTTTAAAGATATTTTGTATAAAAAAAGTATATGTTTGTGACACATTGGCAGAAGAAATTGGACATACAGTGCTACGGCTCCCACCCTATTATTGCATTTTTAACCCCATAGAGCATATGTGGCACCAGTTAAAACCACTGGTTAGGTCTGAAAATATTTCTCCGACTTTAAGTTCTAGTGTTGTAGAATTAATACGAAAATGCTTTAAAGATATTCCCCCAGGTAGTTGGAAAAATTAACTGTAGAAAATTCGTATATTAGTCTGGATCATATAATTAATCCAATTATAATTAATTTTGATGAGGATAGCGATAGCGAAACAGAACTATCTATAGAATGACATTATAAATGTAAATAAATATGACTAGTAATATTTAAAAAAAATGCTATTTCATTTGATTACATTAATATAATCATATCATTACTTGTTTTCCTTAGTCTGTCCCTTCATACTTCACTTGTTTATTGCCAAGTTCCGGTCGACACAATGGGACCGACCCGGGAAATCATTAAGTCGTATCCAAATTTGGTGAAACGTACTTTACCTCTCCGGCTCTGCCCAATGTGAAACATGTATGATGATAAGGGTGACAATTAGGGTTTTATGGCATGAATATATAATAATGATTGTTAATTATACTAATGAACAAGTAAATTCTAATAATAAATATATTTGTTCTTTGGGTTTTCGGTCAATTCTTAATAAAGCGAGTTATCAAATTTGTGACGTTTCGGTTTATTTCATTTTAAACCATCATCAGACTACAATTAAAGGAAAACATTTCATTAGTTTTTAAGGACATGATTTGTGAACTATGATGAGAAAACATTTAGTTTATAGTAATCTAATTAATAACTTTTAATTTTTGTCACGATTCCGTCGAAACTCGCCTGTGTGAGACGGTTAGAAAAATAAAAATGTTCAGTCAAAATGCGCATACAGTGTTGAACGAAAAAGTTGGGACCATTCAAATTAAAGTATAGGTTCGTATGTGGCGCCCTCTACAAAATGCGAAAAAATGGTCGGCAAATTTATATTCCTCATCCCGAAAAAGCCACATGTGTGAGATTTCGTCAAAATATTATGAGCGTGGCAAAAGGTATTGTAAAAAAAAACTGCAAATAAAATAAACTTTAATACTTTGTACGTCTGTTAATAATCAATTTTCGAAAAAATGTTATAGGAAGACGTAGCATTTATTTTCGGTCTCCAATTATCCTCTAAATATTTTGCTCATCATTTCCGGACACCCTGTATTAAAATTTTAATTTTATGTCAATAGCAATAATTTTATTATATGGTATGGATTATGAAAATAATGGTTATGTCTCTGAAGAAAAATAACAATATATCGTATATTTATTAAAATTAAAATGATAATTTTATTGTGTAGTATGGATTATAAAAACCTGAACAGACTCGTCCGACCACTAGGCAGGTATTATAATATATCCCCGAAAAATTAATGTGAACTATTATTTGTAAACAGTTCCCTGGGGAAACAAGTGCAAATCCGCCCCGATAAACCTTTTGGAGACGAATCCGTACTTTTGGTGACGACGACCCGCAGGGTCGGTGACGGAAATGCATACCCCCCCAAAAATAACAGATATTTATTTAAGGGTTAGGTTATTAACAATATTTTCCTTCCGGGGTTTTTTTCCGGGGAATTTTTTGTCAGGGGATTTTTTCCGTTTACCCCCCTGTACAGAGGAGAAGGCTCGAATTATCTCTTGTGGGAACACAATTATTGTACATACCATTTGAAATCTCAACACTTATTTGGCTATCAGAACTGTTGGTCTCAAGAGTAATAGTTTGAGTTTGAAATGTTCCATTTTCATATATTCCATTGTATAAATATTCCTCATCTTTAAAAATAATTGAAGAGTCCCTAATACTCTTGGGAAGACTGATAACTAATGCGGCATAACTGCTAATTCCTAAAAATAACCAAAAATGAATTATACATTTTTGCACTGCTTAAATTTTTTACCAAAATATTATTTTTTTATACAGATGGAAATATGGTATTTATGTGAGCCTCCGGAAGGAATACTTAAAACACACACACACGCCGGATACCTCTCAACATTTTCTGCTTCGTCTACCTGTTGCTCTTGCTTCATGCCTTCCTTTAATATCGACTACAGTATTTATAATGCGTCGAATTGGTGCATACGATCGTTTTATGGTGTGATTATCTAGAGATCCTGTAGGCTAACTAACAGGACCATCGCGACCAATCCACAGCCCTGGAAATCTTTCGTCCAAATGCTGCTTGCGCATTCTGATGTTTACAGGAACATCCTCTAGTATTAACTCTAATTCATTTTGCAACAGATTTAAGTGGTGCTCTTCCGTGAGGCGATTCTTCAATATGAAACGGCCAATTGCACGTACAGCAGTTCAATCAGCTGCTGTGCCTTTCAAATTAATTTGATTGTGGCGATTAAACTTATTATTTTTGATATTGTTTGTATTCTATGTTGAATGAGTTGAGTGAGTAAATAAATACATTCTGAATAAATTAAATACCTATGGACCATATTATGCTAGACGTTTGTCGAAAATTTGTGATACCAATTATTTCCCACTATTGTTGCTGCATTCGTAAAAAGATATTTCTATTTTCTTAACCTGGCAAAAAGTCAAAAATTTATTTACAAAAACCCTAGATAATTTTTTTTTAATTAGGCTAACTTGAAAACAAATGAAAATTCGATAAGGACATATAAGTTTTTTTACATGTATAAAGTTTCAAATCGGAACAGTTCTTAAAATTGGAACAATAATCATGGCTAGGATTCGGATTCGAGATTGGAATATTTTCAGTTTCTCTTAAAAATGACTACACGTAATGTATTATGTTAAGCCGCGTTTCCACCGAAGGAACAAGCAAAGGCGTGCAAGAGCAAGCACGCATTCTTTATATTTGCTCGATTGGTTGAAAGGACTTACGAGGGTGTAAGCACGTGCTTGCTCGTGCACGAATGTGATCGGGACGATGTCGGTACTTCAAAGAGAAGTTTTTAGGGATTTTACGTAGGTACGTTTGCGCGCTCGTTGAGGTGCGTTTCCACCGAAGGAGCAAGCAAGAGCAAATATTTGCTTGCCCTTTTATTAATTTGCTCGCGAGCATGCAGGCTCGCGGCTAAATAAATTAATCAAACGCGAAAACGTGTGCTCAGATTCGTGGATGATCTGATGCGGTACGAGTTAAAAATGGAGCGATTCCCGTTCCAGATGGTTTGAGTACTACCTTCTGTTTTTCGCGTCTGAATGAAGCCAAAAGGGAATTAATTTTCCTTTTAATTTCGACCGTTTCTGTTTGAAATAGTTTTGCCAAGTCCTTCCAAGCATCTTCCTTTTTATTGCGATTCCATACCACAGGTCTTATGGGGTATTCGTCAATTAATTGCAGTATTTCTTCATTACTCCAGTCCATAACAACAGAAATTAATTAACATAATCTTTTCAAAATTAAGTATTTTAGCGCGCGCATTGGTTTGCTGCAATCTCGTTTCAACCAAAATACCTACGAGCAAAATTTCTCTTTGAAGTACCGACACCGTTCCGATCACATTCGTGCACGAGCCAGCACGTGTTTGCACGCCCGTAAGTCGGTTTCGACCACGAGCAAATATAAAGAATCCGTGCCTGCTCTTGCACGCTCTTGCTTGCAAGGGGAGGGGTCGTGGGGGTCATACCCCCCCCCCCCCCCCCCCCGCACCATCAATTTAACACGAAAAATACCATATATACCGGTTTGACTAACGCGGCAGGGTATTACTTTTCGTAACTTTTCGATGCACCTTTATTAAAGTAAATGGCAACTATGAAAAATACGATGACTTTCTCGCATTCAAGAGAGAACGTCGTTCATTATCTTAATGTGTCAAAAGAGTAACAACGATAGCACGTAACCAGTATACAGGTATTTCTCTTGATATCGCGACTAATACCGCGAGATCATGGAAAATATTGCTCTCGTTAAAACAAATGTTTTCATAGTTACCACTAACAATATTAATATCGATATTGACTTTAAATTTAAAAATCACGATTTAGGAATTTTTAGACTTAACACCTAGGATATTGTCAATTTAAAAACATTTTAAAACCGGTTGCCTGAAAATGTCGGAACAAACACCTGCCGAAATCCCACCATATTGAGAAGAGTTTAAAAAATTAGTTATTATGTTTAGCTGTAAAAATTGTCTCGTAAATATACCACATTCTTTGAATATGAAAGGAACCATAAATTCGGGATCTTCCTAAATAACCACTATCTTTTCCAAGACAGTTTATTCTAATAGCTACATGATTTTTAATACGTTCTTGTTGATAATTAGCTTACCTGAGTCTGTTTTTGCTGTAAGGGTAAGTACAACACTTGATTCTGTTTTTAAAACATCTTCTGGTAAGTTTTCAAAAACTGCAATATCGTAATGTCCATACACCACGGTAGTAACGTTGAAATACGTTGAAAAGTCGGAACCTACGAAAAAGACAAAATAAAATGACATTAAAGTGCTATGAAAGTAGATTAAAATATCCATGGGCGACTTCTTGGGTCTTTTAAAGTTGTAAATAAATTCTGTCACATATGAAGACACTGTTAAACAAGGGTTTAGTGGAACTTTTTTTGATCAAAAAATATATAATATCATACAACCCATCATCTACCATATTAGTTTCCAATTGCAACTAGCATTTATTACTTTATAAAAGCTGTACGGATAATTTTAGGTATAAATTTTCCATGAGAACGCTCTTACAACTTGCGTATCTATAAGTGTCAGAACATAAACCAAAATTGCGTATACATATTCTCTATAAATGTAGGATTATACATGGTGTTCCTTATAGTAGAACCGATAACGAAAAATTTCCACAAAATGGCTATCCGTGAATGTGAATGTTTTTGAAGGATCGCCATCTTCAGTTACCATTTGGATCCTGGATCCAAGATGGCCGCTACTGCCAAGAAATGAATCGAGGTCATTTTCTAGCAAATCTATTTAGTTGTTGCTTATTTTATCATGAACAAGGAAAGGAAGCTATTAATATATTTTGCGAACTTTTTGAAAGGAAGGCCAATATTTACAAGAATTGAAGTATACTTTTCCTTTGTGTGTAGTTTATTTATTTCAAATGGCATTTAATTATTATTAAATAATAAATACGTTTATTTCAATTCTAGTCGCAAAATATAAAGAATAATTTTTTTTCTCTCTGTAAACAGCCCAACAACTTTGTATAACACTATTTTTTTATCAATGGATTCATTAAACCAGTACAAAACAGCCGCCATTTTGGATCCAAATGGTACCTGAAGGTAACACTCCTTCGAAAATGATTCTTTAGACCCGGCTCTACCAATAACTGTACTAAGCGGTAAAATTCTTTCAGAAATAGACGGTTTCTATTGCTGTGCGGTTCTACTTCTTATGATGTTCTAATATTTAGGTCATTTTATGAATAAAGGTGAACAATATGTCAGCACTGGTTTAAATTTTTTGCCACGTTGAATACACCAATTAGATTGAAATTTAAGCTCATTATTATTAACATTAAATTATAAATTTTTTTTCATAGAAATTTTTTTTGTGAGGCACTCTGGGAGTGGTGCGTGTGCGATTCGTAAATAATGAAGTACCAGAGGAGTACTAAGCTTAATCACATATGGATGGGCGGCAGTGGTTCGTCGTGTATGTCTGCTGTTCGCCGCTCTGGGCGGAATTAAGAGGGCTAGGTCAGCCGAGCACTTGCCATGGAAATATCTGTAAAAGATATAGTCAAATCCCTTCGATCTTCGATGTTCTAGGCTGTCGAGGCTCTTTGTCAGCTCATCAGACGAATGGCCCTCCTTTCGGTGGAATCCAGTAGCCGAAGAGTATATTTGGATGCAGAGCTCCAGACATGAGAGCAGTACTCTAGTGATGGTCGGATGAGTATTCGGAAGAGTACACCAAGTTTCTGAGAAGCTATCTTGGCGATTGCCACAATGTGGTTATGCCAAGACATATTTCCTCCCAGATTGACGCCCCACAAATTAATAGATGAAGCCAGTGGAATTGCGTGTCCTGCCATGACTATATCCGGTTCTGTAATGTTAACCTTTTTAGAGAAAGTTGCTGCCTGGGTTTCATTAGCGTTAAATACGACTTCGTCACTGTCACCCCAAGCCAAAATTTATTCCAGGTCTTTGTTGAGGCGTGATAATTCATGTTGTCTGCGAAGATGTGCGTCGGCAGCCGATGTTTGTGCATTCAAAGAGGAATATAAGACAAGTGTTATACTATCGTCAGCAAAGCTAAATATCGGATTTTGAGTTTTCACTAGAAGGTCGTTAATGTAGAGTAAGAAGAGAGTGGGAGACAATATGGACCCTTGAGGAACACCGGTACTGATGGTGAAGGTGTCTGAGAGAAATTCGTCTATCGTCACTTGCAGAGAGCGATACTTAAGAAAGCTATAGAACCATGCACAGAATCGACTGAGCATAACATATGATAGCAGTTTACTTAGCAGCCCCCTCATGTCAAACACAATCAAAGGTTTTAGAAATATCCACTACAGCACAGCAACAGTTGGAAATTTATGATTATAAATGTTAATAATAATAAGAACAAATATTATAAGGATAATCTACCAATTGGGTTGATAATACTTACTTCCTTTTTCAATATCAACACTAGTAATTGTAATTAAATCAGCATTTGAAATTGTTATGTATTCCCTTAATTGCACTATGGCCGGGTCGGCACTTGAATTATAGTCTCCATAAAATGTAAATTGACTAAATTTAGGAACTTTTGTTGAATCTGCATCTGATAGTTTTATTGTCAATGCTGATGTTGCCAGTATATAATTGTCACTTGTTCTTCTAGCTAGTAATGACACTAGTAGATAATCGTTAGTTTCTATTACACGTCCGGGAAGTGAGTCGTTTAATTGTAGCTTCCAGCTGCCCCCTGTATATTTTGTGTAAATATACTCATTGTAGTCTAGAACAAAAATGATTAGTATACTAGCAATTATTGCTATTCACCAATGTTACCTACAACAAAGTAGGCACCTATTTTTTTTACCAGAGGTCTTATTAAAATGTTCTCTTATTTTAATAAGATTTTATTTAGCTTCTGCCTTATGAGAACTCTATCAAAACTTATCGTATAAAATACCAATAGTGCATTCAAAATTAGTTCTTCTTTTTAAAAAAGAAAGGAAACAAACAAATGTGGTTTCCTTTAGACAACACCGCCCTTAGACAAATTATCTGGTTAATTTTAGTACACGAGTGGTATTTGACAGAATATTTCTCGGATAAAAATATGTTTTCAGAACTAAGGGCCGGTATTTCAAAATCACCTTAAGGTACAGAATGATGTTAGTCATCCTTAACACAAGTTTGACAGTATATTAAGCTTCTCTTTAACTCTTATCTAAAGGAATGAATTTTAGGACGTGGCAAACTTACGCGTCGATTGACCCTTAAATTAATCTAGAACATAGTTTTTTAAGGTTTATCTTAAGGTCCAACTTAAGGTAACATTTAAACATCGGCCCTAAATATTACTAGAAAGTTAGCCATTAATTCTACTGACTTTGACAATTTGTCGTAAGAACAATCATTAACTTAACAAATTAAGTTCTATTGTTCGAATTTATTTAATACACGTAAAAAAATTGAATATAATTACATTATTTATTTACAAATTTAAACGAATATATAATATTAAAGTCCGTTTTGTTGCAGTTGATAGCTCATATCGAGGGTTGAAGCCATAAAACAACCGTAAACCATAGGCGTTGCCAATAGTAATTACCTTATTTAATAAGAAAATTGGCCTCTGTCCATTGTTAAGTAGGATTAGGGTTAAAGTAGGTACAACAGGGGTAATTAATTTACCTATTTTTGCCTGCTTTAGGATGTTATTACGCCATTTGATGTGCGTTTGTCAAACTATGTATTTAGTTGTATTTAGATACTGCATTATCTCAAAGTTGAATTATTTCCTATACTTGTAACAATGGCTTCAAGTTTTTCGCCAACGTGTCTTCGTCAAATTAGCAAGAGTGCATATTCTCTCCGAGAAAAGACATTAATATTAAACGTGCATGATGCTCTAGTGTACCAGAAACCTGCAAGTGATGTTCGTAGCATCATTGCAGAGTGTGCCAATATGGTAGGAGTTGGAGAGGCTACTATATATAGGTTCTTGCGTGAAAGAAAATCTAAGAACCTCAGTGAGCCAAAACCACTCCCAGGAAAGAAACCGTTAGAAATTGACAATTTCATTAAAAATGGTATTAGAAGAAAAGTACATAGTTTTTATTTTGCCAAGGAAATACCAACTATAGAAAAAATTTTACAAGCCATTAACTACGACGAGGACTTACCACAGCTATCACGAACGAAACTATGGAAAATACTTCATGATATGAACTTTCGATGGGAGAAGCAAAACAGAAAATCTTTTCTTATTGATAGAGCAGATATTATTTGCTGGAGAAGTCAATACTTAAGGTCCATCCGAAAATACCGCAGCGAAGGCAAAAACATTTTCTATTTGGATGAAACTTGGCTGAACGAAGGGCACACCGTATCTAAAGTTTGGCAAGATAAAAATGTCCTAAGTTCTCGACAAGCTGTCATGGAAGGCTGGTCAACAGGACTTAGACCACCATCTGGAAAGGGACGCAGACTTATTATAACTCATATAGGAAGTTCAAATGGCTTTTTGGATCAAGGATTATTACAATTCCAGTCGAATTCTACTAAAGACTATCATGAAGAAATGACTGCTGATGTTTTCGAGGAATATTTTAAGCAAATGATAGAATACATTCCCGCTAATTCTGTAATAGTGATGGATAATGCCAGCTATCACTCTAGGCTAAAAGAGAATCTTCCCACAACTTCATGGAAAAAGGCGGAAATCGTAAACTGGTTACAACGAAAGGAATTGAGTTACGATAATACCATGGTAAAAAAAGAACTTTTTGATATTGTTAGGCTACATAAATCACAGTATAAAAAGTATGTTATTGACGAGATGGCAAGAGATCGAGGTATTATAGTGCTCCGTTTACCACCTTACCATTGTGAGCTAAATCCTATCGAATTAATATGGGCTCAAGTAAAAGGATATGTTGCTAGAAATAACAAAACTTTTAAAATGCAAGAAGTGCGACACCTCTTGCTTCATTCTTTAGCAAATGTGTCATCAGAAAATTGGCAAAACGCCATAAAACATGCTATAGTAGAGGAACAAAAAATGTGGGAACTTGACAACGTAATTGACACAACTATGGAAATTGAGCCTTTAGTAATAAGCGTAGGACATGATGACTCTTCAGATTCTTCTGAGGACCATTTTATCGAGTTATAATTATTGAAATTGTCAATATTTTTTGATCTGTAAATAAATTAGTTTTCTTGTAAATAAATTCATAAAATCATAAAATCTATTACATTTAAATAAAATAATAAGCGGTTACATTAAAAACCCAACTCTCCGACCATGATGGGCCGTTTTAATCATTATCCTCTCATTTCATTTTATGGCTCTATTGTTACTTTATCTGTTACCCGGTGGAATAGGTCAAAATTTCTTCATCTTTATGCTAGATGTACGTAAAAAGACCATTTTATAGGTAAAATATTTTAGGCCACCGGGCCCTTGTTTTGAATCTTTAATGAGGGTATCGAGCTATCAACGGCAACGAAACAGACTTTAACCAAAATATTATTTTACAAATTTTAATTATTGAATGGAATTTTATACACGATAGAAATATTCCAGTTAACGCCATATACGTAAATGCTACTGCCAATCAGAACAGAGTATAGTATCTATCAGGAAATAAACTCAAATCAATCGAAAAAGTAATTTTAGTGCTTGAATCACTTAATGTGAAAGCATTTTCAGGGAGGTCATTTATGCTTGGTAAATTAAAAATTATACAAAAGTATTTGAGCTTTGTATTTGATTCTAAACTTTATAAGTATTTCAAATAAAGTGCCTTAAGTGTTAAAAATATATTGAAAGTACTACCAAACTCTGTTTTAAATTACACTGATTAAACTCTAGGTACATTTGCTTTACCTGATAAAATTACTTCAATCTCGGTAGGATCAACATTATCTATTTCCATATCATCATCGTCAATAAACGCATTGTCTTTATAAGTAGCAGAATGATAACTGTTTTTGAAACTAGGAGCTGGTAGTTTAATTATCAAAGAAGCTTCGCCGTAGCGAACGTCAACTTTTTTTATTACCATTGTCAGCTTCAGTTCCGTATTATCAGTGAAAATATTGTTTTCGAGTTGCTTTTTGACGTTTATTACCCATTTAGAATTTGAATCTAATGTTACGTTAAAGTTTGTTGAATAAGCTGAAATAAGAAAGAAAATATATTAGATTTAACTCAAGAATAAAAATGTAAATATAAATATAAAATTGGAATTGGAATATATTGAGAGTATTTGGCTATGAATTAGTCAAGAGCCTTATCTCGTAGAAAACTACTTGACTAATTAATTTTTTCGACCTTTAAAATAATCCTTCATTCTTAAAAAATTAAATTCATCGAAGTGAACTAATATGTGGCAAGTTTAATATGAATTAATAAGAACTCCGTAATCTTTAAAATCTTTTATTTTTTTATTATACAGGGTGTTTCAGAATAAAATGCTGATCCTTAACGCTATGAATCCTTAGGTGATTTTAAGAAGAAAAGTTCAAATTAACATATATCCTTAACCTATCAACTTTCGAACTACAGGGCGTTAAAGTTTTAAGAAAAAAATCGTTTTTCTATCATAACTTTAACAACTTTCTAGCTATTTTTATGAATTTTTCACACATGCCCTCTAAGCATCAATAGCCTTTTTTGGTGTAGAAAATTTTTAAAAAAATTTTAACCAGTGGCGTCCTGAAATGGTTTGGACTAGACTTTTGGAAAGATATTATGTACGCCACTGCTTTTTCTCAAGATAAAAATTATTTTTAAAATACTCATTCATTTTAGGCCACATTTAATATCTTGCCTTTTTATCGTCCGACAAACAGTTTCCGACCAAAAAAATAAAAAGCATTAAATGCACATTCGCTATGTGCCTATGGTTTATTTTTAAAAATTAAATTAAAACAACTAACATTAAATAACGTGTGAACAAAAACGAAAATAATTTAGATTAGCTGTTGAAAGTGGCCACCACCTGCAAGAATGCATGCCTGAGCTCTTCTTCTCATTGAGTCTCGTACCCTTTGAAAAATTCCTGGAGTATTCCTGATAGTGTCGAAACAAACTATTATGGGGTTTCTCAACTCCCCTTCAGTATTTATTGGGATGCTGTAAACCAACGTTTTCAGATGTCCCCACAGGAAAAAATCTAGACTGTTTAGATCAGGGGATCTAGGTGGCCACGATTGTGTTCCTCTGCGCCCTATCCATCGATTACGATAATGTTGATTTAAAAACTCTCGTGCTAAGAGACTGAAATGGGCAGGTGCGCCATCGTGCATAAACCACATACGATATCGGGTAAAAATAGGGACGTCGTCTAGCAAATTTGGTAAAGTGTGTTCAAGAAATTGGCGATAATTGATTCCGTTCAATCGGGCTGGTAAAAAATAAGGCCCAATTAAATAATCACCAATAATTCCAGCCCAAATATTTACAGAAAATTGCTCTTGGTGGTGGGATTCCGTAATGGCATGTGGGTTTTCTTCTGCCCAGAAGTGATTGTTATGAACATTTTGTATGGCGTTCCTGGAAAAATTAGCTTCGTCCGTGAACAAAATTTTGCCATCAAATTGTTGATTTTCGGTAACCATTTAAATAAACCATTGGCAGAAATTGATGCGTAATGGAAAATCCCTAGGAAGTAGGGCCTGGACCCGTTGCATATGGTACGGATATAACAAATAACTTTGAAGAATTCTCCAGACTAGGACATGAGTAATATTTAAAATATGCCCAATTTTTCTGGTACTTATATTAGGGTTTTGTTCCACTAAATTTAAAACAGCTTCTTCGGTTTCCGGTGTTCGTGTAGTTTGGTGTGCCCCTTTTAAGTAGTTTTTTGTTTCAAAAGATCCCGTTTCACATAACTTTCTGTGAGTTCCTGAAATCGTTCGTGCATCCGGCACTATTCTATTTGGATAACGCTCTTGGCATAATCGTCTAGCTTCGAATGCATTGCCGTCAGCAAGCCCGTATAGGTAATGTATATCCGCAAACTCGACATTTGTAAAATTTACCATGATACTTATACGTTTAAAAAGTATTACGTTTTTAAAATTTAAGTTAAGTGGAAAGCCGTGTACATAAATAAATAGCTGTCAAACTATTATTAAATATTTCGTTATTGTCATTGTTTCCTTAACAAAGTTCATAGCCTACTAGTCAGAAACCATAGGCACATAGCGAATGTGCATTTAATGCTTTTTATTTTTTTTTGTCGGAAACTGTTTGTCGGACGATAAAAAGGCAAGATATTAAATGTTGCCAAAATGAATGAGTATTTTAAAAATAATTTTTATCTTGAGAAAAAGCAGTGGCGTATATAATATTTTTCCAAAATGTCTAGTCCAAACCCTTTCAGGACGCCACGGGTTAAAAATTTTTAAAAATTTTCTTCACCAAAAAAAGGCTATTGATGCTTAGAGGGCATGTGTGAAATATTCATAAAAATAGCTAGAAAGTTGTTAAAGTTATGACAGAAAAACGATTTTTTTTTAAACTTTAACGCCCTATAGTTCGAAAGTTGATAGGTTAAGGATATATGTTAATTCGAACTTTTCTTCTTAAAATCACCTAAGGATTCACAACGTTAAGGATCAGTATCTTATTCTGAAACACCCTGTATATTACATTGTTTTGGCATATTAACGGTGAAACTATTCATCTAGTGATGCCATTTCGACAATGCTTCATATACGTATGTGCGAATGGTTCATTGCTTGTAGGATGAGTAGTGATGCGTTGAGGGGGCTTAGCCCCCTCTTATGATCCTAAAGTGTCCCGGTAAGATATTGATCATATTATGGTATAAATATACAGAGTGTAACAAATTCGTTCTTCACCATTATTGGGATTTCGAGAACGGTGAGATATGGTTAAATTCGGACCAAGTTACGTAACTATGGGCGCAATAATAAGCCTCAAAACAAATCAAAAATAATTTTAAAATATATGGAAAAATCAAAAATTTTGCGTTTCGGTTTTTATTTTTTCCTGGCTTTGTTCGAAGAGGCGTCCAAAAATAAATATCACTGTCTCGTTGCTATTTTTCATTCTGCATAAGATGGCATCATCAGATCTTTAATTCGACGTTTGGTCTTTGGGTCACCATCATCAATTTAATTTTTTTAAATACGGGCCTGGATTTTCAATTTCAATTATGAGAGAGAGGACATAAATCTACGTTCAGCAATATACAACAAATACTGATTATCAGACGTTTTGTTCCTTAAATTCATTAAAATATCCCTAGTACGTAATTTTCCTGTTACTTTTGTTTCGAAGAAACTGATGATTTTTAAATTATTATTGCTATTTCTTTCCTTAATTATTATTATTATTACGTACTACTCCTGTTTTTTTTTATTTCAAACTAATAGTTGTATCAAATTTCTACTTAGTGTAAGTACAAAAATAATTTATTTTATTAATATAAATAAAATTTTACACTTTCTTAAGACGTACTAAGGGTATTTTAATGAAGATGGTCAATTTAAGGAACAAGACGTCGGAAAACCAGTAAGTGTTTTGTCTAGCGCTGAACGTAGATTTAAAAAAAAATTAAGTTGATGATGGGACCCAAAGACGTAACGTCGCATTAAAGATCTGCCATCCTTTGGAGAATAAAAACTAGCACAGAAAGTGAAATTTATTTTTGGACATCTGTTCGAACCAATTAAGGAAAAAAATAAAAACCGAACACCCTCTGTATACATACAGTGAGTCCCAGAAGAAATGTCTAAATTCATTTAAAATTCAGCGGTAAGTTTTTTCAAAAAACGCTCGTACCCGTCGATTTTGATTTTTTAATTTTTTTTTTGTGGTAATTTCATGTATACAGGGTAGCTCAAAAATAAGTTACGACCATCAACTTCATTTTTTCAAATGAAAACATATAGTTTTTATTTCATTTTTGAATTTTGCATTGAATTCTAAGCATGTTTCATGTACCATGTCCTATACTCAACAGTTATTGAAAAAATTAGGATTGAACATATCATTTAGGGAATCCAACGATCTATCAAATCTTCTGGCAATATGGCATTTTGGGCTCCATAATAAGTAAGAGTGTACTGTCTCACTGTCGCCGTTTATTTCCATAGAAACTGTATGACAATTTTATTTCAAATAAGTATAATTATTGTCAAGCGTAGTTTCAAAGTTGCGGTTTTCACAATAATGGTGAAGTTAACGGAACTGGAAAAAATTGAAATTCTATGCATGGTTGGGTTTGGTGATAAAACACGTACTCAAATAGAAACAGCCCAATTATTTAATGAAATCCATCCTGATCGTCCTCCCATATGTCAAAAGATGGTGAGTAGAATAGAGGCTAAGTTTAGAGAATTCGGTCATGTTAGAGATTTGCCTAAATCTGGTCGTCCTACTCGAGATGAAAATGAACAACTTGACGTTTTGCTTTCCTTGGAAGAAAATCCATGTACTCCCTTGTCGCACATTGGGGCCGATTTACACATGCCGAAATCTGTTGTTCACCGAGTAGTTCAAAAGCACAAATATCACCCATACAAAGTTATTCCAGTGCATGAGTTATTTGAAGATGATTTCGATAGGCGAAGTGAGTTTTGCGGACGCATGCAAAATATGTGCAATCTAGATAATAATTTAGTAAAAAATATTATTTTTTCGGATGAAGCTACGTTCTATTTGAATGGTAATGTGAACAGACAAAATTGTCGATATTGGGCAACAGAAAATCCGCATTGGATGATAGAGGTTCACAGCCAGTACCCTAAGAAAATAAATGTTTGGTGTGGAATCGTACGCGAAAGAGTAATTGGTCAATTTTTCTTTGAACAGTCTTTAACTGGACAAGTATATCTCGAATTTCTCCAACTCCAGCATTAGTTGCTTTATTTCCGAATCCATTGGATCCAGACTCCCCTGACGAAGAACTGATATTCCAACAAGATAGTGCTCCTCCGCACTATGCGGCCACTGTGCGCACATTTTTGGATGAAACCTTTCCCAATCGCTGGATTGGAAGGAGGGGACCTATCGAATAGCCTGCTAGGTCGCCAGACCTAACTCCGCTGGACTTTTTTTTGTGGGGTTACCTCAAATCAAAAGTATCTGTTAACAGGCCAAACAATATGCAGGAGTTGAAAGAAAGGATCCGAAGAGAAGTGCGTGTCATAACTCCGGAAATGGTTGGAAACGTGCAAAGAGAGTTTATTGATCGTCTTGGATATTGTCAAGCCGTAAATGGCGCACATTTTCAACATTTAATTTGATTTTGTTGTGTTTTTTTTTAATAAACAGGTCTTACTTATAGATATGTTCAATCCTAATTTTTTCAATAACTGTTGAGTTTATGTATAGGACATGGTACATGAAACATGCTTAGAATTCAATGCAAAATTCAAAAATGAAACAAAAAATATATGTTTTCATTTGAAAAAATGAAGTTGGTGGTCGTAACTTATTTTGAGCTACCCTGTATACATGAAATTACCACAAAAAAAAAATTAAAAAATCAAAATCGACGGGTACGAGCGTTTTTTGAAAAAACTTACCGCTGAATTTTAAATGAATTTAGACATTTCTTCTGGGACTCACTGTATAGGTATGATAATTGTGTCCCTCCCGAAATTATCTTCCAGGAAAGAAAATCTGGATTCAACACTCCACACACACACACTCATTCCGACTCACAGTCACAGCCCGAGTATGACCACGATCTAAGCTTGTGAACTTATAAAGGTGACTTGAGATTACTTTAGGGAGGTTGAAAACCAAACATAGGAAAGTGAATGGATGAATATTATTACCCTTTAGCTGGTGTCAAACTCATTGATAACATAGGTCATACTATTTATTATAATCTGCCCTGTACTTACAATCCAGTATAATTTCAACATTTCGATCTGTAGTTTCAATTTCGGATGAATCTGTTAATTCAACTGACCAATGACCATCTTTGATTCTATATTCTGCTAAATATTCCGTTTTTAGGAAAGCCATAGTCGTAGTGTCTGGTAGCTTTATGACCAAAGTAGCTTTACTGTTGTCATCTTTACCAGTTTTCGATGCAGTTAGTGACACAATCAATTCTGTATTGTTACTTAAAACGTTACTGTCTAAATTTTGAATAACAGTTATATGCCATTGTTTATCAAAGGTAAATTTAAATGTATCGGAGTAATCTAAAAATAATAGAAATACGTTTATTAACATGATGAATAAATTCAGCTTTTAATAGTGGACCAATTAATTGAGTCGTTCGGTTTTAATATATGTGACAAGTACATATCCTGATTTTTTTCTTTTTTGATATGTTTGAAAGTAGAATTTTTGTTTTTCGATCCAGTTCATTCATTTTTAAGAAATCAAAATTATCTTTATAAATATTATTCTTTGCGAGTAGGTATAAAGAAGCCGTCGCCGCCTCGTAAAATAAATGGTCCACGTAATCCCACCATGGCGATATCTTCTCTATATTTTAAATTCAATCAAATAATAAAAATCAAATTTTAACATTTCTTGAGATTACATAGGTCATTTACATTTTAGCAGCAAAATATAGTTAGTTATAGTAAATAAGATATGTTAAAGTGTACATATTATACAGGGTGTTAATCTGGAAACTTCCAGTAAAAAATATTCAAAATCGGAATGGCACATCAAATTTATTGTGAAGTGGGACGCTTTTGTAGAATATTTGTAATCTTCTTTAATCGTCTGGGAGAGGTTGAAGTTATGATTAATACGATATTTGAGAAGGGGTGACCCCCCCGTGGCACATCATTTTAATAGTCCCTTTCCAATAATACCATTGATTATTATTTTTTGTCGTGTTCCAAAAATGGACGATTAATATATAGGGTGTCCCGAAATTAGCTGAGAATATTTTAAGGTGATAAAGTCCATCCAAAAATAAGACTAAAACACTTTATTAATATCCCTTCAAGAACGCTTCGCTATAGGGCTAGAACCGCCCGAATTGGAACTGACAATCATTTTTTCAAAATATCTCAGAAACCGATTAGGGTATCAGAACAAAATTTGATACGTGTTTTATCCATGACAAGACGTAATAAACGGTTTATTTAGCTTAACTGTATTTCTGCCAGTGGTATCCCACTGGGTAGGTAGTGAGGAGAATATTTCCCTAACTTTCTGATTTGTAGGATTCTTTAACTAATACCCTAATCGGTTACTGAGATATTGTGAAAAAACCGCTTGTCATAGCCCCAATTCGGGCGGCTCTAGCCCCATAGCGAAGCGTTTTTGAAGGTATATTAATAGAGGGTTTTAATCCTATTTTTGGATGTATACTTATCCCCTTAAAATATTGTCAGCTTATTTCGGGACACCCTGTATAGAAGAGTCAATACAATAATGTTTTGTAAATAATAACTTAAAAACCTTAAATCTAGGTGCAGGTAAGTTGTAATTACGTACATTTTTGGCACGTGATTTCTTGGAAGCTCCTACTAAAACAATTAATTATAGTATTATTGGAAATAGATTTAAACGGCCCTTAAAAGTATGTGTCAACTGGCCCCCGCCCTCCCATTTTAGAATTTAAGGGTAACACTTATCCCTCTCCGTAGGTTACACCACGAATGCAGTAATTACGTATTCTTTAAGAGCGTCCCCTTTTAAATAAAATTTTTCCTATATTTAATATTATTTCCTGGCAATGGTGGAAGTTTTCAAATTGATACCTTGTATACGGACAGAGGTGATAATCCATTTTTAATATCATTGGCCGATCATTGTCATATATATGATAGTCTGTAAAATATGGCTGTTGACTTTAATATCTGGTAAATGTCGTCAGGGTGCAATTTACAAGCAATTTACAATGTGGCGTATCCAGGCATTAACCTTGAGGGCGGATAAAATAATTTTGTTAACATTATTTATTGATGTGAAAAATCATACAAATGAAAAATTGTGCCAAAAGTCGGGAAAGTCAATGTTCTGCAGCACTTTATTTATTGTTTGATGCATCTAGCTATGAGATAATCATATTTCGAACTGAACAAGGTCACGATCATCAAAATTTGGAGTCCCAATCGAAATATTGATTGAGCTATGAGACAAAAAAGAAATAGACAAATTGTTCGAAATACGTTTGAAACCCAAACCTATTATGAGCAATTTGAGCAAGATAGATCGATTGACTCTACCGTCTATGAAAAAAGCAAGGAATGTACCAATTGGAGAAAAACGAAGATGAGTACGGCCAAGTAAAGCTGAGAAGGCCTTAATAGTCCAATAAGTGCTTGTTTCATTTTTATTTTGTGAATGTTGTGTTTGATTTTATGTTAAAGAATTATATTGTTTTATTTCCAAGAATTCTTCAGACTTATTTCTATGTCCCCTTTTATAAATGAGATCTAATAAAACTTGACAGCTTTTGCTTATAAGTGCTATTTAGGCTAACAAGAATTATAAATCTGGGTATACTTTTGAAATTGAATATGTTATAAAATATAGTAAACATTGTGTATCTTTGCTAAATAAATAGAATTTTTTTACTGCTGAATAATATAAGACACTGCCGAAAATTCAATATCTGGGTATCATCCTAAGATTATTTATTTTCTTAATTTTGGTGAGCATTAGTATTTTTGAGAAACAAAAGTATTTTTTTGTAAAAAAAGATTGGGTAGATTTGGTGGACTGTTAAATACCACCCAATGTGAAATGTGCTTCTAATTTACAAGAACAAAATTTTGTGAATATAAGAAAATTTAATAAATTTGTGACATCAAATCGTCTTTAATTATAACTATAATAGTGTAGTAGTAAATTGCTAAAATATTAGGTAGAATGACTTTGGAATGGTGTCTTTAAAATTAGAAATATTTTGTTTATTAAAATAACTGATTTACGCTGTAACTAATAATATAGTAAATAGCGTGTAGTGATGATGTTATTACACTTACCATCTGCAATTATATTAAGCTCAGATGAGTTAGCTCCATCAAACAAAATAACCCCATTTAGGTCAACTGAAGCTTCCTCATTATCGCCATTTTGTATAGTGTAAACAGCAGAATAATATGGCTTTTCAAAGTTAAACGTTGAACTAGTTGATGGCAGTTTCAGTACTAATACTGTCTCTCCTGATCGCGATCCATTGGCATTACTTACAGTGACAGTTATTAATAATTCCGTATTTGAACTTAATACGCTTGCGTTGAGATTCTGGTTGACAGAAATGTCACATTTTAAAGAACTAGAATCACAATTTCCAATGAAATTATCATCATAACCTAAAAAAAGTTTTTAATTAGTAAAGTGGGTGGTGATTAGCAATTTTTCAAATTGTACTTTTTAAGACAGATTCGGAGAAATTTATGTTTAATTTCTCCATATCTCATCATATATTGATACTTCGATGCATATTTGATTAAATTGAATTTTATTGTCTTAGTAATTTCCATAGTTTTGTTTATTAATGTCGTATTTTGGACTATGCCACACAGGCACAGTTTATCTGTGCCTTGGGATAACGATTGGTATAATCGCGGTATAGTCCAATTTATCTACTAAAGGTTATATTTATTTTTATTCTTATTGTGTTTTTTAGATAAATAAATTGTGTTTGAATTTGAATTTGGATATATTCCGTGAACTCAACTACACCAGTTGTACCTCTGGATTCTAGCTGTAGTTTATTTGTAAAAGATATATTCTGAACAATTTCGTACGTCCTTGTATATCAAGTGTGGCACAGAAAGTCCATATCATATTGGAAATTTCTTCCTTAATCGGCTAAAAAGTTTTTTTACTTGTCTATTGTATGCCCTGCCGGCTGTGAACGTCGGAAGGAATGAGAGCAAAAAATTAGGCTATACTGCCATTAGTTGTGTTGTAAAAATCGTTAATAGAAAAGACCCATCCAAGATTTTTCAACGCTTTTCATTGAGCTAACTAGAAATAAATAGGTCTAAATTGACTGAAATAGCAACCAATTATAGATAATTTGTTATAACGACTAACGTATGTGTTCCATAAAATGATGTATTTTGTATTTTATTGAATTTGACATCCTACGCTAAAACAAGAACTTCATTTGTTTAATTTTATTTCTTACGTAGTCCCGCTCCACGTAGCTTCGCTTGGCACCGTTAAAAGGCAAAGAAATTTATCGCTACATTGGCGTGAAACGTGGGAAGAAAAGTTTGTGTTTGTTTATTATAAAAGCTTTGGCGCTCCAATAATGTTTTTTATAAAATACGTGATGGATTAGACAATAATTAGAAACAAACAGTTGAAGAGTCGAGCAATAATTTATTTATTTTGCCTTAATAAATTTTGTTTCAGTACGTCTATAATAATACGCTTTCCCGCATGCTGTTTATATTTTTTTCTCCCAGCCTATGGAATCGTTCAGAAACTACTGTGCAAACAATATTCGTTTCTGCTTTAAATGACATGCCCAGGAACAGTCATGTGATTTTTTAAAATGACAAATTCTACACTTAAATATAAAATTATTTTGCAAAATTTTGAAATAGGTCACATAAAAAAAGTTTGTTGTTTTTTATTCTTTATCGATGTACCAATTTTCAACTCTCTACTATAAATTCGATTTTTTTTCTCTTTCTTTTCAAAAACTGAGCTGATCTGGATTGTTCAAACATTACTTTTGAACCTTTACAAGAAGATTTATTTATAACAAACAATATTTTCGATAGAATTTCATTTTCAACTGGTATGACATAACAGTTTGTATGCACCACTGGTACTATATATTGATATATACCCTCGGGTAAGAGACCCTCGGCTGTGTAATACTATCGCCCTCAGGGCATAATCATCTACTTAGTACCCTTGATACATAAATCTATTACATTGTGACCCGTTTCTTAAAAACGGGCATTAAATTGTGAAGTGCTTCGTGAATTTATTCATGTAGTAACTTCAAGGCCACAAACACGCTAACTTTGATGTCTGATTAATGAATTTATTCACGAATTGGAACAAGATCTATTTTTCTGATTTCATAAAATTACAAAAACAAAACTTCTCAATGCGGTTCTTTCTAAAGGATGATCACTCCGGCCCTGCCCATCTTTAATTATTATCAATGAAATTTATCAATGAACAAAATTATCAAGCACCCTCTGGTGTCAAACCCATTGAACTAAATTGACAGACCTATCAAATTTATTCCATTGACAATTCACAGCAGTTCGATCATATGAAGAAAAAGGATAGGAATATAACCAGACCTGGTAGAGCTAACAAAAAATGAATATCCTTTTGGGCACATAATCTGAGTTTTGTGTTTTCCGTGTTTTGTACGGTACGGAGAATAAAAAAAAACAACGCCCGCTTTCCAAAAATTTTCGAAGAGAAGACATGTGAATTGATTAGAGAACCTGAGTAGCTAGTGAAAGAATGTTATGTTTACTTCATTTCCGAGAACCGACTTGTTACATTCACAGTGAATTTTATATTGACGTGAAATTTTGAAGGTATTAAATAGCAAAAATAAACTGTTTTCTGTGTGAAAACAACACCAAATATGACGTATTTGCGTTCGTTAATGCTTCTCTGAACTACCAGTCCAATATTGGTTACTACTTCTTGTTTTCAATTAAACTCTAGGTACCGGAAGAGATGCATGTTTTACCTTCATATAGATGTATTTTCGGCTTGGTTGACCTTGCTAAAGGGCCCTTAAGTACGTTTTTTTAGAAAATTAAAAAATGACGCGAAAAACTATATCAAAGTTGATACAAAATTGACATAATTTAAACAAATAACTCAACATTTTGTACATAACTCGAATTTAAAGGTGCGTATTTTAAACAAACAAACCCGAAAAAAACCGTATTTTACCAATAACGAATAAAAAAACTAAACTAAGAGTGCTATGAAAACAAAACAGTCATACTAGATAAGAAAAATTCTTCAGGTCAACATGGTACCTGTCAAATAGTATTTAGCTATAACAATTTAAATAAATTATTAATTTCTAAGTTTATTAATTAAAAATGCTTTTTCTAAATAAAAATTAAAATTTGTACTAGTGAGTTGAAATGGTAGATGGCTAAAGAATAAAAATCCAACAACTTCCTCTGACATTTTTCAAACTATATTTTGTTATTTTTGCAAAAATTGTCAATTATAACGTCATTCATAACATCATTTATGCATGACACTGTATAAGAATTATGTTAAAACGGAACAACAAAATAACATTGTATAACTAATCTTTCCATTTAAAAGATACAGGATTGAATATTGCAAAAATATTACTTTTTTCACTTCGTTCGGAACTACATTAACTACAAAATAGTATATTAAGATACAAGTTTCATAAGACATCATCGTAGAGCACGCGTTTAATTTAGAAAATTAAGTTTTCTAAAGTACAAGTGCTGTAATTGTCTTATGAACCGTGTATTTTATAATACTTTTTCTATTTCGGTCTTTAAAGTCTGAAAAACTTTAAAAAATATATTAGATTATTTCCATTTGAATTAATATTTTCTTTTTGGGTTGGCAATACTTTTACAATTTAATAAAATGTTACAAGTATCAAATATGCCATGATAGAAACAATAAAATTGAACACAACAAAGCTTCTTCCCATCCGTCATACTTAAAAATAAATATATTATTAAAGTTAATAAAAATGAGTCAGGAGGAAAGTTGTACTTCGTCAGAAATAAGAGAAATTGCAGGAAATAATCTAGATAAACTTTTAAAAAGAATATGCAAAACTCTGAGTTATGGTGCGAGCAGAAGAAAGTTCAAAATATTGAACAAAATAATAAATAATATTATTGAACAAAATATTGTGTCGAGACAGAATCTGATAGGAATAACAATTAATGCCCAGGAAATGTATACAGTAGCTATAAATATGTATATATAAAGTAATATGTACAATACTATATTGAATAAAAATAAAAATAGTGCTTTATTGAATAAAACTTTAGAAATAGAGCATAAACTGGAAAATATTTTTATTATTTTTAGGTTATGTTGTTTTATAGTTGTGACTAGAAATTAGTTGACGGATACCATCAGTATGTTATATATTTCCGAGTATAGGTATTTCAGATAAATATCTAGTAAAAATGATGTATTTGCGAGGTTAAAGGTTAGTATTTTAGTTTAAGTTTCCTAAAAAAAATTTCTGTCGAATCCATAATGCCCAGAAAACGAATTTCAACAATCGAAGTAGGCCTAAAATTCGAACAGTACTTGTTGCCAATATGAAAAAAATAAAATTTCAGTTTCATAAAGTGGCAAGTTATTCAATTTTTTTGCATTTCATAATGTAGCCATTATGAAATCCAAATAGAAAAAATTAATTATACCTACATACCTACAAAACTTAACGGTGTATCTGCATAATCAATACTATTAATTTTAATAGCTGGACGAATTTGTATTTCGTCTTGATCTGGACCAGATAAATATGAGGCCGCATAAGAATTGCTATCAAAAACAGGTAAATTATTTCTGTCTGAAGGTAGCCTGAGCACCAAAACTGAAGAAGCTGATAAATTATAATTTCCGGTGCTTGATGCGGTTATTGGTATAATCAAATGTGTGTTGGTTGACAAAACATTTTCATTTAGATTCTTCTTAATTAACACATCAGACGATGCATAGTCGAACTCCAAATAGTCTTCATAACCTAAAATATTTAAGGTATAAAAGTTACTAACCTATATATAAAAAGTTACTATTTTCCGAGGTCGCTAAAAACAAGACCCCGAAAATACTTCAACCAGCAAGCAAAATATAGTTACATCTAGCTCAAGACGGATTCATAGTTGAAGTAACGTCGTCGATAACACATAAAACGTAAATAGTATAGACATACCCGCTCAAAGTTCCTTTAAGAATTTGAAGGTTATGGTTTTGTTTTTCACATGATACATGTTTGTTTATTTATAACTATAAATTATTATTACAAGCGATAAAGACATTGATATAATAGCGGGAGCACTATTGTGCTGGTATTAGCCAGTAAAAAATTTAAAAAGTGTAGAATTTGGTGTTGATAACATGGCGATTGTGCAGGAGTATAACAGATGCTAACCTGTTCCGTAAGCCGTAATGTAAGAAATGGAATTGAACCATTTCTTACTTCTTACTGCTTAATTTTTATGCGCTATGAATTGTTCTCTTGTAAATTCCATATTTATTTTTCTTACGGTTGAACGTTATGCTTACTTTACGGTAACTATGAATCCAATTTCACAGTATAAAGAGGTAGATAAACTTTGCCTAGACCTTTTGAGACGGAAGAGCAAAAAGTTATAATTTACACAATTTTTCAGTTTTTAAAGAGCCACTAACGGCCGCAATTTGATATCGAAAGAGACACAACTTGACATCGAAAGAGCCGCATGCGGCTCGCGAGCCTTAAGTTGCCGACCCCTGGTCACAACCAAAGCACTGGTGAAGACGCCAAATTGTTTTGCGTCGAAAACGAATTAAAACCTACATGGAAACATCCGACGACGGCGTCATTCGATAGCTTCCGACGGACTGACGACGGTAACGACGCGTGTCACGGGGGAGGGGTGCGGTGAAAAGCGAGTACAAGTGGCTGAGAGAAAGAATCGGTGCCTAATCCTCGTTAATCGATTCAGAACGAATTTTTAATGTTTTCTTTCGATAAAATAAATAATATTTGCGTATGGAACTAAAGAGCCGCAACTTCACATCCAAAGAGCCGCATGTGGCTCGCGAGCCGCAGGTTGCCGACCCCTGACCTAGACTTAAGGCGGGTTCTAGTCGACTTTATTCATAAATGTCATTGAATCTATGCCACTGAATGTAGAATTGAATGGAAAATTTGTTCACATGACTCAAGGACATTGAATATTCAATCCAGAATGCATCAGTTTTTGAAACACCTGTAAAGCACAAAAAATAGAAACAGAACCACAGAGAAAACCTCGTTGTTGGTGGGTCAGACCCTGGATCTTAAAATGGAGTTATGAAGGGGCTTGAGTAAAGTTGTAGAATGTTCAATAGATGAGTGAATGGTTATAAAAACGACTTAAGGATTAGCCAAGAGACCTTTGAAGAACAGTGGTGTCACCCCTTATACAGAAAAAAATACTCGAAAACACACACAACGGTATTTTCATGCGGTTGAACCGTTGTTCTCGTGGTCAAGTACTGTTTAGTTCAATTGAATTGGTTCCGTCGAGAAACCAAAAGTAGAAATTACTTTCACGTTGAACAGTACCGATGAATACTGCAGCCGAACGACTTGTTGTATCCCTTTTGTTTAACGTCTGGGAAATGTCAGCCAGACGGGACCTACAGCTTTTGACGTGAGATCCGAACCACACGCATGCCCACAGTCTGTCCATCAGTCGCCAAAAGAGTAGGATTATCCGCTCCAGTCAGGTCTTATTCAGGGCTAAACCCCCAGTCTGTCCATCAGTCCCCAAAGGAGCAGGATTATCCGCTCCAGTCAGTGGGTCTTATTCAGGACTAAACTAGCAACGTGCTGCATTATTGCCTACTAAAATTTTGTGTAGTGACGTACACCTACCGGGAATCGAACCCGGGTCGACACGGCCGAATGCGGTAGTTCTGTTTACGGAGCTACCATACCGGGCTGAGAAGAAAGGCATATTAATGAGTCGGTTGCATCAACAGTATAATGCGATCGGAGTTTAAAAGCTCAATGACTATTGGTCTGCGCTGCACATAACTCTTCGTGTCACAGGGCAACAATTGTCAATTATTTCATTTTTCACTTGTATGGTATGTAACAACATGCCCCTAATCCCTCCTAATTCGATCAAACTACCCTTCATGACAATTTGTTTTTTCTTCCCATAATACTCCCTTATAGTTAGAGAGATGGTGACAATAGGGGGTCCGTGAAGTGGAATATCAGTAATTTGTTTTTTCGTGGAGTTTAGATCCCCTTCTACAACTTTTATATGCGATGAAATGCCGTAGAGCGTTGCTGAGAGGCGCTGTACCGCTTTAGATAGGAAATTCTCAATAAATTCAAAATTACATCGAGTCATGTCTGAAAATTAATTTACAGCATCTGCGTGACCCCAAAGTCACGGGAAACACATTTTCTGAGAAGTCAACCCTTGCATATACTTTTCCGAGCGTGTCAACAAAAAAAATGAAAATTAAAAAAAAGAAAAAAAGCGAATTTGAAGTTGAAACTTTCTAGAATGGAATATGTGAAAAAATTGTTGTCGTTCCAGGTCTCGCCATTTCATTATTGGAATTTTTTTTAAATCTTCTCGGAGGAAATTCGGAAAACGATCGTGACATGTCAGAAAATTGTCCCACTACATTCCTTGACACCCAAATATTGTGGAAAAAAAAATTTCAGAAGAATCGCACCTAGCTAGGCGGAATTCTGACAATATTACGCAGAGATACCTGAAAGTATGACAGAGAGAAAGCGGGACTGGAGTAATCGGGTACTGCAAAACTTTCTCTAAATCTATTTTTTGAGAGAGCGATGCAGTCAGCAATTGTCCAAAGAGATTTCGCTGCAGTCTTACTTCGTGCACCTTCGTACCGACTTTCATAGTCTTCCTTTTCACGATATCCTTGAAAGTATGCTGCACTTTCGCAATATTCTTTTTATCAGAAAATTGTTTACGAGTGATCTCCATGTGAATACAAATCGGTCGCTTGAGACTTTATAATTTTTCCTTGTTGACTTGTCAGAAAATGTGTTTCCCGTGACTTCAGGGTCACGCAGATGCTATAAATTCATTTTCAGACATGGCTCGATATAATTTTGAATTTATTGAGAATTTCCTATCTAAAGCGGTACAGCGCCTCTCAGCAACGCTCTACGGCATTTCATCGCATATAAAAGTTGTAGAAGGGGACCTAAGCTCCACGAAAACCCAAATTATTAATATTCCACTTCACGGACCACCTATTGTCACCGTCTCTCTGACTATTATTACTCACAAATAATGCGATTTTTTTTATAATCTTTCCAATCTTCTTCCCTTATTGAAATGGCATGCTTGTAAGAATTGTCCCTTTTTTAAATTAAAATCTAAACCTTCTTATTAAACAAAGGTGTCGTTGTCTATTTTTGTGTCGTTGTCTTAAAAATATATATTTCCCTTAATTTTCTTTATGGCAAAAGGAATTTGCCTGCCGTTTGTCAAAAATCTATAGTAAAAGACGTTGTAGAAGAATATGGCAACTCCAGACTAGCGCATCAAAGTGTGAAATAAATGAAATGTAAAAGAATATATCCGCTATTTTCCCAATATCAACTGAGTAAATTTGATTCGATTAAGATGCATTTCTTTTATGTTGTTTCATAAATATATATAATTAAAACTAATATAGTCATTAAGTTAAGTTAAGTTAAATAATTAATTATTGTAATGTTATATGAAGACTGATAAAGGCTCAACTATGCCTTTGAACATAAATAAAAAAGGTGTTGGATCATTTGTACTTATCTATCTATCTATATATCTCCTTCCTGTTGACAGCATACCGAGTTTTCGGTTAGTTAAAATACGCAAATATAAACAACTATCTATTAATATAGTTAGTAGTTCAGTATAGCTTAAAGTTATACCGGGTGTCAATTTGAAAACTTCCCACCCTTAATATCTTTCTTGCAGTTAAAAATATGAAAAATCGGAAAGACACGTCAATTTTATTTGTAAGGGGGACACTTGAAATGAATATTTTTAGCCTCGTTGTTTCAAGCCCCTAGGAGGGGTAGATGTCACCCTTAGAATCTGAAATGGGAATGGGGGTCAAGTGGCACATCGTTTGAAAGGGCGGTCAATTCTCGTTGCAGTGGTATCCTACTTTGTTGCGTTTTGTCCACAGGTTTCCGAATAATCGCGTTTCAAAGTTGCAGAAACAATTAAACTTGCCTGCATTGAGATTTTGGTTTTCAGGTTAGTGTTTACAAAAAAATTACTGCATTGGGTCTCCTTGTAGTACAAATGATTAGAAGATTAGGTGGCACCATGGGCGAAGCCAGACATTTTCCTAGGGGAGGGCGAAATACTAATAACCACAAAACATCGTAAACATTAATGTTTTTTTTATCAAATTCCAATAAGTGGCAACTTCCAGAGGGAGCATGACCCTCCCATGCCTCCCCCACGCTACGCCCCTGGGTGGCACGGTTTTAAACTTTATGTGGGGATTGGCAAAGTAACTTCGACAAATTTACATCAAAAGTAATGTAATAAAATTTCGATGGCACTACGAGAGTACCTGCCTAGTTAATTTGGGTTCATTCGATTCCTTATCACTGAAATGGCACAAAAGGCCTTGCTATTCCATCAACACATTCTTAAAATACGTTGTTTTTTAACCCAAAAAAAATGGTCAACAAATTTAATGAATGTAGCCAACACATGAATATTATTGTTAATTCGCTTTTGCTTGTTGGGCTGTTCACAACGCCCGTATTCTCCGTATTTAGGATTTAATTGGGATTGGTAAATCCGGCTTAGTTCAATCTGACTTATTTGTTATGCACCGTAATCGGTTTTGGGAATCCAAGTTAACAAATTGGCAACAGTGGATTTTCAACAAATATGACGTGGAAAAGCGGATGACGCAAGAGATAACCCTACTTTCGTTTGATCTGACGGCAAACTCTGTTCTGACGTGGATTAAGAAATCATTGAAATTCGCAATTTGTAGCCTTTAAAACAGAATTTTCTTCAAAGTTTTGGAAACAATGGTGTTTAATATATTTTTGAGATGCAGAGTGAATATTTAAAGACATTATCATTGCAAAATTGCATGATATCCGCGACAGGTAAGCTGAAATATCTCATTTGCCTTTGTTTACGAAACATTGGCAGTTTCTTTTCCCTTTTATGAAGTAAAATATTTGTTTACAGATATCAAACGAAGCTAAACTTAGTACATAATATGGACCCCTTTACACTGAACTTTCAATATCCATAATTTAATTCATGGAGTTCCACCTATTACAAAGGATTGATATTTTTTCATATTTAGTGCTGGAAGTAGAGAGGAAATAAAGGCCCATAAAAGATAGCCCACAAAGATGGAAGCATATCAACAGTACATTGTCATGTATAGCTGGAACCAGCTACTCTTGCAGTCGCGAGGGTGCTATTTTATTTGCAGCTGAATATACTTTCGTGTTAAAGATCAGTTGATCTTTCGTGTTAAAGATTATTTCTCGAGCTCGTTTTAGGTACTTATGTATGTTCCAATACCAATAATAAATTGTTTCTAATTTTTTGTGGCTAAATAAAAGAATGTTTTTATGATTGAAATATATAAAAAAAACAATGTGTATTTTTTGAGGTGGTATTAATATCAAATACTAGCAATAAAGGAAAGCTCTCTCCATTGATAGGATGTCACTACCTACAGACCGGTTTCGAACTTTTTTGTTCTCGACTAAGGTTGATAATACAGCTTGAAGTAGTAGAGACTTCTCTGATGATAGGTATGGACACCTACCCTGTACTGATGAGACCAAAAGAGTTCGGAACGGGTCTGCAGGTGGTGATATTCTATCAATGGAGAGGGATTCCCTTCCTTGGTAGTACCATTCAATCTGAATTAGTATTTTAAACGCTACAATATTAGACAAAACTACGCGCTGCGGTTCTTCAGGTGGTTAGGAAATAATATTTCCACGCATTATATAGTATTTGAAATATATTAGTTTATTATTTTATGAACAGTACAAGCTGTCTTAGTTTTGATTCTTTTGACAAAAATGGCAACATAAATACTTAATAATTTGGCTTGTAATATTAGATTCAATTTTAAAAGTTATTTGTTGCTTGAAAACAGTTTTAAATTGCAAGCAAAGTTAAAATTCAAAAAAAAAATTTGAATAAAGTACTAAAACTGTTACATTACAAAAACTAATCTTATATTACACCAAAAACTATTTTTAAGAGCAAATATCCTAATCATCTTAAATGAAAATTTCCTCTTCAATTTCCATATTAACTACTAATTTCCAAACATGACACAAAAGAAAATTATGTCAAAGTCAAACCCGGAAACGCGTGTTTTAAGATTTAATTGAGATTGGCAAATCCAGCTTAGTTGAATCCGGTTTATTTGTTATGCACCGTAATCGTTTTGGGAATCCTAGTTAACAATTTGGCAATACTGGATTTTTATACAATTAAATGAGAAGTATAGTTTCAAAGTGGACAATCTCCATGTTTCCTAAATTCTCAGTAGAAGAAAAAACTAATAATTCATTAAATATAAACAATTAAGATAGTTTTCCCTTTTTATTGCATTTACATCACATATACTAATTTTTCTTCTTTTAAATGTTTGAAAAACATAAGAGTTGTTTTGAAAAAATATTTGTAGATTATACGTTATAAAAATAACAATCGAAGTTGCTTGAAGAAGCTTTGAAAATAACGCAAGATAATTTTTCTTTAATTATTTTTATTCATATAAAAAAAATAAAAAAGACTTTAAATTCAGTAAAAAAAAATACAAAGAAGAAATAGCGGATGGAGGGGACAAAAAAATTCAAAAACAGATAATAGAAAATTCCACGTCCTCTTTGACTTTCTCACATAGTGTCGTTTCATCATCGACGGTTTCGATTTCTGGAACTGTGTTCTTTTCTATGACGCATTTGTAAAAGACGTGGATCATTTTTCCACTCATCTCCGAAATGATGCACTAATAAATTATACACATCAACCTTTGTGTTGTTCTTCACCACATTTTGTTTCCAAATTTTTGCAGGATTTGTTATACTCATTCATTCTTTTTGTTAACAAAACTAGTAAACAAACTTTACTGCTTTCGAATCACACGCAACTTAAAAAATTAATAATGTAAAATCAGAATGGTTTTAGCGATGAATGTTCATTTTTTCTAAATGGAAATGTTAACAAACAAAATTGTCGATATTGGAGTGACCAAAACCCGCATATTTTTCGAGAAGGACATATCCCCAAAAAGTTAATGTTTGGGATGGTATTCTTGGAAATGCCATTATTGGTCCTTTATTTATTGATGGAAACTTGACAGGTGATCTGTACCTTAATAGGCTTGAAGAGACTATTGATCGTCTTATCACCCATGAGCTAGAAACTCAAATTGATCTAGAGGGTAATTCAGTTTTACAGGAGGATTTGTTAACATTCCAGCAGGACGGTGCTCCACCTCATTATTTTCTTCCGGTCCGACAGTGGTTAAACGAGATGGATTGGCAGAAGGGGACCAATTGAATGGCCTCCAAGATCACCGGATTTGACACCCTTAGACTTCTTTCTTTGGGGACATCTCAAATCCATTGTTTATAAAACACAACCTGCTGATATTGATGATCTTAAAAGGCGAATTGCAGCAGAATGCCGGTCAATTCCCGGTGAAGTTTTCCGAAATGTTAGGGAGGAGTTCGAGAATAGACTTTATTATTATTTACAAGAAAATGGACAACATTTTGAACAACTTATAAGATAGTGCGTAAGTAGATTCCATGTTTTACTGTGGAAATTTCTCTTCCGCCAATAAAAAGTTATTTATGTCGAAGTAAAATAATCAATAAATAAGAAATCAATTGTGGAAACTACATTTTCTTCCGGTCATTGAACGATTTTAACGGTGCCACCTAATCTTCTAATCATTTGTACTACAAGGGACCCAATGCAGTAATTTTTTTGTAAACACTAACCTGAAAACCAAAATCTCAATGCAGGCAAGTTTAATTGTTTCTGCAACTTTGAAACGCGATTATTCGGAAACCTGTGGACAAAACGCAACAAAGTAGGATACCACTGAAACGAGAAATGAACGCCCTTTCAAACGATGTGCCACTTAACCCCCATTCCCATTTCAGATTCTAAGGGTGACATCTACCCCTCCTAGGGGCTTGAAACAACAAGGCTAAAAATATTCATTTCAAGTGTCCCCCTTACAAATAAAATTGACGTGTCTTTCCGATTTTTCATATTTTTAACTGCAAGAAAGATATTAAGGGTGGGAAGTTTTCAAATTGACACCCGGTATACTATAACCTAGTTTAAACCAAATAATTAATTGCAATTACAATTATTACTAGCAATCAATAACAATATTCTTTAAGATGTGCAGATTTTGAGGGACCCGCATACAGAAATAACATTTTAAAAATATCCCAAAGATACAATAAGGTTCAAACGAACAAGTTTGCTTGCTTGTCAGGTAGTAATATCATATATACCGGGTCCTGCATTAGTTCGTCGGGCATCCATAGCGTCCTTATTTACAACAGTAGAAAAAAAAAGTTTAATACAAAAGTTGTATGATGTGGGTTGATGCATATTTTTAAAATATTTGTAAATATTCAGGGTGGTTCAAAAAAGTGTGACGTCATAAAATATATATTTTTAAATGACACACCCTGTATTTTTTGGCACATTAATGTTCCTTTTGGTGTTCTCTCTTATGTGCAATAATATTTTTTTTATTTGCTTCGATATTTTAGGAGCAATAAATAAAAAAATATCGTTTTGTTAGATCTGTTTTGTTCCAGCTAAATAGTGTGAACAGTAATGCTAAAGGTCTAATAATACTCTGACAATAAACAGATTTTTCTTATTTTATACAGGGTGTTCAAAATTTTACAGGGTGGAAAAATGGCAACTTTCAAATTAGTTTTTCTTAGTTTTTTAAATGGCACACCCTGTATTTTATTTCATTATTTAATGCAGAATTTAATTGCAAGCATATTTTGTTATAACGAATGTATTAAAATTCTCAATAGTTTTAGAGATATTTACCAAAAACCATAAATATCCTCATTAAACTAGTGCAGTGTAATTATCATAGACAGCCATGAATGCCCCAGAATTAAAATCTTATCCCAGCAAGCTATGGAAAAACAATTGGTACTTTTCAACAACAAATGATTTTGACATTTCTAGTTCCTTGTCATAATTTTTTTATCTCATTTAGTTCTTTTCTGGAGTATTAGTTTTTTTTAAAATGAAGTTTTCAAGGGAAGAGTTAATTGAAATGGTATCTGTGTTGGGGAATTGTGACAAAAATTGTTTACTGGCCAGTAGAGTTTACGTGATTAAGTTTCCGGAAAAGCGTCATCCAGATTCCGTAAGCTTTACTAGATTGCTCGAGCGTTTTATCGAGACAGGGAGTGTGGACTATAAAAAGGAAGAAAGAACAAAACCGGCTACAAATGAGGAAAATCATTTATAGCAGTTTTGTTAAGAGTTACTGAAAATCCAAACATAAGTCAGACACGCGTGGGAGAAGAGGTTGAAATTAGTGAAAGGTCAGTTCAGCGAATTTTAAAAATGCATCGTTATCATGCATGCATATCATATTCAGCTACACAGGCTATGAGTGAAAATGACTTTCAGTGCAGGGTACAATTTTGCGAGTGGGCTCGAACACGTCTTCAAGAAAATCCACGTTTTTTTATGTCTGTGTTATTTACTGATGAGGCGACATTTCACAACAACGGATGCGTAAACAAACAATTTTCATTATTAAGCCGCCGAAAATCCACGCATCTTTCGTGAAATGGACTACCAACATCGTTGGTCGATAAATGTTTGGGGAGGAGTGATTGGTGGTAATGTGATCTGTTGTGAGGTAAAAATAGAGGCATATTCTATTTTTACTCATTTCTTGTAAAACAGTTATGTTTATTATTGTTACAGTATTATTTGACATTGGTTCTAATTTCAATATCACGATCGATGGTCAGACGTGCTAATGTTGTAATTACAGGTATAATAATATAACAATAACAATAACATGAACCTTATGGGTTAAGGTTGTAGGTTAAGTAGTTAAGGTTATAATAGGATAATATAAGTATGATTGTAACAGGAGAGAGATGAATTAATAATCAACCCTTTTTCGAGTACATTATTAATATTGAGACTGAGTTAAAATGTAGTTCTTTTAAATATACGTTTAGCATCGCTAATGTCCGCTGATGTTTTATTACGAACCTTCAACATCTAGGTCTAAAAAAAAAAATCAAAATTCTAGACCTTTGATTTTTTTTCCTTTCCCAAGGGAGGTGTGAGGTAAAAATAGAGGCATATTCTATTTTTACTCATTTCTTGTAAAACAGTTATGTTTATTATTGTTATAGTATTATTTGACATTGGTTCTAATTTCAATATCACGATCGATGGTCAGACGTGCTAATGTTGTAATTACAGGTATAATAATATAACAATAACAAGGACATGAACCTTATGGGTTAAGGTTGTAAGTTAAGTAATTAAGGTTATAATAGGATAATATAAGTAGGATTATCAGAGGAGAGAGAATATTAATAATCAACCCTTTTTTGAGTACATTATTAATATTGAGACTGAGCTAAGATGTAGTTGTTTTAAATATATGTTTAGCATGGCTAATGTCCGCTGATGTTTTATTACGAACCTTCAACATCTATTACACTGTCCTCATTTTTTTGACGGCCACCTTACTGGTAAAATTTATCTTGAATTCTTGAGAAACGATTTACCTGTATTACTTGCTAATTTACCACCAAATATGTTGGCACAAATGTGGTTCCAACAAGATGGAGCTCCAGCCCATTATGGGCAACATGTCAGAGCAGAGTTAGATAATACGCACGAAAATCGCTGGATTGGAAGATGAGGGCCAGTTCGATGGCCTCCGAGGTCGCCCGACTTAACCAAATTAGATTTTTTTCTGTGTGGGTATGTAAAAGATCTAGTTTATAAGGAACGGCCAACTATCTTGGAGAACATGCGGCAGAGAATATTTAACGCATTTGCGACAATTACACCAGCGATGCTGGGCGATGTGGATAGGAGTTTACAAGTAAGAATAAACAAATGTTTGCAGCAAAATGGAAGACATTTTAAACATTTGTTAAAACGAATTGCCAATAGTCCCTGTTAAAGTCTGTAAAGTGGTAAACAAACACCTACATATTATTTTTCCATGGCTGTCTATGATATATTCCCAATACTTTTTTAGTTTAATGAGGATATTTATGGTTTTTGGTAAATATCGCTAAAACCATTGAGAATTTTAATACATTCGTTATAACAAAATATGCTTGTAATTAAATTCTGCATTAACTAATGACATAAAATATAGGGTGTGCCATTTAAAAAAACTAAGAAAAACTGATTTGAAAGTTGCCATTTTTGTAACCAAATTTTAAACACCCTGTATAAAATAAGAAAAACCTGCTTATTGTCAGAGTATTATTAGACCTTTAGCATTACTGTTCATACCATTTAGCTGGAACAAAACAGATCTAACAAGTTTTTTATTCCAATTTTTCCAAGCGTGCAAAACGATCTTTTTATCTTTTTTTATTGCTCCTAAAATATCGAAGCAAAAAAAAAAATATTTTTGCAAATAAGAGAGAACACCAAAGGGAACCTAAATATGCCAAAAAATATAGGGTGTGTCATTTAAAAAAATATATTTTATGACGTCACACTTTATTGGACCACCCTGTATATTTACAAATATTTTTAAAATATGCATCAACCCACATCCTACAACTTTTGTATTTAACTTTTTTTTCTACTGTTGTAAATAAGGACGCTATGGATGCCCGATGCACTAATGCAGGACCGGGTATATATATGGAAATAGTACATTACGTATCAAGGGCCGAAAAGAGGCTTTTACGGACGAGATGCGGAGATGGTCGACCGAGACGAAGGTGAGGGAGGCCACCGCACGATAGCCACTTTAATGATATATTATTCAAACCGTAAATGTTATCGATTGTACTTTAAGATAACATAAGATGTTTGGTTGCATCTGGAATAATTTTAATTTTATTTCATTTTAAAATCATATCATGCTTATGTTTCTCTACATACATGTTTATATAAAATAAGGAATTTGAATATTTTAGTCGGTCCAACTTTTTTTCTGATTTGGTACAAAGAACCTCTTTTAGGAATTTCATAAATTACCCACAACTACAGTTATGCTCCACTGTCCCGCACAAGTGAAGAAATCTTTTACTTATCGCTTACTAATAAACGTAGTCATTAGAAAATAATATTGTCCAACAAGTAGAGTGTCTTAGATTTAGAAATTATAATATATTTGACTGAATAATATTGCTTTTCAATTATAAAATATATGTCTCCATAATTTCAAAATTTAAATTGAATGGGCATGTTTAAATATTAAAAATATTCAAGCAATATTAACAATATCATTTTGCTATTGATATATTCTAAAATGGTTATGCTGTAATTTGTGCCTACCTCGAAACTCCAAAACTATATCGGTACGATCTAAGCCAGTGAGTCGTATTTTATCAGATGTAAATTCGACTGTTGCAATGGATGCGGCATGAACGATATAGTCAGCCATATAATAATCGTTATCAAAACTTAGCGAAGGCAAAGAAAGCACTAACATTGTGTTAGCAGTCATGTTTGTATCGGTGATGATAGAAGCAGTTATAGAAATAATAAGCTCTTTATCGGAGTAGGTGCCTAAATCCAAATTCTTCACGACATTAATCTTGTAAGAAGAAGAATCACTATCATAATAAAATTCAAAGTTTTCGCCATAATCTACAAAAATAATTTGGTTTAATAAATTGTTATACTTATCATTCGAATTTTTTCCCCTACCTTTAAACGTTATAGTTATTTGACCTGATTCGGCACCAGCTAGTTTGATGTCATCAGATGTAATGTCGACAGTTGCTATTGATGAACCATTTGTGATATAATCTGCTTTATAATAATCATCTTCGAAAGTAAGTGATTCTGTTTGTTCTGGCAACGCTAGCACTACTACCGTGTTAGCTGACACGCTCGGATCGGTGGTGATAGAAGCAATTATTGAAATAATAAGCTCTTTATCGGAGTAGGTGCTTAAATCCAAATTCTTCACGACATTAATCTTGTAAGAAGAAGAATCACTATCATAATAAAATTCAAAGTTTTCGCCATAATCTACAAAAATAAATTGGTTTAATAAATTGTTATACTTATCATTCGAATTTTTTCCCCTACCTTTAAACGTTATAGTTATTTGACCTGATTCGGCACCAGCTAGTTTGATGTCATCAGATGTAATGTCGACAGTTGCTATTGATGAACCATTTGTGATATAATCTGCCTTATAATAATCATCTTCGAAAGTAAGTGATTCTGTTTGTTCTGGCAACGCTAGCACTACTACCGTGTTAGCTGACACGCTCGGATCGGTGGTGATAGAAGCAATTATTGAAATAATAAGCTCTTTATCGGAGTAGGTGCTTAAATCCAAATTCTTCACGACATTAATCTTGTAAGAAGAAGAATCACTATCATAATAAAATTCAAAGTTTTCGCCATAATCTACAAAAATAATTTGGTTTAATAAATTGTTATACTTATCATTCGAATTTTTTTCCCTACCTTTAAACGTTATAGTTATTTGACCTGATTCGGCACCAGCTAGTTTGATGTCATCAGATGTAATGTCGACAGTTGCTATTAAGGAACCATTTGTGATATAATCTGCTTTATAATAATCATCTTCGAAAGTAAGTGATTCTGTTTGTTCTGGCAACGCTAGCACTACTACCGTGTTAGCTGACACGCTCGGATCGGTGGTGATAGAAGCAATTATTGAAATAATAAGCTCCTTGTCGGAGTAGGTGTTTAAATCCAAATTCTTCACGACATTAATCTTGTAAGAAGAAGAATCACTATCATAATAAAATTCAAAGTTTTCGCCATAATCTACAAAAATAATTTGGTTTAATAAATTGTTATACTTATCATTCGAATTTTTTCCCCTACCTTTAAACGTTATAGTTATTTGACCTGATTCGGCACCAGCTAGTTTGATGTCATCAGATGTAATGTCGACAGTTGCTATTAATGAACCATTTGTGATATAATCTGCTTTATAATAATCATCTTCGAAAGTAAGTGATTCTGTTTGTTCTGGCAACGCTAGCACTATTACCGTGTTAGCTGACACGCTTGGATCGGTGGTGATAGAAGCAATTATTGAAATAATAAGCTCTTTATCGGAGTAGGTGTTTAAATCCAAATTCTTCACGACATTAATCTTGTAAGAAGAAGAATCACTATCATAATAAAATTCAAAGTTTTCGCCATAATCTACAAAAATAATTTGGTTTAATAAATTGTTATACTTATCATTCGAATTTTTTCCCCTACCTTTAAACGTTATAGTTATTTGACCTGATTCGGCACCAGCTAGTTTGATGTCATCAGATGTAATGTCGACAGTTGCTATTAATGAACCATTTGTGATATAATCTGCTTTATAATAATCATCTTCGAAAGTAAGTGATTCTGTTTGTTCTGGCAACGCTAGCACTATTACCGTGTTAGCTGACACGCTTGGATCGGTGGTGATAGAAGCAATTATTGAAATAATAAGCTCCTTGTCGGAGTAGGTGTTTAAATCCAAATTCTTCACGACATTAATCTTGTAAGAAGAAGAATCACTATCATAATAAAATTCAAAGTTTTCGCCATAATCTACAAAAATAATTTGGTTTAATAAATTGTTATACTTATCATTCGAATTTTTTCCCCTACCTTTAAACGTTATAGTTATTTGACCTGATTCGGCACCAGCTAGTTTGATGTCATCAGATGTAATGTCGACAGTTGCTATTAATGAACCATTTGTGATATAATCTGCTTTATAATAATCATCTTCGAAAGTAAGTGATTCTGTTTGTTCTGGCAACGCTAGCACTATTACCGTGTTAGCTGACACGCTTGGATCGGTGGTGATAGAAGCAATTATTGAAATAATAAGCTCCTTGTCGGAGTAGGTGTTTAAATCCAAATTCTTCACGACATTAATCTTGTAAGAAGAAGAATCACTATCATAATAAAATTCAAAGTTTTCGCCATAATCTACAAAAATAATTTGGTTTAATAAATTGTTATACTTATCATTCGAATTTTTTCCCCTACCTTTAAACGTTATAGTTATTTGACCTGATTCGGCACCAGCTAGTTTGATGTCATCAGATGTAATGTCGACAGTTGCTATTAATGAACCATTTGTGATATAATCTGCTTTATAATAATCATCTTCGAAAGTAAGTGATTCTGTTTGTTCTGGCAACGCTAGCACTATTACCGTGTTAGCTGACACGCTCGGATCGGTGGTGATAGAAGCAATTATTGAAATAATAAGCTCCTTGTCGGAGTAGGTGCTTAAATCCAAATTCTTCACGACATTAATCTTGTAAGAAGAAGAATCACTATCATAATAAAATTCAAAGTTTTCGCCATAATCTACAAAAATAATTTGGTTTAATAAATTGTTATACTTATCATTCGAATTTTTTTCCCTACCTTTAAACGTTATAGTTATTTGACCTGATTCGGCACCAGCTAGTTTGATGTCATCAGATGTAATGTCGACAGTTGCTATTAATGAACCATTTGTGATATAATCTGCTTTATAATAATCATCTTCGAAAGTAAGTGATTCTGTTTGTTCTGGCAACGCTAGCACTACTACCGTGTTAGCTGACACGCTCGGATCGGTGGTGATAGAAGCAATTATTGAAATAATAAGCTCCTTGTCGGAGTAGGTGTTTAAATCCAAATTCTTCACGACATTAATCTTGTAAGAAGAAGAATCACTATCATAATAAAATTCAAAGTTTTCGCCATAATCTACAAAAATAATTTGGTTTAATAAATTGTTATACTTATCATTCGAATTTTTTCCCCTACCTTTAAACGTTATAGTTATTTGACCTGATTCGGCACCAGCTAGTTTGATGTCATCAGATGTAATGTCGACAGTTGCTATTAATGAACCATTTGTGATATAATCTGCTTTATAATAATCATCTTCGAAAGTAAGTGATTCTGTTTGTTCTGGCAACGCTAGCACTATTACCGTGTTAGCTGACACGCTTGGATCGGTGGTGATAGAAGCAATTATTGAAATAATAAGCTCCTTGTCGGAGTAGGTGTTTAAATCCAAATTCTTCACGACATTAATCTTGTAAGAAGAAGAATCACTATCATAATAAAATTCAAAGTTTTCGCCATAATCTACAAAAATAATTTGGTTTAATAAATTGTTATACTTATCATTCGAATTTTTTCCCCTACCTTTAAACGTTATAGTTATTTGACCTGATTCGGCACCAGCTAGTTTGATGTCATCAGATGTAATGTCGACAGTTGCTATTAGTGAACCATTTGTGATATAATCTGCTTTATAATAATCATCTTCGAAAGTAAGTGATTCTGTTTGTTCTGGCAACGCTAGCACTATTACCGTGTTAGCTGACACGCTTGGATCGGTGGTGATAGAAGCAATTATTGAAATAATAAGCTCCTTGTCGGAGTAGGTGCTTAAATCCAAATTCTTCACGACATTAATCTTGTAAGAAGAAGAATCACTATCATAATAAAATTCAAAGTTTTCGCCATAATCTACAAAAATAATTTGGTTTAATAAATTGTTATACTTATCATTCGAATTTTTTCCCCTACCTTTAAACGTTATAGTTATTTGACCTGATTCGGCACCAGCTAGTTTGATGTCATCAGATGTAATGTCGACAGTTGCTATTAATGAACCATTTGTGATATAATCTGCTTTATAATAATCATCTTCGAAAGTAAGTGATTCTGTTTGTTCTGGCAACGCTAGCACTATTACCGTGTTAGCTGACACGCTTGGATCGGTGGTGATAGAAGCAATTATTGAAATAATAAGCTCCTTGTCGGAGTAGGTGTTTAAATCCAAATTCTTCACGACATTAATCTTGTAAGAAGAAGAATCACTATCATAATAAAATTCAAAGTTTTCGTCATAATCTACAAAAATAATTTGGCTTAATAAATTGTTATACTTATCATTCGAATTTTTTCCCCTACCTTTAAACGTTATAGTTATTTGACCTGATTCGGCACCAGCTAGTTTGATGTCATCAGATGTAATGTCGACAGTTGCTATTAGTGAACCATTTGTGATATAATCTGCTTTATAATAATCATCTTCGAAAGTAAGTGATTCTGTTTGTTCTGGCAACGCTAGCACTATTACCGTGTTAGCTGACACGCTTGGATCGGTGGTGATAGAAGCAATTATTGAAATAATAAGCTCCTTGTCGGAGTAGGTGTTTAAATCCAAATTCTTCACGACATTAATCTTGTAAGAAGAAGAATCACTATCATAATAAAATTCAAAGTTTTCGCCATAATCTACAAAAATAATTTGGTTTAATAAATTGTTATACTTATCATTCGAATTTTTTCCCCTACCTTTAAACGTTATAGTTATTTGACCTGATTCGGCACCAGCTAGTTTGATGTCATCAGATGTAATGTCGACAGTTGCTATTAATGAACCATTTGTGATATAATCTGCTTTATAATAATCATCTTCGAAAGTAAGTGATTCTGTTTGTTCTGGCAACGCTAGCACTATTACCGTGTTAGCTGACACGCTTGGATCGGTGGTGATAGAAGCAATTATTGAAATAATAAGCTCCTTGTCGGAGTAGGTGTTTAAATCCAAATTCTTCACGACATTAATCTTGTAAGAAGAAGAATCACTATCATAATAAAATTCAAAGTTTTCGCCATAATCTACAAAAATAATTTGGTTTAATAAATTGTTATACTTATCATTCGAATTTTTTCCCCTACCTTTAAACGTTATAGTTATTTGACCTGATTCGGCACCAGCTAGTTTGATGTCATCAGATGTAATGTCGACAGTTGCTATTAATGAACCATTTGTGATATAATCTGCTTTATAATAATCATCTTCGAAAGTAAGTGATTCTGTTTGTTCTGGCAACGCTAGCACTATTACCGTGTTAGCTGACACGCTTGGATCGGTGGTGATAGAAGCAATTATTGAAATAATAAGCTCCTTGTCGGAGTAGGTGTTTAAATCCAAATTCTTCACGACATTAATCTTGTAAGAAGAAGAATCACTATCATAATAAAATTCAAAGTTTTCGCCATAATCTACAAAAATAATTTGGTTTAATAAATTGTTATACTTATCATTCGAATTTTTTCCCCTACCTTTAAACGTTATAGTTATTTGACCTGATTCGGCACCAGCTAGTTTGATGTCATCAGATGTAATGTCGACAGTTGCTATTAATGAACCATTTGTGATATAATCTGCTTTATAATAATCATCTTCGAAAGTAAGTGATTCTGTTTGTTCTGGCAACGCTAGCACTATTACCGTGTTAGCTGACACGCTTGGATCGGTGGTGATAGAAGCAATTATTGAAATAATAAGCTCTTTATCGGAGTAGGTGTTTAAATCCAAATTCTTCACGACATTAATCTTGTAAGAAGAAGAATCACTATCATAATAAAATTCAAAGTTTTCGCCATAATCTACAAAAATAATTTGGCTTAATAAATTGTTATACTTATCATTCTAATTTTTTCCCCTACCTTTAAACGTTATAGTTATTTGACCTGATTCGGCACCAGCTAGTTTGATGTCATCAGATGTAATGTCGACAGTTGCTATTAATGAACCATTTGTGATATAATCTGCTTTATAATAATCATCTTCGAAAGTAAGTGATTCTGTTTGTTCTGGCAACGCTAGCACTATTACCGTGTTAGCTGACACGCTTGGATCGGTGGTGATAGAAGCAATTATTGAAATAATAAGCTCCTTGTCGGAGTAGGTGTTTAAATCCAAATTCTTCACGACATTAATCTTGTAAGAAGAAGAATCACTATCATAATAAAATTCAAAGTTTTCGCCATAATCTACAAAAATAATTTGGTTTAATAAATTGTTATACTTATCATTCGAATTTTTTCCCCTACCTTTAAACGTTATAGTTATTTGACCTGATTCGGCACCAGCTAGTTTGATGTCATCAGATGTAATGTCGACAGTTGCTATTAATGAACCATTTGTGATATAATCTGCTTTATAATAATCATCTTCGAAAGTAAGTGATTCTGTTTGTTCTGGCAACGCTAGCACTATTACCGTGTTAGCTGACACGCTTGGATCGGTGGTGATAGAAGCAATTATTGAAATAATAAGCTCCTTGTCGGAGTAGGTGTTTAAATCCAAATTCTTCACGACATTAATCTTGTAAGAAGAAGAATCACTATCATAATAAAATTCAAAGTTTTCGCCATAATCTACAAAAATAATTTGGTTTAATAAATTGTTATACTTATCATTCGAATTTTTTCCCCTACCTTTAAACGTTATAGTTATTTGACCTGATTCGGCACCAGCTAGTTTGATGTCATCAGATGTAATGTCGACAGTTGCTATTAATGAACCATTTGTGATATAATCTGCTTTATAATAATCATCTTCGAAAGTAAGTGATTCTGTTTGTTCTGGCAACGCTAGCACTATTACCGTGTTAGCTGACACGCTCGGATCGGTGGTGATAGAAGCAATTATTGAAATAATAAGCTCCTTGTCGGAGTAGGTGCTTAAATCCAAATTCTTCACGACATTAATCTTGTAAGAAGAAGAATCACTATCATAATAAAATTCAAAGTTTTCGCCATAATCTACAAAAATAATTTGGTTTAATAAATTGTTATACTTATCATTCGAATTTTTTCCCCTACCTTTAAACGTTATAGTTATTTGACCTGATTCGGCACCAGCTAGTTTGATGTCATCAGATGTAATGTCGACAGTTGCTATTAATGAACCATTTGTGATATAATCTGCTTTATAATAATCATCTTCGAAAGTAAGTGATTCTGTTTGTTCTGGCAACGCTAGCACTACTACCGTGTTAGCTGACACGCTCGGATCGGTGGTGATAGAAGCAATTATTGAAATAATAAGCTCCTTGTCGGAGTAGGTGTTTAAATCCAAATTCTTCACGACATTAATCTTGTAAGAAGAAGAATCACTATCATAATAAAATTCAAAGTTTTCGCCATAATCTACAAAAATAATTTGGTTTAATAAATTGTTATACTTATCATTCGAATTTTTTCCCCTACCTTTAAACGTTATAGTTATTTGACCTGATTCGGCACCAGCTAGTTTGATGTCATCAGATGTAATGTCGACAGTTGCTATTAATGAACCATTTGTGATATAATCTGCTTTATAATAATCATCTTCGAAAGTAAGTGATTCTGTTTGTTCTGGCAACGCTAGCACTATTACCGTGTTAGCTGACACGCTTGGATCGGTGGTGATAGAAGCAATTATTGAAATAATAAGCTCCTTGTCGGAGTAGGTGTTTAAATCCAAATTCTTCACGACATTAATCTTGTAAGAAGAAGAATCACTATCATAATAAAATTCAAAGTTTTCGCCATAATCTACAAAAATAATTTGGTTTAATAAATTGTTATACTTATCATTCGAATTTTTTCCCCTACCTTTAAACGTTATAGTTATTTGACCTGATTCGGCACCAGCTAGTTTGATGTCATCAGATGTAATGTCGACAGTTGCTATTAGTGAACCATTTGTGATATAATCTGCTTTATAATAATCATCTTCGAAAGTAAGTGATTCTGTTTGTTCTGGCAACGCTAGCACTATTACCGTGTTAGCTGACACGCTTGGATCGGTGGTGATAGAAGCAATTATTGAAATAATAAGCTCCTTGTCGGAGTAGGTGTTTAAATCCAAATTCTTCACGACATTAATCTTGTAAGAAGAAGAATCACTATCATAATAAAATTCAAAGTTTTCGCCATAATCTACAAAAATAATTTGGTTTAATAAATTGTTATACTTATCATTCGAATTTTTTCCCCTACCTTTAAACGTTATAGTTATTTGACCTGATTCGGCACCAGCTAGTTTGATGTCATCAGATGTAATGTCGACAGTTGCTATTAATGAACCATTTGTGATATAATCTGCTTTATAATAATCATCTTCGAAAGTAAGTGATTCTGTTTGTTCTGGCAACGCTAGCACTATTACCGTGTTAGCTGACACGCTTGGATCGGTGGTGATAGAAGCAATTATTGAAATAATAAGCTCCTTGTCGGAGTAGGTGTTTAAATCCAAATTCTTCACGACATTAATCTTGTAAGAAGAAGAATCACTATCATAATAAAATTCAAAGTTTTCGTCATAATCTACAAAAATAATTTGGCTTAATAAATTGTTATACTTATCATTCGAATTTTTTCCCCTACCTTTAAACGTTATAGTTATTTGACCTGATTCGGCACCAGCTAGTTTGATGTCATCAGATGTAATGTCGACAGTTGCTATTAGTGAACCATTTGTGATATAATCTGCTTTATAATAATCATCTTCGAAAGTAAGTGATTCTGTTTGTTCTGGCAACGCTAGCACTATTACCGTGTTAGCTGACACGCTTGGATCGGTGGTGATAGAAGCAATTATTGAAATAATAAGCTCCTTGTCGGAGTAGGTGTTTAAATCCAAATTCTTCACGACATTAATCTTGTAAGAAGAAGAATCACTATCATAATAAAATTCAAAGTTTTCGCCATAATCTACAAAAATAATTTGGTTTAATAAATTGTTATACTTATCATTCGAATTTTTTCCCCTACCTTTAAACGTTATAGTTATTTGACCTGATTCGGCACCAGCTAGTTTGATGTCATCAGATGTAATGTCGACAGTTGCTATTAATGAACCATTTGTGATATAATCTGCTTTATAATAATCATCTTCGAAAGTAAGTGATTCTGTTTGTTCTGGCAACGCTAGCACTATTACCGTGTTAGCTGACACGCTTGGATCGGTGGTGATAGAAGCAATTATTGAAATAATAAGCTCCTTGTCGGAGTAGGTGTTTAAATCCAAATTCTTCACGACATTAATCTTGTAAGAAGAAGAATCACTATCATAATAAAATTCAAAGTTTTCGCCATAATCTACAAAAATAATTTGGTTTAATAAATTGTTATACTTATCATTCGAATTTTTTCCCCTACCTTTAAACGTTATAGTTATTTGACCTGATTCGGCACCAGCTAGTTTGATGTCATCAGATGTAATGTCGACAGTTGCTATTAGTGAACCATTTGTGATATAATCTGCTTTATAATAATCATCTTCGAAAGTAAGTGATTCTGTTTGTTCTGGCAACGCTAGCACTATTACCGTGTTAGCTGACACGCTTGGATCGGTGGTGATAGAAGCAATTATTGAAATAATAAGCTCCTTGTCGGAGTAGGTGTTTAAATCCAAATTCTTCACGACATTAATCTTGTAAGAAGAAGAATCACTATCATAATAAAATTCAAAGTTTTCGCCATAATCTACAAAAATAATTTGGTTTAATAAATTGTTATACTTATCATTCGAATTTTTTCCCCTACCTTTAAACGTTATAGTTATTTGACCTGATTCGGCACCAGCTAGTTTGATGTCATCAGATGTAATGTCGACAGTTGCTATTAATGAACCATTTGTGATATAATCTGCTTTATAATAATCATCTTCGAAAGTAAGTGATTCTGTTTGTTCTGGCAACGCTAGCACTATTACCATGTTAGCTGACACGCTTGGATCGGTGGTGATAGAAGCAATTATTGAAATAATAAGCTCCTTGTCGGAGTAGGTGTTTAAATCCAAATTCTTCACGACATTAATCTTGTAAGAAGAAGAATCACTATCATAATAAAATTCAAAGTTTTCGTCATAATCTACAAAAATAATTTGGCTTAATAAATTGTTATACTTATCATTCGAATTTTTTCCCCTACCTTTAAACGTTATAGTTATTTGACCTGATTCGGCACCAGCTAGTTTGATGTCATCAGATGTAATGTCGACAGTTGCTATTAGTGAACCATTTGTGATATAATCTGCTTTATAATAATCATCTTCGAAAGTAAGTGATTCTGTTTGTTCTGGCAACGCTAGCACTATTACCGTGTTAGCTGACACGCTTGGATCGGTGGTGATAGAAGCAATTATTGAAATAATAAGCTCCTTGTCGGAGTAGGTGTTTAAATCCAAATTCTTCACGACATTAATCTTGTAAGAAGAAGAATCACTATCATAATAAAATTCAAAGTTTTCGCCATAATCTACAAAAATAATTTGGCTTAATAAATTGTTATACTTATCATTCTAATTTTTTCCTCTACCTTTAAACGTTATAGTTATTTGATCTGTTTCGGCACCAGCTAGTTTGATGTCATCAGATGTAATGTCGACAGTTGCTATTGATGAACCATGGGTGATATATTCTGCTATATAGTAATCATCCTCAAATCGAATTTCTGGCAAGGCTAATACTAATATTGTATTATCTGAAATACTTGTATCGGTGGTAATGGAAGCAGTTATTGTAATTATAAGCTCTTTTGCGGCCATTGTGCTTGAATCCAAATTCTCTAAGACCTTAATCTTGTAGGAAGAAGATTCATTGTTGTAATCCAATTCAAAGTTGTTTTCATAATCTAAAATAATTTTTTAGCTTAATCCATATTATAATTATAATTTTAAGTCCTTCTACCTTTAACCATGAAACGTTTTGAGTCTGTTATTTTTAAAGTCGATTCTCACACATCACACGATTATAGGAACTCGTAGGGGTTTGTTCACACCTGTCCGTCGCGCAATCGTGCAAGGAGTGCTGGGAACCGCAAACGACACCTTAACGTGTCCGTGATTATTACTATATTTAGCTGTGCTCCCTCGAGCCTCGGGATTAGTCAGTTATCTTCGGTTAGTTACTTCCAAAGCATCAGGCCGGGATTCTAGCCTATTATAGTAATAACAAACCAGCAGTTTTGAAATACAAAGATTTGTCACGCCCCTTCTGACTTCAGACTTCCGACAGATCGAGGATCGCGAAAGCAAAGCTAAATATTGCTTTGGGTAGACGTTTGTTTGTACAGAGTGTTCATTTTACCGTGGTTTTACGGAGTATCTCCATTATTAGTATGGATAGAAGGATGCAGTTTTCGCAGCACTGTGCTACTTCTTGGTAAAACAGAAGATCATAAGGTCATAATTAAAATTTTTCTAGACTTACTCGTTTTTGATATACGGGAGATTATTGAGAATTTTACATTTTGGGACACCCCATGTTTAGGTTACCCTGTAACTGATCAAATATAAATGACAGGTTCTCTTTGTAGTTTTTTACGTATAATCCAGTGACTTTTTTCTACGTTCAATAGTTTTCAAGAAAAGAACAGGTTTCTTCTTTTTAAATTAAACTTAATATCATGCCCAAAATTTACTTTCGTAAAACTATACAATTCTTTTGACTAGACCATAATGGATATTAAAATAAGATAAAAGAACACAGAACAGATTTTCTTAAGGTTTTTTTAGAAATCTTTAATGTTTTCTGTTCATTTTATTAACAAATAACAGTAGGTAAGATTTCTATTTAGTGTATTTAGTAAAACACAAATAAACTGATCTGTAACATTTTATGTTAATTTTTTGGGATTAGTCCCGGGATCCCGGGATTATATACCCGAAAATACCGGGATTTGAACGATACTTCGGGGCTGATACCCTTACTCGAGAGACGACAACCGGAGAAGATAATAATTTTTTCAAGGATAAAATCAAATTTAATGAACAAGGTTTGTTTTCTAAACTTTGGCCTAAAATCTACCACAAGGAAAATAAGGAGACTGATGGGATACATGTACTTTTGCTTTAATTGAAACAAATATTATTAAAATAATAAGTAATAACTATGGATGAAACATTTCTAAGGCATTTGATACATATCTAGACGAAACTAAGCAAAATAATGAAATTAGCTTACTGGTAGGTGACATTAACATTAATATAATTAACGAAAATGACTTAATAGTTAGTAAATATCTCTCCGCTCTAGCTAAACACGGCTACATACCATATATACTTAACCCTACCCGTATTACGCCTGAAAGCAAGACGTGCCTCGATCACATTTTTGTGAAAAAATCTTCTAATACCAAACAAAACTTCATGTTTAATTTATATATTCTTAATTGTCATATTACAGACCATTGCCCGATACTATTAAATGTAAATTACAAAATCAAGGATATAGAAAAATAAAATATTGCTGAAAACCCTATGTGTAAAACCGATCTAATTAAATTAAAAAACCACATCGAACATGAAAACTGGAATAGCGTGTTAAGATTGAGTGACCCTCAGGCTGCTACAGATCTATTTATGAATATTTTTAATAACTGCCTAGAGAAATCTAAAACATATAAGACGATTATAAAAAAACATCAAAAAATAAAACCTTGGATCACTCAAGGGCTAATTACATCAATAAAAAGTAGGGATAAATTAAAAAAAAGGTTAAGTAAACATTTTACACCAGAAATTGAGCGAGAGTATAAGGACTATAGGAATAGGGTAAATAAATTGTTAAATAAATCTAAAAACAATTACTACCTAACACAAATTCAAGACAATAAAAATAATTTAAAAAAAGTTTACCAGTTGATTTCTGAAGCTACTAATGAACAAACTTATATTAAAGACCAGTTACAGATTGTTAATAACGAAGGAATTTTATTTAATGATAATAAACAAATGTCTAACTTTTGCAACTCTTACTTTACCGATGTAGGTTTGAACATGGTTAAAAATATAAATACTGAAATATCATTCACAGAAAATACATCAATAAATCCGACTACTATGTATCTTAAACCTGTAACTGAGAACGAACTGATTGAGCATATATCGACACTAAAAAATAATAGTTCACCCGGCATAGACGGTATATCAGCTCAAATGATAAAACAAAATCATCAACATATCTTACAACCTTTAAAGCATATAATTAACTTAATTTTTGAAAAAGGCCAGGTTCCTAGTCAATTCAAAACATCTGTTGTCACTCCTATACATAAAGCAGGTAATAAAACAAAAATTGGTAATTACAGACCCATCAGTGTAATAAATAACTTTGGAAAGATTTTTGAGAAATGTGTAAAAACCAGGTTAGTAAAATTTTATGATCAAAGCAATATTTTGCACGAATTCCAATTTGGGTTTCGAGCCGGTAAGGCAACAACAGATGCTATGTATACGGTTATTAAAAATATTATGGAAGGTTTAGATACAAACAAGAAATGTATTGCAGTTTTCCTATACCTGGCGAAGGCGTTTGACACTGTTAACCATAAAAAACTTCTTGACGTTTTGGAACGATGTGGTATTCGTGGTATAGCGTTAAACGTCTTCGACAGCTACCTATCAAACAGGGAGCAACGGGTAAAATGCAATGACACACTAAGCGAACCCAAAATCATAAAAATCGGTGTTCCTCAGGGAACTGTCCTCGGTCCGATACTTTTTTTAACATATATTAACTCACTTTTATCTCTAGAAACCCGGTCAAAAATTGTATCATATGCCGACGATACTGTGGCTATATTCTGTGAAAATTCCTGGAATGAAACAAAAATAGCTTGCCAGCAGGGTATGGAAAAGATAAAAAATTGGCTAGATATGTATCAACTCTCCTTGAATGCAACTAAAACACATTATATAGCATTTAGCTTAAATGGACGTAATAAACCTGATTTTACTAGCATTAAGATACCGAATATAACAGACGAAATTAAAGAAACAAACGAAATAAAATACCTCGGAATAATTATTGATGAAAACTTAAAATGGAGAAATCACATAGATTATTTAACAAAAAAAGCAAGAAAACTTATCTATAAATTTTACCAACTACGGGAAATACTTTCCCAAAAACTATTAATAATAATTTACAAATCTCTCGCCGAATCACTCTTCCGTTATGGTATTTTAATCTGGGGTGGCATGTATAAGAACTCGCTACAAAAATTAAATGTTACACAAAATTATATATTAAAAATAATATTTAAGAAAAACAGGCTGTCTCCTACTGATCTGTTGTATACTGAAGAAATTTGTAACATAAGAACATTGTACTTTCATAGCGTATGCATATACTGCTTCAAAAACAAAACCATTCAAAATTATACATCTTCCGTATACAACACACGTAGTAATAATCTTAGGCTTCTATCCGCTCCCAGATTTTACAGAAACATCAGCCACAGATTTATAACCTATACCTCCCATAAAACCTGCAATCTATTACCCTTATACATTAAACAAATAAAGAAGTTAAAACTATTCTCCAAAATGTCAAAACAATTTATCGTTCAAAACTACGTAGATTTCAAAAATATATTAGAAAATTAAGTTTCGTTAGTCGCTATTAGATAATATGTTTGTATAATATCTTAAATATCTTAGTTATATTTTCTTAGGAATAAATTTTATTTTTAGTTAGGATAGTGCATATTTTATTAAAAGCACAATACAAGTGTTCAATCACTTAGGTGCTCATACATACATGCCTATAGAACTAGGACCATCTGGAATTTTACATATAAGTACATTAGTTTTAATAAAACATCTATACAATGTAGTCAAATGTGTATATAATAGAGAACAGTCTGGGAAATATATGAAAAAAAGCAACGTTGTTTTTTTTCTTGAAAACTATTGAGCGTAGAAAAAGACTGAGTACGTCACTGGATTCTACGAAAAATCTACAAAGAGAACGTTTTATTTCTCTTTGATACGTTACAGGGTAAGCGAGATATGGGAGTATCCCAAAATGTAAAATTCTCAAAACATTCCGTATATCAAACACAAGGAGGCTTAGAAAGATTCTAATTGTAGCATCTTTGGTGTCACAAAAGAGTAGCAAGTACTGCGAGAACCGCATCCTTCTATCTATAACCGTTTGCACTATCACGGTCGCGCGCCGGACGGGTATGAATAGGCCCGTACAAATGCCTACAAGAATAATTTGTATCTAGCCGGTGAAATCACGTACCCGTCGCGTCACCGTGTCACTGATGTGTGTGAATTGGTTGGTCTTACTAGCAGGTTATGGTGCGGGTCGTAGCACAATCACATCGTGCGTCGGTCAGGTATGAATAGGCCCAAAAACATTTCATTAATAAATAGACAGAATTGTTTTTATTCTGTCAGAATCATTTGGAAACGAAAATTAATTATATTGAATGCATTTGGCATGTGTACCTATTAAGTAAAAATATTGTGCTATATATATTGTGGTGGCCAATTAGTTCGACAAAGCTCAACATCTCTTTTACCGCTAGGGATAGCGGAAAACTTTTTTCACAAAAGTTATTAAGCGTTAAGAGGTGCAGCTTTCAGAATTATTTTTGACCATACAGGGTGCTCCAAAAGGGCAGTGTGATAAAAAATTCATATTTTCATATTATGTATATTTTTACATATTTGAATTTACCGTAAAATTCTGTACATAGCACCGTAATTATTTGTACACATTTTTGCAATGTTGCCAAATAGATTGGAAAATTCCTAAACTTTGTGCAAAAACATGGTTCAATGAAATGTGTAATATGATAAAATAAAAACAAAATGTTGTATTTTAAAAAAAATTTATTTATTCAAACGAGAAGATACGACACAAAAATATTTTAGCGATTCAAGCTTGTGGGCAATGTCTAAAGTAAATTATTACCAAATTATTTGTTCATATAGTGACCCCCATTAACTTGAACACATAATTCAATACGTTTTTCAAAAGAATGAGTTTCTAGACATTTGCAAAGTAATAATTTGAAGACCATTCTTTTGAAAAATGTATTGAATTATGTGTTCAAGTTAATGAGGGTCACTATATGAATAAATAATATACTTTAGAAATTCTCCACAAGCTTGAATCGCTAAAATATTTCTATGTCGTATCCTCCCCTATGAATAAATAATTTTTTTTTAAATTACAACATTTTGTTTTTATTTTGTCATAGGTGACTAGAAAAAGGACAATGGTAAAATACATACACTTTTTTTTGCTCGAGTTTAAATAAAAATTGAAATACCATCAAGATTGGTAGAGATAGGTACAGAAAGACCTTAATAAAAATTAGAGAGGATTAAAATATCTACAAAATAAAGTAATCATATATAGGGTGTTTCATTTAAAAAACTTACGAAACTCAAGTTTCAAGTTCCTAATGTTGGCATATCCATAGAAAATACCCTGTATAAAAATATTGATATGTGTTATCATAGCGGACTTCTGTCAACATTCCTCTTTCCGGCATAAAAATATTTTATTTCAAATTATTACAAGTTGCGAAATATTTCACATTTCATTGAACCATGTTTTTGCACAAATTTTAGGAATTTTCCAATCTATTTGGCAACGTTGCAAAAATGTGTACAAATAATTAAGGTGCTATGTACAGAATTTTACGGTGAATTCAAATATGTAAAAATATACATAGTGTCCCATTTAAAAAATATTAAATTTATATCACACCGCCCTTTTAGAGCACCCTGTATGGTCGAAAATAATTTTAAAAGCTGCACCTCTTAACGCTTAATAACTTTTGTGAAAAAAGTTTTCCGCTATCCCTAGCGGTAAAAGAGATATTGAGCTTTGTCGCACTAATTGGCCACCCTGTATATATGTGTGTATTTTTTAAATTCTCTACTCGTAAAATTATTTATAGTTTTCAAACACACTCAAATTCCTATGTTTTAGGGAAACCACCGTGGCAACGCTGTACGCACGTACTACCGATTATACTACGTGTGTGACCCTGAAGTTTAAAACTTTCATTCATTTTCTTCATGCGCGGTGTTGTTTCTATTTATCTCTACTGTGATTATCTATTTATGACTAATGCTAGATCGAAATTATCTAAACGCGTACCTTATTACAGCGTTGCCATTTGTTTAAACTGTGTATGATTGCAAATAAATGGTGTTTTATGAATGGAATGTTTATTTTCTCCCCTTTTATATTATATCGTCGGTGTCCGCACGTAGTGGTGTAACTAACATTTTATAAATTGTTCAGGAGAGTGGAGAACCAAAAACTGCAGCCAATTAATCAGTTGTCCAGTAAAATATATTCGAGTTGTGGTAAATATGTTTTGGTAGTTAATTGATCAGTAGTTCACCTTTATATACCTAGGCACTGTTAGGAATGTGTAATTTTTTCACGTTTTGCAGAAATAAAATGTTTTACTCAGTTACGCCGCTACCTGACAATTTTCTTTGGAGATTTTCTGTTACGCCAAAATAGATTTTTCAAAAATATTTGTAAAAAGCGTAATTATGTGAAGAAAAATAATTACTTTTATTTGAACAGTAACAATTTACACTCTTAATACAAAAATATAATAAGAATGAACCAAATCTTAAAAAGCTGAAACAAAAATCATTGATAAACCATTTCCATGACGTAAAGACAAAAAGAACTCATGCAATTCGGGCATGCAACAGGAGTTTTTCCCTTACAAAGAGATGTTAAATCGCCATATTTCTGTTTTGAAATTGGGATTCGTCCATAGTTTAAGGGTTTCAGAGTAACATTCGAAAGAGCTACAAGTTGTTTCAGAACGATTTTATCATAAAAATTATAGTTATGACTGTATTAGAAGAAAATTGACATTGGTTCCTCTTTTTTAACCATTCTCATTATATCCGTCCATTTCATAGGTTTATTGGAGTCGCTTTCTCTAACCGATACAATCCTCAGCTCTCGGGAAAATGATTTGAAATCCAAAAAGTCTCTAAAACTCATTCTTTGCTTTTGAAAAAATATTTTCTGCTTCGACATCAAGTTTGTCAAGGTATTTGTATTATATTAGAAAATACATGTAAGGTACTTAAAATCAAATATTTTTTGGTTCCATTAAATAAAACCCCCAAATATTTATTAGTTGATAGTCTTTTTAGTCAGAAAGTATATAAAGAACTTATTAATATAATGTTTAATTTCTTAATTTTCATATTTTAAATAATTTGTGTCCATTCAGTTACTAACCTATTACTGTCATAATGACCTCATTTAGATCTGCTCCCTCAATAAAAATATCACTATTCAAAACAACAGAATCCAAATCATCTCCTGATCCTTTGACATACGTGGCGGTGACATAAGAATCCTTAAAATGTACTTCAGGTCTCTCAGGTAGTTTTATTATTAAAGCAGCCTTGGATTCTGTAGATTCGTCTGATTTGAAAGCTGTTATGGGAATCGATATTTCACTGTTATTATCAAGTATGGTATTATTAAGGTCTCGGAGAACAGTTATTTCCCATTTTGAAGGAGCGAGGATTGTCTTCGTCACATTGATTTGAAAATTGTCACTGTATGCTATAAAAAAGAAATTATAAATAAAAGTTTGTTCCTGTTAACTCATTATCTTATATAAGAGACAGTGCTTTCTAAAATTGAACATTATATATTTATTATCTATCTCCGTAATTGTTAGTGTTATCAAAAAAGTAATGTATGTGTCATGTGCTCTTTTTGGGTCAAACTCAAAATGGTAAAATCAATCAATCAAAATTTGAAAATTTTCGCTCGCTTAAGAGATACGGGGGAAAATCAAAAAATTTACAATTTCAAAATTACCCTATAATTTCTTAGTTAAAAGAGATACAGAAAAATGTTTTATTCAGAAGTTTCTTTATATTGATTGTTGAATAATCTGTCGTTTTTAGAAAATGTATACGGGGTCAGGTTAAGAAGTTATCGGACCTAAACTCATCTTTTAAATGGAACACGCTGTATATGTTAATCTAAAAAGATACTATTTTAAATTCTCCTTTCAAGTATACAACACACTATGGATGATATTTGTGTCGTAGGCGATTTATTAAACTTTATTACTTTAAACCACAGTAGACCATGAAACAAAAGCTAATAACCTAGAAACAACTATGTTGACTATTAACATTTAACGTCAATTTCATTTTTACATATTCATTTGCGAAAATGACCTAGTGTTATATATTTGAAAGGAGCATTTATAATAGGATCTTTTTAGATTAAAATATATAGGGTGTTCCATTTTAAAAAATGAGGTAAGGTCCGATAACTTTTTTATCTGACCCCGTATAATCAACATAAAGAAACTTCTATATAAAATATTTTTCGGTATCTCTTTTTTTTTTATTCTTCCCCAGAACTCTTAAGCGAGCGAAAATTTTTAAATTTTGATTTTACCATTTTAAGTTTGATCCAGCACATGACACCTACATTACTTTTTTGATAGCACTAACAATTACGGAGATACCCTATAAAAATGTTCAAAATGGGACACCCTGTACTTTAGATATTATTTTTAAATTTGGTATGCGTAATTAAGATACGTTGTATAGTTATAAATATACCGCTCCAGCGATCTTGCTAACATGTCCTCTGATATTTTTACTTACAATAAAAGTGGTACGCCACTGACATTTTTTCATGTTATGGATATTTTTTCTGATTAGAGTAATAAAGTCTACATGAAAACGGTCTATTTGGCTTTCTCGTCAAATTGATTAAAATAATCAAATTCAAATTGAATCTCATTATTATTAATATTGATAATGAAAAATTTCAGTTATCATGCTTGGAAATATCTTGTAAAATTAACAAAACTTGACTCTCGCTGTTCCTGTGTTTTTGTACTAGATATACACATACAGTTTTTATTTCTTAAAATGTTCAATTTATTATTATCTTAAAATGTTCAATTAATCAGTTGTTAAATTTATAAAAATTAGAAACATTAATATGACATAGATGGAGCTGATTGGACTGTCTTTGGACACAGAGCTGGCCAAATACTTTTTCGAAGTATTTAATTACTAAATACTAAATACTTAATCAAATTCCAAAGTATTCAAATATTAAACACTTTTTGAAGTAATGAAGAATTTAAATCCTAATACTAATTGTAGTATTTAAATACTTTTAAGGTTTAAATATAAAATGTAAATACTTTGTACCTATGTATTTAATTACTTTTAAGTATTTATAAATACTTTTAAGAATTAAATACAAAATTGAAATAATTTGTAACTATTTAATTACCTACTTTTAAGTAATTAATTCATAATTACAGTAAGTATTTATAAATACTTTTGAGAATTAAATACAAATCTTAAATGCTTTGTAAACATTTTATTACTTTTTAAAATATTCAAATATGAATAATATCATATAAATATCAATTCCAATTACTAGAGGGTGGCCTACAGACGAGGCCTCTACAGATTAAATTACCATTTACAGTTCCCTAGTAAGTTTTAGTTTAGGTACCTACTTTACCTTAATTCATTTTAATAGAATTCCGAAATTTAGATTCAAGGTTTTGTATTTCCTCGTATTAAATACAAAACATGAGCATGAGATTATACGAATGAAACATGAGGTCTCTTTGAAAAACCATGAAATTTGATGCAAATGCACGAGATAACATTGCTCAGACTTCTCCTAAAGTGAAATATTCCTTGTCTTGACAAGTGCAAACTTCCACATGGGCCATAGCGGTTTATGAACAGCACAAAATCTGACATAAATTCAAGAACTATCGACTGAGACATCTAAGTTGTGGAAAACTTGACATTTCATCATTTTCAAACAGGTTATGTTCCATAAATTACTTTGTTTACCCATTTTTTAACCTATCATAGGTATTAACTATGTAAAATGTGCGATTAAAAGTTAGTTTAAAAAATAAATGCCGAATTACGCGTATGAACAAACAACTGCAAGATCAGGTCAGGAACACGTAGGTAAAACAGATGGTTTGTCGTAAGCAGCTATTATTTAAATAGAAAATAGTAGTTGAAAAGTATAAAGTATTTAAATACCCCAAAAAAAAGTATTTAAATACTCCAAAAATATTTAAATACTAAAAAAATATTTAAATAAGTACTAAAAAAAAAATAAGAAAATATTTAAATACTGAATACTTTCTAAAGTATTTGTGATAATAAATACAAATACCTATTTATAGCAAGTATTTAAATACTCGGTATTTAAATACAAGAAGTGTTTAAATAAAAAAAAGTTATTGTGAGTACAAATCTGTTTCGACATGGAATGAATCCATGGTTCCAGCTTTTTTATTCTTGCATTCTCTTATTAAATAAATTTTAAGGATGCATTTCTGCAAATGTCTTCTTGCGTATTCTGGCTACGCGGCTGATGGCGCTAACTCTAGAGGATGTTTCAATTTTAGATCATTCTCGCTGTTCATTATGTTGGAATTTAGTTTCCGTGGTCGCCAACCAAATATTTTAGACATTTAACGCAAATATTTTAAATACGATTGTGCAACTAACCAATAGATAAATACTTACTGTCGTCCACTTCAATTGTTATTCCATCAAACGAAGTAACATTAAGAAAGTCAATATCGGTACTTAGAGTAACAACGTCGTTTTCACTTTCAATTTTGTACGTGCCATAATAATAAGCACTATTAAATTTGAGCTCATCTGCGGTTGGTAAGGAAATCACCACTGTGGCATGAGCCTCAACATTACTGGTTGAAAAGGCTTTTAATGTTAAAAACAAGTTCGAGTTTTCATCAAAATCGGATGTGGAAAGATTACTTTTGATGGTCAATTCACATGCCGTCAAATCGAATGTAAACAAATCTTCTTTATCTAAAAATATGAAATTACATTTAACTAGCTAGAATAATGGGAAGGGTTTTCAAAAAGTATAAAATTTTAATTTAGGTCCTGGATTAATTGCTTAATGAGCAATAGTATTTTGTTCGGGTTTATTCCGGACTTTATCCGTCGTCGTCCCATCTCAGCTAGCTGTGCCTCAGCTAACTATCTCATTGACATTTTCATTCGTATAAATCTCGATTGAGATAATATCGCTGTGCCCTTATAGTAATTTATTATGTCTTAATTTCAAATACCAATGTATGGAAAAATTATTATTTCCCAAACCACCCGATGATACATTATACAATAAGGGCATATTTTTGTCTACACAGTAGCACTTTAAAATACTAATTTAGATTGATTGGTACTACCAAGAAAAGGAAGCCTTCTCCATTCATAGGTTGTCACCACCTGCAGATCGGTTTCGAACTCTTTTGTTCTCGTCAGTGCAGGGTAGGGTTCATACCTATCATCAGAAAAGACTCTATACTTCACGCTGTATTATCAACCGTAGTCGAGAAATTACACCGCGTTGTGCCATCTCTTAGCAGTCCCCCACAATCTGAACAGATGTTAGGGCTTTGAATAAGTCAAAATAACTGTACTGACGAGAACAAAAGAGTTCGAAACTAGTCTGCAGGTGGTATATTTTTAAACTCCTGGACAAAATTAACGCAACATCATAAATTTGCCATATTTTTGATGCTATTTTTTTTTCTGAATTTATGATCCGATTGGAATACTTTATTTTACATTGTACGTTGGTTCCTTGACAATGTCATAGTTTTCGCTGTTTATGATAAAAATTTAATTTTCGATATATACTGGGTTTACTAAAAAGCTATGTTTTTTTCCAAAAATTCGCATCACCCTGTGGAGTATATTAGTAACCGAAACATATTGTAGTTGACATTAAACGGTAGGTCCATCTTTCCCCAACATTTTCTTTTTTGGTTTACTTCATTATCTCTGTTATTAAAGGAGATACACCGTTTTATAGCGTAACATGTTTCTATAGACTTTAATATCACACATAGTGTCAGAAGATGTTGTGTTTTAAAGTTACAAAGGTCAAATAAAATTCGCCATACTGATATAAAAACTGTTCGGAAACTGCTTATTAAACGTTCGTTTCGTATGTCCAGTTGCCCGACGAGTATTTTAATGGTGAAACCTACTTGAAAACATTTAACAGTGAATGTGTTGAATATTAAAGTCTATAAAACATGTTACGCTATAAAACGGTGTATCTCCTTTAATAACAGAGATAATGAAGTAAACCAAAAAAGCAAATGTTGGGGAAAGATGAACCCATCGTTTAGTGTTAACTGTACTATACTTCGGTTGCTAATATACTCCACATGGTGATGCGAATTTTTGAAAAAAAAAACATAGCATTTTTAGTACACCCAGTATAAATTGAAAATTAAATTTTTATCATAAACAGCGAAAACTATGATATTATCAACGAACCAACCTACAATGAAAAAAAAAATCATTCAAATCGGATCATAAACTCAGAAAAGAAATAGCATCAAAAATATGGGAAATTTATGACGTTGCGTTAATTTTGTCCAGGAGTTTATTTTGATTTATGTCTTGCTGAGTATAAATTGAGGCCTTTTTTCTGAATCCCCCTGATCTTAGAAATGACCGCAATTCACGTTGTTTCTCAAAACTCACATACTAATAAATCGTCGGTTTGAAGGTAAAACTCATTAAGTGCAATTTTTAATAAAAGCGAGTTAAAAGTTTCGGAAGTGTTTAACAGTCATAATCCTTAACAGGAAAAATTCATTAACTGTCTGAAGCTATTCGGAACGTACTAGAATAGCTTTAGACATTAAAAGGAATTTTTCTTGTTATAGGATTATGACTGTTAAATACTTCGAAACTTTTAACTCGCTTTTATTAAAAATTGCACTTAATGAGTTTTACCTTCAAACCGACGAAATGCTCTGTGCATTAACATGGAATTATTTAATGGTCATGATGGTGAATGGAGAGATAAAAATTTGAGTGACGCAGAAAATTGGATAATAGGAAAATAATAATCTATGAACCCCTTATATTCAAACGGATTTGGCAACATCGATATTCAGAAGATTAGATCTTACTAATGATTGCGATCTTGTTTTATTGAAACTCGACAACCGCGGGATGCTGATAATCCGCCCACTTAACCGACCCACCAGAATACATTTTATTTTTAGAAAAATTACAAAGTGCGAAGCCGATATTTACTTTTATTTTAAAAATGTTTTTGGTTAAAAAGCAAAATAACTATAATATATAGTAATAAATTAGGTATACATGATGTTATAGAAATGGTTTATTATATTTAAAGGGGGTGACTCCTTGAGTGTCCTAGAGACTGCCTACATACTGTTTATTTAAATCTGCCATCTAAAAACTTAGGTAAAAACCCCTAAAATCATCCCACATATCATGCAAATAAATTGCGATGTTGCCAAATTGCTGCCTCTGCACCGACCTTCGCTCGCTCGCTACCACGATGAGGCGCAATAGGGGGGCTTCTCCCCCATGTCTCTTCCCGTTCGATATCGATTGATGACAGAACCTAAATGTCACGTCGATGCAGTAAAGTGGATCTCTTGCGAATGCATTAGTTTTAAATGTTCTGTTTGCATTCATAAATGAGGTGTAAAATTTACAAAATCTAACTGCGTATACTCGATCACTTCAGTAATCTTATGTTATGAAATAGTTTTCTTCCGAGTGCTTCAGATTTGAAATTTATGTTGCTTTGCAAGAAATTTGTAATCTTTATTGAATTGCGATCGAAATTTTTGGTCTAAGATCTTATTAAAATTGTGGAAAACTTCTTGTTTTCTTGAGTTTCAAAAATAATGGGTAAAATGACAACATCGCTTACCACTAACGCTTCTTGATTAATTATAGGTTATGGTTATGATTATGGTTATTAATATTTCTACAATTTTTCATCTCGGGATTTACGGGTTTAAATATAATAAGGCAATTCCATAACATACTGTATAGTCATAGATGAGCTTCATTTTAACGCAATTAAGATAAATCGAATTTTTTTCCCGTTTGAAAAATTCAAAAAAATTGTTTAATTAATGTAGGCGTGTGATTTAATATAAAAAGTTAAATTTCATATAAAAAAACTAAATTTGCCTATTATTCTATTTCTTAGTTTTTTTTTTGTACTAACCTCCAAGTATTGTAAGATCACTGGCATCACTAACATTAATGTTTTTGTTCCAATAAATTATATTTTCGTCAATATCATAACTTCCAACATAGTAATCACTCGTAAATACAGGTTCTTCTTTTACCACAGTTATTAAAATTGTAGCTGTTACGGCGATATCTGTTGTGAAACTTAATGTTAAGATGATTTCGTCGGATACTGCGTCTGGCAATGGATCATCTGATTTGGCGGTAATCGAAAATGTGTTAGTGGTATTTTCAAATTTCAAATCAAAGTTGTCAGTGTAGTCTAAAAAACATTATGTTAAATTAAAACTGATAAATTCACTCATATAATAAAATGTCTATTTAAATATATAATTTTTGTCACTTTAACATTTTTACCACCTAATTTTTAGGTAAGAGATATTTTCGTCTCTTACCTAAAAATTAGGTGGTAAAAATGTCCCCAGCTCAAAATTAAGTAGCCTTTCTTTTCCGTTGTCCAGCAACGTAACATATTGTTACAAATTTAATGCTGTCGAGCGCTTTTTGTCAGTGATAGAACCGTTGATTTGTGTTGTGTGTCGCTGCAGTTCAGTTCAGCTGAGTTAAGTTTCGCCGACTGTTGCTTGACTTAAACAAATCCGATCATTTATATACCTCGCGGCGGTCCATTCGAGTCAGTTCTGGATTATAAATCAGAAATTATTTCCCAGGAATTGCGACTGCCAGCATAGCGCAACTGAACTAAACGTAAAAGTTCAAAAATGGGCCTTAATCATTAAAAATGAACTTGAGTTAGAAAATAAACACCGTTTTATTTATAAATGAATTCATGCTAAAAATAATCACTCGTTCTTTTTTTAAAGATCGGTGAAACTTTGATTTCATAAACTCAAACTAGATGGCTCTTTAGCAATTTAAACTCGAACAAACGGTACTAGCAGCTCGTTTGTTCTTGTTAAATTTCTAAGCAATCTGGTTTTCGTAAAAAATAAGAGTTTATCCGATAAACAAAGCTCTTGTGCTTTTACGTACGAAAAAGGCTTATCGGCGTGTAAACCCAGCCGTTTAAAATGAAAAAATTGTACGTCTATAAAATGACATTTACCTCCATTTAATTCATATGCAGCTTCACCAGATTTATCTGACTGGATAAGTATATTTGCACTAGTCGGAATTAGCGCTGGCGAATCGTTGTTAGTGTAGTTGTAAGTGTAAAATGCACTGGAAAAAGATGGAGAATCAAGTCCCGATGTTGGATCAACATTAATAGTGATGGTATGACTAGTTGACTTTGACGGAGATGATGAGTCCTAAAATTTTAAATAGAAAAATACATAAATATACATGGTGTTCCCTAATGACGTGCTAATATTTCAGGGTGATATTCCTTAGGTCATTTTATAAAGAAAAGTTTATATGAACATATGTTCGCAACGACTTAAATTGAATTTTTATTTTTTAAATGGTTATTTTTTAATATCTCCGAAAGTACTTTAGATATTATTTTCAATTTTGGTATGTGTTAATAGGATACAAAACTACAAATTTTAGTTAGAAAAGTTATTCAATTGTTCCACCAGTGGCGTCCCTGCCAACGTGTCATCTGATATTTTTTACAAGAAAGATAGTACGCCACTGACATTTTTCCATGTGAATATAATATTTTTTGTGATTAGCCTGGTCTATTCTAAATGAAAACGGTCTCTTGAGTTTTTCTCGTGAGACGCACCGTTCTTGATTAAAACCACTAAATTCATATTGAAACTCATTATTATAAACATTGATCAAATAATTAATGATAAATTTTGTTTTATAAAAATTGTAGGAAATGGCCACCTTCACTTAAAAGACATGGATCTACCCGTCTTCGCATCGAATTGCAAACTCCATTTTTTTAAAACAAAATTTATCATTAATTATTTTATAAATGTTTATAATAATGAGTTTCAATATGAACTTAGTGATTTTAGCCAAGAATGGTGCGTCTGACGAGAAAAACCTCAAGAGGCCATTTTCAAGTCGAACTGACCAAGCTAATCAGAAAAAATATCCACATGGAAAAATGTCAGTGGCGTACCATCTTTTTTGTTAAAAATATCAGAGGACATGTTTGCAGGGACGCCACCGGTGGAACAATTGAATAATTCTAACTAAAATTTGTGGTTCTGTATCCTATTAACACATACCAAAATTGAAAATAATATCTAAAGCACTTTCGGAGATATTAAAAAATAACCATTTAAAAAATAAAAATTCAACACATTGTAGCAAAAAATGTAAGGAGTTGCCGATATATGTTCATATGAACTTTTCTTTATAAAATGATCTAAGGAATCACACCCTGAAATATTAGCACATCATTAAAGAACACCCTGTATACAGTGACAGGCAGAATTTACGCAACCGATATTAGCAATCGGTTGACATTGGAAATCCTAAAAACTTATTTATAGCAGAAAATACCTTAAATGAAAAGATATACATTTTTTTAAAAGAAAAGTTGTTTATAAGTAATTTATTTAGACGTTCACAACCTTTAAAAACAATTAAATAAAAAATAACAAATGGTAGTTGTTTCTGTCAAATTAAAAAATATTCATTTTTCATAATGCAATTCCTTAGTTCAAAGAAAATTTTTCAATTCTTGCCTGAACTCCATTGCTTCAAACGAAATATTTTTAGAACCTTTGCATGCTAGACTCTCAAATCAATTTATTATTAATAAAAATACATACACGTCTATGATTATTGATACAACTTTATTCTAATTAAAAAACTTTTTAAATATTAGTCGAACGAAATTAAATTTTTCTGTCTTATTAATTTCCTTCCAAACCCCTAAAGACGAACGTTACTATTTACGTATAATGATTTTTGGGATTTCCGATGTTGCGAACGATTACCTACATCCGTTTATGTTAAATTCTAACAATAATGTATGTTCCCATATGCTCCGTAAATTCTGCCTATGACCGTATATAATCAAAAATTATACAGGGTCATTCAAGGTGAGTGGCCTATTAAAAGATATCGGGAACTATAAAAGATATTTATGTGAAACACTGGTACTCGCTCTAAATGACGCTCATCTTTTGATAGAAAATATTTTGACGTACCTATCACTTCCGGTTATACCGGAAGTCGATGTCAATTGCTTATCTTAAATTGAACACCCAATGTAGTATTACTTTTTAGGATTTTACGCAAGATTCTAGACAGATTTCGAATATCATGTCATATTCCTAAGTCGAAGCATATTTTGACATATTTAAGGTTTTATATCTAAAATGATGTATACAGGGTGTCCGGGAACATGTGGGAAATCTCCCGGATATGAAGAAAACACGTGAAAAGAATACTATAGGTTCATATAAACTTCTTTCGTATCGGCCTCCTCTTCGGAGATATGGGCTCCCAAAGAGCACCAATGGAATCAAGTTTTTTACACATAATTATTGAACCACCTGGTATATTTCAATTATTTTTTAATATGATGTGTACCAGGTAAGACCCGTCAAATTACTACCCAAGAAACTGTTGTGAATTACTCACAGCTGCAGAGACGGACTAGCTGTAACACTCATGGGCCCATTTTTTTTCGCCCTGTATGATGAGAACTTTGGACAATGTTTTTTACATACCTTTGACTATTGGCTCAAAATTAAGTACTCTTTATTCATGTCGCTAATCCTAACCGTTTTCGAAAAATCGGCATTTCATATAAATCATGTATTTGGCGTATTTCAGTAAAAGATACATCTTTGTTCCGATCAAATATGTTCAACCTTCAAAATTCCGCTTTTTCATATTTAACCCGTGAGAATTTAGGGGACTGGGAAAATGACGTTTTTTCCGAAAACGATTAGAATTAGCGACATGAATGAAGAGTACTTAATTTTTAGCCAATAGTTAAAGGTATGTAAAAAACATTGTCCAATGTTCTCATCATACAGAGCGTAAAAAAATTGGGCCCATGAGTGTTACAGCTAGTCCGTCCCTGCAGCTGTGAGTAATTCACAACAGTTTCTTGGGTAGTAATTTGACGGGTCTTACCTGGTATACATCATATTAAAAAATAATTGAAATATACCAGGTGGTTCAATAATTTTATGTGTAAAAAACTTGATTCCATTGGTGCTCTTTGGGAGCCCATATCTCCGAAGAGGAGGCCGATACGAAAGAAGTTTATATGAACCTATAGTATTCTTTTCACGTGTTTTCTTCATATCCGGGAGATTTCCCACATGTTCCCGGACACCCTGTATATAAATAATTATTAATTTTTCCTATAAGGAAGACTTTATTATTTAATTTCGGTCAGATTCCTTGTTGAAAAGGACCTGATAGAGTTTTTTATAATAATTTTAAGCTATTAATACAGTGTGATCAAAAACTAAGATTACAAATTAAATTGAGAAAACTGCAAAAATCTGCTTTTCAAATGGAAACCCCAAAATTGTATAATTATTTTCTATTTAGCATTAAAAATAAGGGTAAGTTGGTGTAAGGAAAATTTTTAGTTTCTGAAATATTGCCAATATATGGCGATTTTGCGACAGATTTTAAGTTCAGCTACTCCTAGTTGGCAATGACGGCGTTAAAAGACAGTCCAATGCTAAAGAAATAAACGTTCTTATATTACTATCATATTCTCCATAAATAATAAATTGATTTAAATAATCTTCCCTTGTACAATTTAAGCGCCCCGGCATGGTTATTAATAATTTTTAAAGTTAGTTATTAAGATTTCAGCTTCTTCATACATTTCTTTAGCACTTAACTGGTTTTCAATTTTTGGATTTCCATTTGAAAATGTAGATTTCTTGCAGTTTTTCAATTTCAGAGTATTATTTGTTTAGAACAACTTGAATTCAAAAAATCCATGAGAAATAATTTTATTCACTGCACTAATGACCTACAAAATTTCCACAACACCCCAATAATTGATAAATTCTTAGAATCTCTACAGCCCGGACTTCCCAAATCTTTAGCATAATACAAATTTAAATAAGGTTTATAATAGACTAGGTAATAAAATAGACATTATAAATATTGTAAACGAAATGTAAACTTTAGTATACAAATAATACTCTTGAGAAAGCCCTAATATGGCGAAACATATGTAGAGATAACTCTAATATAACTTGAAAAATTAAAAAGCGATAAATGTTTTAATTATAAATATTTTTTTTTGTATTAATGGTTATCAAAATATTATTAAAAATCTATTAAAGCAGGCCCTTTTCAAAAGAAAATCCAACCCAAATTAAATAATAAAGGCTTCATTATAGGAAAAATTAATAATTATTTTAAGGTTTGCAAACCTCATTTTTGACATAAAAACTTAAAATATATCAAACATGCTTGGACTTAGGTGGATATAGGATATGATATATGAAATCTGCCTAGAATCTTGCGTAGAATCCAAAAATATAATAATGTGTTACATTTGACGTAAGCAAATTGACACCGACTTCCGGTATATCCGGAATTGCCGCCATATTGAAAATATTTTAGCCGAGTGGCCCCAATCAACATTCTCTGTAATTTTAAAAAATTTTCTATGCATAGTTTTCCATATATCGAAAATAAACACAAATGTACTTTAAACGGTTTATTAACGTTTTTACCATGTAAATAAGTATATTATAAAACATTGAAATAGTTATCTATACGCTGCTGTTTCATATTGCATCTTCTTTTTCTCGCTGCCATGTTTCTCCATCTGTTAAGAAGAAGCAAATCCGCTGGGGTTGCCTCTGATTGTTGTTCGATATACCTCAGAGCTTTTTCCAGAGAAGCAAAACCTTCTTGATGAGAGATCTTAGTGGGAGGCTCTTCATCCACAGCTTCGTCGTCGTCATCTGATTTTTCGGTTTCCTGAAAGGCAATCGTTATTTCTTCAACACTCATTTCTTCATCTAAATCATCTGCTGTAACCCATTCAACAACGTCTTGTCTTGTCACATTTTCGCAACCTTCTAAGTTTTGCATTAATTCAAATAAATTTTGTTCTTCTTCTTCTGTCTCGCTGTCAAAATTTGAAGAAGACATTTCTCCACGGCTTCTCCATTTCAAAGCCAATTCATTTAATGAAATATCATCTTCACTGTCATTATCTTTTTCAATATCAATAACTTTTGACCAAGATTTTTTAATAGTGGAACTATATACAGAATCCCAAACTTGGCTTACCCAGTAAATAACATTTTTCTCATTGCACTGATAATATCTTCTTTTTCTGTGTATTCTAGCAGATGTTTAAGATACAAACGCCTATAATTTTTTTTAATGTTTTCGATGACTCCTTGGTCCATTGGTTGCATTATGCTGGTTACATTTGGAGGAAAAAATTTTACAACAATGTCGCCCACGTGAAGTCCTTCTCCAGAGTGAGATGGAGTATTATCCATTAACAAAATTGCTTTAATAGGGAGACCGTTCCTCTTCAAAAATTTAGTCACAGATGGCACAAACTCTTCTTTAAACTAGTTAGTAAATAAGGTCGCATCCATCCAAGCGCTCTTCTGACTTTTGTAATGTTGTTGCTGTTGGCTTTGGGTGAGATGTCTGTAAAGCTCTTGGACGTGCAGACTTGCCAATCACCATTAGTGGGATTTTGTGCTTGTCAGATGCATTGGAACATGCCATTACGGTTAATCTTTCCTTACTTCGTTTGTATCCAGGAGCTGATTTTTCTTGTCGAGATGCGAATGTTTTTGATGGAAGCATTTTATAATTCAAGCCAGTTTCGTCACAGTTGTAAATTTGATCATACGTATACCCACTAGTATCTTTTATTTGCTTTTTAAAGTTCTGCTTAAATTTTTCAATTGATGATACATCAGCAGAACGTTTTTCTCCACATATGGTCAGGTGACGTACACCGTACCGTTTTTTCCAGCGGTCAAGCCATCCTGAACTGGCGGTAAACCTATCTGTCTCTGGGAGTTGCCTACTAATCATTATTTCTTCCTGTTGTTAAATTGGACCTGACAGAGGCACACCTTTTCATCTTTGCTGGTTAAACCACATGAATAAAGCTTCGTAGACCGCGTCGCCTTTTTGCATTGATTTTCTTCTTGAAGACGAAGAGGCTTGTTTTATACACCAATCTTCTATTTTAGTGCGGTTTCCTTGCCAGTCTCCAACTGTTACCTCACCGACTCCATAATCGTATGCAACATTTTTAATTGTCTCCCCTGCTTCAATTCTTCTGATGGCTTTTAACTTCTCTTCAATAGGAACGACAATTCTTTTACGGCAAACGAATATTTAAACTTAAACGTATGTACATATATGCACTTCTCTATAGCGAACGCAATAGCGAAATGCATTTACGCAAATTTGCATGCTGAAAATGGTCTAAAAACATAAATAGGGGAACCACCACCCACACGGATCAAGGAGATTCCCCGTCGGCCCAGACGATTTTAAATGGAAATATGTACATTACATATTATTATATTTTAGAAGCTCGGTTAATACGGATATTGGGTCTTTAGATTGGCTCGGTCGGTTAATCCGGATCGTAGACGCGCGTACCTAGCATTAGATTGGCTCGGTTAATCAGGAGCTCGGATAATTGCGACTCGGATAATCGAGGTTCTACTGTATATTCATTTAGTATAATCGCCAGTCAGGGTTAAATTTCCTCCTGGCACAACCCAAGGATATTATAAATACCAGAACTTAAAAAAGAACCTTGTTCTCTTCTATAATATGAAATACTTACCGTCGCAGTAAGTGTATAAATTTGACTTTCATCGAATCGTAGAATTTGATTTGCACTAAAAACGGCCTTAAAAGTTTTAATTCCTGTGTTCACTGACGTTACTTCAAAATGTTCAGGATCAACAGAAAATGTAATTTGACTGGTGGAAAAATCGATATCTGTAGCAGTAATTTCATCTCCATACAATGAAAAGTCTGTTCTTGGCATGATCGGCATTGGTAGCGAGTAAGTAAAGTTGATGTTGTCAGGAAATTCCGGAGCATTTTGATTTGTGTTTTGAATATCGACCATTAGAACCTAAAAATAGAAAAATGTATATTTTATCGTAAGTAATCAATCTATTCAGGAAGGCAAATATTTTTTATTTTTCGGTATTTCAAGAAAATATGAAGAAATTAGTTAAACGTTTTTATTTTCACTATTTCTGAACAAATGAGGCATATCAACGTTACTATAAAATACGTAAAAATAGCATAACATGCCTATCTTTTTGATTTTGCAATGTTGATAATCCAATATACAGGGTCGTGAACAGTGGCGGCTCGGGACCTATGATATGACAAGGATGGTGAAATTATTTTTAAAATTTTATTTTTGTGTAACGACCAAACAATTACTTTCTAGGCATTTTAAATATAGAAAGAAAAGAAGTAATAAGGAAATGCGTTAGGTAAAACATATTTTTATTTATTTTTTAATTTTACACAAGGAAATACAAATTTTGGAAAATAAGAAATGTTTTCTTAGTGTGTATAGTGCTTAAACGTAAAGTCCGTTCTTCGATTCTTAATTGTAGGAAATAGATCAATAACAGCCTCATTAAAGTTTGGAATACCCTCTATAAATTTTCTTTCATATATTTAATTTTTAAATTTTCTAATAAAGTCACTGGATTTAGGGTTTAAGTCTTCCCGCATTCTTCACTTCAATTTTCTGCTCCAAACTCAAAGAGCTAAAGTTATTTTTTAAATAGTCCACCCTCAAACTATTCATTTTAACTTAATAAATATATAATATTAAAATATTCAAACATATACGCTCGAATTTCTAACTAGATGCACGAACAAACAACGGCGCGGCGCACACTAGAATTGTGCGCCGTTCCCATGTTAAATCGCCATAGCCCCCCTATCCCTCGCCGTCTCCCGCCACCTGTTACTACAGAGAAACTGCATTATGCCCCGCCTACTTAATCGCACATGCGAGCAAGTCCCATCATAATCGTCATTAACCTCGACCGAGGCACGGTTGCCGGATCGAGAGCCTATAATATACAGTTTGGTTGACGGTACGATAAAGTATTAGGGAGGGTCGGACTTTATACGATAATTGACGGTACGATAAAATATTAGGGAGGGTCGGACTTATACGATAAATAATATTCAATGAATATAAATTAATATTTTTTTATTCGTTTTGGGGGTGCACGTGCGCTGTTCTCCTGTAGAAGAACCGCCACTGACTCGTGAAAAGGCTTGACATTGAGGAGAGTCTCACCTAAAAATTGGGGGACGGGGACCAAAAATTACATTTGAATGAAAAAGCGAGTGATGTGCCAAACATTTTCAAATAAAAATTTAAAGATGTTTTGGGCGAAGTGGTGGGGGGGGGGGGGAGTCATGAGACTACCCCTGCTTAAATTTAAATAATATAATGTTTCCGTAAAGAACCCCAAAATCTTCTTTAATGCCTCGTTAATTAATAACGTGATATTGTAAGATTTCATACTACCCCTTAAAATACGATAGAAACTAGTTAATCCAATTATATCCAACCTTTGTTATCCGATATAATTTAAGAATAGCTGTTACCGTAAAAACCCGATTTCAGTTTAAACTCAATCTTTCTAGAAACCCCATTGAAACCCACAGATGTTCTATAAGTTTTTAATAGGTAAAACTATTGTACTTAACCTTTTGGGAAATTTATATCATAGGTACACGAGTATTTATAAAACTTTTCTTAAGTGATTTTTTTGTATAACTAGCGGAGACATAAGATTCGTAAAAAAAACGTATCAATGAAATTGAAAAATTAAATTAACTTGATATTTGAAATAGAAATATGTTAGTTTACTTTGCCAATACCGAAATGAATAAATGTTAATCGTTTTAAATTGTATATAATATAAAATTCTAACCCCACGTAAAGAATAGCAAAACACTCAGCTGCAGCGCTATATTATTCCACCTCGGGAAGGTACTTTGTGCGTGTCGGAGAAATCCCTTTCAAATTTATCGATACATAGTGGCATATATTTTATTTTTACATATCTTCTTGTTTAGGTGCCAACAAAGAGTCCCTCCTTAAGAAATTTCAGGGCCCAGTCGGAGCTCGCTACGCCACTGGATACAGTGCAATATAAATTTAACGTTGATAGTTAAAAAAGCCTTCTTTACTTACGGATTGTGAGCTTTTCTTATCACAAGTAAATGTAATATCTAAGGTTATGAACAATTTATCTTTTCCATCAGTATATGCGTCCGTATTAAGATTTTTAAAGGAATCGGTTGTTGATATAGAATATATCTTGTCCGTTATATTAGACTGGAAATAATTTAACGCTGTCTTAGTATCTATGTTGCCATCTACTGTTGTGACTACCACATCAGACAATTCTAAAATATAAAAAAGTATCAGTATATTTTGTAAAAAAATCGAATGCCGGAATTGATAAAAACAACTCGAAACACTATTGTCATAGACTGATAAACCTATTTTCTTTTGTGTGTGATATTACTTACTGAAATCTACATCATTTGTATAATTAAATATTTCTGTTCCTATTGCAGTATCATCAATATTAACAATCTTATTTGTCCAGCCGCAGGCACCTGAAGCAAAGAAGGTAATTTTTAGATCATTCTGAAAGCAGTGATCGGATTATTCTGGGATACAAGGATCACTAATATTAGTGATTCTTCGCCGTTTGGGAAGTGATAGGGTCAACTCATTGGTTATCGTATAAAGTCTTTACGATAATCGTGCTTATTACACTTGTCAATAACTAAATAAGTATACAATTTATTAAAAATGAGACACGAGAAGCATTAGTTCAGTAGGAAAAGCTATATTTACTCCCATTTGACGTTAAGCTAGGCAACATTAAACATTTTGATGATATCAAAATTCTTGAGAGAGAGGTCAGAAGAATACAGAAATGTGTTGGACTTCGTTCACCATAGCATGTAAAGTAATCGGGTTAACTCGATTTGTATCATTTGATGTGATCTCATTTACCCTGCTTTATGAGGGAAAAGTCAAATTATGTCATATTTTTTTTTGTCTGATTTTTTTGTAGTAGATGGTAGTTCTTTGAAAAATCATGGGGTATGCGTAGTGAGTCAAAAAGTTTATTTATTTTTACAAATTATGTCTTGCTCACAATATTGGTATAATGATTTGTATAACATTGTTTAAAAATTATTTTAAAAGAACACTAATATTATTGTTGTTTTATTATTTCATGTAATGGTTAATAAGTCAATAAGTTTATGAATAAAGTGAAGTTGGGGAAACAATAATTAAACCTATAAAATTAAGTAAATTAGTAAATTGTACCTAAGGCAAGAAAATATTCTTACAGAACGAAATTGTAGAGAAATTATACTAAAAAAATTAATTATGTTTAAAAATGAGACTTTTACTCAAAAAAGGAATTGTACGAAAATAATTATATTTGAAAAAATAAATTGTATCTAGAACTACGTGACCGGTGAATCAATGTTTTCCTATAAGTACATGAAACAACCGAGTTCTCACATTATGCTTTGTTTTTCTTCTACATCGGTATTATTAACTATATCATGAGTCTTTCTGTTTAGGTCTTTTATCTTGATTGATGATAAAGAAAAATTGTTTTGACTATTTTTTGTAACCTTTATTCTATTGGTTGATTAATTTCCCTCTGCTAACGCAGATGAATTTCAACGAGTTGATCATTTCAACCCTAAATTGAATTCGCGACGAGGAACACACTTGGAGTATCGACTATGACGAAATTATGTTCTATTGAACAGTCAGAATATCAGCTTACTTTTGTTAAGCCATTTAAAAAATGTAAAACAGTTTCTGTCCCCTTTTCCCGCAGTTACATTTTTAGTCCTCTATGAAGAAAGAACCCCATTAAAATTTTATAATTGATGATTGAATGAATTTAAATAATTTTTATAATGTACTGACACAAGGATCGTGGCAGGTAACTTCATATTTTTCTAAATAATGTCTCCTGGACACCATGCGCTGCTAGTATTGCAAGTGATGTTTGTTAATTATTACATACTATCATAAAAATTGTTTCAGATTGTTTTAACCCATTTTGTCCCTGGGATGCGTTTTCGCAACACTAAATCTAATTATTTTTTTTAAAATTTTTCTTTTATTTTAATTTTTTTTATTTAGTTAAAGAAAGCACAGAAATGTATATTTAATAAAAGCCTAAGATATTTCACATTTGACTAAAAAAAAAATTATGGTGACTTACATTTTGGGAAAAATGTCCTCTTCTTCTTGTTTAGTTTAAAAAAATTTTAAAAAATATTTACATTTTTATTTTAAGAAAAGAAAAGCGATAATCTCTTAGTATGGGTTTAGTTCTTTACGATAAATATGTTGCACTAGATTTTTGGAATTAGGCTAAATAAAAAAAACACTATAAAATATACCGTTGCAAGAACGAATCACTGGGATAACACATAGATGAAAATTGGTCAACTTTATGTTAGAGTCTGTCTGAACCCGAATTAAGATAAGAAGGAAATTTCTTTATAACTGCAGTTTAGTTTGATAATTTGTAGTATACGGATCGTTAAGGGTTTAGTATGTCTTATAGACGGTTTCTTATGCAAAAACAGTTACAGGAAGCAATGAGTGAAATCGAAGGGGAAGGTAATTACGTTTTATATATATCATAATAATATTTGTGTTACCTATATATATATAAACTGATTAGGTTTCATGTTTATTTGTTTTTTTTTGAGGTTATTTATATATACCACCAAATGTAGACACTCTCGCCGACGGAGAAACTTTTTACGATGAGGCAAATTTACGTGAAACAGTGGAGCCTGAAGATATAGCCGGGACATTTGAATTACATGGTCCCTCAGACGATTTCCTAGAAGAGCGAAGATGTATCTCATAAGAGAACATTTTTGTGAGTATGCAAGAATCTCTTCAAAATGTATCAGGACCTTTAAACAGTTGCTTCCAAAAAAAAACAAAAATCATTGCAGCTACCCCTGCGAGTCAAGAGCCACTTGTGGTGAAATGGGGAAAAAAGAGATCAATTTTAGGTACTCACTCGGTACCTGAGTGAAACATGACAAGGTCTTAAATGGATTTCAAGTCCTTTGTAGCATTGTGTCGTATAAAAACCGAAAGAACTGCATTAGTTAGAAATCTTGCATCAGTTATCGACGAAATACGCTATGACAATATGGGTCATGTTGTGGTCTGTGGTTCCAAAAACAGACGTACAAGGTGTCGAATATGTCATAGCCAAACCGTATACCCCTGTCAAAAGTGCAATGTTCACTTACACGCTACTTGTTTTGCTGAATATTTCACGGCGCCTTAAAAATAATAATACATTTTATATTTTATCATCCCAGTGATGCGATTTAGCAACAACTTGAAACCTTAAATATTTTTTTAAAATATTTTTTATTGAAATTTTTTGTATGTCACTGCATATTAGGTGTTTACATAATATCTAGTTGTTTTTTTTATAAATAAACATTTCACAAAAAAAACGTTAAAAAATTGTTTTTATTTATTGTTCCAGTGATGCGTTTTCGCAACAGGCATATTTTTGAAAAATAAGAGAAAAATTTTTTTTTTATTTTTGGAGGTAAACCAATAACCAGTATGGCAACAAAAATTTAGTTTTTCTGTTTTTTATCCTTGGGAACAAATGGGTTAATATTGACTTACTCCAGGCCAACGGTAAATTCACTACGCCAAGGCACAAACCAATCACCCAAAACGTTCTCATTTTAACACATATTACACATACAGGTTCAAAATTAAGACTGACCCTTAAATAATATAATATCTAATCATCAAATTATTATCTTTCCTACATAATTACTTTGCCACTTTCCGAAATTCGAAACATATTTGTTTAGCGAATCAAAAATATCGATTTAAACCTTTGTTAGTGGAAAAACAGAAAATATTACGGTTAGTTTCATTATAGGGTGATTATAAAAAAGTATTTGCATATGTATTACTTTTAAAGTTATGAGGGAATCAAGAACGGCAAAATTTGACAGCCGTTTCAATTTACTGCTCTAATGGCTCTCAGATTGCTTTGAGAGCTATCGCGCGATGAAATTTTATGTTTAGTTGACAACAAATCGCAACGAGATTTATTTAGTACGTCTCGTATTAGTGACAGTATGAGAATTTTTAATGATAATTTAAATGATTATATAATTAATGAATTTTTTACTTTGTTAATAATTACGTACTCTAATATGACATGTTCTTTAAACATGTATCCTTCGCAAATGAGGCAGAACATGTTCAGAGCTCAATGGCGATATTTATTAACCTTTATTCAAGAACGAAATGATTAAAAAAATATTATAGTAAGAAAATTTGTTTATTTGAAATTACAATATAACTTGAAAACAAATAAGAACCTGATAAGGACATGCATTTTCGCATTATTTTCACATATACAATACAACTCCTGGAGGTTGATCCGGTCCTACGGACTATAAATAAGAGTACTTTAATATTGATTTAATATTTCTTGTCCTCCCTTATATTCAGGGTGTCCCAGAATAGGTGGGGAATCTCCCGGGTTCAGATAGAATACTTAAAAATAACAGGAGAAGTACCTATAAATTTTTCTTCCTACGACCTCGTCTACGGAGATACGGGCCCATAACGGGCGTTCGTGGAAATCGTTGATTTTTAAATAATTTTTTTAACTACTATGAGTAATTTAATAATTTTTTAGTATAATGTTTACTAGTCTCCTTAAAATTCGCCCTTTTAAACACATTTGGCTTATTTAGTTTGCCAGGGACGGACTAGACGTAACACAAAAATGATTTTTTTACACCCTGTATGATGAAGGAACGACAATAATATTTTTTTGGATACTCTAAACCTTAAGCTGAAAAAAGATACTCTTGATCAATGTCGATAAAATGAACTGTTTTCAAAAAAAATATTTTTGTTCAATATGGTTTTTTGAATTGGTTGTTGTTTTATGTTCATAATATTCCCTCATTGTTGCTGTAGAAATATTTCACCGATTTAAATAAGAATATTTATGACAGTGTCAGCTTATGGTAGTGTCTTGAAATTTGCGGTTTTTCTCCTTTGTCTTATTAGTTACTAACTTAGTAATGGAATTTACGAATACTGAATATGCCGACATGCATTTAATGTATGTATGTTACTTAAAAATCAACGATTTCCAGTCCACGTCCGTTAAGGGCCCATATCTCCGGAGGAGGGGGGGATGGGCGTAGGAAGAAAAATTAATATGAACTTCTCCTGTTATTTTAAAGTGTTCTAGAGATTGCCCACATATTCTGGGACACCCTGTATTGTTGGATTTGACGCTATTTTAAATACACTTTTAATTTTTATGGATCATTCACAAACTTTTAAAGGCATTTATATTTCGATCTAATAAAATAAAATAAATTTCAATTTTTTACACACTGTTAATGGATCACACTGTATATGTTATATTATATAAAATTATACTGTGAGGAAGTTCTTCAAAACGGATTAATAAAATTTGCATAAGTGCTCGAAAAGTTCGCCTTGTGTTAATAAAACATACGAATCAATAGATCTCGAAGCAAATTGTTGCTAATGCAACGAAGTCAAACAGCAGTAAATGGTAGATGATAATATATAAATAAAAATCTGATGATAAATACAATGTATGTATGTGTAAAGAAAATAGTAGACCGTCAAAATTCACAATAGTGTTGATCTTTTTTGCAAATCAAAGGACAACAATACGTTCACCTAGTCGTGTAAAATTTTGACAGGAGCTCGGTAGGGCCCATGCCATAGGTTCAGCCTAGGGACCAACAGATAGTATAACCGGCCCGGATTCGAATGATCCAGGAACTTTACATTACTTTACAATCTCACTGAGGATATTGTTAACATTCTCTATTTCTGATGCTTCAGGAGAAATGAGCATTTCTCAGCTCAAAAAGAATTGTAAGATTTACGTTCAAGTATGGCACAAGAACGGTTGAACTGATAGGCACTAATATCAATAGAACATGATATTCCAAGTAGTAGTTTAGGCTACGATGAAATTATATCTTCCTTGGCAGAAAAGGCTACCAGATGAGATGGTTTTTAAATGATCTGTCAAAGGTAATCTTTAATATATTTAGTGTTTCCTTGTTTACGTAAAATAAAGCATGTTATTCCCGATGCCGAGTTGTAAAAAATGTTGTTAAACTATCGAACTACTCCTCATCTACACAACTACTACAGTTATTATTAGGTCGTAATTTAAGAACAATGCTTGATTTGGTTAGATCTAATAATATCAATTTACCAGAAGTTGATCTTAATAAAGTTTTTCATAACGTCAAACAAAATCAAGCTAAACAAAAATATTACTTTAGGCCCATTAGAAAAAAAGAATACAGCATTTGTAACGGTTGCAATTGGTCACTGAGCGCTTTGCTATTTATTTGTGGTAATTTTGCCTTGAACTTTTGAGTTTTATAGATGTACACACGGCCTAGAGTGGATCGTGATTTTTGTTGTAATCTACACGAGAGAAGATTTTTGGTGTGATGCATGGTACTGTTGCAATTTCATTCCCCTTCGCTGTTATTCCCTTATATGGTTAGAGTATCGATAATTTGATAAAGCTGCGACTATAGTTTATCCGCAACGTCGTGTGTCTATGAACGCGGTTACTTTCCGTTCTCTAGTCTGGTAGGTGGATTGTACCACTCTGCTTATTTTCTGCTTTGTGTCTCCTGGTCGGTATTACAGGGACCTGCCATATTCATCTTTTTTTGTGGGTTTTTTGTTCGGTTTGTCGGATATATATGAGGAAAAATTCGTGGAGGAGTCCCCTTTCAAAGTCAGGTGTCGACGAGTTCGCTAGTACCTTTAGTTTTTCGAAAAACACCTGGGGAAATATTCCCTGCCGTGAGGCGATTTAGTTCTTCGAAAAAGTGTAAAAATAGTGCAAGTTTTCTCCCTTTGGTTTAGGAGCTGCACATATTTTCCCCTTAACTGGGATTTGCTTGTTTCTGTTCGACGTGGAAGGCGACATTTTCCTGACGGAGGCCATTTTGGGCACCTCTAGTGGACCCTTGACAAACTTATAAGGGTTCTTCCTACCGGGTCACAATAACCCGTTCCTCCTACTGGGTCACGATAACTTGGTCTTCCTACCTGGTTACCATCAACCTGGGTTAACACCCACCCAGTTTTCACCAACGAGAGTAATCTGTTCGACCATCAATCAACATACGGTATCGTTCTAGTCAATAAGTTAATTTCTTTGTTTTTATTTACTAACCATCATTGTTACAGGGCAACACTGGGTTTTCGTAAGCTAGATATTCATTTCTATCTTTATTTTCTTTTTAATAAATGACAAGTCAATTAATTTTTACTATGCGTTTTATTTAGTTCGCTGCACTATTTCTTTTTTTTTTTATATTATACAGTGGTGTCGACCAGTGGGTTCAAGTTAAGGGGATCCCCGTAACATCTGGGAGATTTCCAGCTTAAATCTAGCTTAAGCTGGTGGCGCAAAGGAACCTTCTGCCGCGGGTAGTTAGCCGGCTACTGCGCACATCTCAAGCTCTCCCCTTAACTTGGAAAAGCTGTCGTCCATTGTCTTCATTTTTCCACATTTCAATAATTTTACCAACAGCGGTTGCTCTAGGGGTATTCGTCATAATACCCCTAGCTCTGAAAAGAATTTATTGCGCCAAAGCAACTCCAAGTCGTATCACATTAATGATTCTGTTGCTGTCAGAGATTATAGACATAGCAAAGTAAGCTGGGTTTCAGGCACCATAAACAAGAAATTAGGCCCTAGGACATATATAGTTTATATTCCTGAGGTAAATAAGTTATGGAAAAGACGTATTAATCAAATCATTGATCATAATAGGCTCTTTAACTTTCCTTAGATCGTATTGATCAGGATAGCAACACGGTTTCTCCTTTAAAAAGTGAGGTTACTATATCTAATTGTTCTAATGGTTATGAACTTAATATAAATCTTAACAATTCCGAGATTTCTGAGTGTAGCATGCCAGATTCTGATATAAGTGCAGATTTTCGCGAGTGCGAAGGAAGTGAAGATGTGAATGATCTATCTTTAAATTTGGAATCTACACTAGAAAGCATAAACACAAGTTCTCGGCCTAAAAGAAATGTAATAAAACCAGATAGGCTTCTTTATAAGTGAAGTGTTGGATGATTGTATTCTAACCGCTGTATTCGTATCCCTGTAAGATTTTTTTTTTCTGTAGGGGCGGATAATGTTGTATACTGGCTATACAGATCACCAGTGCGGAACACACATGTATCGAACGATAGTTTTCAGCTTTAACAAATAAATATCTATTAGTGTATCAAGTGTTGTTATTGTCCAGAATCCTTTTTCATTATATAATATAATTATATATGATTATTATAGTATTGGTATGCGAGAAATTTTGCAACCAAATATGTATAATAATATATCGTGACCACTTATTATTAGATTATTTATCTTTTGGACTTTATCATTTTAAGGGCTCGAGCAAGTTAACAAAGAGACATCTAAATATGTTTAATTAAGTATATATATACTCACAACAAAAATGTATGGCGCATTATTTGCTAATCTTAATTAATTATTAATAACAATATAATGATTTTCGTACCACATTTTGCTTCTGCTCTTTTTCAATATTTTTCTCTTCGTTTACTGCCAAGGCTATTGATAAGGGCACATACAGCTTAACTTAGGCTCTAAACCTCTATCCTCAGTCATACGATGCAGCCCTAAGGGCTAATAATCCTTAGTTTCACACATCATCCCTAGCGATTGGAAAATGTGTACACCGTCCCCCGAACCCCACATGATATCCAATTTTATATCGCCTGGTTACCAGCTTGAATGGAATGAAATATTTTTCACTCTATTCTATTTTCTACGCAGAAACGTGAACAAAGCCAATCGATAATAAATGTGAAATTTTATTTAAATTTCAAAAAATGTTTACAGTCTGGAAAAAAAATTTAAAAATCTAAAATCTTTTTTGTAACCACGACATTGGGTGAGATTTATAATAATAAGTCTAGAGATACTATGAATCCAATATCTATTTTATAGAAGGTGTTCATAATAAGATTTCAAACACGACGTACTTTAAAAGAACTTTTTCTCCAGTTTTTCAAATGGAATGCAGCATTTTTTTTAAGATATAATTATTTTTTGTAGCACAAGCATATTAGTTAAGCAATTGCAAATAATTGCAATTTTCATAAACTGTGTAGGTAGTTTAAATAGAGTTCTTATTAGTAATATTAAGCATATGCGATTAGACTAATAATTGTAAATTGCAGTAGATATTCCAAATGTCTTCCATTTTGATCTGCGTAAAAAAAATGTTCTTGAAGAGATCTGTTTACATCCCTTAAAATTTCAGGTGAAAACTAGCAAGACGGTTGTTTATAGTTATGCCTGCATTGAAATAAAATAGAGATTCTCTTGCTCAATATAATTTGAACATTTACTGTAGTTCACAAATATTAGTCTAAACGCCTATGCTTAGTTTTCATATCTATTTAAAATATAAATATAATTTATTAAATATGCAACTATTACCAAACCACTGGAAATAACTAATATGCTTGTATTACAAATTGTTTATGAATTCTCAATCGAATACCAAAATACTGTTTAGGGTATTCAATTTGGAAAGTTTTTAATGTATTGCACCTGAACTACCGAAGCAAATTAAATAATATTTTAGATTTTAGGTAATTATATACGGTGTTGGAAAAGGTCGGCGCCCGGAATAACTCCGGTGCATCGCATTGCAGCGGAAAATGTCTAGGGAAAAAGTTGTTTGGTTTTGAAGAAGGAATAGTTTGCAATTTAAACCACCCCCACCCCCTCAACCCCCGGGCGCTGGTGGGGGTAAGTTAAGATTTTCAAATGGAACCCCATATTTTTATTGGCGTATCGTGTTCTCCGACCAAAAATAATCATCATTTGTCTGAAATAATTTTTAATTTGGGCCCATCCTTCACCAATAATCATGGGCATTTTGTAGTACAAGACAGAGAAAAAGAGTATTTCCGGGATAAAACTTGATTTTCGCACGGTTTCGATTTTGTCTTTCTCATGGTGATTATTGGTGAAGAATGGGACCAAATAAAAAAAAAATTCGGACAGAAGATGTTTATTTTTGGTCGGAGAACACCATACGCCAATAAAAAATATGGGGATCCATTTCAAAATCTTAACTTACCCCCACCCGCTCCCGGGGGTTGAGGGGGTGGTGGTTTAAATTGCAAACTATTCCTCCTTCAAAATCAAACAACTTTTTCCCTAGACATTTTCCGCTGCAATGCGATGCACCGGAGTACCGACCTTCTTTCAACACCGTTATAGAACACTAATACGAACCTAAATATGCTATAAAATGCTATCCCAAAAAGTATTGTTTTATTTTGTCACAATTTTTGGACCACCCTATATATGGACCTCCTAACCTAAATATAAAGTTAAGGAATTATATTTATGCTTATTTTTTCTGATTAAGATATTTTTTTGTATATAATGATATAGGAATTCGTATAGGAGCTATACAAGCCAAGGAAAATCTAAATATTTTGCGACATTCTAGCAAGCAACTCTGTTGTTTTATGAACCAACGGGACTTTAAAAGGTATGCCAGATTGAGAAATCTAACAAAAATACTATAAAATAAATGCGCTCAAATTTGATATTTTGAGAATTTGCATTTTTATCATTAAAATAATTGCATTTTTATCATTGCATATCTGTTGCTGGGTCACTCCATAAATTAATTTTATCTTAGTAAGCATGTGCATAAATTTATCCAATCGAAAACCCTAGAATTGCAACTATAACTAACTTGTACCATCTATTTATAGGTGGTGTAATTTACAATGTTATTGCAATTACACTTGAATTATTTTAATGGGTTTTTTGTATCAGTCTTGTTATCAGGTGATACATGTAATTTCCTAAAAGCATATCAACAAAAACTAACTCCGCCTATATTTTTATGAAATGATCATAAGTGGACTGAGATGAGGCGGCGTGATTATTACCACGTAATGATCGAATGCATCAATTGTTTATATCAAATCAATATATATTATAATCATATATCGATGTTTGGAAGGAGGAAAGGCTAATTTGCCACGGAAAACCCTTTATGGGCACCGAGTACTTGTTCTACCTTTCCTCGGTAGTGTGGGAGTCATTATACCCACTAAAAACCACCCTCGATATTCACCCAGTTGCGCTTCACGGAACCATCATAATGGACATCTCCTTCGCGAAGGCAACATTTGTCCTTTTCTTCCTCCTATCTATCTCCTGTTTCTTGTCATATTACCCATTCTTTCTGCCTTAGGTCTGGTTTTGCATTTCGCCCTCTCTGTTCTGCTTATTCCTCTCTTCGCGTTCCATAGTTTCTAGTATCATTTTCAGAAATTTTTGGATTTCGTCCCCGTTTGTCAAAAAACACACCAATATATTTATTTTATTAGTGTTCTTTGGAGTTATCTCTACATTTCCTATTTTAAACTTTATTCCATCCCCTTTTCGTTCCTGTGTCATAATCAGCGCTTCCGTTTTTTCTGGTGCTAAAACAAGTTCATTTTCCTTCATCCACTTGTTTATTCTCCACAAGTTTTCATTCGTGAAGCGTATTAAGTCGCTTTTTTGATCCGCCGAGACCACCAGCGCTAGGTTGTCTGCAAAATCTATTGTCTTCGCTCGCCCCTGCAATTTGATTTCAAATACGTCGTTATATAGAACATTCCATAGCGTAGGTCCTAGTACAGAACCTTGAGGTACTCCAACTTTAATTTGACGTGTATTCTATTTTGCTAGCTGTACTAGGTAGTCCGTGATGATATTCAGGAGGTATTTCGATATGTTCCTCGTTTTAAGCTTTTGTATTATTAGACTCCAGTTTGCAGTGTTGAACGCATTTCGGACGTCCAATGTTACTATGGCATTCCAAATTTTCTTATTCTTATCTGTTATATCTTTTATGACTTGCATCGCTTGTACTGTTGATCTCCCCTTTACAAATCCATATTGATGTTTTGCCATTCCTCCTTTTTCCGTTATTTCCAGTTCCAATCTCCGACGAATCATCTGCTCATACAGTATGGAATGCCTACTAAGAATTTACTTTTAAATAAATTTCATCCATATAATCAAGACAACTAACGCTCGCTGGTTTTTAAATCGTAATGGAACCGGGCCACACGACTACAACCTTATAGCAAATAGAAAGGGCGATCGGGTCACATCTTTTAAAGGCCGTTTAAATCTTTTCCAATAATGCCATGATTTATTGATTTTCTAGTAGAAGATATCAATAAATCAAGTTCCAAAAATGGACATTTATATAAATTTTTAGACGATGATATTGCCCTGGTAAATAATTGGAAAGGGTCTCATAAGGAGAGACTACATACGGACCCCTAATCATTCTAGTAAAAGCTTGTTTCCTTAAATAATAACCTAAAAAGCATAAATCTCGTTGTAGGTACGTACTAATTACGTCCATTAATTGAAAGCGATTTCTTGGCAACTGCAAGTCAAAAATTAATAAATTATGGTAATATTGGAAAGAAACCTTAAAAATGAATTTTACCATTGCTGCATCATATCCTTAACAAAAAAAATTATCACAGTCCATAGCCCAAAAATCGCACTGAAATCTATTTTATGAGGCCATTGCAGCAGTCAGTGCCGTTTTACTGCGACGTGATTGCGTTATATTTACTATAAATTCATCCATAACTATGCCTCCCCCGCAGTTTCCAGAACGTTTACGATTCTGATGGCCCTTTCCAACAATAGTTTGCTCCGGATTTTTTCATTCAGTGCCAGTGGCGGGACTACTCCACTAAATCTATTATTATAAAGACTTATGGTGTTACGGAATAGACCAGCATATCCTCAGATCAAAACAAATGGCAGAAAAATAACCATACAGGACACTTTGACTTAAGAACCAAGGAAAAATCACAGTAGGTTCGTTCCAACCACCCTAAAAATCGTACAATGTACGGTCACGCACATGCGTAGTAGTCGAAAGGCGTTCCAACCGACACAAAACGGTGTAGCTGGCGATCCCTTTCGTGTTCCAACCAAATTCTGATCGTTCGCAAACCAGTTCCTGAACGGTAAAAACGATACATGGCCAAGACCAGGAACCGCTTGTACTGACTTGCGCCCTAAGAATTTTAACTGTTGTTTTTGTATTCCTGGTATTCATGCAGTTCTTTTAGCCTTGTTTTGTAGAAGTTGTTGCTGAATATTTTGATTATTAAATTTATTCTTATTAAATTTGTATAATCCGGTTCCCAAACCTACAAGATATTCTTAACATTAAACGTTATTCTCTTTCATGATTATTAAATACAACAAAACGGAACGAAAAAAGATAATACTCAAGCTTAGACGAAGAAATCAAAACAACAAAAGTAGGGTTGTGATTTATGAATGTTATGATAATTAACTAATTACTAAACTTCTTTCCTAGAATCAGACAGGCGATCAGCTGAGATTTTTACACAGAATGGTCACAAAAACGTACCAACCTTGCCCCCCTTGTGCATCGGCAACAAACAGTGCAAAATTAACGCCTGCGCACAAAATCGATTCCAACAGTTTCGTGAACGATACAAAAATAGGGTGTTGGAACAAACCTACTATCTCACATTTTGTAAATATACAAATATGACCGGGTGAAGGTGAATGGATGGGCTTAAGGGATTCGTCGTGTATTTCTACTATTTGTCGCTCTAGATGGGCAATGTCAGTGAAATATGTCCCATGGAACTATTAGTAGGGAGTCAAATCTTCAACATGTCTTGGATGTTCTATGGCCTCGGATGTCCACTATCAAGGTTCTTGATCAGCCCGTGGTCTCCATTTAGACGAATCGCTCTATGCCTAGATAGTAAGCTATGGCTTTGAATATTGTTTTAAGATGTACCATTATACCATATAAAAAATTAAATGTTGGCGATACGCCACTGAAAGAACGTAGAATGATAAAAACACTACAACCGCCTGTGTATCGGCTATAACAAATCGGCCAAGGGTGGCAGCTTTGTGGACCGAATCAATCCTTACCCTTCTTAGCGAACAAACTAGGCAATTTATAAGTGGGTGACTATGAAAAAGTTTCTTGTAAGAAAACAAGATATGTGTAGATACATCTTCTGTCAGCTTTCACTAGTGTTTAGATTTTCTTTGTGGATTTGATTCGAATATCCCATTAAAGATTTTTAAGTTTAATTTATACTTGTTTGTTAGATTTTAACATCAGTAGTCAATTTTAAATTGTTCAGTACAAGCCATCAACCGAAACAAAATGGAAATATATTTTTAAGAGAAATATTACTGACGTATGTCCCATAACTTTTGGTACAAATTTCAGATGCCCTGGCAATAAGAACTTGTTTGGCACCTTCACTTAAAGTTGATAGTTCAGTTTTTAAATTGATTAAGTCGATATGGCTTGCAAATTAGAAATTCGGAAAAGTATTTATAATTTAGTTGGACGGGTCCCTAAATCCGAAATAATACGCATTATAGAAAATCAAAATATATCGCGTAGAACCATTTATCGAACAATTGCTGAATGAGAGCAAGGTATTCCTTGGATGGACCTTCCAAAAAGTGGAACGCCTACAATTTTTACCAGAGTAAGATCAGGAAGACTGGTAAGAAGGGTGAACACACACTTGGTACATAAACAAGAAAACTAGCACGACAATATGGAACATCTAAGAACACTATAGCGCGGGAACTATCGCGGAATGGCCAGAAATACCGAACAACAAGAAAGGCTCCGAAATATACAGCCGACCAACTAGCCAGAATCCCGAGATGTTGCCGTGCATTAAGAAGAGTATATTTTACTAACAACCTGGTGCTAATTATGGACGACGAAAAGTAGTTCACACTAAGCAACTCCGATATGAAGGGAAATGATGATTTTTATACTGCAGAGGTTCCTAGTAATGTAAAATTTAAACAAAAGGCCAAATTCGCTGATAAGATGGATAAATAGAGGTGAAGCCCTGGATAGTCAAAAGTATATCGCTAATTGTCTTACGAAACTGGTTAATTTTATTAAAGAAGAACATGCTGGAGACGATATTATGTTCTGGCCAGACCTTGCGCCCTGTCACAACCCCAGAATTGGTTAACAGACCAAAACGTACCACTTGTTCAGCGAAATGATAACCCTCGTAACCTTCCCCAGGCTCGGCCCATAGAAAATTTAGTGCTCTTTTATCTCTAAAAGTTTACGATGGAGGATGGCAAGCAAAAATTGAGGAGAAACTTCGACGCATAGAAAAATCCGAGAAATCGATATAAATACCGTCCAGAACCTAATGCTAGGTATCCGTAGAAAGTTGCGTCTAGTGGAAGACTATGGTCCTCTATATTTAATTTAAGTTCATAATTTTGTTGCTTATGAAACAAATAATTTACTATGTATTACAAAACTTTACTTAAATATATTTTATTATAAAAAATCAATTGGTTTAAATTTGTGTCAAAACTTCTGGGATATACGTTATTACCATAGATTTTGAAAGGATGTAGGAAGCATTCTTACGAAAAAATTATCCAATTTATTATACAAAATATACGACATGTTTCGTACCCAATCTAACAATCCCGCGCCCAACCCAAAAAACACACACCAACCTCCTGGTCATCAAAAAGTCAGAAATGACTTTGAAAGTCAGAAATGACTTTTTGATGACCTCAACACTCAATCAAAAGCGTGTAAGGATGCCTAACGGCATCAACACAATATCACGGTGAGTTTAGTCGGTAGGCGGCATTCAATCGGATATTAGCCAGCCCGACACTACTTTGCACTCTGCATCGTGTCTGTCAACAGATTCTCATCGTATGTCCAAAAAAAAAAGACATGTTTCGCTACACTGTGAAATGAAATGGAATTTCATGAAAGTACTTCTCTTCGAGGTCCGGTTTTCGACACCACAAAAAATTAACTGTGGTAGCATTCGTGCAACAACATACTTTTTCAGAATTATCCTTCAGTAGACATGGATTTTGTTATTTATTAATCCCATTTTCTAAAAATTAAAAAATGATGCATCCATTCACGATCTACTTTTATATTCAATAATAATTATTTTGCAGAAAATCCCATAAAAACTGTCCCCAACAAAGCGGTTTTCACCGCGGAAAGATTAGACCATCGTTCATGTCAGCTAAACGATGTGGTGTCAGCTCTTCCACAATGCTGAATTTATGACGACTCATTATCATAACGCGACCTGAAAAGAACAATGAATTCGGTGCAAAAATGTCGACGGCGTTCAGATCCGGAAAAGCCCGATATTTCATTGATGCACCATCGGTTTGACAAATGCCAGTGCCAATAGCAGTCGGTTTTCGGGGACAGGGTAAAATCACTTCGAATTTTTCACAATTTAGGAGTTTGTTAAAAGTTTCCTGCCGCCGTGCTCAAGGGCTTTTATGGGAAACATGGCAACAGGAGTTTTAGGGAAAATTGTTTTCTGTTACGGAATACAAAGAAGTTTTTGACCTATTTGTTCAGTTTATTTCTGACAGTTATTTAAATTGGGTATAGGAAATGTTTGTTTGGAATGAAAGGTATATTAATATTTTATTAATATTCTATTAATATAGGTACTAAATAATTAATAAATAATACACTCGCTGGCACCAAATTCCGCCACCATGAAAGTTTCATATTTTATAACTTTCTTGTTTGTGACTTTCATGATTTTGTTTTCAGTTTGTAGATCCATTTATTGTGTTTTTCCTTAATTATTTATAAAGTAGCATTTTTCGATTAGGCTTTATTCTTCTTCTTCTTCTTCGAGTGCCTATCCTCTGTGGATGTTGGCTATCACGTTTTCCCTAATTACTTTATTCATGGATTGCTCTGAATAGCAGCCCGGTGAGACTGCTTACGGGAGGGATCGAAACACGTAAGAAGGCCTTGGAAGTGATGCTACTCTGCTCCATACGCTCACAAGTAACCTACTTTTATCTATCTGTTTCACTCTATCATTTAAGCGTCAATATCAATAAGACTTACGTAGAGTTAATATGAAATGCCAAAAAGTGAGTGTTTATGCAGGCGACTTGATCGTGATCATATTTGTCTCACTTTACTGAATTAGGGAAGGTTGCTGCAGACAGAGACAGGCATAGAATGCGAACAGCACGAATTGTTAAACAAGGAAACTTCCTTCGTCTGGCGGGAATGGAAATCAAGCAACATCTGATGTGATTTAAAATGGTGGAGAATACGCAGCATCTTTAAATTTTAAAATAATTTTTAATTTTCTAATCTTTTCACGAAAAAGTTGTTTCCTTTTTGGTGCAAGTGAGTAATTTGTAATTGAAATATTTATTTAGTCATCTTTGCTGAGAGTAAGGATCAATAATAATTTATTTTCCTAAATGATATGTGGCCCAAAAATATGCTTGGACTTGAAGCTTGAAATATTTGCTAGGACCTAGAGCCCAGTTGAAGATGGTAAAATATTTTATGTAAATTATGATTTACTTCCTATTTTTTAATAAAACTACTTACAAGCTTATTTCTGAAGTTTAATTTTTAATTTGTAGTTACTAGTTCAAAAAATGATATAAGACTGTGTAAGGATTATTATAAAGTAATATTTACAGCTTAAAACATGTCAGAATCCTAATATTGATTTTCACCTATTAGTAAATCAAATAAAAGGGGTTTGAATGTTTTTTGTTGGTTAAATGTCACTTTAAAATATTGACAGTAATAAAAATTTGGACAAAAGTGACATTTGAAAAGCACGTGCGTTTGTCAGCTGATTCCAGACATAATGGATGCTGAGTTTGTTCGTTTGTTCATACTTGCTTCGATTTGTTAACACGGCTGTTTGTCTTCTTCCTGTTTATAAGTATTCGTTGCTGAATAGAGCTGTTGATGTCATTCAGGTCCATGTTCGTAAATTTCGCAGCCACGATATTCGTCTGCATCCTACTGATCTTCGACACTCTATTTTCCTACTTGTAGGATGAGCTGAAGAAGGTTCTTTTCACCTCGCATAATATACCCGAAGTATTCCAATTTTCTACGTTTTACACTTGTTAGGTATTCCAGCTGTCCACCGATGTGACAGCAATACCGCATCGTTTCACACTTGGTATATACGTGGGATTCTGAGTATGCGGCGATAGCACCACATCTCAAATGCATCTATGCGCCTATATGAGGCATCGGTAAGGGTCCACGCTTCTGCCCCATATAGGAGGGTTGAGAGTACGTAGCATTTTAAAATTCTTATTCTGGTATGGATGTTGAGAGATAGGTTACATAGTATGCTACGCCTCTTGTTAAATGTACCTCTTGCTTTTTCGATTCGGCAACTTATTTCTCGACAGTGATCCCTTCCTCCTTATTCAAGGTACAGCCCAGATACATAACTGTCTCGGCTATTGTGAGAGCTATATTGTTAGCGGTAAGGATATGTTATTAAGAAACAACGTTTTCTCTAAAAAGGTTAACATTACGGAACCGGATATAGTCATGGACGGACACGCAATCCCACTGGCTTCATCTATTAATTTGCTGGGCGTCATCTGGGAGGAAATATGTCTTGGCATAACCACGTTGTGGCAATCGCCAAGATAGCTTCTCAGAAACTTGGTGTACTCTTCCAAACCAGAAAGTTGTACACACCTCAACAACTTTTCACACTTTACAAAGCCCAGATTCGACCATCATTAGAGTACTGCTCTAATGTCTGGAGCTCTGCACCCAAACCTACCCTTCGGCTACTGGATTCCATCGAAAGGAGGGCCATTCGTCTGATTGGAGATCACGATCTTACGAAGAACCGAGGTTCATCGAAGACAGGTTGGGGATTTGATTCTCTTTTACAGATATTTTCATGGAAAGTGCTCGGCTGACCTTGCCCTCTCAATTCCTCCCAGAGCGGCGAATAGCAGAAATACACGGCGACCCATGGCGCCCATCCATTGGTGTTTAAGAATTCTTTCATCTGAGGAGTTCATCCTTATGGAATGACCATCCCGAGGTCGTTTTTCCCAACGAATATAACCTCCAACGATTCAAAACCAACGTGAATCGCTTTTTGCTCACACGCACCACTCCCAGAGTGCCCTAGAGGATTTTTCCTATTGTGCTTGTATTTGATCATAAAAAAAAACATCCATTTACATGTTTAACCATGTTAAACTCGTAACTAAACGTATATTCCGCACGTCAGCTTGCATTTTCTACCCAGAATGGGGCCTATGATAAGCTGTCAAGTACACTATTAAACCGTGTGTGTCCGTACATGCAACTGTATTTGATATCGGCACACGTGCCTAGTTAATGAGGTTCATAATTTTGATGGAACATAAAATTAAATAAATAGTTAAATAAAAAATGCATACCTGCTCTTGGCAGAAGTTGAATTAATCATATCGGTCGGTCGATTTAAATAAAACAGCTAAATTTTCATGGGAATGTCGCTTATATAATAATAATTTTGTAAATTATTTAATTTACTATTTTTTTCAAACGCGCAAAATCGTGGCCAAATCATGTGACATTAATGGCATGGCTGGTTATTTTAAGTTTATAGGTTGGCATGAGTTTTACATAAATTCCAGGACCGGCCTTAGGAACTACACCATTTTAAATTTGTACGTTTATTTGAAACAATATACTTTAAGGCACTGATAATATAAACGTCCCCATTGAAGTATAATGGTAAGAAAAGTGATAAAATAGGTGTTTTACAGTACAATTAAATATCTGACTGAATTTAATTATTTAACATTATGTGAACCTACAAACCTGGCTGGAGAGAACCGTATACTATAGTATCATAGAGAAGAAGTTCAAAATGTATCATTTTTAGGTCTACGTAGGCTACATAAGTCGAATATAAACCCAAACAAACTGATAAAAGTAGTCCATATTATAAGTAACTGCATATAGCAGAGCTTAGCTACCTACATATCTGATTATAGGTGGTATGACATGTTCTTCAAACTTAATGAACAAATATAATGAAAACAGCAGTATAAGTCAGTCGATACCGTGACTGTTTCCACATTAGCCCCCCAGAAGGGCAACTGTAGTACTCTTCCATCAACCATGGTAACAAGTTTTGCGTTGTCTTTTCAGCCTTTTTTTCAATTCCGTCAGGAATTTCAAAACCTTGTTCCATTTTTGATTTTCGACTTTGACACATTAAACCAACGAATACTTATAAACAGGAAGAAGACAAACAGGCGTGTTAACAAATCCAAGCAGGTATGAACAAATGAACAAACCCGGCATCCATTACGTCTGGCATCAGCTGACAAACGCACGTGATTTTCACTTTTGTCCAAATTTTTATTACTGTCAATATAACCAACAAAAATCATTCAAAACCCTTTTATTTGATTTACGTGGAAATCAATATTAGGATTCTGATGTGTTTTAAGCTGTAAATATCACTTTAATATAATCCTTACACACTCTTATATCATTTTTTGAACTAGTAACTACAAATGAAAAATTAATCTTCAGAAATAAGCTTGTAAGTAGTTTTATTAAAAAATAGGAAGTAAATCATAATTTACATCAAATATTTTACCATCTTCAACTGGGCTCTAGGTCCTAGCAAATATTTCAAGCTTCAAGTACAAGCATATTTTTGGGCCCCATATGATTTAGGAAAAGAAATTATTATTGATGCTTACTCTCAGTAAAGATGACTAAATGAATATTTCAATTACAAATTACTCACTTGCACCAAAAAGGAAACGACGTTTCTTGTGAAAAGATTAGAAAATTAAAAATTATTTTAAAATTTAAAGATGCTGCGTCTTCTCCACCATTATAAATCACATCAGATGTTGCTTGATTTCCATTCCCGCCAGACGAAGGAAGTTAGCTTGTTAACAATTCGTACTGTTCGCATTCTAAGCCAGTCTGTGTCTGCAGCAACCTTCCCTAATTCAGTTAAGTGAGACAAATATGACCAGGATCAAGTCGCCTGCATAAACATTAACTTTCTGGCATTTCATATTAACTCTACGTAAGTCTCATATTGACGCTTAAATGATAGAGTGAAACAGATAGATAAAAGTAGGTTACTTATGAGCGTATGGAGCAGAGTAGGCTTAGCATCACTTCCAAGGCCTTGTTACATGTTTCGACCCCCCCCCCCCCCGTAAGCAGGCTCACCGCTGCTATTCAGAGCGGCAGTGAATAAAGTAATTTGGGAAAACGTGGATAGGCACTCGAAGAAGAAGAATATAACCTAATCGAAAAATGCTACTTTATAAATAATTAAGGTAAAAACACAATAAATGGATCTACAAACTGAAAACAAAATCATGAAAATCGCAAACAAGAAAGTTATAAAATACGAAACTTTCAGGGTGGCGGAATTTTGTGCCGGCGAATGTATTATTTATTAATTTTTTAGTATCTATATTAATAGAATATTAATAAAATATTAATATACCTTTCATTCCAAACAAACATTTCCTATACCCAATTTAAATAACTGTCAGAAATAAACTGAACAAATAGGTCAAAAACTTCTTTGTATTCCGTAACAGAAAACAATTTTCCCTAAAACTCCTGTTGCCATGTTTCCCATAAAAGCCCTTGAGCACGGCGGCAGGAAGTCTGATATTGACGCTTAAATGATAGAGTGAAACAGATAGATAAAAGTAGGTTACTTGTGAGCGCATGGAGCAGAGTAGGCTTAGCATCACTTCCAAGGCCTTCTTACGTGTTTCGATCCCCCCCATAAGCAGTCTCACCGGGCTGCATTAAACATTTGAATACTTATCTCCCCAGCAACAAAATCGCAGGCTATAATAAAGTCAAGGTAATATCGCAGGTAAAAATAAAAAAATTGGTAAATCAAGTTAAATTTTAAAAAAATATTTATTATTTAAAACGAACTGGTATGACATAAAAGTTGTATGCACCACGGGTACTAATATATATATATCCTCGGGCGACTTACGAACCCTCGGGCCAGAGGTCCTCGGCCTTGTAAGACTCTCTCCCTTAGGGCATAATCATTTACTTCGTACCCTTGATACATAAATAACTATTAGAAAACATTGAGAATTGTTTCAGGAGGTAAAAGGGATATTTTCTTTTCCATGGTATTCCTGTCCTGCAGAGTAGCATAAACTAAACTAGTTTTCTACGAAATAACGATTTTTATACGGAATTTTTTCTAATTTTTAAAATTACATCAAAGAAGTAGAGGTAGGCGGTTTGTTGCCTGAATTTTTTGTCATTAGTTGGAAATAGTTTGCTATTATAAAGTATATAAGTTTTTGTCATAATTGCATACAAATATAGGTATACCCTATCAATGATCTGTCTTTGTCATATTCTACTTAACTTTGTTTTTTTGGAACTGCGCCATTATTCTCGAAATAAATGATAAAAGTTCAAATTAAAATTTCAATTGCCTCATCATTACCTAAAACTACCACTTCAACTACTAATCAACAAAGATACTGCAGCGATTACAATGTTATCATCTTGTTAAATCGAAAAACAAACAAATTTTAAAATCATTATTATAAGTGCTATGAATTCTGGCAAAATCCGTGCAAAATTAATAGAAATACATTCCTTATCTACAATTAAAGTTATTATAGATTGATATTAAGTCATGACCATTTTTGTTCATGACTCTGTGAAATACCTGTTGCCACGTTAACGCATAAAAATAAGATTCCACCAGTATTTTGAAGTCTCTTCAAATTATTTTATATTAAATATTGTTTAAGAGGCATGACGGAACACTCACGTACATTTTAAGGTCAAAATTCAAAGAATCCCCTACGCCAATTGAGGAGAACCACGCGAAGACTTAGTTCTGGTTACTCATGCGGTTGGACATACAGTCTGTTCAAAATGAAGTCGGCACTATTGCTAACTTTCTTATTATAAAAGCTACGAATTTGATTAAATTGGCAAAGTAGTAGTAGTAGTATATATTATTATGATGATGTCAAAAACACTGACGAAAACAAGAGGGAAAATTTGTGGCCTTCGCGTTCAACAGACATTACTCTCCTCGATTTTTATTTTTGGGCTTTAAAAAAAAAGGTTTATGAAAGACAGTACAACAATGTTGATGAACTACAAGATTCATATTATCAATCTCATCCATGGGCGAACCGTTCTGATGGCTACCAGCAAAGCTTTGAAATATGCTCAGAAATGTACAGGAGTAGAATATGTATTTGAACAGTTGATTTGAATTTTGTTATTGGTTCACATCAGCCGTGTTGGATAGGAAATGGATAATTTCATTAAATCAATATATTTCCGTTATTATTAATTTTAGACATGGAGTAAAGGATACATTTTGTTTAGAACTTCACTCTCTATCAAACGGTTATAGCAGATATAAGGTATTCCATTTAAAAAATATATATTTTTATTAATATCACGTGATTCTGACGTTGAATTGTTTCTTTGGTATCATTATAATAATAAGGGTAAAAAACTACACTACCTTGCCAATTTAATCGAACTTGTAGCTTTCATAATAAGTAGTGTTGTGATTGCTCGAGCGAAAAACCGCTTGATCACTCGATTATTGAAATAACCGACATCGCTCGATTATTAAAAAACCACTCGAGTTATCTATTCAGGCGAAAACCGTCGCTCGAACAGTTTTTCGCTCGATAGGAAATACTCTAGTTATAAATTCAGGCACAAAACCAAAAAATATCGCCTGTCACTTGATACAAGATCTTCGGTCTACGCGCGCCGTGCCACATCCCATTGGCGACGTTCGAGTTTGACGCTGAGCAGGTACACGACCTTTAAGAAAGACGTGTGTCTTTCTTAAAGGCACATAAACGAGAAGGTGCATATAAAAAAGCATGCCAAATCCCTTAGCGGAGTCATCGCGACATGAGTTTTGTAAAGTTTTGTTTTAACTGGCTAGCCAGCGTCGTAGTTTAGGTCTCCGATTGTAAATATTAAAAAATTAAAGGATATAATTTTTAAATTTTTATTTACTATAAACTCGAGAAAACTTCTCAAAAATAACATAATAATAGAAATTGTAAATAAAACTAACAAAACGAACAAAATGGTTAACAAAATATATAGAAAAATTCGTTGGTAATCTTATAGTAAACATTTTTAAATCTAAACAGGAACTTTTTATTATTAAACTCAAGAAGACTTCTTAAAAATGGAAAATAAGAAAACGTTCAAAATAGTTAACAAAACATAGGTATCGACAAATTTTTTGGTAACCAAAAGTAAACATTCTTAAATTTAAACAGGTTTTAGGTAACTATAAACATGAATTTAAAAAATAATCACCTATTTTCTTATTTTGCAGTTGCGTAACTAAGCCTACATTTTTTAAGGGGAATTTGACAAGCCATTTTAAATATCTACTTATTTTATGCTCGTAAATTGAGGAAGATGTGGAGAACAATTTCTCTTGGTAATACTTTTTGTTTTAAAAAAGCACAAGAATAAACCCGAACAATAAATGCATATTTTGGTGATTTTTTGCAGTTTTTTTGTTTGGTGAATTAGAATTTCAAGCGATTCACTCGATTGATTCACTCGATTATTAAAATCGCTCGAGTCTCAAGTACTCGATTATTAAAATCATCGGTTTTTCCCAACACTAATAATAAGTTAGCCGACTTCATTTTGAACAAGCTATATATACAGGGTGTCCTGAGATTATCGCGAAATTTTTTTTTAGGGTGTAATCTAGAACTCAAAATAAGACAAGAAGTTCATATACGCATGCGATGCGAATGCCTCATAAGGGAACTAGAGTCCCATAAATTTAACACCCTGAAGAAATATTTCTCCAATTATGTCAGACCCTTAAATATAAAATGATAGATTGGTAGCTCTTATTTCCTTCGGATAGTGTATTTATTTATTTGATTTCTTTATTAGAGGAGTCAGATGTAGGTGAACCGCTCTTTTATTGTCCCATTTTTTTTATTTCTTGTTTGTACCTAGTTTAAATATGAATTTTGTTTTTTATGCATGTTATGGAAAAAGATACTCCCTCGATCAACGTTTTCGAATAAAATATATTTGCAAATCCATTTTTCAGGCATTTTTGATAAAACAAAACTATCAATTTTAATTATGTTAACGATAAAATAAAACAAATTAATCGTTTGGCAAATTTAGAAGCATAAGAATTATTTTCAAATCCCCTTTACTTTTATTTTGGGATCCAGATTATACCCTATAAATATTGTCCGCCGTTTTCGGGATACCCTGTATAGGCGATCACACTTTTATTTTTATTATTATGTGGCGTAAATTATTAGATATATTGTGACCACAGCAGTATCTCCTCAACGTCAAATGTACAATACATTGCTCAATATGTATTTGCTTGTCGATTTGACATTGTGCCCAAAATTAAAAATTGTTTCCTATATTTCTTCCGGGCATTTTTTCTTTTGAATTTAGCATAGCCATGCAGAAAATAAATATTTTAGCGAAACCTCTAAAACTACACAAAAAAATAAAGCAGACAATAAGAAAGATAAATATATGCAAATTATGTAATTTTCAATTAAGAAATTAATGTAGTTTATACGGGGTGTTATGGAAATGACGTATTAAATTTAAATTGGTGACTCCTGGGGTGCCCTAGAGAAGCGCTACATATTTTTATTTTTAAATCGAACGTTTTAAAAGTGGGGTAATTCACCCCTAAACCCACACACAACTCCTCGGCACATTCATATATGAAGATATTACATTGCCCAGCTGATTAATCAACAGATGTTCAAGCAGAATGTTGCCAAAATGTTTAAAAGTGTAAAACTTTAGTTTCTTATAAAAATAAATATTTAGCTTACTTAGAAAGTAAATCCACTACGCGATTAAGGAATCCAGGACACAGACACTTTCAGTTCTTTTTTCTATAGGAAAAACTTTATGCTAATCACGTGTCCTGATGATAGTGTGGGAGTGCATAATAAGCTTATAACTAAACCCAAACACTAACGCATAATTACACTTTATAATAACACACATAGAACAAGAGCACTTACTCATTTCGCAATAGAAATAATAAAAACGCTAATTTCTATGGGCCATTAACCTCTTACTAAAGATAAAATGAAACAATTATGTTAACAATTGACAGGAACTACCCTCTGAAATAATGGTCTAGTCTGTCTTCCGACCAGTCGTCTCAAACTTTCTTTCCGAGACATCTCTAGAGCCAGCACGGTTGCCATTTCCGAGACTATAATTATACAGGAAAGTAATATTAAAAGGAAATTCGGCAATTTATGATAGTCGCTTATAAAACATCGAAAGCGGCAACGCTGTATTTTTAAATATTAGCCCGATGTCCACAATCAGCTGTTTAAAGAAGCAGGCCGATATCGATGAGAGAAACAACGTGTTATTTATTTTTAAAATTCTTAGATGTTAAATACATTATTTCCCAGACCGTTTAGACAATAAGGGCGTATTTTTGTCTACACAGTAGCACTTTAAAATACTAATTCAGATTGAATGGTACTTAGATGTGTTATGTGATTTTATTGTGCCGGTTTGTTTTTGTTCAAGTTACCTAGGTACTTGGTGTTTTTTATAAATTAAGTTGGTGTTAAATAAGTTCGAAAAGCTAAATAAAATTGCATTTTTTTTTTCTAAAGGGTAAGTGGCATTTATAAACTTTTAAGTTGTCCAGATCTGACGGGTGTCGTTCGAACTGAACAAATGAGAACATACCTGACCATTTAAAAACTCCGCGGCGGTTCGTTTGAGTCAGTTCAAGTTTTTAAATCAGAGATTGTTTCCTAGCGAACTGAACTGAACGTAAAAGTTTATAATAATGTACCCTGAAAAATAAACAACTTGCAATCTGTCAAACGGTTATTGACTTTCTAAAGAATTTACCCTGAAGATATGACAACACTGTTGACATATGTTGCTTTGTTTACCTTCCTGACAGGGGCAGCACGTGGTCATTTTTGGTTTGACATAAGGTCATGTACAGGGCATATTAAATTAAAGCGCCATTTTTGGATACTTTTCTTCAATTTGTTTTTGGTGGCCCGCAACGATCGACGAGCGGCTGTATCTCGATAACTATTTACAGGTTTCGGGAAAAAAAAAATTATTACAAAAGTGACCCCTAGAAGTATATTAAAATTTATATTTAACTTGGAATTTTCATCGCTAGATGGCGTACTTTTAATTCTGTTAAAATCAACATTGAAGGTATGTCACGTGAAACTGTTTTGGTCTTTCCAATTAACACTTACAAACTATTGTTGCAGAAAAAGTTCGATAACTTACGAATATCTTAACCGACTTCCGGTTTGCGGGGCATTTTTTAAATAGTTTTACGAGTAATAAGACAAGTAAATTAACAATTTAGCCTTCATTTTAACAGTGGCAGTTCTTCCACAGGAGCACGTGCATCGCCAAAACGAATAAAAAAATATTAATTTATATTCATTGAATATTAATTATCGTGTAAAGTCCGAGCCTCCCTAATATTTTATCGTACCGTCAAACCAAACTGTATATTATAAGCTCTCGATTCATCCGGCAACTCAGCAAGGATAATGACTCGAATGACGCGATATACTCGCATATGCGAATAAGTGGGAGGGACATAATGCAGTTTCTCTGTAATAACAGGTGGCGGGGATAGCGGGGCTATGGCGGTTTGACATGGAAAAGGCGCACAATTTTATTGTGCGCCTGTTATCTGTTCGTGCATGTATTTAGAAATTCGAGCGTGTATGTGAAAATACAACATTCTGAAGCGTTTCTTAATTGAATTTATAAATAATATTCAGTTGATTGTTTTAAATTGTCTTAAATTTATTGGTTTAAATATTATTTTTTTTTTAAATAGCAAGGAAACAAGTTTATAACCTTTAAATTCTTACGATAAAATGGTAACTTCAAATACTTCATTGTCCAGTATTAGTTTAATTCTTCGTACTTTGGCTTCAAATGATCCAAATATTAAATAATTATTATTTAGTCTTCTAATAATATCAGGTGTGGGAATCGGCCAATTCGGATATTTATCACGATATATTCGACATGCTCTTAAGTTAATTTTGACACATTCAATGATGTAAACCGTAAATAAATTAAAAAAATTTTCACTTGAAAATCCGTATAGACATCAGTATACATACAGCCCCTAGTACAATAAAATTGTTTTCATAGCACACTTGAACAAATAGTACTTTCGGAATAAAATTGGATTTTTTTGAGAAAACGCTTTAATATAGGTATAGGACAGTAACTACTATTTATAAAGAACAACTAATTTGCCATCAAATTAAATAAAAATATACAGGGTGTTCCACTTAAAATAAGAAAGTTTTTAATAGTGAATTGAATTTGAATTCTTACACAATGAACCTTGAATTGTGACCACCCTGTACATTTTCTGCCGAATTTGAAATATTCTTGAGCCTTGATGATCTTCTAGCTATTCGGTGAGAAAAAAATTTTAGTCCAAGAGCTAAGGTGAAAAAATTATATGGATTATTTCATCGTCATGCATTTGCAAAATAATTACAGATACAGATATCTCAAAAACTAACAGGGTCTGACAAACACATGTTCTATAAAAAGTGCTTAGTACTTAACGCTTAATCGAAAAATATAATAAAAATTACCATGTTGTATTTTAAAAACGAAAGTTGGCAGCTACTTCCGGTATAACCGGAAATGACAGAAACATGTGAATATTTCAGTTCAAGAGAGCATATCGATAAACCTACATTCTCAAAGTTTCAGAAACATTCAGTAGTTCTCCAAAAAGTTCTAATGCAAGCCCGTCGTGAATCACCCTGTATACTTACATTAAATTGTGTCGGTGTATTGATCGAAGAAAATTTATTTAAACCAACTACTGTAGCATTTAAACTACTTAAATAAGTTTGACAAAAATATGTTCTTGAAACATTAATATTTTTTCCGTGTATCTTCAAATGTTTTCTCTAAACAAACATTTACAAATTCCGTTTACGCCTTATGCGGGTAGAAATTTTATCGACGAAACGGAAAAAGGACTCTATAAATGTTAATGAGGATAGAATATACGAAACTGCTGCCCATAGCAAGAATTAAATAATAAATAACTTAGTAGGATAGCGATAGAGGGCATAGACCAGAAGGAGGATTAGGGTATGGTAGTAAACAGAAAGTGTAAAAAGTTCCGGTTAGTCTTTTATTATTCTAGGAAGAAAAAATAAACCTTTTCAACCTGTTTAATTATTACAGTCAATCAACGGGTTGAGTTTAAATGACGAGTAAAGTTTGTTTCACGAAAAGTGGATATAACTTAATGACTGCAGTAAATGTACCTGGGGCGATCCCATTATTTATGACCACCGTTTGTTATTATTATGTGGAAAGGACCGGATTATAATAATTATAATTAAATATAGGCATATCAGGTAGGTTAGGTTGCTTAATTTATATTTAAATATCTTTTTGTGGTAAAATTTGTTAGTACTTATTTCTTGCTGGAAGAGTTTAGTTGTATTACCGATATTATTTTACCAAACGTATAAAAATAAAACACTGATGGTGCTTCTTCTAGTGTTGCAGTGAAAAAATGCATTTATCTCTCGATGCTAGTGAAATTGTAAAAAGAGTATATACTTCTTTACTCAACAGAGGACTTTATATTAGTGCTAGATTTGACTAAGATACCTCTGACTACAGTGAAAAGAATCGCGTCAAATCCCATTAAATCTAGAAAGAAGCGTAAAGATGCCGGTTTCACTAAATGTTTCGACAAAAGCGACAAGGACTTGATAAGGCGAAAAATCTACACCATGTACAAAGAGCAACGCGTACCTACATTAGATTCTCTGGAGCAACGGCTCACCAATAATGAAACCCGAAAATTTAATATTATAAATTTAATACGAAAATGCTTTAATGATATTCCCCTAGGTAGTTGGAAAAATTCAGTCCGTCACGTAATAACTGTAGAAAATTCGTATATTAGTCTGGATCATATAATTAATCCAATTATAATTCATTTTGATGAGGATAGCGATAGCGAAACAGAACTATCTATAGAATGACATTATAAATGTAAATAAATATGACTATTAATATTTTTTAAAAATGTTCAATTGATTACATTAATATAATCATATCATTACTTTTTCCTTAGTTCGTCCCTTCAAACTTCACTTGTTTACTGCCAAGCACAATGGGACCGACCCAGGAAATCATTATGTCGTATCAAAATGTCGTGAAACGTACTTTATACAAGGATGGACTTATAGGAATCTCGTTAATGGTAACATACAACTTCGATTAAATATGGAAAAAGTATCGCAAATGACGCCTAGACAATGTCACACAAAAAATTTTGTTAAGACGTTTTGAGTTATTTTTAAAGAACTGAAATTTTTGATTTTCAATTTTATTTTTTCCCGGCGTTAATATTAAAGATAGAGCAAGACAGACAACAGATTCTCACAGCAACTTTTAATCTGTTTCGCACGGGCTCCTGATTGAGAAGCTGTATCGGTATGGCATTAGGGGTAACACTTTGAGTCTGTTGAAATCATATCTGTCCGTGAGAAGGCAATATGTTTCTCTGGATGACGATATGTCGGATCTTGGAGTGATTGAGAGTGTAGTGCCCCAGGGATCCGTCCTTGGGCCTCTTCTCTTTGTGATATATACAGGGTGTTATGGAAATAACGTATTATATTTAAATCGGCAATTCCTGAGATGAAAACAAATTGAAGAAAAATATCCAAAAATGGCGCTTTAATTTAATATGCCCTGTACATGAATTATGTCAAACCCAAAAAGGACCACGTGGTGCCTCTGTCAGGAAGGTAAACAAAGCAATATATGTCAACAATGTTGTCATATCTTCAGGGTAAGTCAGGAACCGTTTGACAGATTGCAAGTTGTTTATTTTCCAGGGTACATTATTATAAACTTATACATTCAGTTCAGTTCGCTGGGAAACAATCTCCTATTTATAAACTTGAACTGATTCGAACGAACCGCCGCTGAGTTTATAAATGGTCAGGTATGTTCTCATTTGTTCAATTCGAACGATACTCGTCAGATCTGGACAACTTAAAAGTTTATAAATGCCACTTACCCTTTAAAAAAAATTCAGTTTTGTTTAGCTTTTCGAACTTATTTAAATCCAATTTAATTTATAAAAAAAACACCAAGTACCTAGGTAACCCTAACAAAAACAAACCGGCACAATAATCTCACAAAATCGTGTCTCATGAACACATCTAAGTACCATTCAATCTGAATTAGTATTTTAAAGTGCTACTGTGTAGACAAAAATACGCCCTTATTGTCTGAGTGGTCTGGGAAATAACATATTTAACATCTACAAATTTTAAACATAAATAACACGTTGGTTCCGTCGATCGATATTGAATTGCTCGACTGGGGCACTGCCGTCGCGAAAAGGACAAATAACTTAATAATTTAAACTCGGGACAGACACAAATCTGCTTGAAAAAACAGTAGGAAACCGGCCGGGTTCTTTAAACAGCTGATCTTGGACAATCGGGTTGCCTATTCTTTACGCGACTGCAGTAGCTGGGGTTAATACTTAAAAATACAGCGTTGCCGCTTTCGATGTTTTATAAGGTTATATTCATAAAATGCAGAATTTCTTTCTGTAATACTTTTCTGTATAATGATAGTCTCGGAAATGGCAACCGCTCTAGTTAGAGGAGACTATTTATTTTAAAGGGATGGAAGGATGGGAAGGAAGAGTCTATCAATATAATTATTTCATCGTTCTTCTTCAGTAAAGGATTAATAAATTATTAGCCCATTAGAAATTAGCGTTTTTATTATTTCTGAATTTCTATTGCGAAATAATTTGTATCCTATAGTGTTGATATTTTATGTGTACGGTAGGTTATTGTAAAGTGTAATTATGCGTTAGTATTTATTGCTTTTGTGTAATCTAATAATAAGTGCATATCTTCGAAAAAACTAATTGGAAACTTGTGGGTGTCTTTAAGTGATTTAGTGCAAATGTTCCGAGGTATTGAAAATAACAGACTTTGGTTTAGTGGGTATAAGCTTATTATGCAGTTCCACATTATCATCAGGGTACGTGACGAGCATAAAGCTTTTCCCATAGAAAAAAAACAAAAACCTGAAGATGTCTGTGCCCTGGATTACTTGCTAGTGTACTGGCATCTGGATTCACTTCTATTTGGATACTAGGTAAACTAAATATTATTTTTATAAGAATCTAAAATTTTAAATTTTTTACACAGTTGGCAACATTGGGCCTGAACATCTGTTGATTACACAGTTTGGCAATGTAATATGATCATATATGAATGTGCCTAGGAGTATCCGGGTGGGTTTAGGGGTGAACGTTCGATTTAAAAAAAAATATATGTAGCGCTTCTCTAGGACACCCCAGGAGTCCCCCATTTAAATATAATACGTCATTTCCATAAGACCCTGTATAAATGACTTAATCTCATTTCTTCTCCCATATGGTTTGTTATGCAGATGATGCAACTTTATTGTGTAAACACAAAAACATTACAGACTTAAAAGTACATAGTTCACGACTGGCTGAGAGGGCAGAGCTTTGGTTTTCCCAGAACTGTCTCAAACTTAATGCAAGTAAAACTCAGGAAATAATATTCTCAACAAACCGTGATGTTGTTGAAAGTCATAGTGTGAAAGTATTGGGTTTAACTGTCGATGACACTCTTAATAGGACTCCCCATATCGAATCTCTTCGGAGGAAGCTATCATCGGCAATTTTTGTAATAAGAAGACTGAAATCAGTTCTTGATCACCGGTCAGTTCTTAATATCTACTATTCGCTTTTTCACGTCCATCTTTCTTATGGTGCTATTTTGTGGGGAAACTCATCCAATTCTGTGCAAATCTTTAAATTGCAGAAAAAATGTATTCGACTAATTGCGGGTGTTGGTCGACGTGATCACTGCAAGCCCAATTTTATAAATTTAAAAATTTTAACGCTGCCATCGCTGTTTGTTTACACCAATTACTTGAAATTCATAGAAATAAACATTTTCGACATAGCTCCGACATTCATCTCTATGATACAAGATCGGCTAATTTGATTAGACCAAATAGGTATAGGCTCAACCTATTAACAACTCGCTCATAATTGAACTAGGTATATAATGTGACCCCTTCAGGGAATGGGACTATTCGCCGTCGCCGTTCTGCCGTCGCCGGTTCGCCGGCAGCCGATTCGCCATGGGCCGTTTCGCAGTCAAGTAGAAATTAATAAAATACGTAATAAAGGGTGTTTATGATATACATTGCTAAATTATTTGAAAAAGTAAAATAATATAAACCTGTAAGATATTATACTATAAATATATAAAACAAAATTATTACATTTCATAATTATGGGCTAAACCTCTGAGATATTATGTTATATTATCGTTTCTAAAATTGTTTACTAACGATAAAATTCTTTTATTTTGTTATTTGGACTTATGTGATTTACTAATTAAGCTGACGATATATTGAAGTTGAATTCCAAGAACCCTAATTACAAAATTTATTACAGTACTATAACATTGAATGGGGTTTGTTCGGGTTTGTTCGAGTTTGTTCGGGTTTGTTAGAGGTTTATATTATTTTACTTTTTGAAAAAATTTAGCAATATACAGGGTGTCCGGGAACATGTGGGAAATCTCCCGGATATGAAGAAAACACGTGAAAAGAATACTATAGGTTCATATAAACTTCCTTCGTATCGGCCTCCTCTTCGGAGATATGGGCTCCCGAAGAGCACCAATGGAATCAAGTTTTTTACACATAATTATTGAACCACCTGGTATATTTCAATTATTTTTTAATATGATGTATACCAGGTAAGACCCATCAAATTACTACCCAAGAAACTGTTGTGAATTACTCACAGCTGCAGGGACGGACTAGCTGTAACACTAATGGGCTCATTTTTTTTACGCCCTGTATGATGAGAACTTTGGACAATGTTTTTTACATACCTTTAACTATTGGCTAAAAATTAAGTACTCTTCATTCATGTCGCTAATCCTAACCGTTTTCGAAAAAACAGCATTTCATATACATCATGTATTTGGCGTATTTCAGTAAAAGATACATCTTTGTTCCGATCAAATGTTCAACCTTCAAAATTCCGCTTTTACATATTTAACCGGTGGGAATTTAGGGGACTGGTGTAAATAAAATGACGTTTTTTCCGAAAACGGTTAGGATTAGCGACATGAATGAAGAGTACTTAATTTTTAGCCAATAGTTAAAGGTATGTAAAAAACATTGTCCAAAGTTCTCATCTACAGGGCGTAAAAAAATGGGCCCATGAGTGTTACAGCTAGTCCGTCCCTGCAGCTGTGAGTAATTCACAACAGTTTCTTGGGTAGTAATTTGACGGGTCTTACCTGGTATACATCATATTAAAAAATAATTGAAATATACCAGGTGGTTCAATAATTATGTGTAAAAAACTTGATTCCATTGGTGCTCTTTGGGAGCCCATATCTCCGAAGAGGAGGCCGATACGAAAGAAGTTTATATGAACCTATAGTATTCTTTTCACGTGTTTTCTTCATATCCGGGAGATTTCCCACATGTTCCCGGACACCCTGTATATCATAAACACCCTTTATTAAGTATTTTATTAATTTCTACTTGACGGCGAAAATGCCCCATGGCGAATCGGCGACGGCAAAACGGCGACGGCGAATAGTCCTAGACCCCTTCCTTCAAGGGTTAAAAGCTTTAACGAAAAAAATTTTAAACTTGTTATAAAAGAATTCCTTGAAGCAAATGCGTTCTACTCTGTCGTGGAATACCTTGATGTTGTTTCCAAATATAATTTTTAATATTTGTTTGTTTGTCTGCTTATGTATGTTGTATGGTTTTCTTTAAATTTTCGTATACACTTTTGTACTATTTTATATACAATATGTTTTAGTGAAATTTTAATTAATTTATTTTATTGTATTACTTAATTTATTTATGTAATCATGACTTGCTACAATTTGTATTATACCAAAAAGTCGTCAAATAAAAATATGTTTATATGTTATGTTTATATATTTATGTTTAATGAGCCCAAAGATTACATAACAATTTATTTTTTCTATTTGGTTTCATATGGAAGCTTTTTCGATACCGTTTTCAGTATCGTAATAAGCTTTTTTCGATACCGTTTTTTTTCATTTTAAACGGTTGGTGGTACTGCTGTGTATGTTTGGTTGCATAATAAACAATTCCTAAACTAACCTCACAATCACAAGTTTAGATCAACACTTAATATATTCTCTTACAAAGATATCAATTTAAAGCTAATAAATACAGTGTACACTAATTATACTTATTTATTATTAAAAGTGCAGTTGTTATAAACATTTGTTATGACCGTACTTGTGTCTGCAGCATTAATTTTAAAATCGGGCATAGTTTGTGTGTTTGAAACGTTTTGTTCAGGATTAATCCTTATTTGCGGATCCAATAATCCACTTTTATTAAGAACTGGTTGTAAAAAATTAAAGTATAGGTAGGTACTGTACAATTTTTTTACCTTTAAACCTAAGTAAATGCTATTTTCAGCCTCAGTTATAAACTTATTGATATCCTCTAGATCTAAAATGGAAGATTTTTTGGGCTTGTAGCTCTCAGATTGCCTTTTTAAAAAGGCTTGAAGTCTTGCATAATTTCTTATATCTGTGTTTTCATAAATGCTAATGCAAGCTCTTAATTTTGAGTATATGGACCACAGAGTCGACGACTTCTTAGTTTTACTTTCCTTCTCAAAATAAGCGATTAGAACATTTTCACTACTTCTAGAAACACCCTTCGCAGTACATCAGGTTGTGAAGGTCTTGTAGTTTTTTTAGTATACTTTCTTGGACTTTTTTGGTAAAAGTTGATAAAATGTATTATTTGCAATTTCCCTTAACTCAGGAGGAGTTAAATTAATAATATCTTCTTGATCCATTATTGATTAATTTTAAGAAAGCTCTCAATATTCGCGACAAAATGGCGGACACGTATAATTTATCAAAGCTCACTTGATAAATAATTTAACTATTGCTAACATAAAATTTAAACATACAAATTTACAAAATTTTTATGGCATTTATTAGTTTTAATTATGTGTTTTTTTATTAAAAAATATTATAATATCAAATTTTAAAGGCCTTTTGTATTATAAACTCAACGATTCAATGATGACATATTATCGATTAATAACGTTTTGATCTTTTTAATCATCTGCAAGGAGTAGGTACTAAAAATAATATTTCTAAAAAAAAATAAATACTGCACACATAAGAATCATAAAATAAGATAATTTATTAACAATATCAAAACAGTAAGTATGAAGAAACAAATAACCAATAGGTAGGGGGAAGTGGGGGAATCCCAGTCAGGTGGCGAATTCCGGCCACTTGAAATGCTACAGCGCAAATCTACTTAGTTTGTTCAGCATCTTGCGACCATCTAACAATCAACGTCCAAAGTTAAATACATGTGGTTTCGCTGTGATCACCCAATTGTAATGGTCACAATTTAATCTCAACGTGTTTGCTCTTTTTTGGTATAACTTTCAGGTGAATGAAAATAAACATAAGTATAAAAATAATAAATTTTTTGCATGCCCTTGTATCGTACTTTCTCGGAAGTAATTGGTCTAATGATTTTCTGCGTTTGTAGATATCTAAACCACGAAGTTAATTTTAGGATTAGGGTTTTTATTGCAAGGAGCTATCGGGTAATGCCGGTCAAAACATTGGGACAATACCAGTCATGTTACATTTGCGAAGAATACGGAGAATGGGGTGAACTTTGGTATCGCTGTACGATGTGTGGCCATTTGATTCATTAATTATGCAGTGGGTGGGACACTCCTGGAAACTATAAATTTAATTTTTTGCTTCATAAAAAGCATTAAAAATTACCTGACTGGAATTACCCGCAGGCTGGGGAATCCTGGTCAATGATACCTTATTTCTCGGGTCCTGATATCTCTTTTAATTATTTTAATTTGAATGGAAAACCATGATCTCTAGTGGATGAGGCTATCTTCCACGTACTCTATTTACTTATATCAAAAGATTAATATTTTATCAATTATACATAATCTAGCTTAAGTGATCGCCAATCCCCCATTCTCCCCTGCCGGTTGGCCAACTAAGCGAGGTACGCGGCTGTATCTCGGAAACCGTTCACCGTATAGCTTCCGAAAAAACATATTTATTGGCAGAATTGCCAAGAGAAATTAGACGTGAAGGAGTCAACAAGGGGCACATGACTTTAAAGAATATTTAAATCTCTTTACAATAATAACATAATTTAATACTTTTCGAGTAGTAATTACCTTTAAGATTCTAAGGGTAACATCTATCCCTTCCGGGGGGTTGATAAATAAATAGCAAAAAATATTAAATTATAATTTGTTGCATAACGAATTTATTTTATAGGTACTCGACTGCCAAAAAAAATGGAATAAACCGCAAATGTAATTTCTCCCATTGTTGTTTTAAAAAAATTATCTGTATTTATTGTATTATTATTTATAAATTAGCTAGAAAATTCTTTTCAGCTCGATAAAAATGTTCAAAAGTATCCGGCCACCACCTAAGATTACTTTCCAACCCCTGGACTAAGGTGTCTTTCTGTCCACTCCTGTAAATATTATATTTACGTTTAAAAATAATAAAATTAGTATTTAGACTATTGTTGTATTTTAAGCATAGCAGAGACGCCTTAACATAAGTGCATCAACTACTTCGAACGCCTAATAAATCTCCACCGAACAAAATTCTTAATTCACCTCCTACCCGAAAGATGGCGGCAATAATTATATAATAAAACTGGAATCGAAATGAAAAAGTTGCAGTAAACTTTATAGTATAATCGTTGTCGTCGTTAGGAAATTTTGTATAGCGGTGGCAATGAAAATGAGTAATTTTATAACCTTAAAAACCAGGACGCCAGAAAGAGGGAAAATGCCGATGCAGGCCAATCCATACAACAGCACAGAAATTCCCCAATGAGAACCGAAACAACTGAATTCTTATTTACATTTGTGTTACAATTTTGATCTCGATGAAACCATTTTAGTCAAAATTGCATATTAAATTTGTTGGATGTATTTCTATATTTTTACAAGAACTACCAAAGCTTTAGCAGGAAAGGAGGAAGGAAAATATAATTTCTTATCGATTACTATTCTGAGGAGCTATATATAATAGAAGGATGTCGCGATAAATTATGATAGGTAAATAAAAATGAAGATTTCATTGCCAATAAAGTTATTTATTTAATAAATACACGTGTCTTATGCTATATGGTAGTAATAATGGCTTAATTTCCTGGAAACGTAAGCACCAATACTGTATTAGCTGAAATCCTTGTATCTGTAGTAATCGATGCAGTTATTGTAATTATTAGCTCATTAGTACTAAGGATACTGGAATCCAAATTCTTGATGACGTTGATCTTGTAAGAGGAAGAAGCTTCATCATAAATCAATTTAAAATTTGCATCATAATCTAAAAAATAATTAGGTTTCACCCTGGTTATACATATCTTCAGTCTTCCGTGTCCTTACCTTCAAACGTGAATTCTATTTGGTTAGATTGTGCACCCGTTAGTTTTATGCTTTCAGATGTGAATTCGACAGCTGCTGGGAACGAGCTACTTTCGATATAATTAGCTGAATAATAATCGTCTTCAAAACTCAGTAATGTTGTTTGTTCTGGCAGTGCTAGCACTAATACTGCATTCGCTGAAACGCTTTTGTCAGTAGTAATCGATGCAGTTATTGTAATTATTAGCTCTTCTGAAGCTAGGGCGCTGGAATCTAAGTTCTTAATGACAATAATCTTGTAAGAGGACGAAGATACATCATAATCCAATTTAAAATTATTGTCATAATCTAAAAAAACAGTTTAGCTTAACTTTTATACTTATCTTATTAACTCTCTACTCGTACCTTCAAACGTGAATTCTATTTGACAGAATTGTGCACCAGTCAATTTTATGCTTTCGGATGTAAATTCGACAGCTGCCGGGAATGAGGTATTTTGGATATAATTAGCTGAATAATAATCGTCTTCAAAGGTGAGTAATGATTTGTGTTCTGGCAATGCTAGCACTAATACTGTATTTGCTGAGACTCTTTTATCAGTAGTAATGGAAGCAGATATGGTAATTATTACCTCTCTAGCAGCAAGCGTGCTGGAATTTAAGCCTTTAATGACGATAATCTTGTAAGATGAAGAAGCAGCATCATATTCGAATTTAAAATAATCGTCATAATCTAAAAAATAATTCAGCTTAACCCTCATACTAATCTGTTTAATTTCCTATTTGTACCTTCAAATGTGAATTCTACTTGACTATATTCTGCGCCAGTAAGTTGTATGTCCTCAGATGTAAAGTGGACAGTCGTCGCCGCCGAGGTATTAACGATATACTCAGCCGTATAATAATTGTGTTCAAAATTAAGTGATTTTGTTTGTTCTGGTAACGCTAGTACTAATATTGTATGAGCTGAAACGCTTGGATCGGTGGTGATAGAAGCAATTATTGAAATAATAATCTCCTTATCGAAGTAGGTGTTTAAATCCAAATTCTTTACGACCTTAATCTTGTACGAAGAAGAATCTTCATCATAATAAAATTCAAAGTTTTCGCCATAATCTACAAAAATAATTTGGCTTAATAAATTGTTATACTTATCATTCTAATTTTTTTTCCCCTACCTTTAACCATTATATTTATTTGACCTGTTTCGGCACCAGCTAGTTTGATGTCATCAGATGTAATGTCGACAGTTGCTATTGATGAACCATTTGTTATATATTTTGCTTTATAATAATCATCTTCGAAAGTAAGTGATTCTGTTTGTTCTGGCAACGCTAGCACTATTACCGTATTAGCTGAAATGCTTGGATCGGCGGTGATAGAAGCAGTTATTGAAATAATAAGCTGTTTCTCGGAGAGGGTGTTTAAATCCAAATTCTCTATGACCTTAATCTTGTAAGAATAAGAATCTTCATCATAATACATTTCAAAGTTTTCGCCATAATCTAAAAAAATAATTTGGTTTAATAATATATATATTATAATTTTTTTTCCTACCTTTAATAGTAAAATTTATTTGACCTGGTTCGGCACCAGCAAGTTTGATGTCATCAGATGTAATATCGACAGTTGGTGCGGATGGACCATTTGTGATATATTCTGCTTTATAATAATCATTCTCGAAATTAAGTGATTCTGTTTGTTCTGGTAACGCTAGAACTATTACCGTGTTAGCTGACACGCTTGGATCAGTGGCGATAGAAGCAATTAATGAAACAATAAGCTGTTTTTCGGAGAGGGTGCTTAAATCCAAATTCTCTATGACCTTAATCTTGTAAGAAGAAGAATCACTATCATAATACAGTTCAAAATTTTCGCCATAATCTAAAAAATAATTCGGTTTAATATGTAATATTATAATTTTTTATCCTACCTTTAATCGTAAAATTTATTTGACCTGCTTCGGCACCAGCTAGTTTTATGTCATCAGATATAATATCGACAGTTGCTGCGGATGAACCATTTGTGATATGTTCTGCATTATAATAATCATCTTCAACATTAAGTGATTCTCTTTGTTCTGGTAACGCTAGAACTATTTATTAGCTGAAACGCTTGGATCGGTGGTGATAGAAGCAGTTAGGAACTCGTGGGGATTTATTCACACCTGGCCGTCCGTGCGGTATTGTTTGTGTTTATCTCTACTGCGATTATCTATTTATGACTAATGCTAGATCGAAATTATCTAAAAGCGTACCTTATTACAGCGTTGCCATTTTTTTAAACTGTGAATGATTGTTAATAAAAGATGTTTTATGAATGCAATGTTTTGTCTCCCCTTTTATATTATATGTTTATGAATAGGCCCGTACAAATATCTACAAAGATCACGTCACTTCACCCTGATGTGTGCGACTCGACCTACTTAACATGTGTGAAGTTGGCAGTTGCTGATAAATGGGTATGTTTTATACAGTATATCCATGGATGGGGTTTACAAGAGGACAAATGGACTAAAAATTGAAAGATACGAAAAAAGTCACTCTTAATAAACGTTTTTGCTTGTCTAGAAAATACGATTCATAATAAGAAACTTCAATTTTTTTATACGGGGTGGGTAAAAACTGCAAAAATGTTATTTTGCTTAAGAGTAAACATACTTTATTTTGAAAGATACGAAAAAAGTCACTCTTAATAAACGTTTTTACTTGAATAATGAATAGATGATACTTGTTGTCAGTGTCTTTATTTAATGATGTAATTATAATAATAATAATAATAATAATAATACGAATATTTATATTAACATGAAAAGAATATGATAACGATTTCATAATTCAAAAACTCCACCCCCATACTCGACACATTTTTCTAATTGCTTTCTGAAATAAGTGAAAGAATTTCTGATTTCTTCCTGAGATATCGATTCGACAGCCTGGATAATTCTGCCCTTGAGCACTGCAATATCATTTGATATTGCGGTTGCAAAAACATATCGGCCAAGGTTAAGTCGGGACTTCTTGGGGACCACAAAACTGGGCCATTCCTGCCAATCCACCTTGTACCAAATCTGCGGTCAAGCCATTCTCTAACCTCACGAGCGAAACGGGCTGGACAACCATATTGCTGAAAATACATATTTTGTCGAAAATTTAATGGTAGATTTTCGAGTTCATCAATGAAGAATGTATCCAGCACTTCTAAATATAATAATCTATTGCACGTGTTATCAAAAAAATATGGCCCTATAATGCCATGGATGGATGTCGCACACCACACGTTCACTTTTGTGAAATATTGTCTTCTTGTCATAATTCTGAATTCGGTATTTTCTAAAGACCAGTACCTAACGTGCTGAGTTGCAACGGTTCCATTTGTTGAAAATGTACTTTCATCAGAAAACATGATACATTTATAAAAATCAACATTTCCACTTAAAATTTTGTCTCCTATCCACAGGCAAAAATCAAAAGTCGTTTCATGTCGTCTCCCTCTTCCAATCTTTGATTAAAGTTCGGTTTATACGGATACAATTTATTTGCTTTAAGGATCTTCTGAATTTGACTTTTTTTCACAACTTCCAACTAGTAGTAGCACGATTTCTAAGGGACGTCATAGGATTTTCTTCAACAGAATGAAGAACTAAGACTGTAGCAGCATCATCATTATCTTATTTCTTCTTTTTTTTTAGGTCCAAAACCGAACCAGTTTTCTTGAACTTTTTTATTAACTTGCAGATTGCCATCCTAGTTATTGGGATTCCTACAAATTTCTCGGTAAATTGTTCCATGACGTAGCGGTATGAAACTTGACCTTCCCCATAACATTGTATTATGAAAACTCTTTGTTCAGTAGATAGCATTTCTACTTAAATAATAACTTCATTAAATAAAGACATTGACAATAAGTACCTATCACCTTAAGTGTCATTATTATTTTAACTAGGTTCACCAGTCAGAGGTGTGCCAGAGAATACTTTGGGAAATAATTTTTAGGTAAACCTTCCAATGAATTGTTCTACTTCGGTTTGTTGTGTAGAAAACACATTCATTAAGAGTGACTTTTTCGTATCTTTCAAAATAAAGTATGTTTACACTTAAGCAAAATTACATTTTTGCAGTTTTTACCCACCCTGTATAAAAAAATTGAAGTTTCTTATGATGAATCGTATTTTCTAGACAAGCAAAAACGTTTATTAAGAGTGACTTTTTTCGTATCTTTAAATTTTTAGTCCATTCGTCCCCTTGTAACCCCATCCTTGGACACTGGACATACTGTATATACAGGGTGTCCGCTAATTAATGGGACATGGAAAAACCACATACTCCTTACGTAAAAATATTAGGATTTAATTATACTTACCTATATCCGAAAGTTGATATTAACTGAGATACAGGGTGTTAAAGTTAAAACTTCATTTTTCTTTTGTTCTAATAACTTTGACAGAAACTAACGGTTTTTTACAAAATTTGGCACTTATGGTTTTATTAGGATGAGAAACTGATTTTTTGGTAAAATTTTACAATGTATGTATGGAACGCTGTCTGCGGCATTTTTTACACATTTATTAGGTCATAACTTTTTTGTGCGTCTGTGTATTTAAGTTTTCAATGAAAATAATACTTTCCTCATATTAAGTACGTAAAAAAGGTATACTAATTTCAGGTCGCCCAGAGTTAGAGTACCGGAGATATTTGCAATTAAATTGTTTAGCGTACATTGTGCCCAATTACTATTAATTTGCAAACAATTTTTTTCTCAAAGTAATCTATCGTAAGTTTTTTTTATTGCTGTTGGTTTCTTTCGACACGATATTTTCTATGGTTAAAGTTATTTTAATTAAAGTAAATTAAAGAACAATCCAATTGTTGTATTTATTATTTCCAATTACTATTACTAGAACATTAATTAACATGTAAAAGTTAATTGGTAAGAAGCAACAAAATATTATTTGCTTGCCTGAGCTAACGCACTAAGCAATTTAAATGCAAATATCTCCGAAACGGTAACTCTGGGCAAACTAAAATTACTATACGTTTTTTACGTAATAAATATGACCTTTTTTACGTAATAAATATGAGAAAAGTATTATTTTCATTAAAAATTTAAATACACTGAGGCACAAAAAAGTTATGACCTAATAAATGTACAAAAAATGCCCCCCACCCCCTCAAAAATAAACTTCATCGGGAACATTATTTAAAAAATCACTAATATCTGTAATCGTAAAAATAACAGCTTTCTTGGGCGTGTAACCTTTCCATTTTGTTTCAGAAATGTGATTAGTTTAAAATGTCTACATTATTATTGGATTGCAGCATAAGTTTAATCATTGAACCACATTGTTGATGGCTTTTGTTGTTATACCAATTCCGAAAAATAGGCAAATAACACCGTCTCCGACAAAGAACTGCGTGTCTTTTTCATTTTCCATTCCATAAATCTTGAATACGCGGTTTCGTAAATTTTGCTCGATTTAGCTGGGAATAATTTTTTTGACGCTACTTTCGCTGCTTCCACCAATTCCGGTGGAGTCAGAGAAAACTCGGAATCAGACATTTTTAACTTTATAATATTCAAAATAACTAATAAAAAACAACTAAGTTCTTAAGTTTTAAATTAAATCACAGAATTAAATTGAAAGATATTGGATTATTTTAAAGGTTTCCTTAACAACGCAGGTCTAATTGTCGCTATAAGTAAAACAGGATAGATACTAGTTTAAAAATTCAAATTTTATATCGATACTTTTCTAACTTTAATATAGGTATTGTAATAATATGTTTTCAACATTAAATCGTCGTTTTTCACGTCACAGAAAGAAAATAGTGTATTATACACGGGGAAAAAAGGTTAGATTTTAGCTCTCGGAATTTTGTCTCCCTCCGCCGAGCTAAATTCTAATACTTTTTCCCTTGTATAATAAATAACTATTTAAATTAATTGAGTCGGTCGGCCGATAGTTGGTGCATGGAAATCCATAACTAATGTTATGAGAAACGGTAAAACTACGTTATACTTGTTGCATTTTAGAAGACGAAGCTACTACAGTGGTAGTGAAACATGTCAATATTTTATAAAAATATAGTGGAATTGCAACAAGTATAACATAATTTCTCATAATACTTTCTCAAATAAGGCGCCGTGCCGCAATACACTGCAACCAATAGTTTCGAGGATAGAATTAATAAATTGTTATACTTATCATTCGAATTTTTTCCCCTACCTTTAAACGTTATAGTTATTTGACCTGTTTCGGCACCAGCTAGTTTGATGTCATCAGATGTAATATCGACAGTTGCTATTGATGAACCATTTGTGATATATTCTGCTCTATAATAATCATCTTCGAAAGTAAGTGATTTTGTTTGTTCTGGCAACGCTAGCACTATTACCGTGTTAGCTGACACGCTCGGATCGGTGATGATAGAAGCAATTATTGAAATAATAAGCTCTTTATCGGAGTAGGTGCTTAAATCCAAATTCTTCACGACCTTAATCTTGTAAGAAGAAGATTCACTATCATAATAAAATTCAAAGTTTTCGCCATAATCTACAAAAATAATTTGGTTAAAAAAATTGTTATACTTATCATTCGAATTTTTCCCCCTACCTTTAAACGTTATAGTTATTTGACCTGTTTCGGCACCAACTAGTTTGATGTCATCAGATGTAATATCGACAGTTGCTATTGATGAACCATTTGTGATATATTCTGCTCTATAATAATCATCTTCGAAAGTAAGTGATTTTGTTTGTTCTGGCAACGCTAGCACTATTACCGTGTTAGCTGACACGCTCGGATCGGTGATGATAGAAGCAATTATTGAAATAATAAGCTCTTTATCGGAGTAGGTGCTTAAATCCAAATTCTTCACGACCTTAATCTTGTAAGAAGAAGATTCACTATCATAATAAAATTCAAAGTTTTCGCCATAATCTACAAAAATAATTTGACTTAATAAATTGTTATACTTATAATTCTAATTTTTTTTCCTACCTTTAAACGTTATAGTTATTTGATCTGTTTCGGCACCAGCTAGTTTGATGTCATGAGATGTAATGTCGACAGTTGCTATTGATGAACCATTTGTGATATATTCTGCTTTATAATAATCATCTTCGAAAATAAGTGATTCTGTTTGTTCTGGCAACGCTAGCACTATTACCGTGTTAGCTGACACGCTTGGATCGGTGGTGATAGAAGCAATTATTGAAATAATAAGCTCCTTATCGGAGTAGGTGCTTAAATCCAAATTCTTTACGACCTTAATCTTGTAAGAAGAAGAATCACTATCATAATAAAATTCAAAGTTTTCGGCATAATCTACAAAAATAATTTGGCTTAATAAATTGTTATACTTATAATTCTATTTTTTTTTCCTACCTTTAAACGTTATAGTTATTTGATCTGTTTCGGCACCAGCTAGTTTGATGTCATGAGATGTAATGTCGACAGTTGCTATTGATGAACCATTTGTGATATATTCTGCTTTATAATAATCATCTTCGAAAGTAAGTGATTCTGTTTGTTCTGGCAACGCTAGCACTATTACCGTGTTAGCTGACACGCTTGGATCGGTGGTGATAGAAGCAATTATTGAAATAATAAGCTCTTTATCGGAGTAGGTGCTTAAATCCAAATTCTTTACGACCTTAATCTTGTAAGAAGAAGAATCACTATCATAATAAAATTCAAAGTTTTCGGCATAATCTACAAAAATAATTTGGCTTAATAAATTGTTATACTTATCATTCGAATTTTTCCCCCTACCTTTAAACGTTACAGTTATTTGACCTGTTTCGGCACCAGCTAGTTTGATGTCATCAGATGTAATATCGACAGTTGCTATTGATGAACCATTTGTGATATATTCTGCTCTATAATAATCATCTTCGAAAGTAAGTGATTTTGTTTGTTCTGGCAACGCTAGCACTATTACCGTGTTAGCTGACACGCTCGGATCGGTGATGATAGAAGCAATTATTGAAATAATAAGCTCTTTATCGGAGTAGGTGCTTAAATCCAAATTCTTCACGACCTTAATCTTGTAAGAAGAAGATTCACTATCATAATAAAATTCAAAGTTTTCGCCATAATCTACAAAAATAATTTGGTTTAATAAATTGTTATACTTATCATTCGAATTTTTCCCCCTACCTTTAAACGTTATAGTTATTTGACCTGTTTCGGCACCAACTAGTTTGATGTCATCAGATGTAATATCGACAGTTGCTATTGATGAACCATTTGTGATATATTCTGCTCTATAATAATCATCTTCGAAAGTAAGTGATTTTGTTTGTTCTGGCAACGCTAGCACTATTACCGTGTTAGCTGACATGCTCGGATCGGTGATGATAGAAGCAATTATTGAAATAATAAGCTCTTTATCGGAGTAGGTGCTTAAATCCAAATTCTTCACGACCTTAATCTTGTAAGAAGAAGATTCACTATCATAATAAAATTCAAAGTTTTCGCCATAATCTACAAAAATAATTTGGCTTAATAAATTGTTATACTTATAATTCTAATTTTTTTTCCTACCTTTAAACGTTATAGTTATTTGATCTGTTTCGGCACCAGCTAGTTTGATATCATGAGATGTAATGTCGACAGTTGCTATTGATGAACCATTTGTGATATATTCTGCTTTATAATAATCATCTTCGAAAATAAGTGATTCTGTTTGTTCTGGCAACGCTAGCACTAATACCGTGTTAGCTGACACGCTTGGATCGGTGGTGATAGAAGCAATTATTGAAATAATAAGCTCCTTATCGGAGTAGGTGCTTAAATCCAAATTCTTTACGACCTTAATCTTGTAAGAAGAAGAATCACTATCATAATAAAATTCAAAGTTTTCGGAATAATCTACAAAAATAATTTGGTTTAATAAATTGTTATACTTATCATTCGAATTTTTTCCCCCTACCTTTAAACGTTATAGTTATTTGACCTGTTTCGGCACCAACTAGTTTGATGTCATCAGATGTAATATCGACAGTTGCTATTGATGAACCATTTGTGATATATTCTGCTCTATAATAATCATCTTCGAAAGTAAGTGATTTTGTTTGTTTTGGCAACGCTAGCACTATTACCGTGTTAGCTGACACGCTCGGATCGGTGATGATAGAAGCAATTATTGAAATAATAAGCTCTTTATCGGAGTAGGTGCTTAAATCCAAATTCTTCACGACCTTAATCTTGTAAGAAGAAGATTCACTATCATAATAAAATTCAAAGTTTTCGCCATAATCTACAAAAATAATTTGGCTTAATAAATTGTTATACTTATAATTCTAATTTTTTTTCCTACCTTTAAACGTTATAGTTATTTGATCTGTTTCGGCACCAGCTAGTTTGATATCATGAGATGTAATGTCGACAGTTGCTATTGATGAACCATTTGTGATATATTCTGCTTTATAATAATCATCTTCGAAAATAAGTGATTCTGTTTGTTCTGGCAACGCTAGCACTAATACCGTGTTAGCTGACACGCTTGGATCGGTGGTGATAGAAGCAATTATTGAAATAATAAGCTCCTTATCGGAGTAGGTGCTTAAATCCAAATTCTTTACGACCTTAATCTTGTAAGAAGAAGAATCACTATCATAATAAAATTCAAAGTTTTCGGCATAATCTACAAAAATAATTTGGCTTAATAAATTGTTATACTTATCATTCTAATTTTTTTTCCTACCTTTAAACGTTATAGTTATTTGATCTGTTTCGGCACCAGCTAGTTTGATGTCATGAGATGTAATGTCGACAGTTGCTATTGATGAACCATTTGTGATATATTCTGCTTTATAATAATCATCTTCGAAAATAAGTGATTCTGTTTGTTCTGGCAACGCTAGCACTATTACCGTGTTAGCTGACACGCTTGGATCGGTGGTGATAGAAGCAATTATTGAAATAATAAGCTCTTTATCGGAGTAGGTGCTTAAATCCAAATTCTTTACGACCTTAATCTTGTAAGAAGAAGAATCACTATCATAATAAAATTCAAAGTTTTCGGAATAATCTACAAAAATAATTTGGCTTAATAAATTGTTATACTTATAATTCTAATTTTTTTTCCTACCTTTAAACGTTATAGTTATTTGATCTGTTTCGGCACCAGCTAGTTTGATGTCATGAGATGTAATGTCGACAGTTGCTATTGATGAACGATTTGTGATATATTCTGCTTTATAATAATCATCTTCGAAAATAAGTGATTCTGTTTGTTCTGGCAACGCTAGCACTATTACCGTGTTAGCTGACATGCTTGGATCGGTGGTGATAGAAGCAATTATTGAAATAATAAGCTCTTTATCGGAGTAGGTGCTTAAATCCAAATTCTTTACGACCTTAATCTTGTAAGAAGAAGAATCACTATCATAGTAAAATTCAAAGTTTTCGGCATAATCTACAAAAATAATTTGGCTTAATAAATTGTTATACTTATCATTCTAATTGTTTTCCCTACCTTTAAACGTTATATTTATTTGACCTGTTTCGGCGCCAGCTAGTTTGATGTCATCAGATGTAATGTCGACAGTTGCTGCGGATGGACCATTTGTGATATATTCTGCTTTATAATAATCATCTTCGAAAATAAGTGATTCTGTTTGTTCTGGCAACGCTAGCACTATTACCGTGTTAGCTGACACGCTTGGATCGGTGGTGATAGAAGCAATTATTGAAATAATAAGCTCTTTATCGGAGTAGGTGCTTAAATCCAAATTCTTTACGACCTTAATCTTGTAAGAAGAAGAATCACTATCATAGTAAAATTCAAAGTTTTCGGCATAATCTACAAAAATAATTTGGCTTAATAAATTGTTATACTTATAATTCTAATTTTTTTCCCTACTTTTAAACGTTATAGTTATTTGATCTGTTTCGGCACCAGCTAGTTTGATGTCATGAGATGTAATGTCGACAGTTGCTATTGATGAACCATTTGTGATATATTCTGCTTTATAATAATCATCTTCGAAAATAAGTGATTCTGTTTGTTCTGGCAACGCTAGCACTATTACCGTGTTAGCTGACACGCTTGGATCGGTGGTGATAGAAGCAATTATTGAAATAATAAGCTCTTTATCGGAGTAGGTGCTTAAATCCAAATTCTTTACGACCTTAATCTTGTAAGAAGAAGAATCACTATCATAGTAAAATTCAAAGTTTTCGCCATAATCTACAAAAATAATTTGGCTTAATAAATTGTTATACTTATAATTCTAATTTTTTTTCCTACCTTTAAACGTTATAGTTATTTGATCTGTTTCGGCACCAGCTAGTTTGATGTCATGAGATGTAATGTCGACAGTTGCTATTGATGAACCATTTGTGATATATTCTGCTTTATAATAATCATCTTCGAAAATAAGTGATTCTGTTTGTTCTGGCAACGCTAGCACTATTACCGTGTTAGCTGACACGCTTGGATCGGTGGTGATAGAAGCAATTATTGAAATAATAAGCTCTTTATCGGAGTAGGTGCTTAAATCCAAATTCTTTACGACCTTAATCTTGTAAGAAGAAGAATCACTATCATAATACAGTTCAAAGTTTTCGCCATACTCTAAAAAAAGGATTTAGGTTAATAAATTCTTATAATTATCATTCTATTTTTTTTTCCTACCTTTAAACGTTATATTTATTTGACCTGTTTCGGCACCAGCTAGTTTGATGTCATCAGATGTAATGTCGACAGTTGCTATTGATGAACCATGGGTGATATATTCTGCTATATAGTAATCATCCTCAAATCGAATTTCTGGCAAGGCTAATACCAATATTGTATTATCTGAAATACTTGTATCGGTGGTAATAGAAGCAGTTATTGTAATTATAAGCTCTTTTGCGGCGATTGTGCTTGAATCCAAATTCTCTAAGACCTTAATCTTGTAGGAAGAAGATTCATTATTGTAATCCAATTCAAATTTGTTTTCATAATCTAAAATAATTTTTTAGCTTAATCCATATTCAATTATGATTTTAAGTCCTTCTACCTTTAACCATTAAACGTTTTGAGCCTGTTATTTTTAAGGTCGATTCTCACACATCACACGATTATAGGAACTCGTAGAGGTTTGTTCACACCTGTCCGTCGCGCAATCGTGCAAGGAGTGCTGGGAACCGCGAACGACACCTTAACGTGTCCGTGATTATTACTATATTTAGCTGTGCTCCCTCGAGCCTCGGGATTAGTCAGTTATCTTCGGTTAGTTACTTCCAAAGCATCAGGCCGGAATTCTAGCCTATTATAGTAACAACAAACCAGCAGTTTTGAAATACAAAGATTTTTCACGCCCCTTCTGACTTCAGACTTCCGACAGATCGAGGATCGCGAAAGCAAAGCTAAATATTGCTTTGGGTAGACGTTTGCTTGTACAGAATGTTCATTTTACTGTGGTTTTACTCCATTATTAGTATGGATAGAAAGATGCAGTTTTCGCAGCACTGTGCTACTTCTTGGTAAAACAAAATATGTATTAATTAAAATTTTTCTAGACTTCCTCGTTTTTGATATACGGGATATTATTGAGAATTTTACATTTTGGGACACCCCCATGTTTAGGTTACTCTGTAACTGATCAAATATAAATGACAGGTTATCTTTGTAGCGTATTACGTATAATCCCGTGACGTAGATTTTTTCTAGGTTCAATAGTTTTCAAGAAAAGAACAGGGTTGCTTTTTCTTAAATTAAACTTAATATCATGCCCAAAATTTACTTTCGTAAAAAATATACAATTCTTTTGACTAGACCATAACGGATATTAAAAAAAGATAAAAGAACACAGAACAGATTTTCTTAAGGTTTTTTTAGAAATCTTTAATGTTTTCTGTTCATTTTATTAACAAATAACAGTAGATAAGATTTCTATTTAGTGTATTTAGTAAAATACAAATAAACTGATCTTTAACATTTTATTTTATTTTTTTAGGATTAGTCACGGGATCCCGGGATTATTTACCCGAAAATACCGGGATTTGAACGATACTTCGGGGCTGATACCCTTACTCGAGAGACGACAACCGGAGAAGATAATAATTTTTTCAAGGATAAAATCAAATTTAATGAACAAGGTTTGTTTTCTAAACTTTGGCCTAAAATCTACCACAAGGAAAATAAGGAAACTGCTGGGATAAATGTACTTTTGCTTTAATTGAAACAAATATTATTAAAATAATAAGTAATAACTATGGATGAAACATGTCTAAGGCATTATAATAGAGAACAGTCTGGGAAATATATAAAAAGCAACGTTGTTTTTTTTCTTGAAAACTATTGAGCGTAGAAAAAGACTGAGTACGTCACTGGATTCTACGAAAAATCTACAAAGATAACGTTTTATTTCTCTTTGATATGTTACAGGGTAAGCGAGATATGGGGAGTATCCCAAAATGTAAAATTCTCAAAACATTCCGTATATCAAACACAAGGAGGCTTAGAAAGATTCTAATTGTAGCATCTTTGGTGTCACAAAAGAGTAGCAAGTACTGCGAGAACCGCATTCTTCTATCTACTACGGCCGTGAAAATTAAATACAACATAAATAATAAATATTGTCGAAAAGCAACCGTTTGCCCTATCACACACAGATACAATGATAAATTAAAAATCATGGATGGTAAAGATCCATGAAATACTTTAAATTTACATTCCTTGCCTGAAGTCATCAACACGTAGTTTATTTGTGTAAAAAATCCTATGCCTAAGCCATAAATTATATATCCTTCGAGGAATATTAAATAAAAAATTGTTTTACTTCACAGATTAGCTTTTTAATTTTAATATATAATTTCAGCTTTAAACTAATATTTACGAACTAAATATACAGTTTATTTTAATATGCACATACAGGTGGCAACACCTAGGTGCATTGTATTTACAATATAATGATGCATATTATTATCCTAAGTTATTTAAGTTGGTATGTATTGTATATAAAATAAATATAATCGTATAATAAAAAAAACAGCATTTCGTTTTTTGGAAGCCCAGTATAATAAAAGATTCTTCTGTTATTTCCAAGTTTTTTAATTTTTGATAAAAAAAACTATATAAGCTTTGTGACAAATTTTGAACTGTTGTCGGTCTGTGTGGCTTCATTTAAATGATTTTCCATCATAGGTTCTTCATCTAAATTTCTGCTCGTACCAGGAATCTCTTCGTCCTCAAGCGTTTGCTGTTATTGCTTAAAAATTTGAGAGTTTGCGAAGTATATTCCAAAAAAAATAAGTAAAATATTCTTATATCATTTTACATGGTGTATACTTGAAATACTTAATTTAAAATTTTGCTTGTTAATTTGTTATCCAAATCAATAACTGTATCATAATCAAATCATTGAATTTTGAATTTGAATAATGTAGGTATGGTTTTCATCCGTATCTACTTGTCCTACCTCATCCAATCGCTTTTTCCTTTTTGTGGCTCGTTGGAACCTATCAACCTGTGTATCACCCACAGAATGAGAGCTAACATATCCCATATTCTTATTTGGAATCCAATCAGGATGGTCCTTCTCAAGTAATGCAGCAAGCGCACGTAAAAAAAGTTTTTTAGAATTTCATTCCCTGATGTCATCTTTAATTTTATTACCAGTTTTGAAATGTCTAGAGCAAACATGTCCATGCTTCATTTGGGATTCACTTAATGGTCCCCTTTTAATGGCCTTTATCCACATCTCTTGCCTGTGTTTAGATCAACCAGCATTTTTCAGAGCAGCAGTTCTTCTAGAAAACCTTACGTTGTCTCTATTTTGTCTCGTCCCACAAAGCACTACTGCACAAAATTACGGCATTAGTAAAGTATTTCAGTTTCTTATAATTTTAAAAAAGGTCAAAAAGTCACTTAAACGATCCCGAAAATACAGAAACACCAAAGAAAATATAGAAACACAACACATCACCTAACCAAGTTTTGATTTGTTTGTCCCTCAGGCAAAATGGCTGCCGCGTTGTGACGTCATGTGAAAATGGTCAATTGGTTGGTCTTACTAGCAGGTTATGGTGCGGGTCGTAGCACAATCACATCGTGCGTCGGTCAGGTATGAATAGGCCCAAAAACATTTCATTAATAAATAGACAGAATTGTTTTTATTCTGTCAGAATCATTTGGAAACGAAAATTAATTATATTGAATGCATTTGGCATGTGTACCTATTAAGTAAAAATATTGTGCTATATATATTGTGGTGGCCAATTAGTTCGACAAAGCTCAACATCTCTTTTACCGCTAGGGATAGCGGAAAACTTTTTTCACAAAAGTTATTAAGCGTTAAGAGGTGCAGCTTTCAGAATTATTTTTGACCATACAGGGTGCTCCAAAAGGGCAGTGTGATAAAAAATTCATATTTTCATATTATGTATATTTTTACATATTTGAATTTACCGTAAAATTCTGTACATAGCACCGTAATTATTTGTACACATTTTTGCAATGTTGCCAAATAGATTGGAAAATTCCTAAACTTTGTGCAAAAACATGGTTCAATGAAATGTGTAATATTTCTTAACTTGTAAAAATTGGACATAAAATATTTTTATGTCGGAAAGAGGAATGTTGATAGAAGTCCCCTATGATAACACATATCAATATTTTTATACAGGGTATTTTCTATGGATATGCCAACATTAGGAACTTGAAACCTGAGTTTCGTAAGTTTTTTAAATGAAACACCCTGTATTTTTATCATAACAATTATAGTTACTGTATTAGAAGAAAATTGACATTGGTTCCTCTTTTTTAACCATTCTCATTATATCCGTCCATTTCATAGGTTTATTGGAATCGCTTTCTCTAACCGATACAATCCTCAGCTCTCGGGAAAATGATTTGAAATCCAAAAAGTCTCTAAAACTCATTCTTTGCTTTTGAAAAAATATTTCCTGCTTCGACATCAAGAAGATACCTTTTTAGTCAGAAAGTATATAAAGAACTTATAATGTTTAATTTCTTAATTTTCATATTTTAAATAATTTGTGTTCATTCAGTTACTAACCTATTACTGTCATAATGACCTCATTTGGATCTGCTCCCTCAATAGAAATATCACTATTCAAAACAACAGAATCCAAATCATCTCCTGATCCTTTGACATACGTGGCGGTGACATAAGAATCCTTAAAATGTACTTCAGGTCTCTCAGGTAGTTTTATTATTAAAGCAGCCTTGGATTCTGTAGATTCGTCTGATTTGAAAGCTGTTATGGGAATCGATATTTCACTGTTATTATCAAGTATGGTATTATGAAGGTCTCGGAGAACAGTTATTTCCCATTTTGAAGGAGCGAGGATTGTCTTCGTCACATTGATTTGAAAATTGTCACTGTATGCTATAAAAAAGAAATTATAAATAAAAGTTTGTTCCTGTTAACTCATTATCTTATATAGACAGTGCATGCTAAAATTTAACATTATATGTTTATTATCTATCTCCGTAATTGTTAGTGTTATCAAAAAAGTAATGTATGTGTCATGTGCTCTTTTTGGGTCAAACTTAAAATGGTAAAATCAAAATTTGAAAATTTTCGCTCGCTTAAGAGATACGGGGGGAAATCAAAAAATTTACAATTTCAAAATTACCCTATAATTTCTCAGTTAAAAGAGATACAGAAAAATGTTCTGTTCAGAAGTTTCTTTATATTGATTGTTTAATAATCTGTCGTTTTTAGAATATGTATACGGGGTCAGGTTAAGAAGTTATCGGACCTAAACTCATCTTTTAAATGGAACACACTGTATATGTTAATCTAAAAAGATACTATTTTAAATTATCCTTTCAAGTATACAACACACTATGGATGATATTTGTGTCCTAAGCGATTTATTAAACTTTATTACTTTAAACCACAGTAGACCATGAAACAAAAGCTAATAACCTAGAAACAACTATGTTGACTATTAACATTTAACGTCAATTTCATTTTTACATATTCATTTGCGAAAATGACCGAATGTTATATATTTGAAAGGAGAATTTATAATAGGATCTTTTTAGATTAAAATATATAGGGTGTTCCATTTTAAAAAATGAGGTAAGGTCCGATAACTTTTTTATCTGCCCCGGTATAATCATCATAAAGAAACTTCTATATAAAACATTTTTCGGTATCTCTTTTTTTGATTCTTCCCCAGAACTCTTAGGCGAGCGAAAATTTTCAAATTTTGATTTTACCATTTTAAGTTTGACCCAGCACATGACACCTACATGACTTTTTTGATAGCACTAACAATTACGGAGATACCCTATAAAAATGTTCAAAATGGGACACCCTGTACTTTAGATATTATTTTTAAATTTACTATGCGTAATTAAGATACGTTGTTTAGTTGTAAATATGCCGCTCCAGCGATTTTGCACACATGTCCTCTGATATTTTTACTTACAATAAAAGTGAAATATTCCTTCTCTTGACAAGTGCAAACTTCCACATGGACCATAGCTGCTTATGAACAGCACAAAATCTGACCTAACTTCAAGAACTATTGACTAAGATACCTAAGTTGTGGAAAATTTGACATTTCATCATTTTCAAACAGGTTATGTTCCATAAATTACTTTGTTTACCCATTTTTTAACCTATCATAGGTATTAATTATGTAAAATGTGCGATTAAAAGTTAATTTAAAAAATAAATACCCAATGAAGCGTCCGAACAAACAACTTAGATTAGGTCAGAAAGTAACTTGAACGTAGGTAAGACAGATGGTTGGTCGTAAGCAGCTATTATTTAAATAGAAAATAGTGGTTGAATAGTATAAAGTATTTAAATACCCCAAGAAAAGTATTTAAATACTCCAAAAATATATAAATACTAAAAAAATATTTAAATACTCCAAAAAATATTTAAATAAATACTAAAAAAATAAGAAAATATTTAAATACTGAATACTTTGTAAAGTATTTGTGATAATAAATACAAATACCTATTTATAAAAAGTATTTAAATACAAGAAGTGTTTAAATAAAAAAAAGTTATTGTACAAATCTGTTTGGACATGGAATGAATCCATGGTTCCAGCTTTTTTATTCTTGCATTCTCTTATTAAATAAAATTTAAGGATGCATTTCTGCAAATGTCTTCTTGCGTATTCTGGCTACGAGGCTGATGGCGCTAACTCTAGAGGATGTTTGAATTTTAGATCATTCTCGCTGTTCATTATGTTGGAATTTAGTTTCCGTGGTCGCCAACCAAATATTTTAGACATTTAACGCAAATATTTTAAATACGATTGTGCAACTAACCAATAGATAAATACTTACTGTCGTCCACTTCAATTGTTATTCCGTCAAACGAAGTAACATTAAGAAAGTCAATATCGGTATTTAGATTAACAACGTCGTTTCCACTTTTAATTTGGTACGAGCCATAATAATAAGGACTATTAAATTTGAGCTCATCTGCGGTTGGTAAGGAAATCACCACTGTGGCACGAGCCTCAACATTACTGGTTGATAAGGCTTTTAATGTTAAAAACAAATCTGAGTTTTCATCAAAATCGAATGTGGAAAGATTATTTTTGAGGCTCAATTCACATGTCGTCAAATCGAATGTAAACAAATCTTCTTTATCTAAAAATATGAAATTACATTTAACTAGCTAGAATAATGGGAACTGTACTGACGAGAACAAAAGAGTTCGAAACTGGGCTGCAGGTGGTATATTTTTAAACTCCTGGACAAAATTAACGCAACATCATAAATTTGCCATATTTTTGATGCTATTTTTTTTCTGAATTTATGATCCGATTTGAATACTTTTTTTTGCATTGTGGGTTGGTTCCTTGACAATGTCATAGTTTTCGCTGTTTATGATAAAAATTTAATTTTCGATTTATACTGGGTTTACTAAAAAGCTATGTTTTTTCCAAAAATTCGCATCACGCAATTAATACCCCCCCATTTTTACCCCCACCCTTTGAGAATTTTGTAGTACAATTAAAATGGGACCTTCTCCCCTCTCCCTCTCCAACAAAAAAAAAATCTAAATTGGTTCATAAACGGGGGAGTTCTGAGGTCACAACATAAAAAAAATACGGCCGAATTGAGAACCCCTCCTTTTTTGAAGTCGGTTAATAAAAACAAGTAAAAAGGCACACAACAAAATCACTCCTTTCCTAAGCATATGAATTATATAACCGTGTTATACGCGACAATAGTGTATGAATTTGAAGTGATTTTGTAGGTTGAAGTAGTTTGAGGTTATGTTTGAAATCCAAGGTTTTTTTTTTACTTTGATTGGAGTAATAGTCATATAAAACAATTCTTAATGCTTCGACATTTCAATTTCAAAAAAAAACTACTACACAGATGTTAACAACAATTACAGCGTTCGACTAAAACCGGCAAACAGGGTAACTTAAATCATTTAGTTAAGTACAGCGTTTGACTGAAAGAATTCCGTCATTACAGGGAATGCCTGATACTCTTAGGCAAATAGTGTACCAAACGTAGAGTTACACTATTTGCCGGCAATACGTGAAATGACTAGGCATTTCAGGGAATGACGGATTTCACTGATTGATGCCGACATATACATGATGCTATGCTAGCTATGGATAATAAAAATTTAAATGTGGTGACTCCTTGAGTGTCCTAGAGACTGCCTACATACTGTTTATTTAAATCTGCCATTTAAACACTTAGGTAAAAACCCCTAAAATCATCCCACATATCATGCCAATAATTTGCGATGTTGCCAAACTGCTGCCTCTGCACCGACCTTCGGTCGCTCGCTACAACGATGAGGCGCAATAGAACTTCCCCCCATGTCTCTTCTCGTTCGATATCGATCGATGCCAGAACCTGAATGGCACGTCGATGCAGTAGACTGGTTCCCTTGCGAATGCATTAGTTTTAAATGTTCTGTTTTCGTTCAATAAATATGGTGTAAAATTTACAAAGCAAATACAAAATCTAACTGCGTGTACTCGATCACTTCAGTAATCTTCTGTTATGAAATAGTTTGCTTCAGATTTGAAATTTATGTTGGTTTGCAAGAAATTTGTAATCTTTATTGAATTTCGATCGAAATTTTTGATGTAAGAATTAAAATTATGGAAAACTTTTTGTTTCCTTGAGTTTCAAAAATAATTGGTAAAATTGACAACATCGCTGACCACTAACGCTTCTTGATTAATTATAGGTTATGGTTAGGGTTATGATCATGGTTATTAATATTTCTACAATTTTTTATCTCGGGATTTGCGGGTTTGAATATAATAAGGCAATTCCATAACACACTGTATAGTCACAGATGACTTCTTAGTTTTTTTAATACTAACCTCCAAGAATTGTAAGATCACTGGCATCACTAACATTAATGTTTTTGTTCCAATAAATTATATTTTCGTCAATATCATAAGTTCCAACATAGTAATCACTCGTAAATACAGGTACTAATGGTTCTTCTTTTACCACAGTTATTAAAATTGTAGCTGTTACGGCGATATCTGTTGTAAAACTTAATGTTAAGATGATTTCGTCGGATACTGCGTCTGGCAATGGATCATCTGATTTGGCGGTAATCGAAAATGTGTTAGTGGTATTTTCAAATTTCAAATCAAAGTTGTCAGTGTAGTCTAAAAAACATTATGTTAAATTAAAACTGATAAATTCACTCATATAATAAAATGTCTATTTAAATATATAATTTTTGTCACTTTGACATTTTTACCACCTAATTTTTAGGTAAGAGATATTTTCATCGCTGTAAAAAAGAATGCACCTTTCCTTTTTCACAGCGATAAAAATGTCTCTTACATAAAAATTAGGTGGTAAAAATGTCCCCAGCTCAAAATTAAGTAGCCGTTCTTTTCCGTTGTCCAGCAACGTAACATATTGTTACAAATTTAATGATGTCGAGCGCTTTTTGTCAGTGATAGAACCGTTGATTTGTGTTGTGTGTCGCTGCAGTTCGGTTCAGCTGAGTTTAGTTTCGCCGACTGTTGCTTGACTTAAACAAATCCGATCATTTATATACCTCGCGGCGGTCCATTCGAGTCAGTTCTGGATTATAAATCAGAAATTATTTCCCAGGAATTGCGACTGCCAGCATAGCGCAACTGAACTAAACGTAAAAGTTCAAAAATGGGCCTTAATCATTAAAAATGAACTTGAGTTAGAAAATAAACACCGTTTTATTTATAAATGAATTCATGCTAAAAATAATCACTCGTTCTTTTTTTAAAGATCGGTGAAACTTTGATTTCATAAACTCAAACTAGATGGCTCTTTAGCAATTTAAACTCGAACAAACGGTACTAGCAGCTCGTTTGTTCTTGTTAAATTTCTAAGCAATCTGGTTTTCGTAAAAAATAAGAGTTTATCCGATAAACAAAGCTCTTGTGCTTTTACGTACGAAAAAGGCTTATCGGCGTGTAAACCCAGCCGTTTAAAATGAAAAAATTGTACGTCTATAAAATGACTTTTACCTCCATTTAATTCATATGCAGCTTCACCAGATTTATCTGACTGGATAAGTATATTTGCACTAGTCGGAATCAGCGCTGGCGAATCGTTGTTAGTGTAGTTGTAAGTGTAAAATGCACTGGAAAAAGATGGAGAATCAAGCCCCGATGTTGGATCAACATTAATAGTGATGGTATGACTAGTTGACTTTGACGGAGATGATGAGTCCTAAAATTTTAAATAGAAAAATACATAAATATACATGGTGTTCCCTAATGACGTGCTAATATTTCAGGGTGATATTCCTTAGGTCATTTTATAAAGAAAAGTTTATATGAACATATGTTCGCAACGACTTAAATTGAATTTTTATTTTTTAAATGGTTATTTTTTAATATCTCCGAAAATACTTTAGATATTATTTTCAATTTTGGTATGTGTTAATAGGATACAAAACTACAAATTTTAGTTAGAAAAGTTATTCAATTGTTCCACCAGTGGCGTCCCTGCCAACGTGTCATCTGATATTTTTTACAAGAAAGATAGTACGCCACTGACATTTTTCCATGTGAATATAATATTTTTTGTGATTAGCCTGGTCCATTCTACATAAAAACGGTCTCTTGAGTTTTTCTCGTGAGACGCACCGTTCTTGATTAAAACCACTAAATTCATATTGAAACTCATTATTATAAACATTGATCAACTAATTAATGATAAATTTTGTTTTATAAAAATTGTAGGAAATGGCCACCTTCACTTAAAAGACATGGTTCTACCCGTCTTCACATCGAATTGCAAACTCCATTTTTATAAAACAAAATTTATCATTAATTATTTTATGAATGTTTATAATAATGAGTTTCAATATGAACTTAGTGGTTTTAGTCAAGAACGGTGCGTCTGACGAGAAAAAGTCAAGAGGCCATTTTCATGTCGAACTGGCCAAGCTAATCAAAAAAAATATCCACATGGAAAAATGTCAGTGGCGTACCATCTTTTTTTGTAAAAAATATCAGAGGGAGGGCATGCAGGGACGCCACCGGTGGAGCAATTGAATAACTTTTCTAACTAAAATTTGTGGTTCTGTACCGAACAAACCCGAACAAACCCGAACACATACCAAAATTGAAAATAATATCTAAAGTACTTTCGAAGATATTAAAAAATAACCATTTAAAAAATAAAAATTCAACACCCTGTAGCAAAAAATTTAAGGCGTTGCGGACATATGTTCATATGAACTTTTCTTTATAAAATGATCTAAGGAATCACACCCTGAAATATTAGGACATCATTAAAGAACACCCTGTATACAGTGACAGGCAGAATTTACGCAACCGATATTAGCAATCGGTTGACATTGGAAATCCTAAAAACTTATTTATAGCAGAAAATATCTTAAATGAAAAGATATAGGTACATTTTTTTAAAAGAAAAGTTGTTTATAAATAATTTATTTAGACGTTCACAACCTTTAAAAACAATTAAATAAAAAATAACAAATGATAGTTGTTTTTGGTCAAATTAAAAAATATTCATTTTTCGTAATGCAATTCCTTAGTTGAAAGAAAATTTTTCAATTCTTGCCTGAACTCCATTGCTTCAAACGAAATATTTTTAGAACCTTTGCATGCTAGACTCTCAAATCAATTTATTATTAATAAAAATACATACACGTCTATGATTATTGATACAACTTTATTCTAATTAAAAACTTTTTAAATATTAGTCGAACGAAATTAAATTTTTCTGCCTTATTAATTTCCTTCCAAACCCCTAAAGACGAACGTTACTATTTACGTATAATGATTTTTGGGATTTCCGATGTTGCGAACGATTACCTACATCCGTTTATGTTAAATTCTAACAATAATGTATGTTCCCATATGCTCCGTAAATTCTGCCTATGACCGTATATAATCAAAAATTATACAGGGTCATTGAAGGCGAGTGGCCTATTAAAAGATATCGGGAACTATAAAAGAAATTTATGTGAAACACTGGTACTCGCTCTAAATGACGCTCATCTTTTGATAGAAAATATTTTGACGTACCTATCACTTCCGGTTATACCGGAAGTCGATGTCAATTGCTTATCTTAAATGGAACACCCTATGTATTATTACTTTTTAGGATTTTACGCAAGATTCTAGACAGATTTCGAATATCATGTCATATACCTAAGTCGAAGCATATTTTGACATATATAAGGTTTTATATCTAAAATGATGTATACATATATAAATAATTATTAATTTTTCCTATAAGGAAGACTTTATTATTTAATTTCGGTCGGATTCCTTGTTGAAAAGGACCTGATAGATTTTTTTATAATAATTTTAAGCTATTAATACAGTTTGATCAAAACCTAAGATTACAAATAAAATTGAGAAAACTGCAAAAATCTGCTTTTCAAATGGAAACCCCAAAATTGTATAATTTTTTTGTATTTGGCTTTAAAAATAAGGGTAAGTTGGCATAAGGAAAATTTTTAGTTTCTGAAATATTGCCAATATATGGCGATTTTGCGACAGATTTTAAGTTCAGCTACTCCTAGTTGGCAATGACGGCGTTAAAAGACAGTCCAATGCTAAAGAAATAAACGTTCTTATATTACTTTATCATATTCTCCATAAATAATAAATTGATTTAAATAATCTTCCCTTGTACAATTTAAGCGCCCCGGCATGTTAGTTATTAAGATTTCAGCTTCGTCATACATTTCTTTAGCACTTAACAGGTTTTCAATTTTTGGTTTCCATTTGAAAATGTAGATTTCTTGCAGTTTTTCAATTTCATTTTTAATCTTTTTTTTTAATACACTGTGCTGATTCCGCGTTTGGTTCTTTATGAAACATTTTTTAAATATTTATAATTAAAACACTTATCGCTTTTTAATGTTTCAAGTTATATTAGAGTTATCTCAACATATGTTTCGCCTTATTAGGGTTTAGCTAGTATCCAAATAGAAGTGAATCCAGGTGCCAATTCACTAGAAAGTAATCCAGGGCACATACATCTTCAGTTTTTTTGGTTTTAGTGGGTAAAGCTTATACCCCACTAAAACCCCTTCGGCGTTTTTCTTCCAATCTCAGAACATGACCCTGTATATCGTTAGAGACACAGAACACATAGTGAAACACCGAACAAATGACCATAAATCACTTAAAGAAACACACACATGTTTCAAATTAGTTTTTTGAAAATAGGCCCTTGTCACACAAAATCGCTATACACTAATGCATTCTTTAACAAACACACAAATAGGAGATAGGACACAAATTGGCTCTTTATAAACTAAAACGTTCAGCAATTATTTTATCTGCTGCATCCAATATCTTATATCGCAAGTGATCCATATCTTCGACTGTTTATAAACTATTTCTTTATTTATCGTACCCCATAGACAAGAATTGCATGGGGTAAGATCCGGTGACCTTGCGATTTCCAGTCTCTTACTAAAGGAACATTTTGTAATATGCCTTCGACTTGATTTTTCTGTATGTACTAAACATTTTCACACTTACTCGCACTGATACAGTTGATTAAATATCCCGAAAAAACTCCTTTAATTTCGAAACCACGCGAAGCCACAGAGGAATATCTTGTTGTCAAGCAAATGTCAACTTCTAACCTGTCGATTTACAGTAGAGATGGCTAATTTTTGTTCTTAAAATCCCGCTGTGAAACGATCGATTTAATTTTTTTAAGCTTCTCGAACGAAAAAGAGCACCAGAGCAGCGATTAAGAACTTTTTTCATCTTAATTGGTATCTACAGCAATGAAGGAAAACAATAAATAAGTGCTGTAGATTATTATAATTATTTATTTCAACCTTTTCTGGTGAATGCGCTGGAATCTACCGGAAAACATGCATTGCTTTAATACATTTCTAGTTTTTGACAGCTCGTGTATTAAATGTTTCAGTTTAGATATCATTTTTAATTCAAAGAAATGTTATTTACATTTTACAATGTGTTTTTTAATTAAAACAGAAGTTCATACAAATCTAGGCGAGACAAGCCAATGTTAATAAAAACGATGTCTCCAAGTGAATTTTGTGCAGTTTTATGGCGACCAGTGTTCATGTGAAGTTTTGCGATTATGGTTATGGGTTATGTGATGTGCCGGTTTCTTTACTAAAACGGTGTATAAGTTTTTATAGAAATTGACACTAATTTTGAAATAAGACCGACAATGTAAGTGTATGTGTGTGGCCTAAATAAAATTACATTAAAAAATAAACAATCAGCAATCACTCAAAAGTCAAAAGGTCATTGACATTTGACCTAGTTACGTAGTTGCGTATTTCAAACTTAAAGAGTGTAAGGTGTAATTCTGACAATATCGGTCAGAATTCGTGGTTTGTTTACATGTATCGCAGTGCAGCACGGGTGTTTTTCTGGTTTAACGTCAGGTAATTTTTACCGCTGAATGAATTGAAAGTGCCATTTAAGGATATTTTTCTTCAATTTGTATTCATCTCAGGAATTGCCGGTTTAAATATAATACGTCATTTCCATAACACCCTGTATAACTTGGAACATTAAAAAGCGATAATTGTTTTAAGTATAAATAATTTTTTTTTGTATTAATGGTTATCAAAATATTATTAAAAATCTATTAAAGCAGGTACTTTTCAGAAGAAAATCCAACCCAAATTAAATAATAAAGGCTTCATTATAGGAAAAATTAATAATTATTTTAAGGTCTGCAAACCTCATTTTTGGCATAAAAACTTAAAATATGTCAAACATGCTTGGACTTAGGTGGGTATAGGATATGATATATGAAATCTACCTAGAATCTTGCGTAGAATCCAAAAATGTAATAATGTGTTACATTTAAAATAAGCAAATTGACACCGACTTCCGGTATATCCGGAATTGCCGCCATATTGAAAATATTTTAGCCGAGTGGCCTCGATCAACATTCTCTGTAATTTTAAATAATTTCCTATGTATAGTTTTCCATATATCGATCGCGGCGCTTCCCGACGGGACACCCTGTATATTAAAACAAAGACTGCTATCAAGAAGTTAATGATAAGAAAATACTTTCAAAATATGTAATCCTAGTAAATTATTCTTAAGGAAATCGATATTAAATTAGCGGTATCATATTAAATGTACAGTAGAACCCCGATTATCCGAGGTAACATGGGGGACACCCTCCTCGGATAACTGAACACTCGGATAATCCGTATTTATTTTTTATTCATTAAAAAAATAAACACAAATGTACTTTAAACGGTTTATTAACGTTTTTACTATGCAAATAAGTATATTATAACACATTGAAATAGTTATCTATGCGCTTCTGTTTCATATTGCATCTTCTTTTTCTCGCTGCCATGTTTCTCCATCTGTTAAGAAGAAGCAAAACCGCTGGGGTTGCCTCTGATTGTTGTTTGACATACCTCAGAGCTTTTTCCATAGCAAAGAAGCAAAACCTTAATGAGAGATCTAAGTGGGAGGCTCTTCATCCACCGCTTCGTCGTCGTCATCTAATTTTTCGGTTTCCTGAAAGGCATTCGTTATTTCTTCAACACTCATTTCTTCTTCTAAATCATCTGCTGTAACCCATTCAACAACGTCTTGTCTTGTCACATTTTCGCAATCAAGTTTTGCATTAATTGAAATAAATTTTGTTCTTCTTCTTCTGTCTCGCTGTCAAAATTTGTAGAGGACATTTCTCCACGGCTTCTCCATTTCAAAGCCAATTCATTTAATGGAATATCATCTTCACTGTCATTATCGTTTTCAATATCAATAACTTTTGACCAAGATTTTTTAATAGTGGAACAACATACAGAATCCGAAGCTTGGCTTACCCAGTAAATAACATTTTTCAGTGTAATTTTTCTCATCGCACTGATAATATCTTCTTTTTCTGTGTATTCCAACAGTTGTTCAAGATACAAACACCTATAATTGTTTTTAATGTTTTCGAGGAGGCGTTGGTCCATTGGTTGCATTATGCTGGTTACATTTGGAGGAAAAAATTTTACAACAATGTCGCCCACGTGAAGTCCTTCTCCAGGGTGAGATGGAGCATTGTCCACTAACATTTTTATTTAGCGTATGGTATTGTACACAATATAATCACAATTCACAACTTAGTGTCCAATCTATTGATATAATCAACCGTAGCTGGTGTCGCGAAGGCGAAATCTTCACTATTCCCAGCATATCTTCTGAGAGGGCATTCGGTGACGATGTGAGAGATGGTCTGTCTTGCAGCTCCGCAGTCACACTCCGGGGAAGGAGCCACATTCCACTTATGATGAGAGTCCCTACAGTTTCCATGGCCCGTTCTGATTCTATTAAGAGAAGTCCATGTTCCGCGAGGGAGGTCGAATCCCGGTGGTATTTTGTCAATGCTTGGCATCAGTTGCATTGTGTTATATGGCGCGTTGTTTCGTTCTTCCTTCCATTTGTTTTCAAGTTTGAAATTGCTTATTCGCAGTTCGTTCGCTGCTCTTACAGGAGGATTTCTAGAGCGTAGTCTGTCGATGTTGGCGTCAGCAATATCCTCATGTATTGGCAGGTGAGGATTTTTGATTATTTTTTCAAACTCTCTAAGTAAGGCGGTTTGTCGGCGTAGTTCTGGAGGGGGAATATGGCTTAGTAGTGGGAGCCACTGGGTTGGAGTTGACTTAAGTGTGCCAGATATTAGTCTCATGGTGGTATTGAGCTGCACATCGATGAGTCGGGTGTAAGGGCTATTAAGCCACACAGGAGCGCAATATTCAGCTGCTGAGTATACCAGTCCTAAGGCCGAGCACCGCAGGGTTGCAGCTGTTGATCCCCATGTTGTTCCACGTAGTTTATGGATGATGTTATTACGGGTTCTTAGTTTGGCTGCTGTGTTCTGAAGGTGTTGTTTGAAAGACAAGGTTCTGTCCAGAGTAACCCCTAAATATTTTGGGGTATTATTATGCCTTAGTAGTTGGTTGTCGGCGTATACTCTTAGTTGTTTATTTGCCATCTTGTTGTTCAGATGAAAACAAGACACCTCCGTTTTATTAGGATTGGGCTTGAGTCTCCACTGTTTGAAGTAAGTGTTGATCTTAGCGAGGTCTTCTGTGAGGATCTCTTCGGCGTGTTCAAATGAGGAATGCCTAGTCGCAATCCCCCTGTCATCTGCGTACCCAAATTTACGTGAGTTGGTTTCAGGCATGTCTGATATATACAGACTAAATAGGACTGGCGCAAGTACTGATCCCTGGGGCAGCCCGTTATTCAGTGTTCTTAAGTTACTCTGGAGGTTGCCCAAGGAGACTCGGAATTTTCTGTCACTGAGCATGTTGTTTAGTAATCGGGCGATCGTTCTACATGGGATGGTTCTTAAAACCTTATATAGCATACCATCTTTCCACACGGTGTCATATGCAGCCGAAAGATCTATGAAGGCGACAGACGTCTTGAGCTTTCTTTGATAGCCTGCCTCTATATATGTTGTGAGAGACAAGACTTGATCGGTTGTGCTTCTTTTGGGCCTAAATCCTGCCTGTTCAATTGGGACTCTCTGGAGTATGTTAGGGCCTATTCTGTTAAGTAAGAGTCTTTCCAGAAGCTTGTAGGCTGCACTTAGCAAGGCAATGGGACGGTAATTTTCGGGCTTGTCGCTGGACTTGCCTGGTTTTGGAATTGCTATTATCTTAGTTTGTTTGAAGCTATTCGGTAGATGTCCGGTCTCGAGTATGCTTGTGTAAAACTTAGCTAGCCAAAGTTTCGCGTGTTTGCCGCTGTGTATCAGGAATTCAGCGTGTATGTTGTCGGGGCCAGGTGCCTTTCCTGCCTTAGTGTCTCTAATTGCAGCTTCGATCTCATTTAGGCTAAATGGTTGAGAAAATTGCGACACCTCTGGGCTAGTGTTTTTTAGCCTCTTTAATTCCTTCTTTATGCCAGTGGTAAACTCCTTATCCCTTGTACCCCTGGAGGTATTGACTATATGCGAGGCGATCTTATTGGGGTGAACTTCAAGGTTACGACGGCTCGCTGGCTTATCGTCCCCCAGTTTTCTTAGGAGAGACCAAGCTTGACGGCTAGATGTCTTGAAATCCAGTGCTTCGACTGTGTTTATCCACTTATCCCTTCTTGCGTTATCTAACGTATGTAGGAGCTCGTCCGCAATTTCGCTGTCTCCGCTGTCGATGAAGTCTTGGTACAGGTTTTCTGTTTGTTCGTTCCAGCCAGGGACATACTCCCTGCGGAAGCCTCTAGGAATGAACTTTTTTGCAGTGGCGATTACTGTACCGATGAACCTTTCGTATTCCTTATGTGTTGGGGGGATCCACCTTAGTCGTTTGTCAAGGTCTTTTGTATAGCCAGTCCAGTTCGCTCTATTGAAGTTCCAGCGCGGTCGTGGAACCGTTGTTACTAAGGGGATTTGAATGCCTACTTCGTATATGACTGGTCTGTGTTGGCTGTGGGGAAAGTTGGTGAGTACTTTACGCTTGGTTGGTAATGGTTTATTCTCTTGGCTTTTGCTGACAAAGCACAGATCCGGGTTGTACTCCCGACCCCACGCTGCTGACCTAAAGGTTCCCATATCTTTGGCGTCGAAGACAAGAAAGAGGTTATTTCTTTCTGACCAATCTACTAGCGTCTCACCATTTTCATCGTTAGATCTATACTTCCATTCCTCGTGGTGGCTGTTGAAGTCTCCAATGTAGACAGCTGGGTGAGAGTGAAGGTCAATAACTTGCCGCGGCCAGGCAGTGTTAGGTGGCTTGTAGATATTTGTTATCTTAATATCTCCTATCCACTAACAAAATTGCTTTAATAGGGAGACCGTTTCTCTTCAAAAATTTTGTCACAGATGGCACAAACTCTTCTTTAAACCAGTTAGTAAATAAGGTCGCATCCATCCAAGCGCTCTTCTGACTTTTGTAAGAAACTGGTAGGGCTGTGGGTGAGATGTCTTTTAAAGCTCTTTAATCTTTCCTTACTTCGTTTGTGCCCAGAAGCTGATTTTTCCTGTCGAGATGCGAATGTTTTTGATGGAAGCATTTTATAATTCAATTCAGTTTCGTCACAGTTGAAAATTTGATCATACGTATACCCACTAGTATCTTTGATCTGCCTTTTAAAGTTCTGCTTAAATTTCTCAATTGATGACACATCAGCAGAAGGTTTTTCGCCACATATGGTCAGTTGACGTACACCGTACCGTTTTTTCCAGCGGTCAAGCCATCCTGAACTGGCGGTAAACCTATCTGTCTCTGGGAGTTGCCTACTAATCATTATTGCTTTCTGTTGTTAAATTGGACCTGACAGAGGCACACCTTTTGATCTTTGCTGGTTAAACCACATGAATAAAGCTTCGTTGACTGCGTCGCCTTTTTTCATTGATTTTCTTCTTGAAGACGAAGAGGCTTGTTTTATACACCAATCTTCTATTTTAGTGCGGTTTCCTTGAAAGTCTCCAACTGTTACCTCATCGACTCCATAATCGTGTGCAACATTTTTAATTGTCTCCCCTGCTTCAATTCTTCTGATGGCTTTTAATTTCTCTTCAATAGGAAAACGACAATTCTTTTACGCTTATTTTGTTCCATTACGGCAAACGAACATTTAATCTTAAACGTACCTACATATATGCACTTCTCTATAGCGAACGTAATAACGAAATGCATATACGCAAATTTGCATGCTGAAAATAGTTTAAAAACATAAATAGGGGAACCACCAGTCACACGGATCAAGGGGATTCCCCGTCGGCCCGTACGATTTTAAATGGAAATATGTACATTCAGAGCTGGGCAAATACTTTTTAAAAGTATTTAAATAATAAATACTAAATACTTAATTAAATTCAAAAGTATTTAAATATTAAATACTTTTTGAAGTAATGAAGTATTTAAATCTTAATTACAAAAAGTATTTAAATACTATATTTAAATACTTTCTAAGTATTTAATTACTTCTAAGTATTTATAAATACTTTCTGAGTATTTAATTACTTTTTTTTAAATATTTATAAATACTTTTAAGAATGAAACACAAAATTTAAATACTTTGTAAACAATTACAGTCGAACCTCTATAACTCGAACCTCTCTTTAACTCGGACTTTTTAGTGGTTTTTGTACATTTTCCAAGATTTCTATGTACATATTTTAATGGTACATACACATAATGTATGTAATAAAAAAAATGTTTTGGAATATTCATGTGGTTTTCCCTTCTCTCTTCCAACTCTCTGTAACTCGATCTTTTTTGGTTGTCCCTTCAAGTTCGAGTTATAGAGGTTCGACTGTAATTACTTTTAAAAATATTTAAATAGTATAGTAGTATGAATGAACCAGAAGGTTGGCAAATCCAGTGTTCTATTTTCCGGTAATCGAAACAACCGGCACGAGTTTGGGACTGGCTTCGTTATTCGCTCAGAACTAACGAGCAAGGTGATAGAATTCAAACCAGTAAGCGACCGCATCTGCATCCTTAGACCTAAGGGCAAATGGTACAATTATTCGCTGATATCCGCGCATGCACCAACGGAAGAGAAAGACGAACCTACCAAGGAGGCCTTCTACGATCAACTGGAGAGAACAATAAGTGCAATTCCCAAACAGGATATGACACTCCTCATGGGGGATTTTAATGCGAAGGTGGGAAGAGAAAATGCCTTTAAACCAACAATAGGCAAACACAGCTTACATGAACAGAGCTGGGCAAATACTTTTTAAAAGTATTTAAATAATAAATACTAAATACTTAATTAAATTCAAAAGTATTTAAATATTAAATACTTTTTGAAGTAATGAAGTATTTAAATCTTAATTACAAAAAGTATTTAAATACTATATTTAAATACTTTCTAAGTATTTAATTACTTCTAAGTATTTATAAATACTTTCTGAGTATTTAATTACTTTTTTTTTAAATATTTATAAATACTTTTAAGAATGAAACACAAAATTTAAATACTTTGTAAACAATTACAGTCGAACCTCTATAACTCGAACCTCTCTTTAACTCGGACTTTTTAGTGGTTTTTGTACATTTTCCAAGATTTCTATGTACATATTTTAATGGTACATACACATAATGTATGTAATAAAAAAAATGTTTTGGAATATTCATGTGGTTTTCCCTTCTCTCTTCCAACTCTCTGTAACTCGATCTTTTTTGGTTGTCCCTTCAAGTTCGAGTTATAGAGGTTCGACTGTAATTACTTTTAAAAATATTTAAATAGTATAGTAGTATGAATGAACCAGAAGGTTGGCAAATCCAGTGTTCTATTTTCCGGTAATCGAAACAACCGGCACGAGTTTGGGACTGGCTTCGTTATTCGCTCAGAACTAACGAGCAAGGTGATAGAATTCAAACCAGTAAGCGACCGCATCTGCATCCTTAGACCTAAGGGCAAATGGTACAATTATTCGCTGATATCCGCGCATGCACCAACGGAAGAGAAAGACGAACCTACCAAGGAGGCCTTCTACGATCAACTGGAGAGAACAATAAGTGCAATTCCCAAACAGGATATGACACTCCTCATGGGGGATTTTAATGCGAAGGTGGGAAGAGAAAATGCCTTTAAACCAACAATAGGCAAACACAGCTTACATGAACATTGTAACGATAACGGTGCTCGTTTGGTGGATCTGGCAGCGTCCAATAACTTTCTTATAAAATCGACAATGTTCTAACATAAAAACATACACAAACAGGCGTGGATGTCAGTAGGGTTGAAATATACGTAAGAAAATTCCTCCGGGCCCGGAGTAATGCAGGTGTTCTTTTGACCTTGTTTTTTTATGGTAAGAGTAATGCAGGTGTTCTTTTGACCTTGGGTTGTTTTTTATGCAGAGTAATGCAGGTGTTCTTTTGTCCTTGTTAGACCACGTGCGTTTTGTTTTGATGTAGGTGTTCAGGGAGTAATGCAGGTGTTCTTTTGACCTTGTAATAGAGTCGGTCCTTGCGTGCAGGTGTTACTAGACCTCGTGCGTTTTGTTTGGATGCGTTCATTTTAACCTTGAAGTGTTTTTCCGCTGCTGCAGTTGTTATTTTACTCCCCTTTCCAAACATTCAAACTTATTGACCTTGAATATTAGTGTATAAATATGCTACAATTTTGCTATATTTCTATACTTTGAAAGTCACACTTGAGACGCTAACATTATCTGTCTTGGAAAGTAATTGAAAAAGTAGAAATATTTTTGTGCTTGTGTTTTGTGTGTGCGCGTTTTCTGTGTGAAAGGTAAATAATTGTTTTATTACATATCTCACCAACAACAATGAGTATTTCACAGCAGACCTTGGGTGAAATTAATAATATGATTAATAAAGATCTCGAATTTCCGGAACGCAGGAAGCTATCAGCATTGGGTGTGGGAATGGCCTATATTATTAAAAAAATGACTCGGATAACAACACGTTTTGGGAAAACTATTGTTGCAACCTTATACGATCAATCGAATGATGAAACATTCCAAACATTTCTGCCAAAACGTGTATCTGATGCGTTTACTCAGATTTTTATCGATGACATGAATATGTCGGGTGAGAAATATACTTTGACATATATGGGACAGAGTACAAATGTATCACCAGGGGGTAATACACGTGCATTAATAAATTTTGGTTGCTCAGAATAAACTTTTTTTAAATCTTTATATTATCATATTATTTAAGTGTTAGTAGTTGGATATGTAATAGAATAGTTTTTGATAGCACACACACACACACACACACACACACGTCGTGAGCGCATATACATAAGCAAAATATTATCTATTGTTTAAGATGTGTGACAGTAGTGAAGCTATTGCTAGACAAAATCAAGATGCTTATGTGCATAATTTAGTATTAAACCTCCGCCAGATGGCGCAAGACAGTTTACATTTTGCCAGAATTGCTGGTGATGATGGGTCCGGTATGGTTTTGCATCAAAAATATATGACAAATGGAACGAATTTTCTATCTGGAGCTCACAGTTGTGAACGTTTTCTCTATGGGTCACTGCAAGAGAACGATTTTATTGTTGAAATGGTCGAACAAGGATTGGGAAATTTCTTAGTTGAAATGCCACATATTAACATTAATTTATTGGCGTTTTATGGTTTGTTTCCACCGCCACAACAACACAACGACGACAAATAGATGATGTAGGGATGTAGGAATATTAAAACACGTAGGGCATTTTTTAATTATTTATTTTGGTAAAAAATCATAAATATAATCATACAAGAGATAAGCATTCCTAATACTGCAATTACAAACTTCTATATCATGATTAGAACATGTCGTGGTTACTACGCCTTTAGAGAGTTTTGGTACCTTGACACTTGATGATTCTAAATTAACAACATATGGTTTATTACTTATAAATTTCATTTGGGAATAAATCCCTTCCAAAAAGCTCTTCTTTATTTGACCCTTGACATATATCTGGTCAACGCCTCGCAAATCGTTGCTGATGATGGTGTAGAGGTCTCTGTAATCGGTCACACCATAATTATAAAAGATACCATGATGGTTTTCATATAGAAATAATACTCGCTTCTTACAAGCATCACTCAAGGTGTGAAATGGAGTAGCAGGCTTAAACAGGTAGCTCTTCATGTTTTTTCCATCATAAATGGCCAGTTCTTTAGCTTGAAATTCTGGCACCTGGAATCCTTGAACATCGACTACAGCAAACTTCATCTTCCAAGGGTTGCAGTGTAACTGATTACAATTTTTCTCAGCATAAAAATTAATATAAGTAGATGATATTAAAAAAAATTGATTAGTTGGTAATAAACATGGGTCGCAGCAACAACACAATTGATAAATTTGGTCGTCAGAGGGCCAATGCATCAGTGCAATTATTACGGGGTTTACCTGGACTTGGTTTTAAACTCACATCTGACGGCCAATATGACATCGAGGGGAAATGTTTGTGTAATGTAGCAAAACCCATCAAAAATGATGATGCCGCCACTCGTCTATATGTCCTTGAAGAAATTGCAGACGTACGAAAGCAGATAAATAAAATAATCAAGGACGAAATCTTGACAGATGTTACTAAACTACAAATCGAATTTGAAGAAAGCTATAATAAACGTTTAATAGCCACTCTTGATGCCATAATCAATGATGAATTTGTGCCACATGTAAAGAAACTACAAAACGAGTTTGAAGAACGTTATAGTAATCGCTTGAACAAGTTTGATAGGCGATTAATTGACCTTGAGAATGAACCTAAGATGTCAGATATTCCATCGCACTCTATCGAGCTAAAATAAACGATAGCCACTCGCATCGTCTTAGATATACTCCACACAAAGACGAATTGCCTAAATGTAATTTTAACCCTGAAGTTGTACAAGTATAAAATAAAAAAAAAAAAAAAAACAGTTTATATTGTATCTGTATTTTAATTGCTGCACACATATAACAAAACGTGGTTGCTTTATGATGTTACATGACCATGAATAGGCGCAGGTGGTCGATAATGTGACCTTGAGTGCTTATGTGGTGGATGGCAGTCAACACGACCTTGAATATGTGCAGGTGGACGATAATGATGCGTGACCTTGTGTGCTTACGTGGGCGGGATGTTTTTGTCCTTGACCATACACGCTCGAGTGGGGTAGTTTTTATGACCCTGATATTGGTGAATTGAGAGAGAGAGAGGGATTATTATAAAAAGGTGGGAGGAGGCGTTGGATATTTCAGTATTCACTTATCAATCGTCTGCTGTGTAGAAGTTCCCTATCATCTCTAATCATGGATAATTACGTGTGTGAAAACTGTGGTATGTCATTTACCCGAAAATACAATATGGTGCGGCATAAAAGAGAATCGTGTGTATTAAGATGTGCTGTTGTGGGCGATGAAGAGAGGAAACGGTGTAGACTAGATGGTAGTGCTTCATCATCAACTATACAAACTTGTGTTGCATGTAACATTACTTTAACATCAAATCAAATGGCATCACATCAAAGAACATTACGGCATCGGAGTAATGTTTGCAGACCAGGGGCTAATGTGGATGGAGAGAGGAAGCGGCCACCGCCACCAAGTATGCAAACTTGTGCTGCATGTAACATTACTTTAGCAGCAAATCAGATGGTAGCACATCAAAGAACATTACAGCATAGAAGTAATGTTTGCAGACCTTTGGTTCAAGGGGTTCAAATTATTGACTCTGCATTTAAAAGTAGATTAATGACCTACCGCATAGCTAGTGATAAGGAACATATAGACTTTACAGCATTCTTCGACGAAATAAAAACGAAAGTGTTAGATTTAATTAGTGAATTGTTGACAGTGCACCAATCATTAAAAATAAATATGGTTGTGGTTGGACGTTATAGTTTACCCTCCAAAGACAATGAAGTAAGTGACAAGACATTTAATACGTCAAATGAGGTAGTTGCTGCTGGCAGCGATTTGAATATGGTGTATGGAAAATTTACAGAAGCAATGAAAACGCAGTCAACTGAATTTCAGGAAAAAGATTCAGGTATGTAAAGCAAATACTGTAGTGTATTGTTATTGTTGTCGTCGTCGTTATTGTTGAATAGAGTATTAATGTTGCGTGTGTGTGTGTGTGTGTGTGTGTGTGTGTGTGTGAATGTTTGACAGTATTTAAAGTGAAGAGAGAGTATTAATTTTGTAATGTCTTTCTTTATAGGATGGGCATTAGAGAGAATTCTCTACCTCGAATTAAATATCAACAAGTATCAACCGTTTGGGGGGTCATCGTACATCACATTACCACGACCAATTCGGGCCAAGAGGGCCATAATCAATGTCATCAATCAAGATGAGTGTTGTTTTGCATGGGCTATAGTGTCAGCATTGTTCCCTACTGATATAATGCCATCACAGGTATCATCCTATCCTCATTACTCTAGTGTACTTAATTTAGCAGGTATAGATTTTCCAGTTAAGTTACGTGATATAAATAAATTTGAAGCAATAAATAATATTTCAGTGAATGTATATGGCTTGGAATCCTCATTTGAGGCTAACAAATTAAAATATGAAGTTGTTGGTCCGCTATATTATTCGGGAAAAAAACGCTTAAATCACGTTAATTTGTTACTTATAACTAAAGATTGCAATGTAAAAGACAATAATATACATAATTGTGATGAAAGTTGCTCCAAAAGTCATTATTGTTGGATTAAGGATTTATCGCGTTTAGTGTCTAGTCAAATATCACAAAATCATGATAAAAAATACTTTTGTGATGGATGTTTAATCTATTTTAAGTCGATGGATAAATTGGTAGCGCATCAACAATATGACTGCAGCCATACATATTCACTGACTCCCTCGATCGATTTAAAAATAGATAAATTTGGAAAGAGTGTACCTGAAAACATTTTAAGGTTTGAAAATATTGAGAAACAAATGCGAGTCCCTTTTGTAGTGTATGCAGACTTTGAGTCTATTTTAAAGCCAGTTGTAAATGTTGAACCAAACCCTCAAAATTCTTACACAATGGAAACATTTAAGCATGAACCATACTCTTTTTCGTATTTAATTAAATGCTCTTTTGACGATTCGATATCTAAGTTTGAATTATATAGGGGGGCTGATGCGGCCCAAGTTTTTGTGTCCCGAATTGAAAGCGATTTAAGGTTTCTCTATAATACGTATTTAAAGGATATTAAAAAAATGGAAAGTTTAACGGATCAGCAGAAGAAAGACTTCGCAAATGCAAAGATTTGTGGCATATGTGAACAACCTATAACGGACACAGATGTGAAAGTAAGAGACCACTGTCACATAACGGGCGAAAAAAGATTTGGTGCCGCACATTCTATTTGCAATTTAAATTATAAATTACCCAATTTTATTCCGATAATTTTTCACAATTTGAGTGGCTACGATAGCCATCTTTTCATAAAAGAATTGTGTAAACATGGGGATAGAATTGGCGTAATAGCTCAAAGCAAAGAAAAGTATGTGTCGTTCACAAAGAGCATTTACGTGCATGATTATGTTGAGAAACATAGTGGTATCACTAAACGTAAATATTTAAAGTTACGATTTATTGATAGTTTTAAATTCTTATCATCATCATTGGAAAATTTGGGCAACGGGTTAGACATTACCGAATTTAGAGAAACACGTAAGCATTTTCCCAATATCGATCAATTTAATATGATGCGCAGAAAAGGTGTTTTTCCCTATAGTTTCGTAGATTCCATGGAAAAAATGGATCAAACAACACTTCCACTAAAAAGTGAGTTTTACGATAATTTGCGGGAAGAACACGTTAGCGACGAAAGTTATGAACGTGCTAAAAAAGTATGGTATATGTTTGGGTGTAAGAATTTGGGGGATTACTCGGATTTGTACCTCAAATCAGACGTCTTATTATTAACAGATGTTTTTGAGCAGTTTCGAGATATGTGTTTGAATGTTTATAAGCTCGATCCTGCGCAGTATTATACACTTCCAAGTTTATCTTTCGATTGTATGCTGCGCATGACCAAGGTAGAGTTAGAACTACTGACCGACATCAACATAGTTCATTTTTTTAAAAAAGGTATTCGAGGTGGTATAAGCCAGTGTACGGAAAGGAAACATATTGCCAATAATTCCTATCTACCAAATTACGATGCCACAAAACCATCGTCATTTATCAGCTATCTAGATGCAACAAACCTATATGGCCACAGTATGTCTCAGGCATTACCATTTGGTGGTTTCAGGTGGCTGTCAGAACGTGAAATTATCGATTTGAATATTATGGCCGTTGACGATAACAGTCCCCAGGGATATGTTTTAGAGGTGGATGTACATTATCCGCAATATCTACATAATGCACATGCAGACCTCCCATTCTTAGTGGAAAACATGATTCCTCCCACGGAAACGTCAAAATTACCAAAATTAATACCAAATCTCAATGATAAAAAGCGGTACATCGTGCATTATAGAACATTAAAACAAGCCATCAATAACGGTCTAATGGTAATGCAGACACATAGAATTTTAAGATTTGATCAGTCTCAATGGTTGAAAAAATACATAGATTTTAATACTGAGTTGCGAAATAAATCAACAACAAAATTTGGCAAAGATTTATTTAAATTAATGGTAAATGCTAATTTTGGCAAAACAATGGAAAATGTGGAAAATCGTAAAGATATAAAGTTAATAACTGCTTGGAATAACACAATAGGTAAAGTTGGAGCTAGAGCTTTAATCGCCCGCCCTAATTTTAAAAGCTGTTCGATATTTTCAGAGGATTTAGTAGCAATTCATATGGGCAAAACGAAAATAATTTACAATAAACCAATTTATATAGGATTTTCCATATTGGACATGTCGAAAACGGTTATTTACGATTTTTTTTATAACTTTATCAAGGCCAGGTTTGGTGATAATGCTTCCTTGCTATACACTGATACCGATTCTCTTATACTAAAAATTTTGACCGATGATTTCTATCGTGTTATGTTGGAAAACCCAGAAAAATTTGACACATCAAATTATCCTGAGAAAAATTTATTCAATATTAAAAAAAGTACATCGGTATTGGGTAGAATGAAGGATGAATTTCCAGGTGACCCGATAACTTGTTTTTATGGTACTGGAGCGAAAGCTTACTATATCAATTCATTGAACAATGAGTTGAAAAAGGCGAAGGGCATAAAAAAATGTGTTATCGAGAACCATATTCACCTGGAAGATTATCGAAAAATTGTAGAACGCGGTGGTCTAATTTTTCGAAAAATGAAAACCTTTCGAAGTTTAAAACACGACATATACACGGAAGTGATAAATAAAGTTGCCCTTTCACATAGGGACGATAAACGTTTCATTATCCCATCGACAACGAAAACTCTACCTTGGGGTCATCCAGATATTGAGTTCTACCAATGCGAACCAGAAGATAATTTAGAAATTTTGCTTCAAGTTATCGAATCTTTTAAGTCGGAATAACGTGTTTTCTCTCATTGAAAAAAATGCATATGTAAAAATCATGTTTTTTTTTTTTTTGGACACATCTGTAATGTGTATTAATTTATAAATAGGAATGCTGTTTATTATAACCATTTTGTATTTTATGTCGAATATGTGTTAATTTATGGATATTTTTTGTAAATGCATATAAATAACAGAATTTATAAATAGGAACAAATGCTGTTTATTATAACCAATTTATATTATATTTGTATTTTATGTCAAATATGTGTTAATTTATGTATATTTTTATGAATAAAACAACAGAGTTTATATTGATACTATATTTGTGTTTTATTTCATATATTAACAAATCTTTCTTGATAAATTCTATTTCTATAGTCACATGATAAAATGTTTGTCAAAACCGTTTCCAATTCTTTTATTCTTCTTCGAAAACGATCTCTATCGGCTGTTAGCTGTTGGAAGTTAGTCTGTCGAGCTTGTCTATATGCAAAACTCCAAACATATGTTTGGTGTATTGTATTTTTTCCTTCATCAAATCTTACTTGCTTCATGGTTACTATACAAATAAAATTATTTTACATGTTTAGCTATTTATATTATAGATACGTCAAAATTATATTTATACAATATCAGATTTATCTATCCATGAGTTAAAATTGATTGGAAATCCTAACCATTTTACAAATAATTGATTAATGTGATTTTTCTTGCGTTTCCTAAGAATTTTTTCCACTAAATATACATCTGGACTGTTAGTTTTCTGCAGCTCGGGTTCGTAAAAACATCCTTTAATCGGTTGACCTTCTAACGATTCCAATAGGTATGTAGGTGGATTAGTTACATTAACTTTTGATATTTTAAATAGTTCTGTTGACCATGAAGGAGTGTATCCCTTATCAAATATACTCTTATACTTGCTGATGCGAACAATATCACCCACGCGATACTTTATTTTCTTTGGAACAATTTTCAAATGGTTGTATGCCGTAATTTGTGTATCTTCTTTAACATCTTTCGGTTTCATACCAATGGTACGGTGCTTAGTGTTATTATAGGCTTTTGTTATAGATGATAATATTTGCAGCCATCTATACGACCCCCTAGCCGAGAATTGTTTATATAGGCTATTTTTTAATGTTCTTATAACACGTTCAACAATTGCCGCTTTCTTCGTACTATACGTGGAATAATGGTTTATGTTGTATTTTTTTGTAAGAGATTGAAAGGTGTTGTTATAAAATTCCTTTCCTTGATCACTTTGCAAATTTGATGGTGTGTATGAGGCCTCTTCAATGATGCTTTTCATCGCACTTGTAACTTCAACACCGGTCTTATATTTAACCGCTCTTGTATAGACATATTTGGAATAACAGTTTATACATACAACAATGTAACGATATCCGTCGTTTTCATCAGCATATTGTTGCATTTCCGCCAAATCAATTTGCCACAAATCTTTATATCCTTTTATTATAGTATGTCTTCTAATGAAATTTTTTCTTGCCCCTCTATGTAGTTCATTGACAATTTTAAGTTTTTCGGTGCTAGGATCCATAGTATATGTGATGTCTTGTTCGACGACACCGCACTGACTAACTAATTGCAATACTTAATATATTATACCATCCTCTCGAAGCTCTTCAATAATTGACATAATTTCATTATCGTGTCCCGTATGTCCAGCTATTTTTGAACTCCATAAAAGGCGTAATCGATCCACCAACTCACTCGGTTTATTCCAGTAGACATATTGAGATAATTTCGATGGTTGTGATAAAGTCTTCTTTACGGGTAACCGAATTTTGGATTTCCTTCGCACGCCAGCACCAAGTTTAGTTCCCTCCATTAATGGTTTTATAATTTGTTTATATTTTGGCCATCGGGTTTCCCTTAAACCCTTATTCTTATCATAATTATTGTATGCTGCATGTGTTAAATCCAAAATATCTTTGTATACTTGCAGTGTGTCTTTATTTAATTCACTTTCTCTGCCCAGGATTGGTGGATTTTTTAGAAAAATCAGATCATAGTTCAAGTTCATTTGTTCCTTTGAATGTAGCAGTATTTTTGTTGTTTTTATATAAAGACACCTGTCCCTTTGGAAAACGCACTTCTACATCGCCAATATATGTTTTGTTTTTATTTACTTTACCATAATGAACACCATAAGTGGTATCATAAATCGATGGTTGATTTTGCATACCTTTTAGATAGATATTAATGTTTTTCAAAGATTGTGCAGAGGATGAACTAGATAAGTCAGATTTGTTTGAAGGAGATGGTGTTGCAAACAATGACTCATCGTATATTCTACGTTGCAAAGGTGTAGATGATTCCATTGGTGATTCCGAGAATATTTCTGTGGGTGCCACTGTATCTGCTTCTAATTTAATACTTGTACTCAAACTACGATGACGACGATGACTTTGTGGTTTAGTTTTAACTGATTTTTGGGTTGTTGGTTGATTTTGCTGCTGTTGTTGCTTCACCACTACATTGGATATTGATTTTAGCGGTTTAGTAATAGGTTCGTAAAAATGTTCCAAATCAATGTTATTCTGTGCTTTATCCGCTTTAATTTGCTTAAATTTTTTTCTCACAGCACTGGTCGTTTCCAATAGCTTGCGCTTTAAATCGATTTCTTCATTCATGATGATGATGACGATGTTTTCAAATTACCGGGCAATAGTGAAATGAGCTGTTGCGGTTACTTCTATAAATATATATAGCTATCGAAGCCCTTGCGATATCTTCCCGAATTTACATTGCTATCTTTATCGATAACTAAAAAACCATACTTGCTGTCCTCCCAACATTTAGAGCACATTTGTTGAAATTGTGGAAAAGTTAGGTCGGGTGAAATATGATCGGAAAATATGTGTCGCATATTCATTTCATCCTGTTTAAACATTATTATGAAGTTGGCATTATCTCGCACTAGTTGTTTAGGAACACGTGAATATGTTTGGGCTAAGTAAAACACATCCACATTTTTATGACGTCCCATACTAAAATACGATCTTATGACATCCTGTTTCTCACACATAACATCATCGAAAATGAACACAGAATTTGGTTTTGCTTCTGATGGTTCCACTATATTATTTCCATCGCTGAATGTATAATAACCAAGACCTTTAATTGGTGATAAGATTTTTCTTAAATATTCATATTTTGGTTGATATAGCGACTTTGAGTAAATGTATACATTTTCAAAACGCAGTCCCAACGGATGTGTCAGCAGTGATATCATAACGTTGGTTTTTCCACAATTCGAGGGACCAATTAACAATCCGCGAATCGATGATGGAAGCAACGGACCATGTCTTCTTAATATTTTCTGATCTTGGCCCGATCCAACTTTCTCATCAAGATTATCGACGGGTAATTTCTGTTTAAGCGCCACAATTCTCATCATTTTATAACTGTTTTTACATCGAAATTAATCATTCAGATGTCATCCGTCAGACGAAGTGGACGGTCTCGTTTATCGAGCAAGACTGGAGCTGGTATTGTTAATACATTAATTAATAGACTACCATTTGAGGCGCATATTCCCGGTTATCAGTATTGTGGACCCGGCACCAAAGTAATAAAACGCATTAAAAGGGGTGATCAAGGAATAAATCCATTGGATGCCGCTTGCAAAAAACACGATTTAGCTTATTTACATAATAGTGAAGATTTAAGTGCACGTCATCAAGCCGATTACGAACTCGAGCAAAGCGCTTGGAAAAGGGTAAAATCCAAGGAGGCCAGTGCAAAAGAAAGAGCTGCAGCTTGGTTAGTAACTAACATTATGAAAACAAAACAACGTTTTGGAATGGGTGTGCAAAAGAAGCGACGTCGTCGTAGGAAGGTATCGAAAAGAAATGGTGTTAATAAGTATAGGTCGCAACGTCAACAGAAAAAAGCTTTTGGATCCGCCATTAGACAACCAATTCGACTAGAATTATTAAAAGCTGCTGCTGGAGGAAAAAAAGATCTTGAAAAAAATTTAATGAAAGCAACAAAAATAGCTATTATCGCTGCTCGAAAATCTTTAAAAACAGCTGGAGGCAAACGGAAAATTCGTACTCCTCGAATTATACCGATCCCTAAAACTGGTGGAATATTACCGCTGATTCCAATATTTGCAGAACTGTCAGCTCTCGGATCCTTAGCTGGGGGTGCAGCTGCTATTGTACGTGCTGTAAAGACGGTAAAAAATGCAAATGCTGAGAAAACAGGAGCTACCTTACATCTAAGTTCGAAAAAAGGAAATGGATTGTTTCTTAAACCATACCGTGCAGGTATGGGGTTATTTCTGAATAATCGTCCAAAAAACTATTAAAATCCCTACCTCGACGTCCACTATCCAATATTGATTTAGAAAAATATGCATTAAAGTTGAAAATACCGCATTTTAGAGGGGTCTATATGAGAGACTCACTGCCAGTGCGCGGACCCCGACGTAATGAAGCTGCAATTATTAATTTGGATAGCATATTGGGGGATGGGACTCATTGGGTAGCATATAGAAAAAACAAATCGAATGTAACATTTTATGATAGTTTTGGCGATTTACCACCACCTAATGAATTGGTACACTATCTGCAAAAGGGTTCTGAAGCATCGAAGAAAATTTACTATACATATGATCGGCATCAAGAATTCGGCACAGTTTGGTGTGGACATTTGTGTTTGACGTTTCTTTTAAAACATAATGTCAACGACTGCTGTGACACCACAAATGGATCGGGATAATTACACGAAAATGCTGATGTCAATTAAAGCGTATCGTCAGGTCGGTGGTTGTCTGAGAAAAATGACGTCAAAACAGCTGGAAAACATGCCCAAGGAAGTGATTATCGCATTAGCTCCACATGAAATCGCACTAGATTGGGACTAGTTACCTGATCATATGCGCAGGGACATCGACATGCTACAATATCAGTACTGCAGCGAACATTATAAAAAACCTAATTTCGATGAAGGCGATGGTCCCATACAAAAAAAGTTATTTTGCTGTTATTGTAAAATCAGCGATGTCAAAATAACAGCTGAAGCAGCGAAAGAAGTGAGACAAGGCGGAAGCTTACCAAACCTCCTAAACTGTTGCTGCAAACAACAATAAAACACATACATAACTTGTTTAGTTGTCAGTCATGTCGTACACGTTCACACTATCGGGACACTCAAGTGTCTTGAGCGCAAATTTTTATCCTCCTGTTGAATTGAAATCATCGTCTAAATATGGCCTTGCGCTGTTGGGATTTTACACATATAATTCAATTTTTAATGTTGATGAACGTAACAATGTGTTTGCATACATCAAGAAAGACAACCCAAATACCACATATCGTTTAAGGATTCCGCCAGGTGCTTATGAAGTTGATGAAATTGGTAAAGCAATGCTAACAAGATTAAAAGAAACTTGTGTGGGAGGAGAATGCGATGGATTGTTTTCATTAGTTGCCAATAATAATACATTAAAATGTGAGCTCAAATCTACATATGACATTGATTTTCGAGGAAAAAACAGCATTGGCGGATTATTGGGTTTTGGGCGGGTATTGCTAAAGAGTGGAAAACGACATGAATCCAGCAATAATGTGGATATAATGAAAGTGCGCATTATAAGAGTGGACTGTAATATAATTTCTGGAGCATATCTAAACTCTACAGAAAGTCACACGTTATTCGAATTCGACATTGATGTTGAACCTGGCTATAAAATATCAAAAGAACCACAAAATAATATTTATATGCCGATAATGCCGGAGGGACGGCAGTCAATTGACAACATTACTCTACGCATCTTGGACGACCACGGCGATTTGGTCGATTTCGGTGACGAAAAAATTATTGTCAAATTAGAGTTGAAAAAAATATCATAATTATGGGTTTTTGCTTCAATCGTCAACTGAATATGCTGTCAGCACATAAAAGTAAACAAATTACACGTCCGAGGATCATTCACAATTCAGACGCTACATTGGAAAGACGTAAACAGCTCTCAGTTAAAGATTGCAAATTTCTAAAATCGATTGGTTTAGAAGTACGAAGAAAATAGTGAAAATGGCTGCCACTAGTGACAAAATTGAAGTTTTCACCGAACCAATTTTCGATAATTCGATTATTAGCTTACAAGAACACACATATAAACCATATGGTTCTCCTGCATTTAACAATTCTGATGAAATTCGTATCCCGGTACAGTTTCAAGATATAATTTTGGATATATCAGATAGTTACATATATATTGAGGGAAGTTTTAAACCCAATGATACAACCAAAAAATGTTATATGTCAAACAATGCACTCGCTTTCCTCTTTGACGAAATCCGGTATGAAATTGGCGGTGAGCAAGTGGCCGCTGTTCGAAAGCCCGGAATTACTTCAACATTAAAAACCATGGTATCTTTTGGTGCAGCACAAGAAAAGCCTCTTATGGCTTGCGGTTGGGGTCTGAATGAAACAAACCAAGGCCTTTACGATGCTACAAGTAACGTGTTCTCTGGCAAGCTGCCTCTGAAATATCTAATGGGATTTGCCGAAGATTATACAAAAGGGATATTTAATGTTAAGCAGGAGCTTATTTTAATCATTGCCCGCACGTTCAATAATTCCTATATTGGGGAGGTTGATGCTTTGATTAGAATTGACAAAATTGAATGGAAAATACGTCACATTATTCCCGATGATGGACAAAAATTAAAAATACTATCTCGTATCAATAAAGGAGGAAATAATTCATCAAACATTCCCATGGCATATCGTAAATGGGATCTTTATGAGCTACCAGCTTTGCGTGAAACATCATCAGATGTCTGGGCCATAAGAACTAGCGTGAGTCTCGAAAAACCAAGGTATCTGATCCTAGGATTCCAGCCAAGCACTAATTCAGACAATAGATCAAAGGATGCCACACAATTTACTACGGCTGACATCAGTGACATTACACTGTATCTCAACGCCACTAAATTTCCATATGAGCGATGGAATTTGGATTTTACGAAAAAGTTATATGCACCTGCCTACTATTGCTATGAAGATTTTCAAGCGAGTTATTACCAGCGCGAGTATAATGATCCAATGATGAGTTTTGCTGATTACCTCACGAATCCCGTATTCGTTATTGATTGCAGTCGCCAACCAGAAGGTATTAAAACATCTACAGTCGACATCAAACTTGAATTTGCCACAAACAAAAGCAGATTTCCCAAGGACACTAAAGTGTACGCCGTAATTATTCATGACTCGATGCTTACTTACAATATATTAACGGGTTCCGTTTCCAATAAATTATATTAGTATTTTTAGAAATAAAACCTTTAAAAAAAACGATATAACTTTTATTTGTTTATTTTTGCTATAAGCGTAAAAACTACACTACTTATCTAATTTAAGCGAATTCGCAGCTTCTAGAAAGTTTGCAATACTCTCGACTTCAAGGTCTTTTTTGGGTGGAGTGTGTGCAACTGTGTATTTACGTACTACTAGTTCAAATTTTTTCATTACGTATATTTTTCCAAAATTTTATTTAGTAGAATAAGAGCTTTACAAACATATTTAATTTTTTTTTTGAACTGAAATGCAGCGTTGTCAAGTAATTAATTTTTTTTCTGAAATTTTAGTAATTACTTGAATTTAAGACAAATCTTAAAATATTTCAGAAATTATAAGATTTAGGTATATAACATATTAAACAAAAAAGGAAGGTAATCGAAAGATACATCCATATTCCTAAAAATATACAGGGTGTTCCATTTAAAAAAATTAAATTAAAGCATATTTAAAATCGTCGAGTTGTCCAAGTTCTAGCGAACACTTTGTATAAGAGATTTAAAAAATAGTAGCATAAATCGATATTACATACTTTAGGGTAGCCACAATGTAAATTGTATTTGTTCAGGTTGTATCAACAGGTCTCTATAGTTTTTAAATCATACCCTTAAAAATTACTAAAATTTCAGAAAAAAATTAATTACTTGACAACGCTGCATTTCAGTTCAAAAAATTAAATATGTTTGTAAAGCTATTATTCTAGTAAATCAAATTCTGGAAAAATATACTGGGTGTCCCAAAAATATTTTTATTCAGTTCTACTTTTTGCGGCCACTATGTAAATGGAAAAAAATATTTTTAGGTTATGCATCATAGTAAACCCTTTAACTTTTGTATGAAACATTTTTTTATATCTTTAATAGTTTAGGCGCTATCGAAGCCAAACACATCCTGTATATTAAGAAATCTTGACAAAATGGTGGAGTTCACCGGAACAGATTTAAGACAAATCTTAAAATATTTCAGAAATTATAAAATTTAGGTATAGGACATATTAAACAAAAAAGGAAGGTAATCGAAAGATACATCCATATTCCTAAAAATATACAGGGTGTTCCATTTAAAAAAAATATTTTTATTCAATTCTACTTTTTGCGGCCACTATGTAAATGGAAAAAATATTTTTAGGTTATGCATCATAGTAAACCCTTTAACTTTTGTACGAAACATTTTTTTCTATCTTTAATAGTTTAGGCGCTATCGAAGCCAGACACCTTACTGACACATCCTGTATATTATGAATTCTTGACAAAAATGGTGCAGTCCACCGGTACAGATTTCGCTAGTGGAACCACGTGAGGGCCGACGCGCTTATTAAATCAGAAAACAGATTGCACCACTTTGTTCGTTTTTAAATTTTTATTGGGTGAATTAGTCATTTAAGTGGATTGAAAAGTGTTTTTTAGACGGGAACCCGAATAGCGTCGCGGAAAAAACCGCCGTTCGTTTAGGTAGGTATTTGACCTACCTCAAACAACGACGGTTCATTCCGCGTCGTTGTTAGTTGGTTCTACATTTTTTGCATACATTTCTTTTTTTGAAAATTATTCCACAAAAAAATATATAAATATTTTTAAAATTGATTTTAGTTGGTTATTTTGTCAAACAGATCAATATACTGCCTGCTGTCGCACGCTAATACCAAATACCAAATAGCGTCTCACTTTAAATAATGTTCTTTCTCTATTTTGAAAATAACTTTTACGTGAATCAATTTGCTTAAATTTTTGATTAATATGATGTGTGCTGTCTTGATATTCTTGCATTTCAATTGTCCATAGCCTACTTACTTCGTTTGCTAATTCAAAATAAATAGAGCAATCAATACAATAATGTTTCGTCCAAAAAACCATAAATATCAGTGCAATTTCTTGGGAACTGCAACCCAAAAAAATAATAAGTTGTAGAAAGAAACGAACTTTAAAATAATGTAACAACTCCCTTACCATATAAGAATTTAAGGGTAACATCTATTCCTCCCAGGCGAAAGGCTGCAAATATTCTTTAAAGCGTTCCCCTTCACGATAAAATTGAAGTGTATTTCCGATTTTTACTGGAAGTGAGATATTTTAGTAGTATTTAATATTTATTGGTATATCCTATAAATATTTCAACAATGTTCAATCTTTAAAATTGTCGGTTTCAAATAAGCCTGTAATACCATAATGTATTATTTATTTTTTTACAGTGGAGACAACGTGTTTTATGTGTTGCCTAACCCAAGAGCAGAGCGATCAATATATTGTAAGTGCTATATGTTGGTGTAGCGAGTTGGCATGATCGCTTTTGAAGACGTACTTGTAAAAAAAATGACCATCATACCACTTTATAACATATATGATATAATACACATAAACTCATACAAGTACATTTAATTCATAGTTTAAATATATTGTATTTTATACTTCTGAACTTACTACGCGACGCTATATATTACAAAAACATATTGAACTTACAATATATGGTAGGTAGCAAAAATACCTTTGCCCAAATTCCCTTATCGGCCAGTTTTTGGCAATCTGTAAAATTTTGTTTTGCTTCTTAGTTTACGGGTTTGTTCACTGTGCGAAAGAATCTTATTTTTTTTTATATGTGAAATAAACTTGTGTTTTTTTTTGTAATTATGTGTTTAAGTGAAAATTTGATTAGTGCACATAGGAATATTACTCTAGTAACAGGTAAAATGTTTCCAATAAATTATTTTTCGGTCAAAATGTTCTTAAATTTTGTTGTAAATATTTTCACAGTGTTGCCAAAAACCGTGGCTCGACGCGGTATTGCCAGACTTTATTAATTTACAGTATTACACAGCGTACTTATTTTTTATGTGAATTTATAATTGCTGTTTGTTTAGTATTGTGTATATTTATTTTGCGACCGAGATAGATAACTAAAAATTTAAAAGATGGTCGAGAGGCAGGAGGGGTGGTATCTCTGGGTAAATTATTGGGCTCATTAAAACAAAAAAAATATATTCAACAATCTGTTTTTGTTTTTGAGATATAAACATAAAAATTTACAATTGGGGGTTTTTAAGGGCGAGTAACATGAATCTATTCCTATTTTTCAAATAACTTGTAGAGGGCGCTAGTTACACCACACACGCCCTCTAGACCCAAAAATGTTTGCGGGTAACTTTTTGGGATTTTGAATAAAATTTATAATAAAGCAGACATTTTGTAAGAAAAAAGGGATACTTCATTTATTTCATTAAAACAATCCGTTTCCGAGATATTTGCATTTTTGAATCACATTGCATGGAAGTTTTTATTTAAAAAAAAATTAATTAGTCAGTTTTGACAAAAAAAAATTAGATAACAAAGTAGAGATTCAGACACGTGACCAATTGTTGCAAAGGAGTCAGGAGGTAGTCAAATATGTTATTCAAAATAGAGAAAGAACTTTATTTAAAGTGAGATGCTATTTGGTAAAAGCTCTAAGGAAATGCAGAGAAGTAGGCGGTGGACATTTTTCACATTTGTTGAAATGATTTTCATTCATAATTTTTTTACATTGTTATCTATTTTTTTTTTTTTTTTTTTTGTCAAAACTGAGTAATTAATTTTTTTTTAAATAAAAACTTCCATGCAATGTAATTCAAAAATGCAAATATCTCGGAAACGGATTGTTTTAATGAAATAAATGAAGTATCCCTTTTTTCTTACAAATAAAACTTCGTTTATTATTTAAAAAATAAAGTTAGTTTTGGAAATATCCTGCATAATTTCCAGATTCAAGACGTCAAATAAAACAAAAAAAATATATTCAATAATCTGTTTATTTTAAAAATTTCGTAAATAATTTGTTGATATACAATTTGTTTTTTTAAGTTTTTATAAAAAATCCAAAGCAATTGTAATTCATCCTACATAATATTTCTATAAAATAAATGAAATACTATTAGCTACTAGTTACTTACACAAATCTATGAAAAAAATATTCAAGTTTCAAACATTTTACAAAAAAAAAAATACATCAAACATACGTGTAAAATAAACAGTGACTGGTTGCTACCACTATCATTAAAACACTACACAAAGCCGTTGAAAAACTCCATTTTATGTTTATATTTTAAAACGCACTGTTCAGCGACAGTTTGTTGATATACAATTTGTTTTTTTTTTTAAGTTTTTATAAAAAATCCAAAGCAATTGTAATTCATCCTACATAATATTTCTATAAAATAAATGAAATACTAGCTACTAGTTACTTACACAAATCTATGAAAAAAAAATATTCAAGTTTCAAACATTTTACAAAAAAAAATACATCAAACATACGTGTAAAATAAACAGTGACTGGTTGCTACCACTATCATTAAAACACTACACAAAGCTGTTGAAAAACTCAATTTTATTTTGATATTTTAAAACGCACTGTTGAGCGTCAGTTAAGTCCTGTTGTAATTTTGAAATCTGGTTTTTTATTTCTTGAACTTTACACTTACTTTGTTTAAGTTGATCTCTCCAAGCACCCCTTATTCTAAAACATTTTTGAACCGTCTCTCGTTCATCTCCTTGACTAAGAACGGTGTCGTCGATGTCGGCATTTGGCTGGCTTATATTCTCATAAATCTGTTTTTTGTGGATTCGCTCTGGCTGCTTTTTCTGTATATTCAGTTTATTCAACTTTCGAGGTGCGGCAGCTGGTGGGGTGGTACATTCATAAATTTTCTTCTTATTGCCTGACTCTGGTTTCTTCTGTTTATTCTGTTTATTTAACTTTCTAGGTTTTTTAAATTGAAAAAGGTCTGTCTCGTCCTCTGTTTCCGACGTCGCTGCCACAATTTTTTTTCGCTTTGTTGACACTTTTTTGGTCTTCTGCTGAGCATAAAAATTACTTTTGTTTGTACTGCTCGATGCTGTCGTCGTATCCGTCGATAGTAATGTGCCCAATATTGATGGACCAGGGGTGTCGGCGGTAGAAGCAGGAACTAGTGTTATGTCACTTATTATATTTATCTTTTTTTCCTGTGGGTCGGCATTGTTAAAAAAGGTATCCAATTGTTCTAGGATGAACGGGTCCGTATCCCAAGTCGGTGACGCTTCATTTAGCATTTCTTGGGTTTGTTCCCCAACGTCGAGTAAACTGATTTGTTCGGCGCTTATGTCTTCGTCCTCACTGTCACTTATTAAATCGATTTTCTTTAGGTCCTCCTCAGGCAACGCAACATTTAGTATATGCATTTTGTACAGAATAAACACAACAACAATCACTGATTTGTTTAAAAAAAGTTGTATTCTCTGAAAAAAGTTCAAAGAATTTTGAAAGTTTTTTAACTTAATAAAATAAGCTACAGCAGATCTTTAAGTATTCATTGCCCCCACCCTAATTTAAAAAAAAAACTACTGCGTTGGGGGGGGGGTTGCAGGCTAAAATTTATTCATCAAAGTCCTTAAAAAAAAGAATCCAATTAAAATGCACGATTTAGAAAAAAAAATTTAAAAAAAGGCCCTTCCTTGAAACGGTCGTCGACGTAATTAATTCGTAACCCTTTCTTTATTGACCACCATGTTATTTAAATTTCCAAGGATGACTTGGTTATTTGCCGCTCTCAGAAAGATAAACCCTTTACCTTCTTCTACGATCGCGCTTCGAAGAAACCAATTAAAATAAAATATTCGAGATGGGTAACACACCTGATGTGATAATAATCTTTTTGTCGTGTGGCAGAGCTGATTAAATAACAGATTTTGGGAACTCTTTGTTAACCAGCCGGGGTTTGGTTCTCCCAATGCAAGGTCGGTGTACACCTGCATTACTCCCTGGCAAACAATGCAAGGTTGTACACCTGCAATTCAAAAGCGCGGGAAACAAGTTAAAACATGTCCAAATGAACACCTGCATTACTCCGGGCCCGGAGGAATTTTCTTACGTATATTTCAACCCTACTGATGTCCAACGACGGAGTCACAAGAAATCAAATTGACCCTATATTGATAGATGCAAGGCATAGCAGCAACATCAACGATGTTAGAAGCCTCCGAGGTTTGGACGCTGACAGCGATCATTTTCTTGTCTTAGCCAAGATTAGGATAAAAATCTCCACTCAAAAGAACAATAAGGCGGATGTAATTCCTAACTGGGATGTAAGCGCCTTCAAGGACAACAATAGAAAAAATATGTACCAGGAAAGATTAGAGAGAGCACTGGAAGATACAGAAGCCCACGACAATATAGACAAAAAGTGGGAGAATATAAAGAAAGCAATAATACAGAGCACTCAAGACTCAATAGGACAAAAAAAAACGTAGCAAGAAAAAGACCTGGTTCGAGCAAGAGTGTGAAGATAAAGTACGAGAACGAGGAGAGGCAAGGCGAATGATGACACAAGAACCCAATGTGCGTAACAGGGAGGAGTATAGGAAGGCAAGAACGATGGCTAGAAAAACTATGCGGAGGAAGAAAAGAGAGCACGAAGGAAAAATGTTAGATGACCTCGAAGCAAGCAATACAAACAACAGAACTAGAAGTTTCTTCCAGGAAATCAGAAACATGAAAGGCGGCTTCAAACCTAGAGTATGCACTATCCTGAAGAAAAAAGCGGGAAGCTTGGTGACCAACGAAGTAGAAGTGATTGAGACGTGGAGAAATTATTTCGACAAGCTACTCAATGTAGAATTGGAAGAACAGAGAACAGAGCGCTGTTACCACACAGCGGAACCTTTGGTGCTGGATCCAACGATAGACGAAGTCTTAGCAGCCATAAACCGACTTAAAAACAATAAGGCTCCTGGTAGTGACACAATCCCAGCGGAATGCCTCAAAAATGGAGGTCATGCCCTACAACAACATTTTCACACCCTGATAAGCCAAATATGGGAAAAAGAAGAAATACCAGCCTGCTGGAAAGAAAGCATCATAGTCCCCATACATAAGAAAGGAGATAAACTATCATGCTCAAATTATCGTGGGATATCACTGATCAATACGGGTTATAAGGTTATGTCACTTGTCCTAATGGAAAGGTTAACTCCGTACGTTGAAAATCAAATAGGAGACTATCAATGTGGCTTCAGGAAGAACCGCTCCACTGTGGATCAGATATTTACAATTCGACAACTAATGGAGAAATGCTGGGAGTACAACAAAACTCTCCACCAGTTATTTATTGATTTTAAACAAGCATACGACAGCATTCTGAGAGTCGAATTATGGAATGCGATGATGGAACTTGGAATACCCAAAAAACTCATTAACATCACAAGGGCATGTGTTGAGGGATCGTCTAGTGCTGTAAGAATTGGAAAAAAGATCTCGTCGTCCTTTTACATCAATAATGGACTTAAACAGGGCGATGCTATATCCTCGCTACTATTTAACATAGCACTTGAGAAGATTGTACGAGAGGCACAGACCAAAACATTGCTGTTTAGAGGACAGGGACCTCGCCTCATACTAGCTTTTGCGGATGATATGGACATCGTGGGAAATACGACCATTGACGTTAAGGAGGATTTTTTCAAGTTGGAAACTGCTGCGAAGAAGGTTGGTCTGAAGATTAATGAGACAAAAACGAAGTATATGGCAACAATGAGGACTGAACAAAGAGACAGAATCGGTCAGAACGTTACAATGGACCAATATAACTTTGAGAGGGTCCTGCAATTTAAGTACCTGGGGGCTACAGTAACTTCAAATAACAACATGACTGACGAAATTAATGCCAGAATACAAAGTGGCAATCGCTGCTATTATGCATTAAAGAAAATTATGACCTCTAAGAATATCTCTCGTAAGACCAAGATCATGACATATGCATGCGAAACGTGGACTCTTACTAAACAGAATGAGAACCGACTAAGAATAGCAGAGAGGAAGATTCTAAGGGGCATTTTTGGACCAAAAAAAGACGAAGGAACACAACAGTACCGTATCAGAACCAACATAGAATTGGAGGAAATGTATCGCCAACCTAGTATTGTCGGGGTGGTCAGGTCGGAAAGACTTAGATGGGCCGGACACGTTAGAAGACAGGAACATGGCCGTATCGTAAAATTAGTATGGGAAGAAGCTCCAGTCGGCAAACGTCCTTTAGGGAGACCAAGATTGCGCTGGAGAGATAACGTGGCAGCGGACCTACAAATGTTGAATATCGTCAACCCAGACCAGATGATGTTGGATAGACGACAATGGAGGCAAATTGTGAAGTCAGCCAAGACCCACCCAGGGTTGTAGCGGCTACAGAAGAAGAAGAAGATAGTAGTATTTTTGTCTCCTCTAAGTAGGCAGTTGAATAGGTAGGTACCTCAATCCTCAAAATATTTTAGAATCAAATAAGATTTAACAGCAATAAAAAGTGTGTTTTGTAATATTTTATTGGTATTGACAGTAAACTTTAATTAAAAAACCACGACAACATAAACTTAAGGGTACAGGAATAAAACAGGAATTGTCCATATTTATCGAAATCGAGATTACTACGCAACCTGTTGGCACATGTTGTTACTTTCCATGGTCAAAATATTAGCCGAATAAAACTAGGAACGTCTGTAGAAATTAGAGTCAAAGTTTTACTGTACTGAAATAAAACTAAAAAATGCATTTTATCTCAAAACTCTGATTTTCTGACAATCCTTATTTTATCCCTGTATTCTTCAACTGATAACATAACAAAAGACTTTCTACCTAAACCTAACTACTCAAAATTTATAATGCAAGAATAATAATTTATAATGTAATGTTTAAAATGGTCGATGCGTTAGCTTTCATAAGAACAAGATTTTCGAAATTATCGTCTGATAAAGCATGTCGTCGTGGCGTATTAATGAATGTTGCAAATGAAAACATTCTTTCAACTGGGGCAGACGAGGGAAGAGTAGTGTTATATTTCAAAAATAATTGGTTGATATTTTCTCAGCATTTCTATGTCTGTTTGTGATTCTTGCATATATTGTAAATGCTTTCAAAGTGGGGACGATTTGCTTCCGTGAGAGAAAATGCAATGTAGTTAGTCTTTTGTACATTAAGTATATTCTTTTGTGATATGATAAAATTAAGCTGCAAACTTAAAGCTGAATTATATTTTTAAAAAACACACTTTAATAAATACAAAATACATTAATAACTTCGTATATTACGTAACATGTGCTAAGATTATCGTATTTTTTTTGATTACTTTTGCCTGATTTCTCCAGTTTTTTTTTCTGTTTCATCGTATATGGGGGGTAATTACAACCAAGGGCCCCCTCCTTTTATACGCGCCTGCATGACCTATTTTCGAGATTCCTACGCCATTGATCATGATGATTTTCGGTCCAGAATCATTTGATTTCTGACCATCAAAGCTACCATTTCATTCCTTCCACTTGTGTCGGCATCGTACGGAAACTATCTTTCGCTTCCTGACACGCGTGACAAGTGCAAACTTAGAATTTTCCACATGAACCATATTTAAACAGAAAACAGTACTTGAATAGTATTTAAATACCCCAAAAAAGTATTTAAATACTCCAAAAAATATTTAAATAGTAAAAAAATATTTAAATATTCAAAAAGTATTTAAATACTAAAAAAAGTATTTAAATACTCCAGAAAGTATTTAAATACTGAAAGGAAAATAAAAAAAGTATTTAAATACTAAATACTTTTGCAAAGTATTTGTGAAATAAATACAAATACCTATTATAAAAAAGTATTTAAATACTCAGTATTTAAATACAAAAAAGTATTTAAATAAAAAAAAGTATTTGTGAGTACAAATACTGCCCAGCTCTGTGTACATTACATATTATTATATTTTAGAAGCTCGGTTAATACGGATATTTTGTCTTTAGATTGGCTCGGTTAATCCGGATCGTAGACGCGCGTACCTCGCATTAGATTGGCTCGGTTAATCAGGAACTCGGATAATCGAGGTTCTACTGTCCGTCAGGGTTAAATTTCCTCCTGGCACAACCCAAGGATATTATAAATACCAGAACTTAAAAGAGAACCTTGTTCTCTTCTACAATATGAAATACTTACCGTCGCAGTAAGTGTATAAGTTTGACTTTCATCGAATCGTAGAATTTGATTTGTACTAAAAACGGCCTTAAAAGTTTTAATTCCTGTGTTCACTGACGTTACTTCAAAATGATCAGGATCAACAGAAAATGTTATTTGATTGGTGGAAAAATCGATATCTGTAGCAGTAATTTCATCTCCATACAATGAAAAATCTGTTCTTGGCATGATCGGCATTGGTAGCGAGTAAGTAAAGTTGATGTTGTCAGGAAATTCCGGAGCATTTTGATTTGTGTTTTGAATATCGACCATTAGAATCTACAAATAGAAAAATGTATATTTTATCGTAAGTAATCAATCTATTCAGGAAGGCAAATATTTTTTACTTTTCGGTATTTCAAGAAAAATATGAAGAAATTAACAGAACCAGTTAAATGCCATTATTTTCATTATTTCTGAACAAATGAGGCACCGCGAAACACTTCCTGCAACCAATTGCTTCGAAGAATATTTCAAAGTTTCTATAAAATACGTAAAAATAACATAAAAAGCCTATTTTCTCGATTTTGCAATGTAAATAATCCAATATACAGGGTCGTGAAAAAGCTTGACATCGAGGGGATTCCCACCTAAATATTGGGGGGTGGGGATCAAAACTTAACAACAAATTAAGGAATAAAAATGAAACTTATATGAACGAAGTTTAAATTAAGTGGCAAATACAACTAATATAGGTTGGTTATAGTTCCATCGTTTCATAGAGTGCATATCGAACCAATTATATGGCCAGCGTTCTTTTCAGTATAGGACAGTTTTAAATTAGGAAAAACTAGTTTTATCTGATAAAACCCGTTTTCAATTAAACGAATATGAAATTTTTAATTTTAACTTAAATTTTAAGACAAGTCTAGCTTTAACTAGTTAAATCTAGAATTGACCATAACTAAACCTAGTTTTTCCTAGGAAGATCGGGTTCTCAAATCAGGTTTTTACGGTAACGTAGCTTTTATTCCATAATAGGTATATGGAATATTTACCAGATTTTATACGTAAATGCCTTATAAAACCAATTAAAACCCATAGATGTTCAATAAGTTTGTAATAGCTAAAATTATTGTATTTAACCCCTTTCGGCATATTAAATCATACACATGTATTTATGAACCTTTTTTTCTTTAGGAGTCATGAGATGTCGAAGCAGAAAAAAAGCATAATGTTATCCACACCATATATCATGTGTTAATAATAAATAATTCGGCAGCAGCATGGATTCTTTAAAGGTAGATCAACAACAACAAACTTGCTTAGTATCTCACAAAGCCTTGCGGAATCGATAGATGAGGGTCTGCAGATTGATGTTATATATTTGGATTTCTCAAAGGCGTTTGACCGGCTTGATCACTCTATTTTAATTTCAAAGCTTAACGGATACGGTTTCTCACAGCCTTTAATAGCGCTTATCAGGTCATACCTTTCTGACCGCCGTCAGTATGTAGCTCTTCACGGCTATAACTCTGGTAACTATACAGCCAGTTCTGGAGTCCCACAGGGTTCTGTACTGGGGCCGTTACTTTTTATTCTCTTTATAAATGATATTGGCTTAGAGCTAACTGTTGAGTTCTTGGTATATGCGGATGATATTTAAATATTCAAAGTGATTAGAACTATCAATGACTGTATTATTCTTCAAAACAACTTAGATCTAATTAATAATTGGTGCTTGAAAAATAATCTTCAGCTAAACATTGAGAAGTGCTACGTTGTATCATTCACAAACAAACTTTCTGTCATTAAACATGACTATGTGCTTAAAAATACAGAAAAATCTCCCGCTGCGACTCATTCTGCGACCTGGGAGTAGTTTTTGACTCAAAACTTTCTTTCGTCCCTCATATAAATAAGGTAGTGGGTGAATCTCTGCGGGGTTATGGGTTTGTTCGGGTTTGTTCGGGTTTGTTCGCTGCACAAGAGATTTCAATAACAGTGATGTCTTGAAGACATTGTACAATTCATATGTACGGTCCAAGTTAGAATATGCTGCAGTAATCTGGGCTCCTGAGTACAGTGTTCATATTAATGCCATTGAAGGTGTTTCTTAAAATATCTTAGCTTTAAGAGAGACGGAATATATCCCATCCAGGGTTTTCCTCAATCCAGGTTACTTGAGGAATTTAATTACGGATCTCTCAGTGATCGCCGTGATTACCATCTTTTGATTACTTTGTTTAAATTATTAAACAATCAGTTGGATTGTATGGACATTTTGACGAAGCTTAACTTCAATGTACGGCGCTTAGGTTCACGGCAAAACATAACATTCTATTTACCGTGTCCAAGGACAAATATGTTGAAGTTTTCTCCTATTTTTCAAATGTGTGACAAATACAATAAACACAATGAATTGGATTTTTTTAATTGTTCGATAAACATAGTTAAAAAGCTGGTGCCTCACTAAACTGCTTTTCAATTATATCATACGGTTTGCATATTTTTTTTGTTTATTGTAAGACTAAATAAGTTTTCAAATTTGTAATGTAATGTAATGTAATGTAATGTAAATTTATCTTATCTTAAGTTCAATTAAGATTATGTGCCTATATCTTTTATTCTGCCTTGTAGTTGGGAAATGTTCCTGTAAGGCAGGTAAAGTAAATAAATAAATAAATAAATGTGTTATAATTATATCAGACTAAGTAAAATTGCAAAATTAAAGTAACTTGATAGTTCGTACCTCGCCGACCTTAGTGGGACACCCTGTATAAAGGGCAGTGTTGCCAATCTTAGCATGAATAATATCCCAAGAACTAAAAATATATTAGTTTACTTTATCATTACCGAAATAAATATTTGTTAATGTTTTAAATCATAAACAAACCCGAACAAACCCTAACCCTATAGAATGAATAACAAAACACTCAGCTACAGCTCTACAGGGTGTTGCAAATTCGGCCGGGATTTAGGCCTTGAATTGGGCCTGAAATTGGGACAAAGTTGCGTAATTATGAGCCCAATAATAGGCCGCAAAAAAATCTAAAATATATCCAGGGGGCTTTCAAAATATTTGGAGGAAGCTAAAATTTTGCGTTTCGGTTTTAGTTTTTCCTGACCTTGTTCGAAGAGAAGTCCGAAAATAAATTTCACTTTCTGATTGCTACTTTTCATTCTCCACAAGATGGCATCATCAGATTTTTCATGCAACGCGATGTTTCGTCTTTATGTTACCATCACCAACTTAATTTTTTTAAATACGGGCCTGGATTTTTTGTTTAAATTATGAAAGAGGACCGAGGACGTTCCTGTGATTTACTTTTGTTTTGAATGAACAAATTATTAGCTATTTCTGACTTTAATTATTATTGTTATTATGTACTACTACTGTTTCTCTTTTATTCCCAACTAATAGTTGTATCAAATTTCTACTTATAGCATAATAATATGTAAAAGTAATATTTTATTAATACAAATGAAATTTTACTCTAAAAGCAAGCACTTTCTTAACACTTCACACACTTATACCGAATGTAAAAGAAAAGTAGCGTGTCTTTTAATGAAGATGGTAAATTCAAGAAACAAAACGCTTGAAAATCAGTGAAGCCGGAAACACACTATTATCACGTCACATGCTATCACGCAATAAATAGGTTTAGAAGCACACTATGGTGACCTCATGCAGCTCACGGCATGTCATACGTGACAGAACAATTTTTTTTTCTGCAAATTTACATATTCGGCACTCGTGATAGTACAGTGTCAGAGTCTGACGCTAGAAGGCTAAAATATTCACTTCTCATCTTCATAAACACAAAATATGTATTAAAAATGATCTGCAGTGTACGTAGTCTGTTTCTAAACCGTGACAGCATGTGCTATTCTGCCGATATGACAACGTTGAATTCACGTGACGTGATAATAGTGTGGTTGCGGCTTAAGTGTTGCATAACACTGGATGTAGACTTCGAACACCTTTCATGCTTTAGAGAAAAAGATTCAGGCCCGTATTTAAAAAAATTTAGTTGATGATGGTGACCCAAAGACGAAACGTTGAATAAAGGATATGATAATGCCATCTTGTGAAGAATAAAAAGTAGCAATGAGAAAGTGAAATTTATTTTCAAATATTTATTCGAACAGGAAAAATAAGAACCGAAACGAAAGATTTTAGATTTTTCCAAAACTTTTTACGACATATTATTGGATCCATAATTACGCAACTTTGCCCCAATTTAACCGACCTCGTATCTCTTACCGTGTCCTAAATCACAATGGTGAAGGCTGAATGTATAACACCCTGTATATTATTCCGCCTCAGGGAGGCACCTATGCGCGTCGGGGAAATCCATTTCCCATTTATCCATACAGTGGCATATATCTTGTATTGACGTATATTCTTGTTTATTGCCAAAAAGGTCCCCCAGCCATAAGAAATTTCGACAAGAGGACCAGTCTGGGCTAGCTACGCCACTGGATACAGTGCAATATAAATTTAACGTTGATAGTTAAAAAGCCTTCTTTACTTACGGATTCTGAGTTTTTCTTATTACAAGTAAATGTAATCGATAAGGTTATGAACAATTTATCTTTTCCATCAGTATATCCGTCCGTATTAATATTTTTAAAAGAATCAGTTGTTGATATAGAATATATATGGTCCGTTATATTAGACTGGAAATAATTAAACGCTGTCTTAGTATCTATGTTGCCATCTACTGTTGTGACTACCACATCCAACAATTCTAAAATATAAAAAAGTATCGGTCTATTTTGTAAAAAAATCGAATGCCGGAATTGATAAAAACAACTCGAAACATTATTGTCATAGACTAATAAACCTATTTTCTTTTGTGTGTGATATTACTTACCGAAATCTACGTCATTTGTATAATTAAATATTTCAGTTCCTATTGTAGTATCATCAATATTAACAATTTTATTTGTCCAGCCGCAGGCACCTGAAACAAAATTTAAAAATTTATAATGTACTGACATAAGGATCGGCCGACCAGGAAGTTAACTTCATATTTTCGACAAGAATGGCGGCAGGACACAACGCTTTATACAAAAGTTCTGTTCCGGGAACTTCTGGCATTGCAAGCAATGTTTGTTCATTATCAAAAGAGTATTATAAAACTTGTTTCAGATTGTCTTAATATTGACTTACTCCAGGCCAACGGTAAATTTACTACACTAAGGCACAAAACAATCACCCAAGACGTTCTCATTTTAACACATATTACACATACAGGTTCAAAATTAAGACTGACCCTTAAATAATATAACATCTAATCATCAAATTATTATCTTTCCTACATAATTACTTTGCCACTTTCCGAAATTCGAAACATACAGGGTGGCCAATTAGTGCGACAAAGCTCAATATCTCTTCTACCGCTAGGGATAGCGCAAAACTTTTTTCACGAAAGTTATTAAGCGTTAAGAGGTGCAGCTTCTAAAATTATTTTCGACCATACAGGGTGCTCCAAAAGGGCGGTGTGATAAAAATTTCATATTTTTTAAATGGGACACCATGTATATTTTTACATATTTGAATTCGCCGTAAAATTCTATACATAGCACCGTAATTATTTGTACACATTTTTGCAACGTTGCCAAATAGATTGGAAAATTCCTAAAACTTGTGCAAAAACATGGTTCAATGAAATGTGTAATATTTTTTAACTTATAATAATTTGAAATAAAATATTTTTATGTCGGAAAGAGGAATGTTGACAGAAGTTCCCTATGATAACACATATCAATATTTTTATACAGGGTATTTTCTATGGATATGCCAACATTACGAACTTGTAACCTGAGTTTCGTAAGTTTTTTAAATAAAACACCCTGTATATGATTACTTTATCTTGTAGATACTTTAATCCTCTTTAATTTTTATTAAGATCCTTCTATGCCTATCTCTACCAATCTTGGTGGTATTTCAATTTTTATTTAAACTCGAGCAAAAAAAAGTGGTTGTATTTTACCATTGTCCTTTTTCTAGTCACCTATGACAAAATAAGAACAAAATGTTGTAATTTAAAAAAAAATTATTTATTCATACGGGAGGATACGACACAAAAATATTTTAGCGAGTCAAGCTTGTGGACAATTTCTAAAGTAAATTATTAGCTAATTATTTGTTCATATAGTGATCCCCACTAACTTGAACACATAATTCAATACGTTTTTCAAAAGAATGAGTTATGTTTCTACACATTTTCAATTGTTTTCAAAGTATTACTCGGCAAATGTCTAGAAACATTCTTTTGAAAAACGTATTGAATCTGTGTTAAAGTTAATGGGGGTCACTATGAACAAATAATTAGGCAATACTTTGAAAACAGTTCCAAATGTGTAGAAACATGACTCATTCTTTTGAAAAACCTATTGAATTATGTGTTCAAGTTAGTGGGGGTCACTATATGAACAAATAATTTGGTAATAATTTACTTTAGAAATTATCCACAAGCTTGAATCGCTAAAATATTTTTGTGTCATATCCTCCCGTATGAATAAATATTTTTTTTTCAAAATTACAACATTTTGTTTTTATTTTGTCATAGGTGACTAGAAAAAGGACAATGGTAAAATACAACCACTTTTTTTTGCTCGAGTTTAAATAAAAATTGAAATACCACTAAGATTGGTAGAGATAGGCATAGAAAGACCTTAATAAAAATTAGAGAGGATTAAAATATCTACAAGATAAAGTAATCATATACAGGGTGTTTAATTTAAAAAACTTACGAACCTCAGGTTTCAAGTTCGTAATGTTGGCATATCCATAGAAAATACCCTGTATAAAAATATTGATATATGTTATCATAGGGCACTTCTGTCAACATTCCTCTTTCCGACATAAAAATATTTTATATCCAATTATTATAAGTTAAGAAATATTACACATTTCATTGAACCATGTTTTTGCACAAATTTTAGGAATTTTCCAATCTATTTGGCAACGTTGCAAAAATGTGTACAAATAATTACGGTGCTATGTATAGAATTTTACGGTGAATTCAAATATGTAAAAATATACATGGTGTCCCATTTAAAAAATATGAAATTTTTATCACACCGCCCTTTTGGAGCACCCTGTATGGTCGAAAATAATTTTAGAAGCTGCACCACTTAACGCTTACTAACTTTCGTGAAAAAAGTTTTGCGCTATCCCTAGCGGTAAAAGAGATATTGAGCTTTGTCGCACTAATTGGCCACCCTGTATAATAATTAATATATTTACTTATTCTTTGTTATGTTTATCTGGTATTAGGAATGTTGTTTCCTGTTTTTGGCGGTTAAATAAACGCAGCTTTTGTCTAAATCTCCCTCTCTGTTTATTATTCTGTTCGTAATTACGTACTGTACTATAAAAGATATTTTAGACAAAGAACAAGCCTTAACATTATATTGATTTAAAAATATTTAACGACCGTAATAATAAATTAGAGGAAAGTATGGCTGCTAACGGATCAGTGTGTGTGAGTACTGCATTTTGCAATAAAGTGTGGAACGTCAAGGATAATGGGAATTTCTGAGCAAGGTAGACCATGACAATTATGTCGTCCTTATTAAGACCAGCAGACAGCCACAATCTGAGAATTTCCAACAGAGAGACTCACACTGAAACAACACAAATTATAAGTAATAATAGCAGGCTTATTGTGTACCTGAATTTTGTTATAAACTATTTGTTCCTTCTATGAGGTCCAATATCCTTCTACCAAGTCCGTCATACGGGACAAACAACACCAAACATGGGAAGTTCAAAACACTGGTTGACAGAGCATTCACACTTTGCAATTCACAGGTGGCCATAACACAAGAACTCAACAACATTGCAAAGGAATTTGGTATGAATTTGTTGTACACAAACCCACGAGACTAGTAGGCCAAGCCATCAAAATTAGAAACTTGAACGACAGATGACACCGAAGCTGGACCCATCGTCAAGATACCTTACGTCAAGGCGATTTCTGAAAAGATTCGAAGGATATGGCAACAATACAACATTCGAATAGTATTAAAGACTCCTTAAGATGCGACCTGACGAAGACTAAACAAGTCGACCAAAAAGACATGAAGATTTGTATAGATAGAATACCCTGCGAGTGCGGCCAGTCCTACGTTGGTGAAACTCTACGACCACTTGAAACAAGGATCACAGAACATCAGAACCACACACGAAAAGGAGGAACAAACAGATTCGGTGCAGCAGACCACGCATGGAGTCACGGTTATCACTTGCAATGGGAAAAGACATAAATCATCCCCAAAGAAGGACATTGGCGAAAAAGGAAATTCAAAGAAACTGCAATCATAAATTAAAATCGTGAGCTTCATCAGAAATAAGAAACATCTGAAAACTCCTGTTAAGTAAATGTAAACTTAGGTAAAGTACGTCATCCAGTGGTAACATATGACTGCACCCATCTCGGCCATGCTTAACTAACTTCCCTCCCCCCTAAGTAGTATAAATACTCTAGTAATTTAGTAACTTATTCAGTATTCAGCTGAAGACGACTGGAGATGTTCATAACATTAGATGAAACGTTTTACAAAATAAAGACAATGAAAGTCCAAAATAGGTATATCACTCATCAAACAGCATTGCCTTTAACCTCTTCAAACAAATATAGTTGAACCCTGTTTGCTCAAAAACCTCACAGGGATGAATTAAGTCATGTAGAAGCACTAAATGGTTAATTTTAAACAGAGGACATTTTTCTTTTTTACCTTTCATTGACAAATATATGCAAAAAGAAACCAGATCGAGCAAGAACTATTATTTCTAACACAAAACCTCGTCTGGAAATCATTAGGAAACTGGTATACAACATTCCAGTTGGCAAAAACACCATGAGTCAATGGACTATCAGCCAGGTCAAAATAATTGGTGTAGATACAAAAAACGAAAATTGCCAAGCACTCTTCATGCGCAACTAGTCCTGGTTTAAGAGGGGAGGCTAGAGCCTCGAGCCCCAAACCCCGAAATTACGCCTATATTGTACTAAAAACTTATATACTATCTTTTTAAAGCCCCACGATTTCTAGCCCCGGGTCCTCTTTCTCCCTAATCCAGCACTGCACTCAGCATCCGAACAAACCCGAAACTAGCCAAGCAAGAAGTTGACGAGCAACAGCTTATAAAAATCACGGGATATTCTAGCACAAAATTAATTTATTCGTGTCTTCAAATGAGGAACATTATAAGTTATTCAACAAACAAATGAAGGGATGCCCAACCTAAAATTATTCCAAAATACCGAAATTAAATCGAGAGATTCTTCGATCTCAAATGCAAAATTGTATCAACTGTTTTATAATAATTATTAAATTTTTATGTTATTGAAATAAAATATATAATATTTCATAAAATTTGTTTTAACCTTTGTTAATTCGAGTACTTTTCTATCTCTAAATTACACGAGTGCATAAAAATTTTCAGATAATTTTCAAGCATTTGTGTGATTACCCTCGGATAACGTTTTATTTTACGTATGCGATAAATTTTGCAACCAAATATGTAGATATCGTATCCACTTGTAATATTATTAGATTTTTTATCCTTTGGATGTATGGCGCCTTATTTGCTAATCTTAATTAATTATTAATAATATTATAATTATTTTTGTAACAAATTTTGTTTCTGCTTTTTTCCTATTTTTTTTCCCATCGTCTGCTGCCAGGACAATTCGTAAGGGGACCTACACCCCCGAACCTCGATTTTAAGGTATATGAGGCACCTCCAAGGGATATTAACTCTTGGTTCTACGCATACCAAGAACCCTGTCTACCAATTGGAAAATGTGCACCTAGTGGCCCCATATGATAGCGCCCCCCCCCCCCCCCCCTTTATAACTCTAGGACTATGGGTCACTCTGTTTACCTCTGGCGACTTTTTTCTCAATTCGTCACTCTCTTGGTATTCACTGAAAGTATCGACCTTTTTTTTTAGAGACCGAAGGTTGGGAGCCCCTGGGTTAACCCTTTTTTAACCATAACTTGGTGGACAGGAATGGTGTGTCTTTAAAATGTCAATTCCTTTTTTCCAAAATCGAAACAAAAAGATATGACAAAAGTTAAATTTGAATTTCAGGAAAAATGGCCTCTAGTGGCACAGTCGAAGAACATTTTTAGAGCATAATAATAGAAATCGTTAACCGTAGTCCCTTTTGTTCGACTTTTTGTTATATAACTAACTTTATTTTATCATGTAGAATCACCTTCCTAAGTATCTTGATGCACGATGCGAACACCCTGTATAATAATAGAAAGAATAGTCTTTGCTGACTAGTTAGGAAATAAACTAGATAATAGTGTGCGTATTAATTATGCATATATTTAAGCGATTATTATTAAATAGTAATTTATAATTTGTGCTCTCTCAGGATTGTAATTATATTTCAAGTATAGCAGAGTCGCCATAAAATAAAGGAATCAAATACTTTAAATTTCCGTTAGAAGGTCTGACATATTTCTTTGGGACCGAATTCGTACCCACTTTCTATGCGATAGATGGGGCCATTAAGACTGGGTTAAACGAAGCCAGTAACTTATTCAAGTTACTAAAATTCAGTACTAAAGCAAGTACTTTTAGAGAAGTTGTAATTTACACGGTTCCAGTAACTTGTGCAGAATTTCATTGCTTTCTTGCTTGTGTTTAGTTCTCGAGAGATAAATAATTTCTCTCTAAATGATTGATTCAAACCAGAAATGTTGTACTTATAAAAAACGCATAGTATATTGTGTTAAAATATTGATAGATGATATAATTGACAGATTGCAAAATGAGTTAGCTACTCCCATTTCTCCTCCCTACACAAATCTAGGAACCAAACCAGACTAGCGAAGTTAAATTTCAACTCTTACTAACTAAGATCAAACGCTGTTTAGTTGGCAGGATAGTGGGAGTGGGAGTAGCCACTTACGCCAGTAAATAGAAATGCTTTCTATTCACTGGACTGGAAGTGTTACTCAACCCATTGCTGGATTATTGTACTAAAATGTCTGTCAATACCAAGAAACTACCAGAATCCAGTAATGGATTTTAGTAACTTAAAACCGTATTAAAGTCGACAATTTTTAGAGATGGATTATTCTGTTATTTTTAAATATTTATTAGTTGGTCGAAGCACCCATGAACAGCTAATGGCTATTTAAACTAACTGCTACTTAAATTAACAGTTCACATTCTTTATTAAGCATATGTACTGCTAATTCTCTTATGAACTGACGTTTGTAAGTAGCAGTAGCTGCTTTAACTGCTAATCAAAACGAACAGGTTTGCCCATCTCTAATTCTGGGGATATTATTGGGATTTCGACACTACCAATTGCTGTTCTGACTGTTAGCAATGCGCCAGCTGATCGAGAACGGTTTACTGCGCACGAATTCGTGCAATTATAATTGCCATTGCACCGGAAATTTTTATTGCCGACTCTAATAAGGCTTTTAAACAAGTTACTGCCTTCGTGTAAAGCCGCGTTCTCAGAGCTTCGACGTGTCGCAGCGACAGTCCCCCACTCTTTTTGTAGGGGGTGACGTCTGTCACTTGTCATTCGGATGTAACCTAACCTTACAATATTTTGTTATTGTTTTGTAAATGAAAACAATTTGTTTTGTACAAATTTCGTTTTGAATAATTTATCATACTGACTGAGACTTTGATAATGAAAGCGGCGAAGCAATGAAATATTTGAATAATATCTGGCAGTGTATTTTACTATGATTATTCTTCAAGACTAAATAGCTAGCTAGGTAGTTTTTAAGGAGAACCATTTCATTCCTCCAATAAGGAAGTCTAAAATCATAGACATGGGCGTTCTGACAGTGTCTCCTCATCATTCCATACCCTAGGTCTTGTGGTGGTCACTAGCTTGTATCTCCTCTATATCTTCATTCCAAGCAGATACAAAGCCATCTTTGTGCAGAGCATACTTGCGCTTTGTAATCTGTATCTACAATAATTTAAAAATATTTATATTATAAGATTTAGGGATCTATAGAGGTACAAAACTAATTTTTAGATAATATTACAAAAATACCAACAGGGCTAACAAAATACCAAGGGACTTTAAAAACAGTTTACAATTTTAAGTCAAAATGATGTTTTACCAGTATTATTAACTCTTGCACTTTCTTCTGCAGATAACTTTTTCTAAATTCAGCTTCAGAGCGGTGAAGAATTTCCACAGGAATATAATTTGAATTTGTGGCCACATCCATTATGGTTTTCGTTTAACCTAAAATTTAACGTTTTAAACTTGAACTTGTCACATTTCTTTAAAAAACTTATAGTACCTATAGTCGATAACCTTTTCCGATTGCAGCAGGCCAATATTTAAGTTTCTTTAGGGTGTGAGTATGTGGAATGCGGATGTTGGATTAAAATTTTCCCCTCTTGGAGGTTATATTTGGGTTTGTTTTGGTCAAATTTTATTTTTGTATTCTAGTCCTCAAAATATGTATATTTATTCTGGTTAGTAAAAAATGCACCAATGTAATTAAAAAGACCAATGTAATTAAAAATTATTTAATAATTTTGTAGGATTTAGGTAGATAATGATCAAATAAACTTTTAAAAGCAAAAGTACATACTATTCACAATTTTTTAGGACAAAATAATTTACCTTTGTTCGAAAACAACGAATACTTATTTCGGAAAACTGAGTTTAAAATTTCAAAACAAAATAAAAAATTAATACTACAGCGCAGTGTTGCCAGTTATCTCATGAAATGTCACGAGATCTGTTGATTTTTTTGTGATGAAAAACCTTTTGAAAAAGTTCGGTTTCTGGTGTTATCAGCTTCGTTTCGGGGAGGTATATTTTATAAATCACAAAAAAATCACCAGATCTGGTGAAATTTCACCAGATACCTGGCAATATCGCTACTTCGGCACCGTTCGATGGTGGGGATAAGGGGTAATGACGTAAACGGTTCTGATCGGTTAGGTTGGTGTTTTTTTTTTTTGGACACGATGAGAAATCTGCGCACAGATACCTTACAGACGCGGCTGCAAGGTAGTGTCGGGCTAGCAACATTGTGGGGAAAGACCATCAATATCATCCGCTCTGAAGGAGGGGATCCGCCTCAGAAGGAGACGAGCTGAGTAGTCCCACATAATCTGAACAGACGTTATTTGATTAACTCAAATTTTAAAAAAATCTATTCAAGAAATAAAAAGTCTATGCTTGTCAGGAGAGGGCTTCCTTTTCTTGGTAGTACCATTCAATCTGAAATATGTTTTAAAGTGCTACTGTGTGGACAAAAATACGCCCTTATTGTATAAGGATCATCGGGTGGTCTGGAAATAATAATTTTCCATATTCGTATTTAATATAATACAGAAAAATACTAAAAAATGTAAACGAAGAAAGCTCAAGACGCAGGAAGGGCACATCATTTTAAAGGTTGTTTAAATATCTTTCCAATAATAGCAAGATTTATCATTACGATTGGCAACGCTACAGACAATAATAAAATATTTTGTACTTATAAGGAGTAGAAGTTTCAATTCTTGATGAAATATACAGAGTGTTCCATTTGAAAATACTGAGTAAATTGAATCCAAACAAACCCGAAGTTTGGAAGTAAAATTAAAGCACCCTGTATAAAACTGTAAAATTTTATAAATAGTACTCATATAATCCAGATAAAATTTTTTGATCTAATTAAAATCAATAAAGAATCTGTAGCATGTTTATTACGATCGTACCAATGCAATAAAAATAGGAAAATTAATAATATCTTTGCAACACCGCAACAGATTGGGGAAAAAAATTGGGGTTACATAAACGATAAGGAGGGGCACTGATTCCGAGTAAAAATATAGGTCATTTCATTTATGACACACACTGTACAGGGTGTCCATTTTTGGGTAGTTTTACGGGTTATCTCCGTTAAATTTGTTTTCACACGTACCCTATACCTATATTTTTAATAATATAATTTAGTTTGTAACAAGCTTCAAATATATAACACTTTATTTTTAGTCTTAGTATTAGGCCCGAAATATACGTTTTTCAAAAATATACCATTTTTTTATATACGGTGACCCATTTAAAGAAGCAAATTTGTTTATTTTCCTTGAAAATTATTGAATGTAGAAAAAATCTGAGTACGTCACTGTATTCTACATAAAGAGTTACAAAAAGAACATTTTTATTTCTTTTTGATACGTTACGGGGTAACCGAGATATGGGGGGGGTGTCCCAAAATGATTACGGCATCTTCTGTTTGACAAAAAAGTAGCAAAGTGCTCCGAAAACAGCATCCTTCTATCTTTACTAATAAGGGAGATACCCCGTAAAACTACCCAAAAATGGACACCCTGTATACTTAAACATACTTTTAAAATATGCGTCTTCAACAGTCCGCTAATATTTATTTTTAAAGTTTCCCTTCTATCCACGATATGGGAGATATCGAAGAATTACACACTAAATGGACTCCCTGTATTAGTAAATATTTTATTTATTTCAGAAAACCCAATTTCCCGCGTTAAATTTTCCGGTAATTCTAATTTCTCTAATAAGAATGCTACGAAACACAAGTCAAATGACATGACACAAGGGTTACCGCCTCATACAAAAATTTAGGATCCTCCGGGACATAAATTCCCTATTTTAAAAAATAAAATTATACCTATCAAAATACAATTAATTTTAAATTTCGTAAAACGGCATGAATTTGTATATAAAAATCTCGGACGTATAACGAATCGACATGAATCATGCCGTTTTTTCTACAATGTAAGCGAGTAATCGTTAGAAAAAAAACGAATTTTTTGCACCAAAATACCTTTGCCTTGCTTTCGTTTGTTAGTTTATTTGCAGTCGTCGGTTCGAAAGGAGCTCGCGTATTCGCCGGTTTTATTTTTTCTGGAAAATTATCCCGCGTGATAATTCGACGTCCAGAACAGGGTGCTCCTGCCACTGCTTAAAGAGTTGTCGGAATTCCGGGTAATAGTGTCATCCTAAAACGAAGTTTTGCTCTGTTCCCTGTAAGGTGAGTCTTTAAACATTTTTTTTTCAAAATACGTTTAGAAGCATTCACAGTTCCATAAATTAATTTATAATAGAGAAGAAGTATTTAAGTCACATCACAAGGGGCCCATGCGCTATTATGCAACGGGTTCCTCGCTTTTTACCTTCCATAACTGGGGTAGTAACTGGCGATAAATATCTACTTATAAACTCTTTCCACAATTCTTTTTTTTTGCTCGCAAGTGTATGGGCCCCTTCAGTTTTCAGTTATGCAGGGTTTTAATTTGAAAACTACCCACCTTTAATAGGTCGCTTTCGGTAAATAAAAATAAAATTTTATTGTGAAGGTCCCGCCCTTCACAAGAATTGTTGCAGCCTTCGTGGTTTAACCCCCTTGGCAGGGGTAGATTTTACCATTAAGCTCTTAAATGGAAAGGAGGGGGGGGGGAAGGTCAAGTGGCCCATCATTTTTAAAAATCGTTGAAATCTCTTTCCAATAATAATAAAAGAGGAGTCGACACAATAAATTTTTTGTTAAATAATACCCTAAAAGGAATTTAAAAACTATTTAAAGCCTTCATGCATGGGGTAACCCACTGGGAGAGGTAACTGTTACCCTTAAAATCGTAAATGAGAAGGGGAGTCAAGTATATTGGGGCGGAAAAATCTGGATTCTAAGAGTCGCCGAGGAGGAGGTTCGGAGGGGCAGTGGCGTACTTGTACAAGAATTGAAATTTGTGCAAATTGACAAAATTTCGTTCCTTGCTTCCGTTAATTTATTAATTAAAAAAATTTCTACCCTAAACTTATAGCAATTGGTCCCTAAAAACAGATAATTAACCGCTTTTAGGATAAAACGAAATAGTATCAAAAATATTGATCAAAAAACGAAATGGTGAATGCGTCACTAGCTCTGACTTAATTATTAACTGAACAAAAAATATACTGAGTGTTTAAACAACAACGAACAAAACAATCATCTACTAAAAACAAACATCTAGTAAAATCAAGATTTATATTTTTCCTAACGAATTCATCTTTGAATAAATTACAAAACATTACATTTCGTGGGGGGGGGGGGCTATATACGCCACTGAGGAGGGGGTAAACTGGGCGGCATGTTACGAACAAGCCCGAAACGGGCTAGCTTTACTATGATATCTATTGAGCACGAAATAGCTAATAAAATAGATTTAAATAAAAAAATTTACAGAGTTACAAGGTGGTTTGTTGATAGTTATTATTTTAATGAGTTAGAATAGCATAGCACATTTTTTTAATTTCTTTTCAGAAATATTATTAATATGTATTAATAAGAGCACAAAATGATTAAGGCGTCTTGATCGGGCCCTGTTGCTCTCTCACTAATTTTGAAATTGAAATTTTGATAGTATGCTAATGTTGATTTGAGTACTGGGCTAAAACATTTTCATTAAGGTACTACGTCCGGTTAAACTGGAAGTCGGTGTCAACTTCTTTATTTTAAATGGCACAAACTATACAGGGTGTGCCAGATTATGTGGGCAATCTCCCGGGTTCAGATAGAACACTTAAAAATAACAGGAGAAGTTCTTATAAATTTTTCTCCCTACGGCCTCTCCCCTACGGAGATACGGGCCCATAACGGACGTCCCTGGAAATCGTTGTTTTTTAAATAATTTTTGAAGTACTAGGTGTAATTTAATATTTTTTTAGTAAGTATAATGGTTAGTAGATGGGTCTCCTTAAAACTCGCTCTTTTAAACACATTTGGCTTATTTAGTTTGCCAGGGACGGACTAGGACACAAAAATGTTTTTTTATACCTTGTACGATGAAGGAACGACAATAATATTTTTGATACGAGATATGCTGAAAAAAGGTACTCTTGATCAATGTCGATAAAGTGAACAGTTTTCGAAAAAAAAAATATTTTTGTTCAATATGGTTTTTTTGCATTAGTTGTTGCTTTATGCTCATAAAATTTCCTCATTGTTGCTATGCTTTTTTTTCCTTGTACCGATTTAAATAAGAATATTTATGCCAGTGTCAGTTTATGGTAGTGTCTTGAAATTTGCGGTTTTTCTCCTTTGTCTTATTAGTTACTAACTTAGTAATGGAATTTACGTATACTGGATATAAATCATATATTATAATTATTTTCTATTTAGCGTTAAAAATAAGGGTAAGTTTATATAAGGTTGTCGATTCCAAAAATTTGCCAATTTTATATTTTTATATGGCCATAATAATACCAAGAACTATAGATAGTTTGTTTTTGTTTAAAATAAAAATAGGAAAGTTAATGAACAAATCCAAACAAACCTTTTCCAAACAATTACTTTTATTTGTTTCAGATACTTGACGGGTCTAAAATAGAGTGCGGTACCGCGTGTGAGGTGTGAGGGTTCCGCTCTTCAAGGGTTTGCCTAAACATCGTCGCAGTTTAGAGCGTGGTAGAGATAACCCTTTTCAAGGCTCCCGCATGTCTGAAAAAGGCTGATGGGCAACCTGGCCTGTCCAGGGCGATGTCCTTTTTGTTCGTCCCTTGGAGAGTGGAACTGGAAGAATGAAGATGATGTCGTCGGGCAAATGGGCACATATAAGGAGGTAACTATTTATTTAATTTTAAAAGTATACCCCAATTGTTTAATTAATATTTAAAAAATTATTTATAGTTTTTTGGCAAGAGAAAATATTTGTGATAACAATATTTGTAACTACAGGGGGTTTTTTAATTGAAAGCCGATACTTAAGGCTCTGAATACTTGGGTGATTTTAAGAAGAACTGGCACTTCTTATTGAAACATGCGGATAGGCATGAAAATAAGCCAAAACATTGATTTCAGTTTCCTCATTGGACGTTATAGGTCTAGGTAAATTTCTGTATGTTTCAAGCATGATCCAAAATTTTCGAAATTGCTTTGAATTCGTCTAAATTTCTTATTGCTCATTGATGGTAAATTTGGATACATTTCATTGAATCTTCTAAATGTACGGCTGATGAACTTATTATACTGACCATGTAAAATAAATAAATTCATAAGTACTACATCTGAATAGTTGTTGTTTTCTTCCATTTTTTTTTTAACTTTAATTTAACTTTAAAAAATTAAAATATTTAAATAGACCAACTGACAACAAGACTGAATGAATAACAGCAAAATGTCAACCATTACAAAACAATTTCCATAGGCTACTTGCCAAATTGGTCTAGAAAGTGTGATTGTTATCTGTAATAATTAATTTTTCTAAATAAATGCTCATAAGTCAAAAACTGTTCAAAATAGGTATAGTAACATTATACATATAAAGATAGACAATTTCAATAGCTTTTAGGACAATAGATAAAATATAGGGTATTTCATTTAAGTAAAAGGTACTATTTACCATTTTTCCAAACCATCAAAATATTTGTATTTTGAAACACCCTGTACTATTATAAATAATATTTGGAAAGAGGGTGAAAGAGTTTAAAAATATCATAACTTTTTGTAGAAGATGTTATCCGAAAAAAAAAAGCGAAATTAATTATTATCTCGAGAACTATAACAAATAGGTATAGGAAAATATTAAGGAAAGTTATTAAGAAATTCATAAGGATTCTAAAACACAAATAATACACAGGGTGTTTCGTTTAAATTATCAAAGTTGCTAATACTTTCAAGTAGAAGTGGCAACACTGCATGGCTAAAAATATTTTTAAAAGATAGATCATGTCCGCTTCTATAACCTCCCAAAATTTCAAAGTGGTCCGATGACTAGTTCTCTATAAACATCTAATAGGCCATCCACCATCAATCACCCTGTATGTATACAGTGTAACCTCGATAATCCGAACCTTCGTTACACCGGATTTTTCAATAATCCGGCCAAACATTTCAACTGCATTGTATACTTTATGATCAGCATTTGATAGTACTCGGTAATTCAAGCAAACAAAAATTACAAATTACTTCACAAAATAATATAAAATTTAATAAGTATGCTTCTGTTTTAAATAATTTTTGTTTATGTACTATTTTCTAGTTGTTTTCTATTAAATGTTTTAAATGTTTCGTTTTTCAATAAAAAAACTGTGTCGCTTCAATAATCCGGATTAATTACAAATCCGGATGACCGCGGTTTTAATTAGTCCGGATTATCGAGGTTGCACTGTATTAACATTTCTTCTTAAAATCACCCAAGGATTCGGCACTCTATTAAAAAACACCCTGTATGGGCCCAATAATATCCCCCAAAAAAATCAAAAATAAATGCAGGGTCTTTCAAAATAATTGGAAAAATTTAAAATTTTGCGTTTCGGTTTTTATTTTTTCCTGACTTTGTTTGAACAGATGTCCAAAAATAAATGTCACTTTCTCATTGCTACTTTTTATTCTCCATAAGATTTCATCGTCAGATCTTTAATGCAACGTTTTGTCTTTGGGTCACCATCATCAACTTAATTTTTTAAATACGGGCTTGGATTTTTTTCTTTAAATTATGAAAAAGGAACTAAATCTACGTTCGGCGGTATATGAGACTTACTGGTTTTCCGATGTTTTGTTCCTTAAATTGACCATCTTGATTAAAATACCCCTAATCCGTTCCTGTAATTAACTTTTGTTTCGACGAAACTGAAAATTTTAAAATTATTATTGTATTATAGTATTTAAAAAAATTAAGTTGATGATGGTGACCCAAAGACGAAACGTCGCATTAAATAAGATCTGATCATGCCATCCCGAGAAGAATAGAAAGTAACAATGAAAAACTGAAATTTATTTTTGGACATCTCTTGGAACAAAGTCAGCAACAAATAAAAACCGCAACGCAAAATTTTAGATTTTTCCAAATATTTTGAAAGCCCCTGTTTTTATTTAAGATTTTTTTACGGCATATTATTGGGCCCATAATTATGCAACTTTGCCCCAATTTAACCGACTTCGTATCTCTTACCGTTTCCGAAATTCCAATGATGAAGGACTTGTTTGTTACACCCTGTATAGCAAGAATCAGCTAAATATGTTAGCGAATTTATTATAGCTAGTTGTGATTAGAACTAGAATTTTTTTCAAGAAAACATTTTTTTTCCCTCCCAACTAATGTGAACTGAAATTAATTTTATTTTTTGGCTTGGGCTTCCCCCAAGCCTTCTTCCCCAAGTAGGAATTTCTTATTTCATAACTCATCTGGAGTTCGCTAGTATTGGCTATTTATTTTTAATTTATGCTCATTAGCATTGAATCACTTGTTCATGTCAAAATGTACAATTTCTCAAATAAGCCTTCGTGTCGATTATGACCTACACTTTACTAATTTACTCAAATTTGCCTATTTACATGAAAACTAAACGCATTTTCCTTTGTTTTAGGATCATTGCCATGGGCACTAAAGAAAATTTATAAAATCGGGCACGCGAATTTTCCAGGGTAGCAGAAGACACAGAAACCAATCGCGCAGTCAAATCAATCCGATTCTTTTTAGTCTAACGTACAGAAAGAATCTGGTTGATAAATCAGTCCGGTCTTTCCTAGTCTAACGTACAGGAATGATCTGATTGATCGTTTTGCTGAACCCCATCGCGCCTTAATCAATCCGATTTTTTTTAGTCTAACGCACAGAAAAAATCTGATTGATAAATCAGTCCGAGTTTTCCTAGTCTAACGTACAGGAAGGATCTGACTGATCGTATTGACAATTTCAAAATGGGGTATGAATGATTAAACAAAATGAACTTTTTAACGCGTTATGATGACATAACTTTTAAGCGGCTATTATAAGCAATCGTAACTTTATAAAAATGTATATGCAGTATTTGAAGTAGATTCATCCAATCAAACTCCGTTGGTTTCTGTGTCTGTTTAATTGCCGATTCCCTAAGGACCAGTTGTTGCAAAAAATTGTTTTTTTTTGGATCGGTCCGAGGGCTTCAATTGACTGCGACCATGGAAACATAAACCTGCAAGCTAAACGTTCGGGACACAAGCTGGATTAGAGCCGCCTACGAGAATTTATTAAGGTAATATTTAGTTAAAAAATATATTTTCATCAGTGTTGGTTGATCAATGTTTCGTTATTTTCGAAAATAAGTTTGTGTGAAGTGAATCGTAGTTGCCAATATTTTAAATGTGCATTTATTTAGTTTTCTGTTTTCTGCGTTCACCAACCAAAAAATCAATTTTACTGGGGAAGCTTGAAACTAATAATATTTTATTTTTATATGCAAAGCAGTTTGGCAATCAAAAGATTTCGAGCTGTAATTGAACAATAATTAATGGGTGGAAGAGAGAACTACATGTTTTTTGGCTGAATGGCAACAATGTTGAAGTCTGGTTATATCAGATGGTTAAATATTCTAACATAACCATACTTACCGATGAAAAGATAAATCCTTCTTTAATGAACCACTCTTTTACATACTACAGATGAATGCACCATGATTGTTTATAATAAAGACGATTTTTCACCAATAATCACAAAAAAACACAAATCAACCAAAATATAACAATCCGTTAGTTAGATCAAAGAACAAACATCGCAATATATAGGAGATTAGTATTCATTCATCTTTTGCTTATCTTTTGGGTCCGAATCGTAGTAAAATAGAAATAGTTGTTGCCAGAGTGCAGTTGGATTAGTTCAAGATTCTTTTGATACGCCTTTTCACAGTTTATAGTAAAATTATTGGGAAATAAATTTATTTTAAGAGCAATTGCGGATTAACAAATTTTTAATTGCAATTTTGCAAGATGCCTTTGCGATAAATATGTCCATCTGGCTATGCCGGAATAATGACCGAAAGAGGTGGGATAGACTGTTTGCAGTCGTTGCGTGGGCTAGAAATGTACATTATTCCATCTGTAGTTTGTAATAGCTTTGGTCCGTACCAACATTGGAAAAACGAATCGCTTGATGTCTGTATGCGTGTTTGTTTGTCCGTCTGTCTATCGCAGCCCGTTTCCCTCGGGATCGTTTCGTTTGACATAAATAGTTAAAACAAGCCATTGTTATTTACTTAGGAGCATGACATAAAACGTTTTAAAAATTTCAACTTATCCGTTTGGGGGGGGGGGGGGGTGTTTCAAACGAATGACTAAACATTTATTGTGATGGGCAGTAAAAAAATTTTGAATAATGACTGTACCAACTGTGAGGATGATGATAAAAATTGATTTTTGTTACATTTAGTACTGCTCTGGTTAAGAATTTATATCCTTTGGACTTTTATAACTATTACGTCAAAGTTGATAACAAATTGGGTCGTCGAAAAATTTTTCACCGATAAATAAGTAAGGATAAAAAAGGGTTGGTACTAATCATAACACAATGGAATTTAGATTTAGATACATCATATTCGCTTTTAGAGCTAATGGTAGTGACGCATTCGCCATATCATTATTTAACGTATAAATTAATAAGAACAAAAATCAAATTTTATCAAACCTATAATAATTGATTAAACTTTTATTGATGTAAACTGTGTAACTAAAAATGTTCTCTATTGTTTCAGGTAAGTGAGCATGATTGGTGTTGGAAGCGTCCGTTTCGCGCTGTCGGCAAACAAGTCTTCGACTGTTGTTACGACCTGGAATAAGTGAACAGTGACCTTTAGTAGATAAGCTACAAGAGTTCGGGGCCAAATACCACCACTTTTACATGTTATTTCTTATGGGAAAATTTAAGGTTCGATCTGCATTTTTTTCTACCGACGCCCAGCGTCGCGACGCCCAGAATGACAAGAACGTGAGGAGTGTGGAGATGAATGGAGAGCATTCATTTTTACAGGTATTTTCCCATAAGGAAATTTAGGGTTCGATTTGCATTTTTTTTACCGACGCCTACCGTCGCGACGCTTAGAATGAGAAGAACGTGACGCAATTTACCAGTGGCTGTTAGCGTCTCCACCATAACCATCAAACTTTAATATTTGATTTAAATTTTACTTTTTGTGTGTGTGTGTGTGTGTTTATCGCAACCATTTGAGGATGGCTGATAAATTTTCAGTCATTACTTATAATGAAATAGAAAATTTATTAAATCATCCTGAGAGGGTTGCGATAAATAATAGAGTTAAAACTTAAATATTTTATATACGATTTGGCTTCTGTGATATAAAGGGATGATCGACTTTTTTCCGCATGGAAACACGACAGGTACCCTTCCGAGGGGAGACGTACCGACTCTGGTGATCGATAATCCCTCCCTACAAAAGAGGTTGACACTTTTAAAGAGTTAGGTATATACAGTGTTTTCCATATGTCTTATAGACACGATCAGGGAAAATTGTTGCCTGTTGGCTATTAAAGAAATCATCTATCGGCCATCTCTAAAAGGTTATGATGGGAAATTATAATTTTCTAAATTTGTATGTGTCTTTCCTTCAATATTTTTTTTTAATTAGGGGTTTAAATTTAAAAGCAACAAACGTTAAAAACTGATATGTAAGAATTAAGATATTTTTTTTTACTTTGAATGTGATTTTTCAACTATTTTTTGGATAATTTAGAAGTAAAAAAAACTGTATTTAATCAGTAATTACTTATATTGAAATAGAAAATTTATCAGCCATCCTGAAATGGTTGTGATAAACACACACACACACAAAAAGTAAAATTTAAATCAAATATTAAAGTTTGATGGTTATGGTGGAGACGCTAACAGCCACTGGTAAATTGCGTCACGTTCTTCTCATTCTAAGCGTCGCGACGGTAGGCGTCGGTAAAAAAATGCAAATCGAACCCTAAATTTCCTTATGGAAAATACCTGTAAAAATGATGATATTGCTCTTCATTCATCTCCACACTTCCCACATTCTTCTCATTCTGGGCGTCGCGACGCTAAGCGTCGTTAGATTTAATATGCAGATCGAACCTTAAATTTCCTTATGGGAAAATACATACATATTTGCTCTCCATTCATCTCCACACTCCTCACGTTCTTCTCATTCTGGGCGTCGCGACGCTGGGCGTCGGTACAAAAAAATGCAGATCGAACCTTAAATTTTCCCATAAGAAATAACATGTAAAAGTGGTGGTATTTGGCCCCGAACTCTTGTAGCTTATCTACTACCTTTAGTGTTTTACGGGTCATTCCTCACTCAAGTGCTTGCTTGAATGTGGATTGATCCGTCTTGCTGCAATTGGCACCGTTGTTAATACCATCACCTTCGCTTCTATCATGATTGAAAGGTAAGATAGTTTTCTTTCCTTTTCTGTTGCTACAGGTGAAAGAATGAAGGGTTAAGAGCAATAGCAATATATAGGTCCGCACCATTTTGTTTCTTCTTTCTCATTCATTAAATTTTGGACACTATTAAGATATTTATAATAGTTTTTAAAAATCGGGCTGTGCGCATCTCTTTATAATCACTAAAATATGGTGAAGGAGCTTTGTTATTGCTCTTAAAGATGGGACACGTTGCCGATTCTGGTAAGTTAGTGAAGTGAGTGAAAATAAGAAGCTGCAATTGAAGAAACAAGCCTATTAAATTATGGAGGACGGCTTTCTGGTATGGTATAAATGTACAATATTTGGTGAACTATTTAAATATAGATACCTAAATTAATTTAAGATAAATCGGCCGTCTACTAATACATTTGTTTTAGCCACACTATTCATTATATTAGCCAACATGGAACCGATGGGGAATCTATAATCCATGGCCAATAAAAGCCAGAAAAAGGACCACCACTTTTACATGTTATTTCTTATGGGAAAATTTAAGGTTCAATCTGCATTTTTTTCTACCGACGCCCAGCGTCGCGACGCCCAGAATGACAAGAACGTGAGGAGTGTGGAGATGAATGAAGAGCAATATCATCATTTTTACAGGTATTTTCCCATAAGGAAATTTAGGGTTCGATTTGCATTTTTTTTTACCGACGCCTACCGTCGCGACGCTTAGAATCAGAAGAACGTGACGCAATTTACCAGTGGCTGTTAGCGTCTCCACCATAACCATCAAACTTTAATATTTGATTTAAATTTTACTTTTTGTGTGTGTGTGTGTGTGTGTTTATCGCAACCATTTGAGGATGGCTGATAAATTTTCAGTCATTACTTATAATGAAATAGAAAATTTATTAAATCATCCTGAGAGGGTTGCGATAAATAATAGAGTTAAAACTTAAATATTTTATATACGATTTGGCTTCTGTGATATAAAGGGATGATCGACTTTTTTCCGCATGGAAACACGACAGGTACCCTTCCGAGGGGAGACGTACCGACTCTGGTGATCGATAATCCCTCCCTACAAAAGAGGTTGACACTTTTAAAGAGTTAGGTATATACAGTGTTTTCCATATGTCTTATAGACACGATTAGGGAAAATTGTTGCCTGTTGGCTATTAAAGAAATCATCTATCGGCCATCTCTAAAGGGTTATGATGGGAAATTATAATTTTCTAAATTTGTATGTGTCTTTCCTTCAATATTTTTTTTTAATTAGGGGTTTAAATTTAAAAGCAACAAACGTTAAAAACTGATATGTAAAAATTAAGATATTTTTTTTTACTTTGAATGTGATTTTTCAACTATTTTTTGGATAATTTAGAAGTAAAAAAAACTGTATTTAATCAGTAATTACTTATAATGAAATAGAAAATTTATCAGCCATCCTGAAATGGTTGCGATAAACACACACACACACAAAAAGTAAAATTTAAATCAAATATTAAAGTTTGATGGTTATGGTGGAGACGCTAACAGCCACTGGTAAATTGCGTCACGTTCTTCTCATTCTAAGCGTCGCGACGGTAGGCGTCGGTAAAAAAAAATGCAAATCGAACCCTAAATTTCCTTATGGAAAATACCTGTAAAAATGATGATATTGCTCTTCATTCATCTCCACACTTCCCACATTCTTCTCATTCTGGGCGTCGCGACGCTCTTGTAGCTTATCTACTACCTTTAGTGTTTTACGGGTCATTCCTCACTCAAGTGCTTGCTTGAATGTGGATTGATCCGTCCTGCTGCAATTAGCACCGTTGTTTATACCATCACCTTCGCTTCTATCATGATTGAAAGGTAAGATAGTTTTCTTTCCTTTTCTGTTGCTACAGGTGAAAGAATGAAGGGTTAAGAGCAATAGCAATATATAGGTCCGCACCATTTTGTTTCTTCTTTCTCATTCATTAAATTTTGGACACTATTAAGATATTTATAATAGTTTTTAAAAATCGGGCTGTGCGCATCTATTTATAATCACTAAAATATGGTGAAGGAGCTTTGTTATTGCTCTTAAAGATGGGACACGTTGCCGATTCTGGTAAGTTAGTGAAGTGAGTGAAAATAAGAAGCTGCAACTGAAGAAACAAGCCTATTAAATTATGGAGGACGGCTTTCTGGTATGGTATAAATGTACAATATTTGGTGAACTATTTAAATATAGATACCTAAATTAATTTAAGATAAATCGGCCGTCTACTAATACATTTGTTTTAGCCACACTATTCATTATACTAGCCAACATGGAACCGATGGGGAATCTATAATCCATGGCCAATAAAAGCCAGAAAAAGGAAGAAATGGAATCGAATTAATTTTGATGCATAACCGTCATTATCCTTTACTAATAACCTTTTATTTTTAGCTCAGGTTTTGTCCAACATCTTCAAATGTTGATGCATAAAACCACCGGTTTATATTAATTTTATACATTTTTTTTAGGTTTTAATTAACGATTTTACTTTTAGGAAAGGTTTTGTCCACTATTTTCAAATGTTGATATATAAAACCACCGGTTTATATTAATTTTATACATTTTTTTTAGGTTTTAATAAACGATTTTATTTTTAGGAAAGGTTTTGTCCACTATTTTCAAATGTTGATATATAAAACCACCGGTTTATATTAATTTTATACATTTTTTTTAGGTTTTAATTAACGATTTTACTTTTAGGAAAGGTTTTGTCCACTATTTTTAAATGTTGATATATAAAACCACCGGTTTATATTAATTTTATACATTTTTTTTTTAGGTTTTAATTAACGATTTTACTTTTAGGAAAGGTTTTGTCCACTATTTTCAAATGTTGATATATAAAACCACCGGTTTATATTAATTTTATACATTTTTTTTAGGTTTTAATTAACGATTTTACTTTTAGGAAAGGTTTTGTCCACTATTTTCAAATGTTGATATATAAAACCACCGGTTTATATTAATTTTATACATTTTTTTTAGGTTTTAATTAACGATTTTACTTTTAGGAATAGTTTTGTCCACTATTTTCAAATGTTGATATATAAAACCACCGGTTTATATTAATTTTATACATTTTTTTTTTAGGTTTTAATTAACGATTTTACTTTTAGGAAAGGTTTTATCCACTATTTTCAAATGTTGATATATAAAACCACCGGTTTATATTAATTTTATACATTTTTTTAGGTTTTAATTAACGATTTTACTTTTAGGAAAGGTTTTGTCCACTATTTTCAAATGTTGATATATAAAACCACCGGTTTATATTAATTTTATACATTTTTTTTTAGGTTTTAATTAACGATTTTACTTTTAGGAAAGGTTTTGTCCACTATTTTCAAATGTTGATATATAAAACCACCGGTTTATATTAATTTTATACATTTTTTTTTTAGGTTTTAATTAACGATTTTACTTTTAGGAAAGGTTTTGTCCACTATTTTCAAATGTTGATATATAAAGCCACCGGTTTATATTAATTTTATACATTTTTTTTTTAGGTTTTAATTAACGATTTTACTTTTAGGAAAGGTTTTGTCCACTATTTTTAAATGTTGATATATAAAACCACCGGTTTATATTAATTTTATACATTTTTTTTTTTAGGTTTTAATTAACGATTTTACTTTTAGTTTTGTCCACTATTTTTAAATGTTGATATATAAAACCACCGGTTTATATTAATTTTATACATTTTTTTTTTAGGTTTTAATTAACGATTTTACTTTTAGGAAAGGTTTTGTCCACTATTTTCAAATGTTGATATATAAAACCACCGGTTTATATTAATTTTATACATTTTTTTTTAGGTTTTAATTAACGATTTTACTTTTAGGAAAGGTTTTGTCCACTATTTTCAAATGTTGATATATAAAACCACCGGTTTATATTAATTTTATACATTTTTTTTAGGTTTTAATTAACGATTTTACTTTTAGGAAAGGTTTTGTCCACTATTTTCAAATGTTGATATATAAAACCACCGGTTTATATTAATTTTATACATTTTTTTTTAGGTTTTAATTAACGATTTTACTTTTACGAAAGGTTTTGTCCACTATTTTCAAATGTTGATATATAAAACCACCGGTTTATATTAATTTTATACATTTTTTTTAGGTTTTAATTAACGATTTGACTTTTAGGAAAGGTTTTGTCCAATATTTTCGAATATTGATGTATAAAACCACCCTTCTTGTGTTTTAATTAACAGTTTTTTTTAGGGTTTAAGAATATATTATAAGTGGTCAAACTTGAATGTTCCTTATATATTCTTGGCAGCTGTTTGCATTTTAGGTTGTTGTTTTTAATGGGTAAGCAGCTGTCTGTTGTTGCCCCCCCTGGTGCAGGGCCGTACAACACTGACGATGGCCATGGAAGGCCGAAACAGTTGCCGAGGCCTTAGAGGATATGAATACAAGGTATGCATACTCAATCTAGTATTTATTTAAATATTTCTATGAATTGACTAAATTAACTATCCTACAAATTTAAATAACATGATTCCCACGTACTTAGTTTTAAAATTTACGTATCGATCTACTAAAAATTGTTGCCAAGCTTTGGTCGTATTTCATAATTGCAGAATTCCAGGTTTGGGTGTTTGGAGACGGTCAAAGCCCGAAAGTAAATTAAATTTCGCTTTAAAACGTCCAATCCTAAAATTTAGCAAAAGTGGTGGTTATTTTTTTCGAGCTTTGCTCCTAATATACAATATACAGGGTGTCCCAAAATATGTGGGCAATCTCCCGGATTCAGATAGAACACTTAAAAATAACAGGAGAAGTTCTTATCAAGTTTTCTTCCTACGGCCTCCCCTACGGACGTCCCTGGAATTCGTTGTTCTTAAATAATTTATTAAGTACTAGGTGAAATTTAATAATTTTTTAGTATATTGGTTAGTAGATGAGTCTCCTTAAAATTCGCCTTTTAAACACATTTGGCTTATTTAGTTTGCCAGGGACGGACTAGACGTAACACAAAAATGTTTTCTTTTGTACACCTTGTATGATGAAGGAACGACAATAATATTTTTGGATACTCTAAACCTTAAGCTGAAAAAAGGTACTCTTGATCAATGTCGATAAAGTGAACTGTTTTAAAAAAAAAACATTTTTGTTCATTAGTTGCATTAGTTGTTGTTTTATGTTCATAAAATTCTCTCATTTCACATGTACCGATTTAAATAAGAATAATTATGCCAGTGTCAGTTTATGGTAGTTTCTTGAAATTTGCGGTTTTTCTTCCTTGTCTTATTAGTTAGTAACTTATAGTAATGAAATTTACGTATACTTAATATAAATCATATTGAACAAAAATATTTTTTTTTTCGAAAACAGTTCATTTTATCTACATTGATCGAGAGTATCTCGACATTTCTCTTTGAAAATTATGTTCTATGTTTTTTTTAACTATTTTTTATTATAATACACTCACGTGCAAAGAAAACGGCCACTACAAAATTTTGATAAAGTTTTAGGCGTTATAACCTTTTTATTTTTAGTCCGATAATGAATGATTTTTTTTAGAGCACTGTAGCTACAACTATCAGTTTTAACGTGTCTTTTACAGGGTGTCCCTTTTACAAAACCCAATACCCTGTCGAATAATCAAGTATAAAAATTATTTCGATATAACAGTTTTCATTTAGAGTAATTTATTTTGCACATTTTGTTTTTTTTGATTCATGTCCAATACATGCAAAATGATTTTGGTTATCAATAATTTAAGTTTTTCCATAATTTCTGCTGCAATATGAATTCAGTAATTTCTTTCATAAGGAGGAGGTTCCGTGATGGTATGAACCGAAGTATATACAGGGTGTTACAAATTCGGCCTTCGCCATAGGGATTTCAGAAACAGTAAGAGATACGAAGTTGGTTAAATTGGGGCAGAGTTACATAATTATGGGACCAATAATATGCCGCAAAAAAATCAAAAATAAATACTGAGGCTTTCAAGATATTTGAAAGAATTTAAATTTTTGCGTTTCGATTTTTATTTTTTCCTGACTTTTCGAAGAACTGTCCGAAAATAAATTTCACTTTTTCATTGCAACAAGATGGCATTATCAGATCTTTCATGCGCCGTTTCCGTCTTTGGGTCGCCATCATCAACTTAATTATTTTAAATGCGGGCCTGGATCTATTTGTTTAAATTATGAGAGAGGTCCGAAATCTACGTTCAGTGGTATACAACATCTACTGGGTTTTCGACGTTTTGTTCCTTAATTGACTATCTTCATTAAAATTCCCCCAGTATACGTTCCGGTAATTTACTTTTTTTTAATTTGGTATAATTCGAAAATGTAAAATTCAATGCCTCTTTTAAAAGTTTTAAGAAAGTGCTACATTACTTACATACTAGGGGTATTTTAATGAAGATGGTCAATTTAAGAAACAAAACGTCGGAAAATCAGTAAGTGTTGTATACCACTGAACGTAGATTTCGGCCGTCTTTCATAATTTAAACAAAAAGATGCAGGCCCGTATTTAAAAAAAATAAATTGATGAAGGTGACCTAAAGACGAAACGTCGACTGAAAAATCTACCATACCACCTTGTGGAGAATGAAAAGTAGCAATGCGAAAGTGATTTATTTTTGGACATCTTTTCAAACAAAGTCAGGGAAATTTAAAAACCGAAACACAACATTTTAGATTTTTTCAAATATTTTGAAAGCACCTGTATTTGTTTTGGATTTTTTGCGGCATATTATTTGGCCCATTGAAGGCCGAATTTGTAACATCGTGTATTGAGATATATTTAAGTTAAAATGTTTGTTTTTAAATAATATAGCATATTTAAGTAAAAATTGGTAGTTAAGTTTGTTTCTAAATGAATTTGTAGTTAAATCTTGATGATAATATTTTGTTTATCCATTAAAAAAATATATTCTAATTCCATAACAATAATGAAATTATGGAAAAATTTAAACTTTTGATAACCAAGATCATTTGTTTGAGAATGTGTCGTGTGTGTTTGTGTCGTGTATTGACATGAACCAAAAAACAAAATATACAGAATAGATGCCTCTAAATTAGAATTAGTATTTTGAAATAATAATAAACTGCTTTATTATGCCACATGGGGGTTTTAAAACTAGATAAAAAAGAAGATATGTACTTGGCCAAGAAAAACGCGTTTTTAAAAACAGTTTGTTTTATTCAATACAGAGTATAGCAACCGAACAAGTAAAAATCTGACGTAAATAACTACTTATATTTATATCCTCGCATCAGCGTGGGATAAAGAGGGGGATAGCGTGCCTCAGCAGGTTACCAAGACGTAACAAAGAACATTTCAATTATCTTTGTATAATATGTCGAATAACCAATGTTAATTAAAACTTATTAAACCTAAACTTATCAAAATTTTAAAATGACGGTTTTCTTTGCACGTAAGGGTATATAAAGTTTAAAAGTTGTACTTTCAGGTTCAAACTGAAGCTGAGAGGGCAGCGCTTACATATTGGCTGATGTTAGCTAATATAAAAGTACCTATGACAACGGCGGTTAATATCTTCAAGGCTGGAGTTCCAAATGACTATATCCACAGGATTGCCATACAGCTGCGAATATTGTACAAGAAAGGCTTGGGTTTCCAATTATAATTAAGTAATTTAAGAAGATCCCGAACATATTGTTAAATCTTAAATTATATTAAACATAATTCCTCCGAAAATAAACGAATTCTTGCATAATTTTCTCGAATGGTTTAAGAAACAAAATAAATTTCCCGTTATTTCTATTTTTTTTCTTAAACCATTCGAGAAAAATATGCAAGAATTCGTTTATTTTTGGAGAAATAACGAGAAATTTAAAGGACCAATATTCTCAAAGTAAACTTTATTAGGTAGTTTTTATTAACCACTGTTAAGTAGGTAGGTAGGCGAACCATTTCATTCTAATATAATTTCCTCCAATAAGGAAGTCTAAAATCATAGACATGGTCGTTCTGACAGTGTCTCCTCATCATTCACATTCCACAGTCTTGATCTCATGGTACTAATTGTAATAGGAAGGCTTTTGATAGCTTCACTACTATCCTCACTAGCTTGTGTCTCCTCTATATCTTCATTCCAAGCAGATGCAAAGCCATTTTCGTGCAGAGCATACTTGCTCTTTGTAATCTGTATCTACAATAATTTAAAAATATTTATATTATAAGATTTAGGGATCTATAACAAAACTAATTTTTAGATAACATTACGAAAATGCTAACAAAATACCTTCTAACTTAAAAATAGTTTACAATTTTCATTCAAAATTATGCTTTACCAGTATTATTAACTCTTGCACTTTCTTCTGCAGATAACTTTATTCTAAATTTAGCTCCAGAGCGATGGAGAATTTTCACAGGAATATAATTTGATTTTTAATGTTTTAAACTGGAAATGCTCACATTTCTTTAAAAAACTTATAGTATAGTGGATAGTCTCTTCCGATTGTACCAGGCCAATATTTACGTTTTTTTTAGGGTGTGAGTATGTGGACTGCGGAAAAGAAATTTGTCTGTTGGATTAAAATTCTCCCCTCTTGGAGGTTAGGTTTTTATTCTTTTAAAGATTTTTTCGATGACAGCTTATAAAAGCAAAAGTACATACTATTTACACGGCAAAATAATTAGTAATTACCTTTGTTCGGAAAACTGAGGTTCAAATTTCAAAACAAAATAAAAAATATATAAAAAATAATGATACTACAGCGCAGCGTTGCCAGGTATCTCGTGAAATGTCACCAGATCTGTTGATTATTTTGTGATTTTATGAATAATCTGGTGTACAATGAAAAACTTTTTTAAAAAGTCCGTTTTCGGGTGTTACCAGCTTCGTTTTGGGGAGGTATATTTTATAAATCACAAAAAATCACCAGATCTGGTAAAATTTCACCAGATACCTGACAACACCGCTACTTCGGCACCGTTCGATGGTGGGGATAAGGGGTAATGACGTAAACGGTTCTGATTGGTTAGGATGGTGTCGCTGGCGACAGTAAGTAGCTCTGAGAACGCGGCTTAACCCCGCTAGTAAGAATGTGCACAATTGATAACAATTGCAAATATATTAAGCTATCTATTGAATACAACTCAGTGATTTTGATCAATTAACAATATTCGAATCATACGTAACTTAACAATATTTTATTTTTCCCAAAATGATTCCGAATTTAAACAAACAACCCTGACTCGGGCGCCTTCTAAGAATCTTGGAGTATTTATATTGATTGAGGTAATTACCAGTTTGTGGAAAGGCAACGAAAAAGCGTGGAACCCAAAGCATAAATAGATTTTTTTTTTCTTCTTTTTTTCGGGTGTACGAGGAGAATCTGCAAACAGACACCAGGCACTGAGGGTGCAAGGTAGTGTCGGGTTTAGCAACCTCCAGAGGTTTGTATACCTCCGGAGCACCATCCTTTCCGTGAAGCGAAAAGGAACCGCCTCTGAAGGAGATACGGGCCGACCGACTAAACTCCCCGTTCAAAAGTTTGATCTGTAATTTCGGACTCAAAGTCTTTAAATTACGAATCTCTTTGGTTCTAAACGCTCGCATGGCACGATTCCATGCTCAGTTGGTTTTAAAATCCTCCCATATTTTCACATACAAATATGGGGGTTGTCTCTGAAAGAAACTTTATTGGAATTTTGATTTTTTGTATCAGCATAGAGTAATGCTGGTACAAATAACAAGATTCGCGTCGTTTTCGGTGGTTGATTTCCATGTTAGGCATGCTATATATTTAAGATATTACAGTTCACCTATATTAGCTTAAATATTGTCATACATATTGTTGTGTTTTGGCGAGTTTAGAGACTTTATTTTGGGTGTAGTGTGCTTGTATGTGTAGGTGTGTTTTTACTGTGTTTAGTGTCTTGTACTCCAGTAAAAACACACCTACACATACAAGCATAAATATATGAATATATACATTGAATTTAAAAACTTATTACCCTTAATTTCTCGCTGCCAGTAAATAATATTATAAATCGGAACGTCAATTTTATTGTAGAGGTGTACGCTTTTAAAGAATATTTGCAGCCTCGGCGATTTAACCCCCCGGGAAGGGTATATTGATCGTAGTCTTTAAATCTTAAATTGGAAGGGGGTCAAGTGGCACATGATTTTAAACAATAAAAATGACGTGTATTTCTGATTTTTAATATTACTTGCGGGAAGCGAGCTATTAAGGGTGGAATGTTTTTAAACTGATACCCTCTATATTCTTTTATGTACTTTAGGGATTTAAAATACCCTTTAAATCCCTATTTTAGGGAAAAAAGTGGTACTTTAAATCCCTAGGGATTTAAAGTAAATTTTTTTGCAAAAAAATATAAATTTCGAAATTTACTTTCAATAATTTTATTAGAAAATATAACATGACATGGATGCAACAATAGTGTAACGTGTTTAGAAATATATTAAACTATAAAAAATAACTTCATTTCTATTAACATTAACAGTTATGTTTACCCCACTGCAATTAGCCAAGTGAAAAAAAGGTAAATTATCATTATTGCAGCTGTTATTTTTATTAATTAAAGTGTTTTTGAAAATTGTAGCCGTTGTCGTCGTCGGTGGCACCGGCGATGTTGTTGGTGTTTCATTTTGTACAATAGGAATCGAAATATCTGAAGACGTTTCGGTGGAAGTACCAGTAAAAAGTTGATCTGCCATACTTTTTTTCTGGTATAAGAAATTTTCCACATATTCTTCAGTGACGGTGCTACTCTTCCAGCCACCACGTCTTTTAAGCTGATCTATCGTTACGCCAGAGTCGGCTAGTAGCGATGCTGACGTCCTTCTAAAACAATGACCAGTGTACAATTTTGCATCTGGAAGCTTTAAATATTCGGCAATCTTGGTTGGCAGTTGTCCAATCGTATTCTTGCCCATTGGCTGAGATGTGCATTTTCCATTTCTGTACCCGACGAAAAATCTTGTATGGCCTTGTATTGATGGAGATCTTAAGGCAATATACTTCTTCACCAATCGTACTACATCTGTGGAGTTTTCCTTTGACCGTTTTATAACAAAAGATCGGTCTTTTTCTGTCTTGGTATTTCGTAAATTGACCAAAATGAACATTTCATAGTCTAGGACATCGGTTTTGTCAAGCTGGCAGAGCTCATTGCTTCGACAAGCTCCTGACACGCCCATGACTAGAACTACCTGGAACAAAGTATAAATAAAATAAATAGGTGTACCTACTTTATTTTCCAAAAAGCGTCTGAATAACATAGATATAGGTATAGACTGGGACAAAATAACGATTGAAAAAAAATCTGTATTTTACCTTTTGCCCCAAAAATTCATGGTCGTGCTGTTTCCAGGAACTCTTTAATATTGTCGACTCTCTTCAACTTTTTTGGTTTGTAGCCCTCATTTTGTCGTTTCAAAAAAGCGGTTAGTTTGCAGAATTTGCTAATGTCGACGCCCATGTCTATTGCAATTGTTGCCTTTATCATCGAATATACACTCCACAGTGACGATGCTTTAAGCTTTTTTTACTTTTCTAAGAAATATGCTAATAGTACCTTTTCTTCTGTAAATTCGTCTACGTTCCGTTCTTTGCACCATTTGATAAACTCAGATAACTGTTTTTTATATTGTTCTCCAGATTTTCTTGGTAATAATTGGCCTACAGCCTCTTGAGCTGCCTTTTCGATTTGTTCCATCGCGATAAACGTCTTTCAGTGGATGTAGCGTGTTTGACTAATATTTATCGAGTGACTTTTGTTTTACTTAGCTACTTGTCATAACTTGTCATTTGGTCGTTGATATGGTAACATCAGCCGCTTCGATGATGGCATTTATTTTTTTTTACGTTTTACCTATCCTAAAGTACATAAAATAGTATATACACCTCAGGACCAAAGTGTTTTAAAATCCCTTGACTAATTATAGCCCTCCCGTTGGTCGGGATTTAAAATACCACTTTAGTCCCTAGGTGTATATCGTCGGTTAAAAAGAGAGTTGCTTAAACGTCATTGGCCTTCCACGAAAAAAGGATGTGCTAAGTAGAATCACCCGTGCCCGCGTATCAGTTATGAACTCATGAAATAAAGGGCCTGAGTGCGGTTTATTCGGCTTTGTTCGAGTGCTTTAGTTATTTTGTCAATATTTCTCACTAAGCGTTTTCTTCTTGGGGAGTCCGAAAGATAATTCTTAGTTTAAATGTCGGTATGGATTTATGTACATAGTATGTGTGGATTAGGGTTTACTAAAGGTTCAACTAATAATAAATTATATTCGTTTTTAATAATCGAATATATTAATCTTATATATACAATTTTGTGACATAAGAAAATTATGTCTTAAGAAATAAAAAATTAAAACATTGTTTCTTTTTATTCACACCTTCATTTAGATTTAATCATGTCACAGATATGATCCCTAAAAAGTATTATAAAATGTTTTCTCCATTACTAACCATTTAATCACGTATTATTACCAGATTTCCATTTATGAAATCATTTTTTTTTCACCTCCTGCAAGAAATCATTATTATTTGCCTCCATCATAATAGAGGCATCTGGCAAAACACTCACACTCTTGAAAGCAGGCAACCCGATTACTGCAAATTATAATAAAGTGACAGCAAAAATTCTATGAAACATCAAACAATAGGTAACGTGACTGAAACGATTAATAGAGCCTACAATGCGGGAGTAAAATTAATAAATTAATAACTACAGCAAGAATTTGTAAATCTATTAGTAGTGAAAAACGGTTATTGCCTGACCGCCTACTTCTATTACTGTCACTCAGTAGCATTTCATTAGCAATAAGCGGGGGGGGGGGGGGGGTCATATTGCTTTAAAGTTAGGTCGTAACCACGTTCATTCTTTCCTCTTTCCCCAGCCCAACTATATGTCAAGCTTCAGTTATGTTAAACGGTCTATGAAAAAAAAAGCTTTATCAGACACGTGTAATATAAGTATAACCACTAAGTATAACCACTAGTAGTCTGATTCCGAACGGATACTAGGTGAGGATGAAATAGTTAATTTTGTCAATTAACGATTTCATCCGTGTTATGCTTAGTTGACTAATTAAATAGGAATATTGTAACATCAAAGGTGAATGCTCTATATACTTAGATTTTGATGTAATTGAAAATTAAACATGATTATTAAAGAAAGAGTTTGAACGAGAACGTCCTTTTATTTTAAATGAACTCCGAGACGATTAGTAATACCAAAAGGAAGATTATTACACACGAAGTGATTTCATAACTGTTCCAGTTGTCTGATTTTGAATGGAATACTAAAAATATGAAATTAATTGTATTCTATAATAATAAATATTTAAACTAAATTCTCTAACAGTATATTACAATAAATCGGTTAATTTTTGTAAAATATACAATTAATTTATACTCGATATCTCGACAGAAATTATCCAAAAAAGATGCCGCCGTTCTCATTTAAAAAATAGAATGTTCTATAGCAATAATTAATTTTTCAACTAGCGCATTTGTATTATAGTTCACCTTACTTTGTTTACAGAAAATAGCCCCACAGGTTACATTGCAAAGTATTTGAAATACTTTCCTTGGTAAGAACTATTCTTACAGAAAATATTTTGAGCCTCAAACTATATAAATTTTCCCCCGGAAATGTTCTTAAAACCATTAAAAGTGTAAAAACCTCTGATGTTATATAAATGTCTTGTAACACCATTTAACAAACAACAACAACCACCAAGTTATAAAAGAAACTTATGAAACCATTTTTCTGTATATTGATGATCTTACAGATATTAAAAAAACTTCTATAAAAATATAATTTAGTTGCAAGAAAATTCCTACAGCCTGCAGCTACTTCGAGAGCTAATCGAGAGTTTTTATAACACTGTTTCATAAATATCCCTTAACCTAATCTTAAAACGGAAGTCGTCTGCTAGTTGAAAAATTATTAATTTCTCACCATTTATACGAATTTTGAATTAACACATTTCGAACTCCCCGATATACTGATATACCGGTTATTTAAAAAAACATGTGCCATAAGATAAATAGTTACCATCAACAATGGACCGCAGAAAGTTTGTATGGAAGATACAGGATGTCCGAAACGACTAAAATAATTTTCGTGAAATTTGGGTTATGTACCTAAAAATAGCACATATTTTTAAACTGATTTATTTTAGTTTACCAGAGTTTAGTAAAATGTCATGTGCTCTTTTTGGTCAAACTTGAAATTGTAAAATCAAAATTCGAAAATTTTCGCTCGCTTAAGAGATACGGGGGACAATCCAAAAATTGACAATTTCAAAATTATCCTATATTCTCTTAGTTTCTTAGAGAAAAATGTTTTATACAGTAGTTTCTTTATAATGATTGTTAAATGGAATACCCTGTATATTTTAATCTAAAAAGTTAAATATATAACACACCATGGATGATATTAGTTTCCTAGGCGATTTATTTAAACTTTATTACTTTGAAATGAAATAAGAGATTCAGATTAAGGTAAAAAATAACGGGAATCATCGCAAATGTTCGGAATATGTCCTTAACTGGTTACCGCCTTTCCGGCGGATAGCGAACAAAATATGCATTTTGCGCCATTTCTTCTTTTTTTTGCACTTTTTCAAAATGTTGATAGGTCATTTTCGCAAATGAATATGCAAAAGTTAAATTGACATTAAATGTTAATAGTCAACATAGATGTTTCTAGGATTTAGGAAAATTTAAAATAATATACATATATTTAGATTAAATTATACTGGGTGTTCCATTTCAAAAAATAAGGTTAGGGTTTGTTCGCGATAAGTTTTTTTATCTGTTCCCCGTATACTTATTCTAAAAACGGCAGATTATTCAACAATCATTATAAAGAAACTTCTGTATAAAACATTTTTCTTTATCTCTTTTAACTAAGAAAATATAGGGTAATTTTTGATTTTCCCCCGTATATCTTAAGCGAGCGAAAGTTTTCGAATTTAGATTTTACCATTTTAAGTTTGACCCAAAAGGAGCACATGACATCTACATTACTTTTTTGATAGCACTAACAATTACGGAGATACCCTATAAAAGTGTCGAAAATGGAACACCCTGTACCTATTTTTTAATAAAAATTATTAAAGCTCTGATCGCACGCACGCCACTGGTAAAACTGTTCACACATTTTTATTGTTACTTTAGGTACGTAATCCATATGTCTTTAAAATTACTTAAGATGTTTTGGAAATATCGTAAAAACACCGGAAGAATTTTGAAATTTTACCACCCTGTATCTTCCGAACAAATCATCTGCGGAGCAGTGTTGCCAGGTGAAATTTCACCAGAGTATTGTGAATTCACCAGATTATGGTGAAATTTCACCAGATCTGGTGATATTTTGTGACTTTATGAATAATCTGGTGATTGGTGAGAAACTTTTTGAAAGAGTCCAATTTCTGGTGATTTTTAGTTCATTTGCATTTTTTTTGTTAACAGGTTAACATAAAATTAGTTTTCATGTCACCGCCCCTAAAAAAGGTAAAATTACGCCTAATAGTATAGTAAGATACAAGTTTCATAAGACATTATCGTACAAGTGCTCTAATTATCTTATGAACCGTGTATTTTATAATACTTTTTCTATTTGGGTCTTTAAAGTCTGAAAAACTTTAAAAAATATAGTAGATTTTTTCCATTTGAATTTTCTTTTTGGGTTTTCAATACTTACTTACAATTTCATAAAATGTTACAACTATCAAATATGCCATAATAGAAACAATTGAACACAACAAAGCTTCTTCCCATCCGTCATAATTAAAAATAAATACATTATTAAAGTTAATAAAAATGAGTAAGGAAGAAAGTTGTACTGTGTCAGAAATACGAGAAATTGCAGAAAATAATCTAGAAAAACTTTTAAAAAGAATATGCAAAACTTTGAGCTATGGTGCGACCAGAACAAAGTTCAAAATATTGAACAACATAATAAATAATACTATTGAACAAAATATTGTGTCGACACAGAATCTGACAGGAATAACAATTAATGTCTACAGTAACTATAAATATGTATATATAAAGTAATATGTATAATAATATATTGAGTTAAAAATAAAAATAATACTTTATTGAATAAAACTTTAGAAATAGAACATAAACTGGAAGATATATCTATTATTTTTAGGTTATGTTGTTTTATAGTTGTGACTAGAAATTAGTTGACGGACACCGTCAGCATGTTATATATTTCCGAGATAGGTATTTCGGATAAATATCTAGTAAAAATGATCTATTTGCAAGGTTAAATTTTAGTATTTTAAAGTTTTCTATAAAAAATTTTTGTCGAATCCATAATGCCTAGAAAACTAATGTCAACGAAATCGACGTAAGCCTGAAATTCGAACCCTACTTGCTGCCAACATAAAAACAATAAAGTTTCTGTTTCATAAAGTGGTAGGTTATTCAATTTTTTTTTGCATTTCATAATGTAGCCATTATGAAACCCAAATAGAAAAAAGTATATTTTTGTTCGGGTTTGTTCCTTTTAACAAAAAATATTCAAATGAACTAAAAATCACCAGAAATCGGACTCACGGAAATCGCCAGATTATTCATAAAATCATAAAAAATCACCAGGTGTGGTGAAATTTCACCAGGATCTGATGGACCAGATACCTGGGCAATATTGTAGTGCGGGCCCATGTTGATAGAAACTATTTGTTCTTGTATATTCTATGCCTTCGACCGCTCTTATTATTGCTGATAAGAATTACTCAAAATTAACCATTTTGGTTATCGGTATTCCTGGCGTGGCCACAATCTCTTTCCAAAATGGATCATTTTTATCAATTTCGATTAAACCTAACAAAACTTTCTTCCCTAAAATATTTTTGGACAGAAGGCGTACGACTATTTTAACGTGGTTTAACATATAACTATTGACGTTAGCACGTAAGGTTGCGGTATTGGCCTCGAGTTTCAGACTTATGGTCGGTTCGAAACGGTCGCTTTTCTTCTTCTGGATGATGTCGTTACTTTCGAAGGCTGTTATCTTGATGTAGAGTTGACCTGCAGACAAAATTTTGGTTATTTTTAAAAAAATTATGCCATTTTTTTTTAGTACATTTGCTACCTACTTTAAAAATTAAATAATTCTCTCTACGACCGTGCGTAAAATCCACATTTATGTATCACTAATGATGTGAGAAGTACAACTTTACACACCGGTGCATAAAGTACCATGGTATTCCTTAGAGCAGCGTTTCTCAAACTGTGGTCCGCGGACCCCTCTCCTAGAATCAATGCTGTAGTAATGTAGCGAGCGGCTGGGGGGTCCACAACAAAATTCTGTAATCAAAAGGGGTCCGCGGTCAAAAATGTTTGAGAAACGCTGCCTTAGAGGAATTACTTCAAGCATCCTTCCATAAGAGCCCATGTATTTAAAATGAATAAAGTGGCTATGCTTCATCTATCGGGTCCTGCATTAGTGCGTCGGGCATCCATAGCGTCCTTATTTACAACAGTAGAAAAAAAAGTTTAATACAAAAGTTGTAGGACGTGGGTTGATGCATATTTTAAAAATATTAAATATACAGGGTGGTCCAAAAAAGTGTGACGTCATAAAATATATATTTTTTAAATGACACACCCTGTATTTTTGGCACATTTAGGTTCCTTTTGGTGTTCTTTCTTATGTGCAAAAATATTTTTTTATTTGCTTCGATATTTTAGGAGCAATAAATATAGAAAGATAAAAAGATCGTTTTGCACGCTATTAGAATAAAAATCTTGTTAGATCTGTTTTGTCCCAGCTAAATAGTGTAAACCCTAGAGGTCTAATAATACTCTGACAATAAACAGGTTTTTCTTAGTTTATACAGGGTGTTCAAAATTTGGTTACAAACTTTCAAATCAGTTTTTCTTAGTATTTTAAAAGGCACGCCCTGTATTTTATTTCATTATTTAATGCAGAATTTAAGTACAAGCATATTTCGTTATAACGAATGTATTAAAATTCTCAATGGTTTTAGAGATATTTACCAAAAACCAAAATATGCTGGCACAAATGTGGTTCCAACAAGATGGAGCCCCAGGCCATTATGCGCAACAGGTCAGAGCAGAGTTAGATAATACGCACGTAAATCGCTGGATTGGAAGAGGAGGGCCAGTTCGGTGGCCTCCGAGGTCGCCCGACTTAACCAAATTAGATTTTTTTCTATGGGGGTATGTAAAAGATCTAGTTTATAAGGAACGGCCAACTATCGAAAAGAACATGCGGCAGAGAATAATTAACGCATTTGCGACAATTACAACAGCGATGGGGCGATGTGGATAGGAGCTTACAAGTAAGAATAAACAAATGTTTGCAGCAAAATGGAAGACATTTTAAACATTTGTTAAAATGAATTGCCAACAGTTCCTGTTAAAGTCTGTAAAGTGATAAATAAACACCTACATATTGTTTTTCCATGGCTGTTTATGATATTTTCCCAATACTTTTTTAGTTTAATGCGGATATTTATGGTTTTTGGTACATAGCTCTAAAACCATTGAGAATTTTAATACATTCGTTATAACAAAATATGCTTAAAATTAAATTCTGCATTAAATAATGAAATAAAATACAGGGTGTGCAATTTAAAAATACTAAGAAAAACTGATTTGAAAGTTGCCATTTTTGTAACCAAATTTTGAACACCCTGTATAAAATAAGAAAACCTGTTTATTATCAGAGTATTATTAGACCTCTAGAAGTACTGTTTACACAACTTAGCTGGAACAAAACAGATCTAACAAGATTTTTATTCTAATTTTTCCAAGCGTGCAAAACGATCTTTTTATCTTATTTTATTTATTGCTCCTAAAATATCGAAGCAAATAAACACACTTTTTTGGACCACCCGGTATATTTAGAAATATTTTTAAAATATGCATCAACCCACATCCTACAACTTTTGTACTAAACTTTTTTTTCTACTGTTGTAAATAAGGACGCTATGGATGCCCGCCGCACTAATGCAGGACCCGGTATTTTTAATCAAGTTTTACGAGCTATAACAACTGTCATTATTAAAAATGATTATTATTATTTAGAAATTTTTGCGCACTTGTTACATAATGTACTGTTATCTACGACCATTTGTTAATACACTTCACATAACGGTGTGTGAAGTAAAATATATTCCTTATGGGATTCATTTCAAGCATACTTCATTAAGAGGCCATGTATTCAAAATGAAGAGGTGGCTATGCCTATTCTAGTTTTATTAAAGTTTTGCGACCTATGACAATTGACATTATTAAAAATAATAATAATTATTTAGCAATATTTTTTTATTTTAAGCGAAATATACGGTCATAATGTGAAACACTTGCGTGATGTCACCTTTATATACGGGTGAGGAGACTACAACACGAGCTGTAGGCGAGTGCTGCAAACCGAATGAACTCACATAAGTTGATTGCACAATGTACTATTTAACGTCATATATCAGTGGTAAAAAAAATGTAAGATAATTCTGATATAAATATCACAGAATCAAGAGAAGAGATTAACCAAAAAGATATTGTAATTAACAGCTCGATACACAAACGAAGACTGAATACACCTAATTGTGCGTACCCAAGGCTGGGTGCACGGGACGACCGTGGAATTTGTGATTCAATTTTTTTATACGTACCGCCAACTCTTTCATGTTCCTGCATGGTTTGGACACTACATCGAAATTTCGTAACAGTAACTTCTACTACGTCATTGGTTCCGTCTTCACTAAGAGCATATTGCAACGTCAGTTCCACACAACCTTTTTTACCTTCTCTCTGGAAATATTTTGAAAAATTATAAATAATTTTGATGCATACTTCGAGTTAATTAATACATCAATCCAAGTATCCTTGAATTTGTCCAGATTTTTTATGGCTTTGCAAGAAAAATGGTTCAAGTTTTATTACATGTGGAAATATCATCTAAAGATTTAAATTGAATAATGAGGTCGCTTAATAAAATATTTAACTTTGTATATTGTCCGAACACCCTGTATATTTACAACCATAAAAATTCCAATTTATTATGTCAGTCTCTGAGGATACGACCGTGATAGATGGACAGACAGACATCTAAGCAATTTGAATAGTGTTTTTTCAATTTTAGTTCTGCACATTAAAAAAGATTAAAAGTACTAAACGAGGGCTCTGAAATCTTGTCCTGTAAAAGTTTCTAGAGAAAAATCAAAGCAATTTTTACCGAGAAATGTTAATGAGCCACCCGGGTCCAATATATTGTAAAAGGAATCTTAAAATAAAATAAAATTGATTCAAATAGATATTTAGACAATTTTCTCCCAAATTGCTTCTATTTACGACTTAGTCTAATGTGCAATTTGTTTATATAAACAAATTTAGCAACTAACGCCAACTGGTGGAATTGAAAAATTAACATACCGGCTGTGTCTGAATCCCACTAGTTATTTCCTTGACACTCCTCCACACATCTGGAGTACTTATCGCATTATCTCTTAAATTTTGCGTAAAATTTTTTCTTTCCAAATTATAAGTAACTGCTCCAATGGTCCTTCTGTCTTTCATGGAATTTCTTTAAATAATAAATCATTGCCAATAATAATATTATACAGGGTGTAACAGAAAGGTTGGTTGTAAATTTAGCAGCGATGGTTTCCTTGGCAAAAAATAATATTTTTTTTCCCATAAATTTTTGCTCTACTGATTTTTGTTTCCAAACTGCAGGGTGTTAAAAGACTGTTCCAATAATAATTAATTAATAATAATAAATGTAGCAACTACTAACTTACAAACTTATATTAATTATTAGTTAATAATATTTAACAATATTTTTTTTTATTATCAAACACAAGCACTATAGGAAAAATCCTTTAGGGCACTCTGGGAGTGGTGCATGTGCGCAAAAAGCGATTCACGTTGGTTTTCAATCGTTGGAGGTTATATTCGCTGAGAAAAAACACCTCAGGAAGGTCGTTCCATAAGGATGAATTGAAGTGAAGAAAATAAAATGAATATTACAAAAGATGCTGAAAATGTTGTCCTCTAGCTTCAATGCATTTGTCAATGCGTTTCCTCCTGAATTCCCTTACTCTTCCAAAAATACCAGGCATCTCTCTAATTTTTTTTATGTCATACCAGTGCATTATTGTGTTTTTGTACCTTAGATACCATCTACCTAATGGATTACTTTATGCCCGCACGGGCACATTATGGCCCGCGCTGACATTAAGATGCAAAAAACCAGTTTTCGATTAACTATTCTTTATTAACGAAATAAAAATTTTCAGATAGATCATTAAAGTACCCCAACAGCACAGTTTCGTTAATGTTTTCTACAGCATTTTCTGACATCCACTTCAAAAATTGGTCATATTCTTTGTCGTATGAGCCTCTGGATCTCTTCGGTAACAGGTTTTGCGTTGCCTGTTCAACCATTGTTTCAATTTCGTCGGGAATTTCACACATTAAAAATTTGAATACTTATCTATGTCGCAGGTAAAAATAAAAAAAATGGTAAATCAAATTAAATTTTAAAAAAATATTTATTATTTAAAACGAACTGGTATGATATAAAAGTTTGTATGTACCACGGGTACTAATAGATATATATCCTCGCGAGACTTACGAACCCTCGGGCCAGAGGCCCTCGGCTTTGTAAAACTGTCGCCCTTAGGGCATAATCATCTACTTAGTACCGTACTATCGACTACCGATGATAATACAGCGTTAAGTTAAAGTCCTCTCTGATGATAGGTATGTACAGTTCTGTTCATTAAAAACCCGTACATCTAATTTGTCCCGGTGTAAGTCGTTCGTTTTTATTTTTGGCATACACTTTTAAAATTGCATGGTGGCAATTGTTGTTACACGTCTAAAAGTCAAACATTTAAAATGCCTCGTCAATTAACTATTGTAGAGAAGGCACAAATAGTAGCAAGAATCCAAGACGGATGGTCAATTCGTTCCATAGCACAATTATATGGCAGAAATAAGAGCACAATCCAAGAAATTAAGAAGCGCTGGCAACAAGAAGGGTCATTCGACCGACGAGAGGGTTCTGGAGGTCCTAGAATTTCCAGTCTTGAAGAAGATGCTTTGTTTCTAGGCGACTTAAGAGATAATCCCTTTCAAATGGTGAGGCAAGCTATGAATGCCACAGGATTTCCTGGCTCTCGACCTACGGCCAGTAGAAGAGTCAATAAATCAGAATTAAGAAACCGCGTGGCCGCGAAAAAAATTAAACTAACAGAAGAACGAAAGCAATCGCGGTTACTGTTTGCATTAAATTATATATATCGCGAACCTCAATTTTGGAATAGGGTAATATTCACGGATGAAAAGACTTTCCAATCTACATACAATGGATCAATTCGAGTGTATCGACCAGACCGAACAAGATTTGAAGAGCGTTATACCAGTGATCTTGCTTTTAGACCAGGGCGCTTTTCTGTCAATGTATGGGGTTGGATAAGTTACTATGGGCTTGGGGTATGCTGAAAATTGGAGGGAAGGTTCAATGCTGAAAATTATCGTCAAGTTCTAGAACATATTATGCTTCCATCTGTTCGCTCCATTTATCCAAATAATTCTTTTATTTATCAGCAGGATAATTGCCCAGTGCATACTGCAAATGTTGCGAAGGACTGGTTTCACAACAATAATGTAGAAGTGTTACCTTGGCCTTCTATCAGTCCGGATATTAATCCGATAGAAAATGTATGGGCTATAATCGTAAAGAAAATCTATCATCGGAATTTTTTTCCTCATAATTCTAATGAATTGTGGGAAATTATACATCAATGCTGGGAATAACTTGACCAAAATATTGCAAGAAATTTAATAAACTCTATGCCTAATAGATAGGCACAAGTGATCGAAAAAGAAGGTTCAATGACCAAATATTAATTTTTTAAATCTTTTATAATTCTTGTTTAATATAATTTTAGTTTCTGTTACGTTTTTATTTTATTTACTTCATATTATAATCCAAATTTGCATTTTTGGCATAATCTAACCTTTAACATAAATGATAACCTAACAATAATAATCAGTCACAAAAGCCTGTTCTAAATAGCTTAAATAATAGAGAAACTAATTATAAGACTTGTACGGGTTTTTAATGAACAGAACTGTACACCTACCCTGTACTGACGAGAACAAATGAGTTCGAAATCGGTCTGCAGGTGGTTGCATCCTATCAATGGAGAAGGCTTCTTCGTTTTCTTGGTAGTACCATTCAATCTGAAATAGTATTTTAAAGTGCTACTGTGTTGACAAAAATACGCCCTTATTGTATGAGGATCATCGGGTGGTCTGGAAATAATAATTTTCCATATTCGTATTTGATATTAATAGCACCTGACAAGCATAGACTTTTTATTTCTTAGATGAATAATTATAATGTTATTAGGGCAATATCAAAGTAAGCTCCTGCTAAAATTTCATTTCATTATCTGCCAGCCCTAAAAAGTTATTACGCAAAAACGATTATTAAATTTTTTAACACCCTAGTTTGGAAACAAAAATCAGTAAAGCACAAATTTATAGGAAAAAAATATTATTTCTTTCCAAAGAAATTACTGCTAAATTTACTCCCAACCTTCCTGTTACACCCTGTATAATAATACATATGTAATTATTAAATCAGTGTAAATTATTATAGGTGATATATTTTATTACCTAAAACTCCTCCTGCTAAAATTTCTATGGACGTTTTTCCTTAAAAAATCACTATTTTCATCGAAGGAGAGAAATCGTCTAATGCCATGTTTCGATTTGGCAGGCTTCTCCTCTTCAGTCTCTTCTAACACAGCATATATCGTAAGCGAGACGAATTTCCCTTTAAAAATATCACCAACTTGTTTAGCTTGACTATTTAAGGTAAAAGTAAATTCTTCGTTTATCGTGGGCCAGTTGTCCTGTACTGATTTCGTTTCGAATTTTTCTTTACTTGGGAAGACAGTCACCTATAAATACAAAACCTGGAATCTTAAATTTGTAAATTCAAATGAGGAGGTCAATTTAACTCAAATATGAATCTCTGCTTTATATAAATAAATTTTGTGTAGACAATGTACAGGCTATCCATTTTTCGATGGTGCCCCAAATTGTAAAATTATGAAATACATTCCGTATATCAAAAATAAGGTGATCTATAAAAAACTAAAAAGTAGCACAATGCTGTAAAAACTGCATCCTTCTAACTTTATAAATAACGGAGATGTAAAACCACCGAAAAATGGGCACCCTGTACATATGCATAATGCACCTAGTGTTAATGACAAATTTTATTTCATAAGAGGCCACCAATAATATCATTGTTAATAATAATGATTTTCAAGGGTGTTTTAATTGTTTTAATCAAGACCGGTGTATTCGACGAGAGAAGCGCAAGATATATACAGTGATGGGCTAAAATATGGAACAAATTCATTTAAAAATCAGGTATTAATTTTTTGTAAAAACGCTCGGACACGTCGATTATAATTTTTTCTTCCGGATTTTTTGCCTCAAAAAGAAATTATACTGGGTGTGTCAAAAAGTAGATGTAGGTATAATTTTGAAAAATTATTTTATTAAGTGTTGAAAATGCAAACCATTAACTTCTTGACAATATGCCAATCTACTTAAAAACCCTTCTAAAACATTATTTATAGTATTTTCATTAATTTGCCTAATTTCATATCTAATTTTAAATTTTAAGTCTTCCAAATTTTGTGGTTTATCCTTATACACTTTTGATTTCAAATAACCCCAAAGAAAGAAATTCATTGGTGTAAGATCGGGAGATCTTGCAGGCCATTCTATGGGTCCTCTTCTACCTATCCATCGTTCGGGAAAAATAGTATTCAAATACTCTCGTACTTGTCGAGCAAAATGAGGCGGAGCACCATCCTGCTGAAACCAAATAGCCGCTTCTGGTAGATTAGGCTGATTCGGATTTGGAAAATCCGCTGCTAGTGTGGGAATTAATTAATTTTGAAAAAATTGTAAATACCGGTCTCAACGGGTTCAATAATTCTATCATTTAATATCTCTGCCCAAACATTTACTTTTTGTGAGTATTGCGTATGCTGTTCTCTCATCCAACGGGGATTATTTGTACTCCAATACCGAAAATTTTGTCTGTTTACAGAACCATTCAATCAAAAAGTACGCTGCGATGGAAAAATAGATTTAAGTTGCAAATTTCCATCATAGTTTCACAAAACTGTAGTCGGCGGTCGGGATCATCTTCGTTTAGCTCGTGCAGCAACCTAATTTTATACGGATGGTACTTTTCTTGTTTCAATACCCGCAAAACAGATCGTCGGCTAACATCATTATTAAGGGCTACTTCAGTGGATGCACTATGGGGATTATCTTCAACTTCTAACAAAATGTTCAATTTTGTGTTTTCACTAATTTTTTGATGACCTAGCCGTAGACGATCCTTTACATTCCCTGTTTCCCTGAAATTTTTCTCAATTTTACTCGCTGTAGATCTTGTAATCCGTCGTTCTGGATACTTAGCGCTAAACATGTTACAAACTTCTTCTTGATTTCTTGTTTTGTCTCCACATACAATTAATATTAAAATTTCGATTCTTTGAGTTTCATTTAAATGCACCATGATCACCGTTTTTTCAAAATTATACTTAAAATTCTTTTTGATTGACACATGACTTGCTATCGTAGTAACAATTAATTTAAATTTACCTGTTTACCTTTAAGTAGGTACATGTACCTTTTTTTAAAGAAATTTCTTTTTTAAGATGTAATTTTTCTCTAAAACCGTTAGAGATAAGGATAGAGTATGCTACATGAATTATGCTCAGAATTTGACGTAGAATTTATGTGATAAGTAAAAATAGGGTGGTTCTATTTAAAATACAAAAAAATTTTACAACAACTACTTTTTGACACACCCAGTATAATTTCTTTTTAAGGCAAAAAATCCGGAAGAAAAAATTATAATCGACGTGTCCGAGCGTTTTTACAAAAAAATAAAACCGGATTTTTAAATGAATTTGTTCCATATTTTAGCCCATCACTGTATATAATATATAATATATATAAATCATGTAGAATTGACCAGGCTAATCAGAAAACATGGAATAATATCAGTGGCGTGCCACTTTTCATGTAATACATATCAAAATTGAAAATAATATCTAAAGCGGAGATATTAAAAAATAACGATTTAAAAATTTCAAGGCTCTAATAGTCAAAAATGTAAATCATTGCAGGAATTACAGTCTGAAATATTAGCATGTCAGTAAGGAACACCCTGTATAATTTCGGAAGTGATAGGAATTAGATGTGGCTTCACTTTGAATGATTTTTTGAAGGTTATGTATTTAAATAAATCAAAATATTTTTTTGTTTCCTAAACTAAATAAAGTTGAGTGATTGTATAAACAGTGAAATCATTTTGTTTACCATGCAAAACCAACATAAACTCATCTATTCAGAAATTAACATTTCCTTGTAAAGAGTTATTTGACAAGCTATAATTAAACAAAGTGGGTAATAATGGGATTTATGCGAACCTTCACACTAAATGAGAAATTATGTTTTCTATAGACTTATGTCAATGTTTATGTCTAAAATCGAGCTTTAAAATAGTTTTGTATCTTACGTGATGTCCCAGTTTTATATGGGGTTTTTCATTATAACTCAACATGTTATCTTTAGCTTTGCTATCTTAATTTATAACTAATATTAATAATAATGTTTATTTAATTCCCAAAGTTTAGTCCATTACAGGGAATATTATAACATGAAACATAAATAAGTAATTAATCAATATAAAAATTAAAAATTAAAATTATTATAAATGTCTTTTTTTAAGTAATTTCAATATTTTCCAGAAAAAATTTCTTTGCATTTTTTAAAATAATTTAAAAATTTTTTTAATACTTTTGGCAACGTATTATAAATATTTATTCCATCAAATAAAATTGATTTCATAGCTATGCTACTTTTTACTTGATTTTTTTTAAATTGTCAATATTTCTGGTATTATGATTGTGTATATCAGTTGATTTTACAAATTTTATACAAAATTTCTTATTTTGATTATTAATTGCATGAATTAGTATACTAATTTTTAATTTGAATTAACTCTTCAGATCTATCTATCTTCTTGGTTTATATAAATTTGTTGTCGGTTCTAAAAAATTTAGTTAATGAATACATTTTATAATTTTGTTTTGTTGTTTTTTTAAAGGGTTTAATATTGTGGCACATGCAGGTCCCCAAACTGATATTAAATAATGAAATTGTGAATAAACTAATGAATAATAAATGTTTTTTAAATGTATTAAAGGTATATAATCTCGAATTTTAAATAATATTCCAATGAGTGGTGATACGCTTTTTCAATGGTTTTCAACATGTTTTCTCCAATTTAAATTATCGTCTATATATAAGCCTAAAAACTTTATGGATTTTACATACTTAATTTCGTTTCCATTAAAAATTATTGGTGAAATATTGCTCCCAATTGCACATTTAGAAATAAACGTGAAAGATGACTTTTAAAAGTTTAAAGAAAGTTTATAGGATTGCAGTCATGAAAGTATAATTTTCAAATCATTAGTAATTTCAGTTTGAATATTGGAATGACTGGCCAAAATATAAAATTGTAGTATCATCCGCAAACAATTTGACATTACCTTTTAGATTTAACTTAGAAACTGAATTTATATATATACAGGGTGTCCCATAACTAACGGTACACAGGAAAACTGCAGATTCCTTGGGTAAAAATACTACGATTTGGCCATACTTAGTTTAGTTCAATAGCTGGTAATAGCCGAGATACAGGGTGTCCAAGTAAAAATTTAATTTTCAATTTTCCTAAATAACTTATTTCTGAATCAATATTTTTGCACAAAATTTTGTGACAAGGGGTTTTTTGGGGAAAGGAATTTGAATTTGTTAATAATTTTGATGTAGATTATAGGGGGCGCTATCTGCGGTACTCTGGATACATAAAAAGAAATGTAACTTTTTTGTGCCTTAGTATAATTATATTTTTATTAAAAATATCAGGTTTTCCGTCATTTTTAAGCAATAAAGGTGTACTTTATAAATGTCGCTCCGACTAACCGTTTTCGAGATATTTTCAATTACAATTTCTAATGCGTCCGTTTAAATTTTGATTTGTAAATGTGAAATTTGTCATAGTAGGCTTTGGTAAAAACAAATACAATGAAAGCACTTTGAAACCTCATTTTTGTCAAAGTTTATTTTGATTTGTCAGCATTGTGGGTATTTTTAAGGAATTTTTGAAGATACTGTTATCAAAAATTAAACTAAAAATGCCGCGACATAACTATTTTCTAACAGTGAAATGCGGGACATGGTATGTTTATACGCTCAATAAAATTTTAACATGTATCCAAATAGAAGGAAGCCAGATTTTATAATTTTTAGAAGCCTATACGACAGACTGGGAGAAACAGGATGCTCCACTATTACGTTTTGGACGCAAGGATCCTGTTTCTCCCAGTCTGTCGTATAGGCTTCTAAAAATTTAAAAATCTGGCTGTCTTCTTTTTGGATACATTTCCAAATACCGCCGATGTGCCCCGCCCCGCGTCTGTTAAAATTTTCTTGTGCGTATAGAATAAACATACCATGTCTCGCATTTCTCCGTTAGAAAACAGTTATGTCGCGGCATTTTTAATTTAATTTTTGAAAACAGTATCTTCAGAAACTCCTTAAAAACATCCAGGACGCTGACAAATGAAAATAAACTTTGACAAAAATGAGGTTTCAAAGTGCTTTCATTGTATTTGTTTTTACCAAAGCCTACTGTGACAAATTTCACATTTACAAATCTAAATTTAAACGGGCGCATTAGAAACTGTAATTGAAAATATCTCGAAAACGGTTAGTCGGAGCGACATTTACAAAGTATACCTTTATTGCTTAAAAATGACGGACAAACTGATATTTTTAATAAAAATATACTTATACTAAGGCACAAAAAAGTTACATTTCTTTATATTTATCCAGAGTACCGCAGAGAGCGCCCCCTATAATCTACATCAAAATTATTAACAAATTCAAATTCCTTTCCCCAAAGAAACCCTAGTCACAAAATTTTGTGCAAAAATATTGATTCAGAAATAAGTTATTTAGAAAAATTGAAAATTAAATGTTTACTTGAACACCCTGTATCTCGGTTATTACCAGCTATTGAACTAAACTAAATATGGAAAAATCGCAGTATTTTTACCCAAGGAATCTGCAGTTTTCCTGTGTACCATTAGTTATGGGACACCCTGTATAAGGAATAAAGTAGGTCCTAAAATTGATCCTTGAGGAAAACCGCAAGTAATATTTTGTTGAGAACTTGAGCAATCGTCTAAACGTACTATTTTCGGTTATATAAATAATTTTTAAACCAATTGTAAATATTTCCTCTAATACCAATATGGAAAAGACTTTGTAATAAAATTTATGGTAATTAATGGTAACCCTACTATTGAAATGTAGGTAAATTTGGTATAATATTGCATCAGGATAAAATGATATAGCACCTCTATTTCAAATAATATGTGCTTTTAAAATCTCATCATGCAGTTTTCGAATAGGGAAAATAGAGAAGATTCAATGTTAATGGATATTTCTAGATAATTTGATTTTCTTGATAATTAAAAAATATGTAGCATTACAACAAATTAAATAACCAGATAAATATAATATCAGAGTAGATTCCTGAATAAAATTTAATGATAGCAAGTTACTTTGTTAATATATATTTGTAATCAATATTAATTTGTATTTTAATAGCTATCTGTGCCAGACAAAAATACGCCCTTATTGTATAAGGCTCTTCAAGTGGATAGGAAATAATTTTTCCATACATAGATATTTATATAAAATTGATTTGGCGATTTTGGACAAAAACTCACATGCATGACCGATTTAATAAACATAAAGCCTTCAATTGACAAGAAAATCTAAGAATGTATGTCCACGGATGGGGTTTACAAGAGGACAAATGGACTAAAAATTGAAAGATACAAAAAAGTCACTCTTAATAAACATTTCTGCGTGTCTAGAAAATACGATTCATCATAAGAAACTTCAATTTTTTTATACAGGGTCGGTAAAAACTGCAAAAATGTTATTTTTCTTAAGAGTAAACATTTTAACACACACCTTATTTTGAAAGATACGAAAAAAGTCACTCTTAATAAACGTTTTTACTTGAATAATGAATAGTCAATGTTGCCAATGTCTTTATTAAATGAAGTAATTATAATAATAATAATAATAATACGAACATTTTTATTAACATGAAACGAATACGATAACGATTTCATAATTCAAAAACTCCACCCCCATACTCGACATATTTTTCTAAACATGTACTTTTTCAAAAAACATATTTTTTGTATATTTTCTGGTATATTTTTTAATTTTCAATACTACTATGTTCATTTAAAACATATAATGTTATTTACCTTGACCACATATCCCCTCGGTTTCGAACTCCCATAATCCGTAGGAAGTTGTTTAGCACCGATAACTTTCACTTTCAATTCTTCAAGTTTTTCACTGAAACTGACTTTAAATCCAATTTGAGGATCGCTGCTTTTCTTCACTACAGTTGCGTCACCACTTTTATTGACGTTAAGAAAACTCCAAAAACTATTTATCTTCTGCTCCATCGTGCAAAGTACAGACCTATAAAAGCGCAGTCGGATTTAAAGCATCACGAGAATGTTGACGGATAAATTGATCAATTTAAATAAATTACGGACTGAATTAAAAAGAACACAAACGCAGTAATAGATCTCTACGGAACAATAATTACAATTAATCCAATTATTTTTTTTTATCTTATCGGAAGGTAGCTTGCGACGGTACGCGAGATATGACGATAGTAAGTATATTTGCTAAAAACATTATAGATGCGGTTTATTAGTTTACTTGTAATTATCGGAACAAGCATACGAGGTTTACTCAGCTATTTTTGGAATTAATGCACAAATAACTATGGTTTTACCATATGAATAAACATTTGCTTCTAACATTAGAAATATTGAATGTTTATAGGAGCAGCACTGTGTGTATCTGTCCATAGTCTGTTGGCCACAGAAATATCTATTTCCGCGAAATTACAGATATTGTAAATTTAGAGAATGAACCCGAACAAGCACAACCGCTATTCAGATTGACTCTCTCAACATTGACCGAACGAATATTCATTATATTCATCGACTTAATATAAACATCCGGTATTTCTATCTGCTTTGTACAGATCAATATTACGAAAATAAACACAACCAAACAGAGATCTGTAGAATCCCCATCTCTTTTTATCTTCTGTCTATTTCTGTTTCCATTGTACAACTGATGGGTTTGACATGTTTTGGTTCGGAAAAAAATTAACGGACGTGACTCAAAGTCTATATTTTTATCCACGTTACGACAGACTTGGCACAGTCTTACCATATTTATTTTTTCTACCAAAACAATACGTAAATTTAACACCCAACTACTGAAAAACCACAAAGAATTTTATTCAACAATAATGACAAATATGACAGTTGTCCGGTACTGTCAAATGTGAAAGCAGGTATGAACGATGGCCGTTCCAATGAGGGCTATATAAAAAGCACGTTCCGAAAGCTCGAAGGCGACGTAATGTCTTTGTCTAATTAACACAAAACGACAAGGAAAAATGATACTAATTTTCAGAGTTCCCTGTTTGTTTTTGTAGAAAGTTGCTTACAACCTGCCAAGATTGTGAATTGTTTATTTTTCATAGACTGTGAACCAAAGCCGTATCCTCCTTCATTTAAGATCATTGATTATAATGTAACTGCATAAAAACAGTGCAGATATTAAAGTCACAATTGACAGTCAACAATACAAGAAGTCAAAAATACGTAACTGGATATGCCCTGGTTAAGTAAATAATTCATTTCCACAACCCCTGTAAAATAATTTCCTTCATTTTTGGACAATAACTTATTTTCCCCCTAAAATGTATTCAGACATACCGCCTATTTAATTATACATTCAAGAAGATTAATAAATGAATTTGGAAATACTTACTTTCCTAATATCACCTTTTTTAACAGTACGGTTTATTCACATACATATACAGGGTGTTATGGAAATGACGTATTATATTTAAATGGGTGACTCCTTGGGTGCCCTAGAGAAGCGATACATATTTTTTTTAAATCGACCGTTTTAAAAGTGAAGTCCAGCCCCATAAACCCATAGCTCATCCTGCGTCACTGTAATACGTCACCCTGTGGTGGCATGTCAGGAAACAGGTGTTACGTGGAATGTTGCCAAACTTAATGCAAAACTGAAATTCCATATAAAATTATAAAATTAAATTATTTATCTACCTACTTGTATTTATCTTCCTACCTAAGGAACGAGGAAATCCACGCACAAACACAATCAGTTTTTTTTCTTTTTTATGGGAACACTCCTGGAAACACTTTATGCTCCAAACATTCCATCAAGCCAAAACAAATCCAAAACAATGTAAAATTATATACAAAGTTTGGACGCGTAGCCCGAAATTCATTACAAAACAATTCTTATACGCGTACCTTCTGAAAACAAAGCGGATTGGCGAGAGTGTAAATGGTAAGCAACAGAACCGACCGTATTCTAACGCGTATCTTCTACTACTGACACTTGCAAGATGCACGCTTGTACGCCTAGGCTTACGTTGCTCCGGCGCCCAGTGGATTGTGTGAAAGAGATAAGAGAGATGACAGTGTGAGAAAGAAAATTAAATCTTCGTCGGTCTTGTCATATGGAGTAGAGCTGCGCTAATTTAATTTTTTGGGCTTCTCAAGTACAATCGCAGTATTATCCCTTACCTTAATTAATGGATATATCACTACTACCATTTTATTCAATTCAGAGAAGAATCTCGTGTATCACCATAAGAAACGCATTTAAGCGATCTTAGTCTGTCCCGTCACGACTATTATTAGGATTCAATTACCGTGACCGTGAAATATCAAACTGTCAAATATTGCCCATCACTATTCCGAGTTTTACACGTACCATTTCGTTCGTTCGTAGATGAAATGTCATTTTTAAATTGAAAGAATTGTATTTAAAGTGAGTGTTTGTTAAATTAGTTAAATAAATAAATCTAAGCGAGAAAAAAACTATTAAATATTATTTCTCTCAAAAAATTATTCTATTATTGTCTTATGAAGGAAATTGCCTAATGTGTAAATGTTGTAAATCAATGTCACAATAGACTCCATAGACGCCCCATACATATTTTTCCATTAAGTTAATAATAATTTTAAAGTTGCTTAGATATATGTAGTACATTAATATCGTCTTATTATGGTTCTTTAAATTAGAGCCATAGAAATGTAATTTATTGTCATTAGGCGGGTAACATAAGTATAGTACTGTATTAAGCATTTGATGTATAAATAACCATACAGCCAAAAGTTTAGTCGTTAATTAATTTTCATATTTTTATGAAATTTTCTTGATTATTATATTTAAATCCGCAAATCCTAAAATGAAAACACATATGTTTTCAATTAACAAGTGTATGTAGGTCAGTAGGCTAGCAATGATGCCATATCATAATACTTGTCTCGCTCCCAGTCCTTTTAAACCGTTACTCAAGCGCGGCGTTAATCTGTATTGACGTGGAAATAATTCTTCAGGAAGGTATGACAGAATAGGAACGTGTTAAAATTATAACTAACATTCACTGACGTCATTTGAGATTAACCTATCACAATTGATTCTGCACATCTCGCCAGTTCCCACCACGTGGTTTTTCGATCTTAGCATAAAGTGGCTTATCACGCTTATTAATTCAAAGGGCCATTTATGACTATTTTTCTTCAATTTATATTTCGGATTTGCGGGTTTAACAGGATTCCGGAATACCTGTAAACGAGTTTTTTTCCCAAGCGTTTATTCCTGTTTTAGGAAAAAATGCCAAAGGAAAAAAAAATTTGTAATAGAACTAGAACTCGCGGAAAGTATATATTTTTTGGTTTCGGACGATTTTTAGATTCATTTTTTTTTACTGCTTCACAGAAAAAAATAATGGACTTTCCTCGAATTGTTAACAAAATTTAGACATCTTTCGTTAAAAATTTTTTTTTTTTAAATATAATATAATTAAATAGACCCCGATGACGTGCAGTCTCTTTCTTCCGAGTATCGCTGTTTCTGTCGGCGTACCGATTACGGGCGGACGCTCGACGTATTCTTCTAACTGCAAGGGAAGATCCAATTCGCCTCGTGCCTTCAAAGCGTGAATCGAACAGGGTCAAATCGGAGATTTCGACTGACTCCGGCATAACACCCTTTATAATGTTAGAAAAAAGTTGACAACGAATTTCTTCAAAAACACTTGGGTACCAAATCTGCCAAATAACGAAAAGCGTATATCATTTCTAAAATTGAAGTACCAGAACTCGTAATTTTGTTCCCATTTAAATATGTTATCTAAACAGATAAATTTTAGTACCTATCTAAACTGTTAATCCTTTATAAATAATACATTTTATTTAGCGTACGAAATTAATTCAGCATATTTCTCAAAATTGAATAATAAACTGAGGTTGATGATATAACATCTGATTTATCCAGCAAATCATTGATTCTATGAGTAAAATTGCCAGTTGATAGTTTTCATGATCACGCATAAGCACTTATAGGAAAAATCCTCTAAGGCACTCTGGAAGTGGTATGTGTGCGAAAAAAACAAATCACGTTGGTTTTGAATCGTTGGAGGTTATATTCGTTGGGAAACACGGCTTCAGGAAGATGGCTCCACAAGGGTGGCATCCTCTAAATGGCAGAATTCTGAAACAATGAAGTTCGAGGAGTACTAAGCCGAGCCACATATGGCTGAGCCGCAGTAGCTTAAGTTTAAGTATTTCTGCTATTCGTCGCTCTAGGTGTAAAACTGGTTGTAAAAAAGAAATTACACCGCTTCCGTGTAAACCATGACAATCAGTGGCGGTTCTTCCACAGGAGCACATGCGCACGTGCACCCCCAAAACAAAACGAATAAAAAATATTAATTTATATTCATTGAATATTATTTATCGTATAATCTAATATTTTATCATCCCGTCAAACCAAACTGTATAGATCCGGCAACCATGCCTCGGTCGAGGTAAATGATGATTATGACGAGATTTGCTCGCACGTGCGATTAAGTAGTGCAGTTTTTCTGTAGTAACAGGTGGCGGGTGGCAGTGGGGGATAGCGGGGCTATGGCAATTTAACATGGAAAAGGCCCACAGTTTTTGTGTGCACGCGCTGTTGTCTGTTCGTGCATCTAGTTAGAAATTCGAGCGTGTATGTTTTAATATTTTAATATTATATATTTATTAAGTTAAAATAAATAGTTGACGGTGGACTAATTAAGAAATAACTTTAGCTCTTTGAGTATGGAGCAAAAAATTGAAGTGAAGAATGCGGGAACACCTAAACCCGAAATTAATTTAACGCAGACCACAAACCATAGACAAAGGAAGAGAGGGGACGCGTAAAACCAGAAGCTATTTTGTTACCGCCTGGCTCCTTATCGGATTTAGCAGTGGCGTTACATGAATATTTTCTTAGTATTATCCCAGTACAAAATTATTATTTATGGAATATGGAAGTAATATTTTTATTGAATTGAATTTGTATATTGTGGCCCTTACTGAGTACAAATGTTCTTCTGCTTCTCAATAATTTATGAATAATTAGTAAATATTAATTTTATTAGCCAAAAATATAATTTCATATAGGAAAGGTTGTGAAATTTAAATATCTTTCAACTTTAGGGAAAATGTAAGATAAACAACAAAATTGGTCGATTCAAAATTTATTACAAAGAAGCAACAAAATGTAATTACTGGTAGTTTTGAAAATATTGTTGGCACAGCACCTCCAAGTAATCGTACTCTTTCCTCAACTTTATAAAAAAGGACTTCTCAAAATGCTCTGAACAAATTCTGTAGGCAGGAGAAGGTGTCCAATCCCTAAGTCCCATGTTCTGCACCAAATGTTTGTTTTTTGTGGATCTTTCGGAAATCTAAAAACAATACAACAATGTGTGAGCTTAGTGGTTTAAAATAAGTTTTAACAAGACGCCATCCTTGTGAAACGACCTTCGCCTGAACTCGTGTTTCTCAAAGACTATCACCTTCAACAATTCAAGACAAACGTTAATCGCTTTCTTTAAAAAAATAACACTGGTATACATTCGAAATAATATAATGCTTTCACTAATAATTAACCAAAATTAAATAAGAAATAATTTAATTTTGTCAAAATATACACATCATGCAGGTACGCCATTGAGTGACACACCCTCTCCAAGGGAAATTACCTGGTTCTTATTAGAAATCTTGAATGAAAAGTGCAACAAATCTAGTACAAATTACAAAGGAAGGTAGCTTTAACTATAGCCTTAATCATAATTTCAAATAATATATACTGCTAAACTTACAAGGGAGATATCTAATATAAAATAAATGCATGCAAAAAATACAATTTGAATATTTACCGATGGGAAGTAATTCCAAGCTTCTTTCGTTCATTACGGCTTTTACAGCTATAGGCACAACAATTCACCATTTTTCTGTAAATAAACTGAATTCTTATAATAGCTCTTCTCACCACAAATCACCAAAATACATAGGGTGCCACCTCGATTGTCTGGCTCCCTATCAATGGCGGCCGATCAATTTTAGGTAACACTTTCTGCGACGCCTCGTAAACCGGAATTATTCGTCCCCTCTCTTTCTTTGTCTATGCCACAAACGGTAAATCTAGGGACTTTATTAGAAAGTTTAAAAATGAAATATATGAAAAATAATTTATAGAGGGTATTCTAAACTTAATGAGGCTGTTATTGATCAATTTTCTACAATTAAGAACCGAAGAATTTACTTTATGTTTAGGCACTATTGTGTAGGGTCGATAAATGTTGTGTATTTGGATAAATGATACTCGATATGATTTTAAACCATTTTATTTAAGGATTTAAACTAAAAAACACTGAAAATATGAAGAATGCCATCTTGTCAATCTCGTGGCTCGATTTGTTCTCGTCATAAAACAGTTACCTATTGTTCTCGTCTTGGTTGCGCCTAATGACGTAGCCGTAGATGGCGTAGTGGTATTAGACATCATTCGGTTTTCTTGATAACTCGTAGATGGCGGTAGTAGTATTGGACATCATTCGGTTTTCTTGATAGCTCGTAGATGGCTTTAGTAGTATTAGTAGTGGACTGTATAAATATTGTTATGAGGGTTACATGACACGACGTTAAGATCCGACAGCTGTACACACTAAGAAAACCTTATTTTCCAAAACTTGTATTTCCTTGTGTAAAATTAAAAAGTAAATAAAAATATGTTTTACCTAACGCATTTTCTTATTACTTTTTCTTTCTACATTTAAAACGCCTAGAAAGTAATCGTTTGGTCGTTGCACAAAAATAAAATTTTGAAAATAATTTCACCATACTTGTGAACCCCCTCTATCATAGGTCACGAGCCGCCAGTGGTGACAATGCAGTTGGTTCCCTTGATTGGGAGTCTAAAATAGTAATTATACTAAATTGGCGTGCCTCAAGGGAGTATTTTGGGAAATTACTTTATATTTTGTGCATAAATAATCTGCCGTTCGCTTTAAAGGAGCGAAGACAAAATAAAAATATTTCAATTTATATACTGGTCAACATAAATAAATTACTTTATAATTTTTTTGGATTAAACATCAAAATTTAACATTTACTTTGTTACATTTGGATTTTCAAACATTTTAAAACATTTATTTTATAATGTCAGGGTATCGTTGGTTTGGGTTAAGAGCCATGCAGGAATTGTAGGTAATAACAGAGTCTATCATCTTGCCAAATGAGCCATTCATGAAGGTATGTTAATACCCGACCTCCAACTCTATGATATATTCTCCCAGGTTCAGGTTAATATTAAGAATGCATGGAAGGAATCATATTCAAACTATGCAGCTAGCAACTCGAATCACTACACCCGAAATAATGACACCTTGATTCCCAAGGCAAGTATACAGGAAATATCCCTTAGTAGGGGGTATTACATAACTTATGTCAGAGCAATTTTCGGACATGGCAACCTCAGATATCTATTAAATAAGATGTAAAAGAAACTTGTCTGATGGTCCATTCTGTCTATGTGATGGCACAAGCGTGGACGATCTAAACCACTGGCTGTTCAATTGTTTGCATAACCAAAGAGCTTCTGATTATCTGGCTAAAATACATTATTTGTCCATTGATGCCGATGTCTATAGTAAGACGGTAAAACAGAATCAACGATATTTTCATCGGATTTATAAGAAAGTGTGAGAGAATGCTGTAGGGCTTTGAGTATCCCAATGTTCACCTTTTATTTGCTATTTCGCTAATCTACCGTCCGCGGTCCAGTGTTGTATGTCTATGAGTTAAAGTCGCCCAGTCAAACCCATGTGGCGTGAAGCGTGTGTCCCCGTGTACTACCCGTTTCGAGTAGGATAGAAGTTTTTTCTAAATGGTGATTAGTGAGCTTGTGTATGACGTGTATTCCATAAAGGAATAGTTGAGTTTTGGTAGTGGCTACATGCGCTTGACTCAAAGCCAAAAAGAAAACATTTACTTTAAGAATTAATTTTCAGGAATTGCAGCGAATAAAACCAGTTTATAAAAATAAAGTTTATTTCTAAAAATAAATCGTTATTTCTGCAGTTACTTAAACCTTTAAAGAAATTCAAATTCTACACTTAAATAGACAAATCGTAATAATAACCTAACAATGGATAAAATAAATTATATTTATTGAACCATGTATACTAAATTGCCATTTTAACTTACATCAAATCAGAGACAGAACCAATGCAAACAGAAATAATGCAGTAAAAACTGTTTAGAATTTATATTAGATGCTGCTAAAATCAATATTTAGTAATTATTGGGTACCGTGAAATGGGGTGAAATTGATAATTTTTTTTACATTTTTTTGTAAACTTTTAAAAGCATCACTTTTCAATTAATTTTCAGTGTTTGGTGACATGTGTCTATACTACCTAATATAATCTGGCTATTGTCAGAGACCCAAGAAAGGCTGTCAAAAAACCAATAAACTCCATGATCAATTTCATACTTGATATGGGGTGACTATGATCACAAGAATGGTTTTAGCACTAATACATATACTGAATATTGAAATAATGTCATCAAACTCAACGGCAAATTCGTCGTCTTCTTGTATTTTAAACAAATTCTTCTTACCTTTCAGGGATATTATCGACTTCATTCCCAAAACTTCAAATTCCGAGTTTTCTAATACATTTTGCATCACCACATAACGATAAATTACTGATTCTCGAAGCCCATCTATTACTTTTACTAATAAAAATGTTCCTTTTCCAATAGCATCTTTCTGTACAAGTTCTACATTTTGTCCCAAAATACAAGTCTTCAGAATCACTGCTATAGGATTATCTACATCGGAATCAGAACTGCTTGAATCGGATGGTTGGGTAGTTACACTTTTCCCTGGTTCAACCACTAGCTTAGTTCGCTTTTGGTTGCGTTTGAATGTCATGTTTGTAAATCTTTGTTCCTTTAAATAGTCTACAAGTATATTTTCCACTTGACTTTCATGAACGTTTTCTCTTGGCAGTTTATCCAAAACACGATTGGGGTTAAATGGACTAATGCCAGTCGCTTCAAAGGAAGAAATAAGATTTCGTTTCATAGCATTTTTCTTATTTTCTTTTAATGTTTTGTTATCCATTCGAGTTAGGGTTGATTGTAGTAATTGCGGAAAATCCTTTTTATCAATGGAAGACAGTATCGGATAGTATGTTTTTTAACATGGACTCCAGGACATCTCGAATATTGCTTTTTCAGATTTAAATTTGGTAATTTTTGTATTAACCGTAAACTTAATATTCTTAAAATCAAGAAAAATTATACATAATTACTGTGATCAATTTCACCCCAGCATGTTGATCAATTTCACCCCAATATAGTGATCAATTTGACCCCACGAAACTAAATTTACAGTTAATCCAAACCCAGTCTTAATAAAAAAGTAAAAGTGAGATTAGAATGAAAGCAGGTATCAACGATTATGTTTCTGAAGCTATAACGTGTATTATTTAGATGAATGTCAAGTTGGAGTACAAATTTTAGAGGTAATTTAAATGACTAATTGAAGACATACCCTTTTAAAGTTAAATTAAACTGTTTTAATAATATTTTTCGGACTTTTAATCACCAAAGATCACTTCATCCGCTATTACTAAACAAGAATTAGTGCATCGTTTCGATTGACATTTATGCAAAGTGCTGGAAATTTAAAATGTAAAAATATGAAATAGCTATCAAAGTTACCCCGCGATGTCAATGTCACTCCATTTCATGGTAACAATTAAGAACGCCAATATATTATTATAATAACACAATTTAATTTAAAAAAATTTAAATAAGTTTATAAATATTACATTTTCTATCCAATGTCAGGCATTTACTGAAATAAAGTTAGGTTATGACAAAGATTTTATGCAATTATTATGTTCTTATGAATGGTTTTATCATTGGTAGATGATTCTCATATTAATCATTTCGCTGTTATTATGTCACAGTTAAAAATTACCTTCTTACTTACTCGTATTATTGTTTTGTTGCTATTTTTTCTGCCGCTAGATGTAGTGAAAATTAGTGCTGCATCGGAAAGGTTAGTCGAAAAATATTTATTTTACCACAACAGCATATTTTACATTTTAACCTAAAAGCTAAAAACTACGATAAATAAGGTAATGGTGTAAAGCGTTCAGGATCTCTAGGAACTATAAATCTAAGGAGTTTTCCTTAAGCACCTCGGTTGGTATCAACTCGTCTAATTTAACTTCCAGCTCTGATTTAAATTTACTTAGATTATCTTTTTTAATATTTTCCGCATTTTCACTATCATCAGACTCATTTCCTTCACTATTATCTCCATTATCTTCTTCATCGATGTCAATATGCATTCTTTCAATTTTTTCATCGAACAATACCGATTTCTTTTTTTCGGAATCTAAGTCATCGTAATCTGAAGATTCTCGTCTTTCATCCGCATCTGTCGGGCTGTCCAGCACTGCCTCCATTGGATATGCGAAAACAAATTGCGTAGGGCGACGAGCTGCTACATTTTGAAGGCTACATTTAAAAAAAGAAGGAAAGAAGTCAATGATTGCTATTCTGGGGAGACAAGGTAATTAATATTAAAGGACTTGTCAAAAAAAACGATTTCGGTTAGCAGCCTTATTATGCACCGCCCCACAGTGATTTATAATTGAAAAGTATATACAGTGAAACCTCTCAAAAAGGACACCTCTAATATGCGGCCATCTCTATTAAGCGGACATTTTTTCGAAGTCCGGAACTAGCTATATGAAATTCCATGAAAATCAACCTCTCTTGGGCGGACCAATCGCGTATGCGTGGCAGCGCGAAAGGACTTCGTCGAATGAAAGTATGTGTGATTCCCCGACAACAGTCCGCCGTTTATTTGTGAGTTGTAAGGTTAAAATCGAAAACAATGGCAGAAAAGTGTCGCGATTTGGGTCGGAAAGAGAAAATTGATGTTGTGGAAGTTTGTAATTTGATAACAATGATTAGGGCGAGTTCATTAACATTGATAGCAATGTGCTATTAGAAGATGATAGTGACCCTATTCCTACCGATTTTGTAGTCCAAACTGAAACCAACATCACTATCTGACGACTCTGATGAAGAAGTTGAACAAACAAATGTCATCAATTATCAACAAGCCATTAGTACGGTAAAGGAATTATAAGAGTATGCAAAGAATAGAGGTGACTCTACAGCAATGGAATTGTTATCATACTTGGAATTACATTTTCTAGATTGCAAGGATAAAACGCAAACACGTCAAACAAACTACGTTATTAGATCTTTTTAGTACTACAAAGAACTACATTAGTTTAACAGATGATCTCAACGAGTAGATTATTATTTTAAAGCCATAATTTTCAAAAAACTTTTATTCTTGACAAAGTGGCGAGTTTTGAAATTTCTTGGATTTATCCTCCCATATCCACCAAACTAAAAATACTGTAAAGTTAAATAGACGATAAAGAACTTAAAATTTTATTAACGTAATTTTTAAAAAATGCATTCAATTTCATATTTTGGTTAATTCTTTGACTTGGTGGTTTAATAAGGACTTGAGAAGGAAATTAACAAGAACGGGCATTGGCAACGTTGCGAAATCATTGAGAATCATCTTTACATAATATGTAAAAAAAAGTGGTCGTAATAGTTATCGCGCCTCGTCCGTTCTTTTTATTTTTTGACTCACAGCGATGTCTGTGAGGAGATTAAAATAGTAACTTACGCCTCGTCCGTTTTACTTGTCGGATGTTATTTCTCATTATTCGTGACCGGAAAAAAATGAGAACGGACATTTTCATCAACGCGCAACCGCAGTGTTGGATCTTAGGTATGTAATTTTTATTTTCGCTGTTCGAATAATCGCGCCTAGTCCGTTTTTAAGCAGAAATCGTGTATTTTGGTTCGGAAAATGAGGGAAAAATATATGAACTAACATTTTTACACACGCATTTTTTTGCCAAACCGTTTTCAGTCAACACAGCGCGTGAATCAATAATAATGCACTATGGGGACATAGCTGATGCTGAGTTGTTATAGACAACCAAGCCACACAGCAAGCCGTCCCATGCGCGCGCCGTTTACCGCGATCATAAATATACAGATACGAGATTCGACTCCGCTGCCCTCTCTGCAGCTGCGCAACACGGAAAATGTCCGTTCGACTCGATTTACTATTTTTTAGAGTGTTATCAACAGTTTAAAAAAAAATGACCCGGGCGCTGTTACTTTTTTATACCCTTTTCTTTACATCTTTTATTTAAACTATGGAATTTTTGCAACACCCAAAACGTCCGTCGTCGATGAATCCACGTTTTTTTAATATTTTTTATATGATTTCATCAAGAATAGATAAGGTGTAGTAACAAAAAGATGATCTGCTTTCTTACGGACTCAAATCACTCTGACGGGTAAGCGCAGCGTTGCCGAAATTTTTCGCTCGAGTAAAACTTTCTTATTTTTTATTATTCTAGCGATTAGTCATTGACTAGATGAAGACGTGATAACAGGACATTTTGGTAACGGGCTGCCGTACTAGTAACAATGGAAGGTCACTAACGGCAATGTAATTTATTTTAAGGTTCGAGAATAAGCAAATAATATGAAGAATATTTTTTTTTTAGAAACCAATAAACAAATTTTATTCGTTACAAACTTTTCGGTTTTTAAACTTGATGAGTACCAGTTCTATCGATCTCGTTATAAGTTTTGAACGAGAATGTCAACAATTAACTAATAATACGTACTTATTAGAAGACTCTTCATTGTCACCATATTCATCGATGTTTTGAACGTGGTCATCAAAAACAACTTTCCGATCATTTTCTGGAGCCGATGGAGCAGAAGGAACCTCGAACTCATTGGATGCCTCTTCGGTTGGACTATCTGGTGGTAAAAAGCCGACCGGCAGTCCAGTTGGTCTTCGCAATGAACTATTACTGGGTAACCTACAAAAATACAATAACTGTATAACATAAGGATTTATTTGAAATCGTCCGAATAAAGTTTTTAATTCCGGTGTAGTATATTATGGGGAATGTATCGATTTAAACACATTTGAAATAATTTAAGGGTGAGAAAGACGTTCAAGTAGAAAAAGTAAAACTTTTAGTTAAATACTAACAGTAATGAATTCTAGAATATGGTCTAGTGGTACGGTGTTATTAATCGCCGAACCCATTTCGACTATGGTTTTAAACCGACATATAATAGCAATACCTATAATGATTATAAAAGGGACAAATATGGATGCCAATCTTCTCAATGAAGATATTTTCACGTATCTATCACTTCCGGTTATACCGGCAGTTAGGTTTAACATTGTTATTTTAAAGAGAATTTTGGCATTTTCTGATTCTAAGTAAAATTTAAAAAAATGTCTTTAGGACACCCACGGAGTCACCCATTTAAATATAGTAAATCATTTCAGTAACACCCTACTTACGAGGTAGACGCCTGCCTAGTTAAATTTTTGGTGAAAGGATGTGGTTTGGTTGTTTGCTTCTCAACTTCCTCTTCCTCCATCTTAACATATCTGGCGTTCCTAAAAATTATTTATGGTTCAAAATGCAGAATGTCAACAATTCAAATAAACAGACGACAATAATATTAGCATTATATGTATATTATAATCGACTAAAATGAACAACTTCTGCATAAGAAATTTTTAAATGTGAACTATAAATAACGTATAAGTGTAAGGATCATACATTGCGTTTTTACCGTTATGGTGAAACCGATGAGTTGGGCGCGATATTTTCCGAGTGTTCACCCTAATCCTGCAACAGCAGCGTTCACACTGACAAAAATGCATTTACCAATGTCGTGGGTTACAAAATTGGAGCTACTTCAACCCACCTCTCTATGTTGTTCTAACTGAGCCTAAATTATTTAGAAACGCTACAATAATTCAGGTTCTTTTGGTTCGCCTCAACCCAGAAAGAGATTTTTATCAACATTTTAAACATATTTTTGATCACCACAATTCCTCATCTTGTAACTATTTTATGAGTTACCTGAACTCAGTTTTTGGGTTGGGAAAACTTACTAATTGATTATAAAGTGTCGTTTTAACCCGGACGTGCATTATTTCAACTCAATACCATGTGTAAATTATTTTGAGTTGGAATAATTCAGGAAACGTGCTCCAAAACCCCATGTCGAGGATAAATCACAAGATCGTAAGGTCACGGAAAGTTCCGAATTCGTGCTCGTGCAGGTTTGGCGCGGTTCATTCCATTGTTATTCGTCAATTCTACTTCGATCGAGCGTATAGACACCTGTTTTCATCTTTGTTCTCTGTGCGTGACAATTTGTGTTTTGCATAATTTTGGTCAGTTGGCGTAAAATGGAGGGACAGGAGGGAGATGCATACAAATTGTTATTATTGGAATAGAGCCTTATTATTCATAAGTATATATTTATTTGTTTATTTATTTATTAACGGGTTACAACCCATTTCGGAAAATTTAAGTACAAAGACTTAAAAACTAACAAAAATTAAAATTAAAATTTTAAAATTAAAAATTACAAGAGTAATACAATCAAAAACATTACAAAAAAAAAATTCCAAAAACCTGACATTCAAAAACTAACTTAACATTCAACACACATAAAACGCATCTCAGCCTATAATTATAGGAGTAGTAAAATTGAGTCTCAGATGTCTTTGAAATTCAGAATAGGAAACGCCAGCAAACTCCAGGCCACACTTCGCAACTGAAAGATTTGCCGATCTCAACATTCGGGACATGGAAGCATGATAAGCGTAATTTGTCCTATGGAATGGCAAATGAAACAGTGTTCCAGCTCTTGTGTTTCTGATGGGTACATGCAGATTTATCCTTGAAAGCAAGTAAGAGCAGTCCGTTCTGTAATTGAGAAGGTTGTAAATAAACCTAAGGTCTCTATGCTGACGTCTGGTTTCAAGGGATAGCAAGTTTAAAATTGGGACTGTAAGATCTGGTAATCGGGCACAAGATTGCTCTTAAAGGAAATATAACGTAAGAATTTGTGCTGTACACTTTCAAGACCACGAATGTGGACTGTATAAGAAGGAGACCATACACTAGAGCAGTACTCCAAACAGGGCCTGACCAGCGCACAGTACAGTCTAATTGAGTTCGTGTCACGAAAGTCATGAGTGGCTCTCTTCACAAAACCCAGCATCTGCAAGGCCTTGCTGACTATGTTGCTAACATGTGGGATGAAAGAAAGAGAACTGTCAAGAGTGACACCCAAATCCCTAACAGTGTCCCTGGATTCCAGCTGAACCCCATTGAGGCAATAAGGAAATCTTACAGGTCTTACAATATTAATATTATTATATTATTAATACGTATTTACTCAAGATTTGTACATGTGTTACACATGAAATGTTATTTTTCGTTTTAAGTGAATTCTTAAAGTAGAGCCTTTGGGAGCCCTTACAAAAAAATTTTTTTTTTTAAAATTTTATTAATAAACTTATCTACCTAACTAATAATAGGGTTTTAATTAAGTTTCCAAAGTCCATTTTTTAATCTATTAAAAAAAAACTAGTATTTTTTTAAACCATTGTTCTTATATTTTGTTCAGAATCACTAGTGTATGTTAAGAAAAGAAAAGAACAATAGAGGCATCGTCGACAAAATCGCAAAAAAAAATTGAAAAAAGTTTCTATACTTATATTGTAAGGATGCGTCCATATACCTGAGGAAAACCACAGAACGAAAAAATACAGTGCTCAGGACTGGCTAATAATTTCTGTTGACACTAAACAAATAATGTTTTTCTCAGGTATGGACGTACCCTTCATATTTCTTTGAAGGTACGCCTACATATTGTGGATATAAACTTGATAACTTTTTTTAAGACCTAACAATTTTTTCCCTGTTTTACAAAATTAATTATTAAATTCCAAATGATATACACAAACACGAGTATTATACTACGATTAAGATAATTTTATTCAGTGAAGTGATAATCGCGCGTTTCTTTTTGAAGCAATCGTCATCACTTCGTCCGCATGGTTTCTTAGCCGTAGTATGCTCTCCTGTCTATAATTCATTTGATGATTTTTTTTTTAAATATACAACAAAAATGTCATATCATATCTTGAAAAAACAAAAGGCAATTGAAGTCCACAATATGCAGGCGTTAAATCAAAGAAATATATTGAGTTCCGATAGTCCACAATTTAGATACTGGTAGTCCAAAATTTGGAGTCTGGTAGCCCACAGAGTGAGTAATTCCAACCACCGTCGTAAGCTAGAACAACTTAAATGTCAAGTTTTGATTGAAGCTCTAATCATGAATTAATCTAGTCCGACTAGTAACGCATCACAATTCACATACTAGTGGCTACGGTAGCCTATCAATAATTTAAGTCGGTGGGGCGTGAGCTATTCCAACGCACAAAATAACCCATCTTCTTTGCTATCATAACTTATGAATAGTGAGTTGATGCAATTTTTTCGATTTGGTTGCCGTAATTCAGAGGTCTGGGCTGTCCCCTATTAGCAACACGCTTCGATCTAGGACAACTCATATTTGAGTTATATCAACTCGAGATTTCGCTCAGTGCAGCATCGCTTTTTGGCAACCTGGAACACAGTTCAACAAAGCTCGGGCTGTCCAACAAAGCTCGGGCTCTTCGAATAAGCGTGTTCCTGCTTGGTGTCTTGTCAGGTCTTCCTGCCAAACCCAAGCATCATACAGCAGCATCGAGTTTCTATGCCAGAAACGCGTTTGTGTGATCGCGCTGATTAAACATCACATGCATTATAAATTGCGGCAGATTGCAGGGACGAAAATGCAATGTATGATCCTACAGCCAAATAAAGCAGTCTACCCTTTACAGTAACGCGCGCCATTATGTAATACGTAAATTGTTTATTGAAAAAGTATAATTTTTATCTCTTTAAAAAGTACGTTATGGACTTACCAAGCAAGGTTAACTTATTCTATAGGTCTTACCGTATTTTAAAATACCATAGAAGAATGGTGGCAACAATCACTGCAACTAACAGAAGGGCCAAAATAATTACCGCCACAAACAATGCCTCACGGTCGTTGTCAGAAGATGCGTTAGCGTCATTCCCACCTGAATTGTCTAAAAAAATATAATTCATTTTTGCTTGCATAACAAATACCAGTCGCGGAATAGTTATTTGTAAAAACATTTAATATATTCTGTCAGAATCATACAACGTTTTAAACAGAAAGCAGTGATGCCAAGTCTGTACTGATGGTCCTAAATCTACCGCCTCTGTTTGAAAGGTATAATACTAATTATATTGAATACATTTCTTATGTGTAGGTACCTATTAAGTAAAAATATTATACTAAATATGTGTGTATGTTTTAAATTTTCTACTCGTAAAGTTATTTTAGTTTCTCAACAATTTTCTACTCGTAAAGTTATTTTAGTTTCTCAACAACATCAAATTGCAATGTTTTAGGGAAATCACTGTGGCAACGCTGTATGGTGGCCCTTTTTACAGATTAGAGTACACATTATCTTGAAGTTCTCATGGATTTCTCGGCGGCGGTGTTGTTCACGCTTATTGGCTACTACTTTTGCGATTGTTTGTGATCTGTTGTGTTTTTGGATTGGATTTTTAGATATTGTGTTTTGGATGAGTTTTCTTGAACTAAAACTATTTTAGAATGGTTTATTAGCTATCTACGATGGTTCGCCAGTGTGTGGTGTGTAAGAAATTCGACTATTCTAACCCCGGATTAATATTTCGTCGGTAAGTGACAATAATGAGGTTATGTTTTTTTTAGGTGAATCAGTGATGTAGCTAACTCTATATTTTAAGTAAAAATTGCAAAAATGTGAATTATTTCTAGTGTTGTGATCGCTCGAGCGAAAACCCGCTTCATTACTCGATTATTGAAATAACCGACATCGCTCGATTATTAAAAAAAACCGCTCGAGTTATCTATTCAGGCGAAAAACGTCGCTCGTCACTTATTGTCTTTCACTCCATACCCGAGCTTCGCTTGACGCCGACGGAATTGGCCGCTTCCCGACAGATGACAGCGGTCCTCCACCTAAACCACATACACACAAATTCACGTGAGCAGTTCAGCACGTTTGCCTGTCGCCATTGACGGCTTCCAAAGGACACATGTTGTCAGCACACCTGCTGCGTCCCACAAAACACTGCGATAACTAAATTTAACAACTAAACAACAACTTTTTGCATTAAATACACAAATAATTATGGTATTCGAGTGGTGCGAAGCGATTTACAAATTTGCTGGCCTAATAATTGATATATTGGGGAATTGTTTTTCGGAGGTACTTTTTGTTTCGGGCAATTGGAGAAATTTTCTCCTCTCACTTTTCCTGGACAAGTACTTACATTTAACATTAACATTAACAACTGCATAGACTGTATCTCCAGTATCTTTATCGGTTATGGCCAGTTTTAATGGAATAACGGAATAATTCTTTAATATTTCTTCTGGTAAACCATCAACGTTAATTGTTAGGCTTTTATTTTCATAGGTGCTGGAAAAATATTTGCTGTCCAATTCCAAGTCTAGAAAATTTCCAAAAATATATTGAATAATTTTTCAATGACTGTGAAATTTATTCTAAGTACAGTGGTACCTCGAGATACGAGTGCCCTAACATACGAGTTATTTGAGATACGAGCTGTCGAGCGAGCGAAGTTTTGTTTTGAAATACGAGCGATATTTGAGATACGAGGAACGGTCAGCTGCGACGCGATCTCTACAAGTGACATAAAAGAGATCTTGGGAATGTGGGAGAGAGTTTCACAGTTCGTGAAAAAGAAACACCCCGAAAAAGTTGCAACTGTCGTGCATCGGAGCTATTTAATGACACTTGCCTAACCCATTTCCGCAGCATTCTGAAAGGGAGGAAGAAACAAACCTCCTTGGACAGTTTTTTTTATCCGGCGAAAAAGGTAAAGACCAGTGAAGAGAAAGCAGTGACTAAAATTAAGCGTACAGTAGCATTTAAGTTGTGTGTAAGTTATTATGTTTTTATACAATATTTGTCATTTATAAATACATTTTTCTTATTCAAAAACACGTAACAAAAACAATTGGGGGTAGCATTTTTGGGGCTGGAACGGATTAATTTCAATGGGGAAAATTGCTTTGAGATGCGAGCAAGGTTATGTGACGAATTAAACTCGTATCTCGAGGTATCACTGTAATACCCTGTCAGTGACTAAATGTGAATCGGGGAAATAATGAACGTACGTTATGTAGCAGTATGATTCAAATCAATATTATATAGATCACATAAGACAAAACCACGTCAGCAACTGAGCTTATGAAGTCATTATACAGGATGGTTCATCGTTGAGTTGAATATAGGAAATCCAATGTAGTTTTTGAGGCGCTCGAATATTGTCTCCCCTATATATTTTATAGAAAAACTGTATTGTAACTTCGTGACGAAGCCGACATGCTAAATCCACATGTAGAGTTTGAATACATTTTTGTGAGCCAAGTGATGGCAAGAACACGAAACTCTCATAGTTCAGGAAATACACCAAATAATCTATTGCCAGAAATTGACGTAAACCTGAACATAACGAATAACGAAAATATTGTCACTATTTTAATTTTCGATTTGCCAATGTCAAAATTTAATTTGTTGACTGTATTGCCTGAACTGTGGTTTTCGTGATTTTGCCATCACGTTTAATTAAATAGATTAGGATTGGCTCATCAAAATGTATTCAAAGTAGGCACATATATTTACCATGTCGGCGTCTTCAAGAAGTTATAATGCAGTTTTCCTATAAAATGTACAGGGGAGCCAATATTCAGCCACCGCAAGAATTACATTAGATTTCCTATGTTCAACTCAACGATGCACCACCCTGTATATTAAAAAAAAAAACTTCTTTACTTTAATAAAGTCAAAATTTTAATTTTAAAATGGTAGTTGATGCATTATAGTATATGTATACAGGGCGTCCGCTAATTAATGGTACATGGGAAAACCATGGACTCCTTGCATAAAAATATGCGGATTGAATAAATTATACTTACCTATATCCGAAAGTTGATATTAACTGAGATACAGGGTGTTAAAGTTAAAACTTCATTTTTGTTTCTCTCTAATACGTTGAGAAAAACTAACGTTTTTTTAAGAAATTTAACAATTATGGTTTTTTTAGAACGAGAAATTGATTTCTTTTTGAAATTTTAATATACAATGTAGGGGGCGCTGTCTGCCGCAACATTCGTAAGGTCATAACTTTCTTGTGCCTCACTGTATTTAAGTTTTTGATAAAAATAATACTTTTCTCATATTTATTACGTAAAAAAGGTATACTAAGTTCAGGGCGCCCAGAGTTACCGTTTTAGAGATATTTGATGACACGTCAATATTTTAATTGTGCCAGTTGCACAAGTACGTTGGAATGTATGTCGTTTCCAAAGAAAAAACGTTGTCTACAGCATGTCCACGGATGGGGTTTACAAGAGGACAAATGGACTAAAAATTGAAAGATACGAAAAAAAGTCACTCTTAATAAACGTTTTTGCTTGTCTAGAAAATACGATTCATCATAAGAAACTTAAATTTTTTTATACAGGGTGGGTAAAAACTGCAAAAATGGTATTTTGCTTAAGAGTAAACATACTTTATTTTGAAAGATACGAAAAAAAGTCACTCTTAATAAACGTTTTTACTTGAATAATTAATTGGTGATACTTGTTGTCAATGTCTTTATTTAATGAAGTAATTATAATAATAATAATAATAATACGAACATTTTTATTAACATGAAAAAAATACGATAACGATTTCATAATTCAAAAACTTCAACCCCACCCTCGACACATTTTTCTAATTGCTTTCTCAAATAAGTGAAAGAATTTCTGATTTCTTCCTGAGATATCGATCGGACAGCCTGGATAATTCTGCCCATCAGCACTTCAATATCATTTGGTATTGCGGTTGCAAAAAGAATTTGTTTTAAACGGCCCCATAGAAACATATCGGCCAACGTGAAGTCGGGACTTCTTGGGGGCCACAAAACTGGGCCATTCCTGCCAATCCACCTTGGACCAAATCTGCGGTCAAGCCATTCTCTAACCTCACGAGCGAAATGGGCTGGACAACCATCTTGGTGAAAATACATATTTTGTCGAAAATTTAATGGTAGATTTTCGAGTTCATCATTGAAAAATATATCCAGCATTTCTAAATATGATAATCTATTGCACGTGTTATTAGAAAAATATGGCCCTATAATGCCATGGATGGATATCGCACAACACACGTTCACTTTTATGAAATATTGTCTTCTCGTCATAATTCTGAATTCGGGATTTTCGAAAGACCGGTACATCACGTGCTGGGTTGCAACGGTTCCATTTGTTGAAAATGTACTTTCATTAGAAAACATGATACATTTATAAAAATAAACATTTCCACTTAAAATTTTGTCTCCTACCCACAGGCAAAAATCAAGTAGTTTCGCGTCGTCTCCGTCCTCCAATCTTTGATTAAAGTGCGGTTTATACGGATACAATTTATTTGCTTTAAGGATCTTCTGAATTTGACTTTTTTCACAACTTCCAACTGAGTAACAAGATTTCTAAGGGACGTCATAGGATTTTCTTCACAACTTCCAACTGAGTAACAAGATTTCTAAGGGACGTCATAGGATTTTCTTCAACAGAATGAAGAACTAAAACTGTATCAGCATCATCATGGTCGTATTTCTTCTTTTTTTTTTGAGGTCCAAAACCGAACCAGTTCTCTTGAACTTTTTTATTAACTTGCAGATTGCCATCCTAGTTATTGAGATTCCTACAAATTTCTCGGTAAATTGTTCCATGACGTAGCGGTATGAAACTTGACCATTCCCATAACATTGTATTATAAAAACTCTTTGTTCAGTAGATAGCATTTCTACTTAAATAATAACTTCATTAAATAAAGACATTGACAACAAGTACCTATCACCTTAAGTGTCATTATTATTTTAGCTAGGTTCACCAGTCAGAGAATACTTTTTGGGAAATAATTTTTACATAGGTAAACCTTTTAATGAATTGTTCTACTTCGGTTTGTTGTGTAGAAAACACATTAAGAGTGACTTTTTTTCGTATCCTTCAAAATAAAGTATGTTTACTCTTAAGCAAAATAACATTTTTGCAGTTTTTACCCACCCTGTATAAAAAAATTTGAGTTTCTTATGATGAATCGTATTTTCTAGACAAGCAAAAACGTTTATTAAGAGTGACTTTTTTTCGTATCTTTCAATTTTTAGTCCATTTGTCCTCTTGTAAACCCCATGCGTGGACATACTGTATATTATCCTTTTTTATTAAGTGATACCACAAATAACATTAAAAATAACAGATATTTGATATTACTGTACACTTATAACGAACGTTGTTCTTTTCCAAAGAAATAGTAATTTTGTGAATTAGATAAAATACAATAAAGTTATGAGAGAAAAAAGTCATAAACTATAAATTTATTATACATACCAGTTGTAATTACCGCACTTATTTGATCATCATCAGTACTGTTGGTTTCCAGAGGAATAATAACAGATTTAAAGATTCCATTCTCATATGTTCCACTGTATAAAATTTTCTCATCTTTAAATTGAACTGAAACTTCTCTGGTTATTTTTGGAAGATTGATAACTAACGCTGCATATCCATGTTTTCCTATAAACCATATAAAATAAATTAGGTATAGTATTTGCAGAATTATACCGTTGCTCTTTTAACATAAAACCTCATTATCCCTTCGACCATAAAATAAATAAGGAAATCCCAAATTTTAAAACCTTTTCGAGCAGAGCCGGACCAGGTATACAAATTCAATTTATACCTATGCCTGATGCATATATAAATACAAAGTGATTTTTAATAATTTTAATCTTTAGTGGTTTTCCGGCGAGTAATTTTTAGTTATGCTTATTAGTTGTAGAATGTGGCGTCCTTGGAATTGTGCTGATAGGGGGGCTTCTTCAAGTGTCCTTTTTAAAAGAAAGCATTTATCTACCGATGCCAAACTATGTAATAATTAAAAATGTGTATCAATCGTTGTTGAGTAGAAATTTTAATTCGATGGATGCTTTAGCAGAGACAAAAACTCCTTTATCTTCGGTAAGAGACATAGTACTTAAACCTGTTAATCCTAGAAAAAATCGGAGTGAATCTGGCACATTTAGAAGCATTGACGAAAATGACATGGATTTATTAAGAAGAAAGATTTGTATGAGGCACAAACTGTACCCACTTTGATTTCCCTCAAAGAGCGGCTGATTAAAGACGAAACAAATATATCTTGTAGCCTTTCAAGCCTTAGAAAAATATTGCGTAAAATGGATTTTAAATATGCATCTGTAGTAGAATTAATTAAAAACGAAGTAAGAAAAATTTCTGCAGACAGCTGGAAAAAATGTGCACAGCATGTACTTAAGGTGGAAAATTCTTACAATTATATGATTACAAATGTTCAACCCTTAATAATAAGTTTAGGCTTAGATGAAGATAGTGATACAGAGTTAAATTTTGAATAAATTATCAATAGTTTCTTAGAATTTAATTAATTTTTATTGTACCTGTTATCCTAATAGTTATACTTTTAAATTATATTATTTTCAATTATCATTAATTGTTATCATTATTTTACATTTATTATAGGTACCTAAAACTAAAAATACCTATCTATTTATTTTAAATTATAAAAATAAATCATGTGGTGTGGTATATATTTTCAAGCTGGCCCTGATTCCATTTATTGAGCTTTGAAGAGGTTGAGGCGCATACAATAGGGTTTAATCAGGTAGTTTATTTATGGCAGTAAGAGTCAACGGTATAATTATGCAACAACTATAATTCAGCAGCAGACAGACAAAAAATATTTGTTGAAAAATACTTCGTATGAACATATGTCTTAAAACTCTTAATTTAAAGATTTTTTAAAAAATTAATTTTTTATTAATATCTGTGATAGGTACTGCTTTAGATATTTTTATAAAATTTGGTACACACTTTCTATTCATCAAGAGGCATTTTGTGATGTATAATATGTTTTTTATTCCGACCAGTGGCGTTCGTGAGGAAATTGCCCTCGGTATTTTTGAAGAAAAGAATGGTACGCCACTTCTTTTTTTTAAATAAAAATTATGTTTGAAATTCTCATTCCTTGCTGAGCGAATGTCTCTTGATTTTTTTGTCGTTTGACATATAGTTTTTTCTATAAAAACAATAAATTTATTAATTTGCACGCTGTTATGAAATTAGGTATTAACAAAGCTTAAAAATGATCTAGTAGGTAAGAGGCAAATTTTGTTTCCTAATCAGTTTTGACAGTTGTTTCTACCTAGTCTAGTTGTCACGTATTTAAGTCATTAACTTTAACAAATTATTAAGAAAACATGAAAATCTTTAACACCCTGTATCTCAAAAGTTAAGACGTTTAGGACATATGTTCATATGAAGTTTTTGTTGGAAATGCACCCTACTTAAATATTAGCATGTTATTACGAAACACCCTGTATATTCTTGAGCAATTACAACAAACACTATGCATGCTTGTCTAGCTTTCTTAAGGACCACTCTCTGCAAGTGGCGATTGACACATTCACCATCAATGCTGGTCTTCCTCAAGGGTCCATATTGTCTCCCACTCTCTTCTTACTCTACATTAACGACCTTCTAGTGAAAACGAAAAATCCGATATTTAGTTTTGCTGATGATAGCACACTTATCTATCTCATCTTTCTCTTTGAATGCACAAACATTGGCTGCCGACGCACATCTTCGCAGACAGCATGAAGTATCACGCCTCAACAAAGACCTGGAAGAAATTTTGGCTTGGGGTGACAGTAACCAAGTCGAATTTAACGCTAAAAAAATCCAGGCAGCAGTTTTCTCTAAAAAGGTTAACATTACAGAACCGGATATAGTCATGGACGGACACGCAATTCCACTGGCGTCATCTATTAATTTGCTGGGCGTCAATCTGGGAGGAAATATGTCTTGGCATAACCACGTTGTGGCAATCGCCAAGATAGCTTCTCAGGAACTTGGTGTACTCTTCCGAACCAGAAAGTTGTACACACCTCAACAACTTTTGACACTATACAAAGCCCAGATTCGACCATCACTAGAGTACTGCTCTCATGTCTGGAGCTCTGCACCCAAACATACTATTCGGCTACTGGATTCCATCGAAAGGAGGGCCATTCGTCTGATTGGAGACCATGAGCTGACGAAGAACCTCGACAGCTTAGAACATCGGAAAGAAGTTGGGGATTTGACTCTCTTTTACAGATATTTTCATGGAAAGTGCTCGGCTGACCTTGCCCTCTTAATTCCGCCCAGACCGGCGAATATCAGAAATACACGACGAACCACTGCCGCCCAAGCTTAGTACTCCTCGAACTTCACTATTTAAGAATACTTTCATCTGGAGGACTTCATCCTTATGGAACGACCTTCCCGAGGTCGTTTTTCCCAACGAATATAACCTCCAACGATTCAAAACCAACGTGAAACGCTTTTTGTGCACACGCACCACTCCCAGAGTGCCCTAAAGGATTTTTCCTATACTGCTGTGTTTGATCATAAAAAAAATACGATATTTTTATTATCTGCATATATTACTAGGCTATTGTAAAAACTACTCTTACCTTCCTCTGTACTTGCTATAAGTGTAAGGACAACACTTGATTCAGTACTCAAAACGTCTTCTGGTAAGTTTACTATAACCGTTATATCATATGTTGCTTCTGCGCCTTGATTAAGTGCGAAATATGGAGAGTAAGCTGAAAAATAATATTAAATTATGTTACTTTGTATTCCTAACCTAAGATCATTCTTATTCTTATTTCATGCTGTTCCTCTTACGATTATGCCATTTATATATAATTAGGGGTTAGAAAAAAAATTAAATTTCTACGATATTGATACGACCTTGACATATTTCGCTACATTGCAGCTTAGTGTCAGAGGATATTGTATAGCGGTCATTCTTTTACAAACCGCACACATTTTAACCTTGACATTTTCCGAAATTTATTTTACAACTTATATACATAAAATTCAGAATTTTACTGAAAAAATTTTTTTTTCGAAAATATCCACACACACACAGATTGTCGTTTCGTTCTGTGGCTACTAAAACCAGCCCGGTGAGACTGCTTATGGGGGGGATCGAAACACGTAAGAAGGCCTTGGAAGTGGTGCTAAGCCTACTCTGCTCCATGCGCTCACAAGTAACCTACTTTTATCTATCTGTTTCACTCTATCATTTAAGCGTAAATATCAGACTTACGTAGAGTTAATATGAAATGCCAAAAAGTGTGCGTTTATACAGGCGACTTGATCCTGGTCATATTTGTCTCACTTTACTGAATTAGGGAAGGTTGCTGCAGACAGAGATAGGCATAGAATGCGCGAACAGCACGAATTATTAAATTGTTTAACAAGCTTCTTCTTGCGTGGATTATTGGCTTCTGATCTTAGAGGATCAATTTGCCAGAGTTTAACAAGCTAACTTCCTTCGTCTGGCGGGAATGGAAATCAAGCAACATCTGATGTGATTTAAAATGGTGGAGAAGACACAGTATCTTTAAATTTTAAAATAATTTTTAATATTCTAATCTTTCATGAAAACGGTCGTTTTCTTTTTGTTGCAGGTAAGTAATTTGTAATTGAAATAATTAGTAATCTTTATTTGTTATTTTATTTTATAAAATTAAAAATTGTCCCAAAAATAATAATTTATCAATCTAACAAAAGCTAAAAGATGCAACATACATATTTACAGCTTTATTGCATTAACTTGTGGTCAGAATCATAAAATATTTGTAAAATAATCTTAGGTCCTCTTTTTTTCAAGGTACATACAGCGGCTCTATATTTGTCAAAGTGGACAACTTTGAAGACTATAAAAACCGATCTTTTTATTATTGGTATCAGTAGCAGACTCTACACAATCAGTATTATTGTTATTACTAATATAATACTAGTATTCATACTGATCATTGAGGGTCTACTCTTTATAGGTGTATAGTATTGTATTTACTTTGATTTAGTTTGAAAATGGAAGACAAGAAAAGGTAAAATATTTTATGTAAATTATGATTTACTTTCTATTTTTTAATAAGACTACTTACAAACTGAAGTGTAATTTTTCATTTGTTCAATAAATGATATAAAAGTGTGTAAGGATTATTTTAAAGTGATATTTACAGCTTAAAACATGTCAGAATCCTAATATTTGATTTTCACTACTTAGTAAATCAAATATAAGGGTTTTGAATGTGTTTTGTTGGTTAAATGTCACTTTAAAATATTGACAGTAATAACCATTTTGACAAAAGTGACATTTGAAAAGCACGTGCGTTTGTCAGCTGATGCCAGACATAATGGATGCCGGGTTTGTTCATTTGTTCATACCTGCTTCGATTTGTTAACACGGCTGTTTGTCTTCTTCCTGTTTATAAGTATTCGTTGACTAAAACTATTACGGAATGCAGACGAAATATTATCGATGTTGTCAAATTACATACCAAAAATCTAATAAGTTTTATGAAATTTATTATGTATACCTCCTATGAATACAGAATTTAACCTAATAGTTAAAAAGTTAGAAAATATTATTATTCAGACTGAAAAACAGAGGTATTTTGAGTTTTCATTAACATGTTCACACCTGACTAATTTTAATTACCGGAAGAAATTAAAATATTAATTGAATTATCTATTTACTAGCAAATCTGACAACATGTGAATATGCATTTCCTCCAAACATTTAGTCGATTAATAGGATCACTTCCGCCTCTATTTTATTTCACAGCAATAACAGAGACATAAATATAATATGCGATTGATTTGGACACATGACACTGCTATGCGCCAGACGCCCTATGATTTTTGACCAGCCGCAGCGATCGGTGGAGG